>OY728130.1:1077407949-1078046283 GCA_963277665.1 Viscum album
TTATCTTAGATGGAAAATAATTTTGATAAAACACTTAAACTCCATTCTTGAGGAAAATAACACTTATACGTCAAAAACATTTTCCTTTCATAACATGTCATACAATTTTAAACTAAAATAAGTTAATTAAAAATAAACTTAAAATTTTGTAAAGGAAGTTTTAGGGAAATAATTTTCTATGAAATAATGAAAATACATTCATGTCATATAAGTTAAAAAAACATTCTTCTCGTACTTTGGCCGGAAAAGTAAAAAAGTACCTCATACTGAAAATGAAAAAAGATTCCTTTCATATCTTTTACTAAAAATTAACCAATAGGTAAAATTGAATTTAAACAATTTTAGGAGGATAGAAATAATATTAAATATTGAGGAAACATGGATGTGGATGATAAATATGTCCCAGAAAATTCTGAAGTATAAACAGTCTCGAATAAAAATGAGATTGTTAGGTTTTCCCTTACCTTAGGTCTGATATGATTCGTATGTATCTGAACCTCCTTTGTAATGATTTAAATAATGTGATTGACTTATTCTAGAATCATATTCGTTTTTATGATATCATATATGGTCATATTCTTATCTTCTTATTAGTAATATTTCATTGTTACTTATTATTCGGGCGTTCATTACTTTATGTTCGTATGCATGTTTTGTCGAATAAATTATTATTCCTCTTTTTAGGTTATAGATACCCCATTTATAGAATGGTATTACTATAATATACATCATATTTATTGATTCAATTCATTTATATAATCATTATTCAATGAAGATCATGTATAACGAGTCGCATCACATCGTGGAGATGGAAGGTCGTACGTACGCACGAGCGATGATATCATTATTTTGATATTAAAATCATATATAATTGGATGGTATATCATATATACAGAATCATAATAATGTTATATTTATTATTTATATCATTTATACTCATTAAATTTTGACTCTCTTTCTGTCACAGAGTCTAACAACTGAAAAAGGGTAATACCTTAGTCCAAAGTGATTCATCCTTTGAAGAAACATCAAAAATTGACAAAGGCATGAACAAGGATTCATCCACACTTGGGTCACACAAGTTTCATCATTGTCGTGCAAGCATACTTGTGCACCACATTCTAGGCATGTAGGTGACTTGCGTGGCCTATTTGATTTTCGCCCAAGGCCTTCAGCAACCTATAAATACCCCTGGTGGGCCCCCCATTTTAGAGGGAAAAATTCCAAAATTCATATTCGAGCTCCCGATGCCCTAGTCTCTTTTGGAAGTCTTATGAACACTTATAAGTTAATTTCTTACCTAGAATAAAAGAACTAAACAAGGGAAACAAGGCCTAAGTGTTGAAATTCATCAACACCTGTGCGCCTAGGTGTTTAAACACTCAGGGGAAGTAGACACACCTGTGCGCCGCCTTATCCCTTCACCAGAACATGTGCTCCTCTCATTTGGAAACCCCTAGGGATAATACTAAGGGTTTGAGCCAAGCCTCGCCCAAGTATAATCCTATGGGTTGACTGTCATGCAGGTACCTAGGAGTCACGCTGGTATACCTGCGCGACCAAGACCTGCACGCCCACGCAAGACCTGTGCGCCTAATTCTTTTTGGGTGCCCCTCCTGCATATCCACCTCTCCTGTTCAATATTCAGCCTTCAAAACCGTTTTCAAAGTCATTTTTTGCATGGTTCCCCTATTGGCATCCTTATCTAAAAAGAATTATGTGGAGTATCTCCTAAAACCTAGTGATTTACATATCATTATGTCACTAATGTTAGAGATTTCATTCATTTCAACCTCATCCTTTAAGATGAGAGGATCCTTAACCTTAGCCTCCTTTTCAGGAGTAATCCCTAGTCCAAGTTCACTTAACCTAGGCCTCCTTTTCTTGAGTAATCCCCAAGTCCCCAAACTTGGGCATTCTTTTCAGGAGTAAGCCCTAGTCTTCATGTTCTCAAATATGGGCCTCCATCTCAGGAAGAAGCCCCAGTTCTAAAATCCCTAAACATGGACCTCCTTCTTAGGAATAATCCCCTGTCATAATTCCATTTAACCTGGGCCTTGTCCTTAAGAGTAAGCCCCAATCATAATTCCCTTTAACCTGGGCCTCCTCATTACGAGTAAGCCATAGTTCTCAAATCCCTTAACATGGGCCTCCTTCTCAGGAATAAGCCCCAGTCACAATTTCTGTTAACTAGTCTTAATTTAATTTTGATTTGGAATTCCTTCTCAGGAATAAAACCCAAATCATAAGACCCCTCTAATTTGGAAATCCTTCTCAGGATTAAGTCCTAAGTTCAGTATCCAAATATCTATAAAGTACATATACCTTAATGGACCCTATTCCCAGGTTTCTTCCCTGAAGTAAATCCTTATCTTCATCTATCTGGGCAGTCACACATACATAAGACCCACACCATTTCTTATAATTGCATCTTTCATGGCACAATTTTCTGGTTTTACCGATACCTATTGTTTCTCACACCGAGCATGAATCACATAAGATTAGAGTGTAAAAGTAATTGTGAAATCCCTATTTGAGACATCAATAATGCATAAACCTCAAACTTCTTTACTCAAAATACGTGGGTTCTGATTCTTTTTCCACAACAAAGGATACATAGGTAGCCCATCTGTGGGTATGATCCCAACTCTAAAATAATCTATGTTCTTCTGAATAATCATAAACTTCAAGTGCCCCGCTGAGTGGCTTTAAAACTAGTATGGTTATCATAATGATGAAGAGATTTCTATATAATGTGTCGAATGATTCCATTGACTAAGAATCTATAATAAAATACTAATGATTCTATATCGATGAATAACATCGAATAAATATAAAAGATTATATAAATCTCCTACATAATAATCATTGATTTTCAGATTTAAAGGAATTCCCATTTTCATACTTGGTAATTTAATAAGGATTCAAGAACATAAATTAAATCTATAAAGAGAGTCCTAGAGTAGACAATAATTTCCCTCAAAAAGGTGTGATGAGTTCGACCTCCCATGCTCTCGACCAATGCAAATTCTTAAGCCTCATCAGTTCAAAACTAATGAGCACCTACCTTTGGAAAGTAGGTCCAAATGGATATGGAATCATTGGATATTTCTGGTTCTACGAACAAACCCGTTAGAAACTGATTGGAATGTTTGAACCTTAAATCAATGAGGGCATCCCCATTTCCAGAGGAAACAAAAAATGGTGAACCTGATGTGAATCCCAAACCAAGTTAAAATGATATCTGTCTTATTTGTTAGGACCCTAATTAAAATCAATGAGAGGCCCAAAAAAACAATCAATAACATATGTGCTCAACCAGAAGATGCATTGGCCAAAATTATCTTGATTATGTCTGTTATATCTAAAAGGCACTCTTTTCCAAGATCTTATGCGTTACAGAAATGGATTACCTAAAGATCACACCTGTTAATACCTCTACTGTGAATGCCTTTGCTGCTACTCCTGATGGATCATCGTCCGCTCTGAGGACGACATCACCTACTCAGAGTCTTCAATGCTGGGTATCAAATGTGTTGGTTAAGGAATACCATCAGAATAGTACTTTTCAGACTCTGGAGGACACTCGACATGCCCTCCTAGTCAATAATTCACCCTAGTTGTCCGAACAGTGACGACCAGCGATCAAGAAGCAGGTGGTTCCATCCACCATCTCTAACCATTTTGGGTCGTTATCCTCGAAACGCAATCATCAGTACCTCTCATATTCTGTGGAGGTGAATGAGAAGGTAACTGAGGGATTTAATTCAAGGAGAAAGGAGTCCTTCTCGAGGGCTCCCATCAGCAATCACGGCCAGACTCGTGTGGAAATGCGCCCTCAACATGATGAGGGTATCGTCTCCAGGAGTTTGGTTGAGGTTACTCAAACCCGAGCAGGCAAGATGAACCACAAGAGGTGAAATCCGGTCAACAGTGAGCAGGTTCTTATCTCTTCCATTTCCGGAGAAGTCCACCAACCTTACTTGGGGGAAAGCGACGAGTGGGCACACACACCCGCCCATTTTAATTCCGCTGTCCAGCAGACTCGTCTGGCAGCAACACACCAATCCTGCCAGGAAATTCCAGTAGAGTACTATAGACAGGAACATACACCTGTTTATAAATCATCAGCTAGTCAGCAGGCTCATTTGACCACATACGATGAAGCCCGCCAACCCAATGTGTTGACAACTGGTAAACAGGCACATACACCTGCTTACACTAATCAATCCTTCCAGTAGCCTCGTCTTCCAGTATTGAAGGAAGTTCATCAGCCACGTTCGGCGGAGTGCAATCAGCAGGCACATACACTTTCTAGTATTGATCAAGAATACCAACAGTCTAATTTGGTAGCACTTGGAGAAGTCAATTGGAAATCCCCAATGACAAACATGAGGAAGACTCAACTCTCTGCCCCCACACTTGAGTAATGTCATGATTCACTGAGAGGAAAAGGAGGACAAGAGCAGGAACACACACCTACTCCAAGCACAGAATAGACATATATCCCCGTTCCAGTAGCTGAATTGACCAAGAATATTTTTTCAATGGAGAAAGATCAGAAGAAAATCCATGCTCATATTCTGGATGCCTTCTAGGATATTATAACAACTTCAATAGAATTACAGGGAATGAAATACAAATCTATCCCTACCAGTAGAGTGACACATCAACAGTTCACTCCAGAATATACACACACCTCTGTTCCAGTCCAAGAGGGTTGTGGGGCATATTCCTTCATATCATATAGACAACCAAGTTAGGCACATACACCTGATTTGAGTGGAGAAAATCAGCCTAACCTGATCATTTTTCATGAGCATGAACATACACCTACCCATAATGACCACTTTCATCAACAAGTGGTTCCTAAAGTGAGTAATAAGGCGTCTAAAAAGAAGACCCGCCCAATACAGTCATGAAATCAGGAGCTAAATTTTAATAAGGCCTTGCTCGATGCTGTAGTTATTGAAGCCCTCACACAATTATCTATTGGAATTTAAGATTCTAATCTCTTATTTCCCAATAGTGGGAACATTAATTCTGAAGGTCTTCGTCAGAAACTTCCTCATGAAGGATTTCTTAATTACAATTCGGTCGATCTCAAAATTTCATCTTCAGATGAGAGCCACAAGAGCCCTCTGTGTGGCCAGAAGACCATGGAACAGAATGTTTCGTCTTTTCCTGTAACCCACCATGGTGGCCCTCCCCATGATGATAAATTTCACTGCGAAATTCCTCTCTATAGTAGTAATTCACATTTCCTATAAAATGATCCAATGGACAATGTAGTGATGAGAAAGACCTCTTATCTTGTGGCACTTACAAATGTGAAGCTAGTCATGTCTGAGGCTTTACCGCTAGCAGTTGAAATATTTTCTCAATCAGAAGATAACCCAGGGTGTAGGTCATTCTCCAAACCACCCCTGGGTCATTCATCTTCTAGTTTGATCATTTAATTATCTACCAATCTTGTTGAATCTGTTCCAGCAACAAGGAAGCACCAGCTCTTGTCTAATCAGGGAGAATAATCTTCATCAAATGATAAAGAGTAAATGATGAATATGAGAAAACAACTGGTGAAAGATGAAGTGAAATTTATGTTTTGGCCTTTGGCTGACTCTCAGTATGACGTTCCAGAGATGTTGACGGAAGATGGAATTCATGATATTCATCTCAACATATGGAAAACTCTTTTTCAGTTGAAAAAGAAAATATTATCTTATGATGAATATGAAAATCATTTCAAGATAATAGATGGGTTACAATTCCAAATTGACTTGGATTTTCTCTCAGTTTCTCGATATCCAAAGGTTGAAAAGCAGCAGAGATCCCTTCACCGTTCATGCCTTGGTGCACTAAGAAGATTGCGCTAGTTAATTGTCAATGCCCCATCTGGTATTAATATCAGGGGATGGGGTGTTCATGGAGCACTACATTTCACTGTACTCTCCATCCAACAAAGCCCGCCAAAAATGGCCTCATGCAATGTTATTGACCATGGCCGGCCACAACCAATTGGCTTTTCTTGTAATCAAAGGCTTTCTCAAGAAGAGGCCTCAACTAGTTCTTATCAAAATCAGGCATACAGAGAACAAGTTTTCGAATTACTCTTGCATCAGGGAAATGAGAATATCGAACAGGCTTCTCGTTTGGACCATGCACATCATCAGGTGATAGAAGAGTCAGAAATCATCCAACGGTCTTTTGATCCGGGTGATAAAAGTGGATTTAGGTTGATGCATCAAGCCAATTTCTGGACTAAACTTTATAAGATCAGGAGAGATTTCAAGAATGTCTCAGATGTAGTAGCTCAAGAGCCACCCCAGCTTGACAGACTAGGGAATCTTTTAACCAAACCCTCAGAATCAACAGATAGGATTCAAGGAGTTGAGCATAAATAGCAGGAACAACCCCAGTCCACAGGACTGGGGACTTTTTCAAATCCTCAATCTCTTCCTCATAGAAATTTAGTCTTCTCTCGATTAGGGAAGGATCCAAAAGATGAACGAAGATCCAAATTATTAGGAGATTCCCTCCAGATAATGGTTCATCATGAAGTTCCTGAGGGATCAAATCAACAAAAGGCAATGTCTCATCAAATACATGGAAGAAGACAATATCGTAGAAATGCTGATAGAAGGGATGCAATGCGTTATGCATAAATTAATGGCATCAATGTCGTTGTTGTTGATCCCCCAGATGAGGCTCACTCAGAGGGATTAGTTGAAGAGGTTCCTTCTCAAAAATTTTTACACACAGACACAAATGAAGAAGGTGTACGTACACGAAACCAAAGGATTACCCAGAATCTAGGTATTCCTTCAAATAATCAACTTCCCCCTCTCCAAAAGGCATCCAACAAGTGGAAAGGAAAGAATCAGGTTACATACGATTCCTATGGAGAAGGAAAATCACTCTCACTAGATCAAAGATTAGCACAACAAGAGGAAGAAATGAAGGAATTAAAGAGGTTGAATTCAGAACTACTTCAAGGTAGTGTTCCTCCTAAGCGTGCTGGAGTTAGTTAGACAAAGGAATTTGTTGTGCCTACTAAGATGGATCAAGAATATCCTCCATTATCAGTACACTGTCAGAGGTCTAATCCTACGGGACATGTGAAACAACAATCAGTGGTGCTACTATCAGGTGCAGTACCAGCCACTACATCTTTCCAAGCTCCAGTTATTGCACCTTCTCAGGTCCCAGCTCAACCAGATGTTTCTCAAAAGTTAATGACTACTATTGATTCATTAACAGCTTGGTTGGAAGCTATGGATGGAAACTTGATCAAATTCAACCAGAAAAGAGATCTTAACCCGAATGGGTTGATGCAATTCCTCCCCCATTAAATTTTTCAAGTACCACATTCCCAATATTTAATGGCTCGGGAGACCAAGAGCAATACTTAACACATTTTTCTCTCATTGTGATCCTATGATGGGAACCCCTCAACAACAGGAAGCTGTTAAGATTAGGTGTTTTGTACAGTCATTACAAGGACCAGCTTTTGTCTGGTATACATGCTTGAAATCCCAGTCAATTACTGGGTGGGAGGATCTACGTCAGTGATTCCTTCTTCAATTAAGCTCAACTTTTCCAAAGACAACAATTTTTGATCTTAAAAATTGTAAGGAAAGGGGGGATGAAAGGGCTCCATATTTCATAGATCGCTGGAAGGTATTAACATATTCCCGAAACTTATCACTCCCTCAAGAAGAATTGTTGCCAATCTGTGTGGCGAATTTGCGTGATGAATTACGCACAATGTTGATCCCTGTGAAATACAAAGTAGGGTTTCGAGACCTTACATCAATCACTCAGCAGATTGAAGACTCTCTTATTAAGACTAAGGATAAAACTCGTTTAATTCCATCAGCTCCAGGAAGGAGAATGGGTAATGTAGAGATAGCTACAGTCATGCTTAACCAAGCACTTGTACCTGCTTCTAGTTCAAAACCTTCATCTTATCGAAGGTCTCCACCTCCTGAGTGTCAACAATAGAGGATATTTCTCCAAGATGATCAAAGAGATCAAAGACAGAAAGAATTTGAGGATTTGGAGAGAAAAATTTATTCTTTCCGAAATGAACAAGTTCGTGGTTACTTCATTTCGGCTCTGGAAAATAATTTGGTTCAATTTATAAGGCCCAAAAGGCTGAAAAAGGAAGGAGATGAAGACCATCCCAATTATTTCCCATTTCATCAGATGTTGGGGCATCCCATTCAAGAGTGTTTTGTCTTCAAGGACCTCCTATAAAAAATGGTGGACTCGGGACAAGTCAAACTGAAAGGTTCTTCAGCTCAGGTAGAATGTGTTACTATTAAAAATCCAGAGGAAGAAGGCGAGTGGCAAGAAGTCAAAAAAAATGCACAAAAAATATGATTATTGGATGGTCAGAAAAACGATCAACCAAACTCATGACATTTTGTGAACTCAATTGAAGAAACCAATTGTGTCTTCTGCTATGAATGCAACAGCAAAACCCTCTTCATCAGAGGGAAAATCCTCAACGAAACGGAATAATTAAAAGAAAGAGGAACAATCAAAAGAAGATGAAATAGAGTCAAAGCCCAAGTTTTCTTGGACTCAGGTATATTTTATACCATCTACTTCGAAGCCACGGGCACTGCCCCACCAAACGGCACAACCTAAACTGGATAATCAGGTAGAGTCTTCATCAGACGAAGAGTTGATCTTCGGTTCTGTTAATATGATTCATTTAACAAATCCTTATGCTAGTCACAGTTTCGATCCTGATGAGCCTAAGTTCCCGGTATCAAACAAAGGAATTAGAGGATGTTCTAGAGGTCCGGGATATAGAGGAAGATGTGGATATCCTAGAATCCACTATTCCAATTCTACCCCTGCCAGAAATCCATATGCAGTAGAAACTCGTGGCAGCGCCCTTCAGAAAGCTCAACAAGAACAAGCAAGTTCATCCAACAATAGTAGATTCAGTCCTGAAACACGTATTCTGGAAGATCGGTTGGAGGTTCCATCTTCTTCATCTCAGCAAGTAAATAGACCTAATCTATCTAATCTTCCAAACTAGGAGAATTTTCAACTTCTACCCTGATACAGTAAGAATTCATATCCAAATCATCAACTTCTAAGGCACCTGCGAAACCACATGTTCCTATTGGGAAATGCAGACCATTGGATAAAAAATATGATGTTTTGAAGCATTTGTCCCAAGTACCAGCCATGTTATCAATTCTGGATGCCATGAATCTATCAAAGGATCTTCGGGAGGCACTCATTGAGGCTTTGTCAAGTCCTTAGAAATTCAAAACTGAAATTGTTGCGACTGAAGTCTACCATGTTGAGAATGGTCTTGCAGAATTCCATGGACTGATATCTTTCACAGATAAAGATGAATTTGATGTTGTGCATGGACATATCAGACCTTTGTACTTATCTGGAAAGGTCAATGGTGTAGACATCCGAGGAGCTTTCATTTATAATGATTCAGGAGTCAACCTCGTCCCCATTCATACACTTCGTTGATTAGGCCTCAGGGAATCTGATTTATCTCCATCTACTTTGATGCTACAAGGATATGATAAAAATGAACAAGAACCACTGGGTGAGATTACACTCAAAACTTAGTTTGGAGACCTTGTATCCAATTCAGATTTAATGTTTGTTGATCACTCTATAGCCTTCAATGTTTTTCTTGGATGTCCTTGGCTACATCAACATGCGTCTATCCCTTTATCATACCATCAATGCCTCAAATATTGTTTTGATGGTCAAATTGGGACATTGTATGGTGATAAGGCCCCCTTCAAAACATGTGAATCTAAATACATTGATGTGGAATTCTATCACATGAACGGTAAGGAGAAATCCACAACAAAAGAGGTTACCAAGGTTAATGCTCCATTTGGTTTGGAAAATATTCCAATAAACCCATTCACACATGTGAGTACAGATTATGTGTTGCCTATTAGTGAAATTGAAAGGAGAGACCCGAATCCAAATACACTTATGAAAACTTCTATAATGTCAATTACAACAATCAATCCAGATAGCATGAGAGAAAGTGGTGATTCACCAAGAAATGATGAAAGCTCAAATGTAGATGTCATCATTTCATCTGCTGAAATCCAGAAATTCTATACTTCGCCAACCTAGACAGAAGAAGTTATAGTAGTGTCAGAAGTGAACGATGATGTCGAATCTCAATCCATCATCTCTTCTTTATTACCCAAAGAATACCCTTTATCATCAATAAGGTCAGAAATGGAAGCCTCTTCTTCAAGATTCTCATATTTTAACATCTTTATTGATTATGGAAATCCTGCTTCTTCATCAACTATGAAAGTAGAAACAGAATAAATAACACATGTTGATGAAGAAGAGGAATATCTAAGGGATTCACCTCTAGTATTTGAAGAGGGTATCTCTACTAATGTGGATGAACATAAAGAAATAAATTTGGGTACAAAAGAAGATTCACGCCCCACTTTAATTAGTGAGGTCATGAATCTTGAAGAGCAAGAGATGTATATTTCATTTTTAATGAAAAATCATGATATATTTGCCTGGAAATATACAGAGATTCCATAGTTTGATCCTGATGTTGCTACTCATCATTTGGGTTTTCCAGAAAAACATCGAGGATTCAAGCAAGCCGCAAGAAGAACACACCCAACCTATGCTTCCAAAATTAAATCTAAAGTGGATAAGATTATCAAATCTAACTTCATCAGAGAAGGTCAATATCCCAAGTGGTTGGCTAATATTGTCCCTGTAAAAAAGAAGAACGGAAAAATTAGAGTTTCCATTGATTTTAGATATCTTAATTGGCATTGTCCTAAGGATGATTTTCCATTTCCGATCACAGAACTCTTAATTAATGCAACAGCTGGCAATGAAGCAGTTTCCATCATGGATGGATATTCTGGGTATAATAAAATCTGAATGGATCTAGAAGATGAAGAATCTACAACCTTCAGAGCCCCTCAGGGTGTGTTTTTCTATCGGGTAATGCCCTTTGGCCTTATGGATGCAGGCGATACATATCAGTGTGCCATGCATCGTATCTTTAAACCCTTCATAGGGATGTTTGTTTAATGTTATGTGGATGATTTGGTGGTAAAATCCATGCAACGTTCTAATCACTTGGCTGATTTTGAAGTCATATTCCATAAACTTCGGTAACACAATTTGAAGACGAACCCCTTAAAATGGGCTTTTGGGGTAACCTCGGGAAAATTTCTTGGCACTGTGGTACACCATCGTGTAATCTAAGTCGTTCCTGAGAAGACAATATCGATCCTTGGTATGTCACCTCCTCGAAATTTGAAATAATTTAGAGGAATTCAAGGACACTTAGCCTATATTCGGTGTTTCATCGCCAATTTGGAAGGCAAAAGTTTTTCCTTCACCAAATTGATGAAGAAGGGAGTCACTTACCAGTGGACTGAAGAATATCAAGAAGCATTCAATATTCTCAAGAAATATCTCTTGTGTCCACCGATATTAATGCCAACTGTTGAAGGAAGACCACTGATTATTTATGTGACAGCTTTAGAATGATCATTGGGTTCCTTCCTTACTCAAAAGAATGATTCTAGGAATGAAAACAGTCTCTACTATCTCAGTCGGACTATGCTTGAAGCAGAAACCCGATATTCAAATATTGAGAAGTGCTGCCTAGAATTGATCTTTGCAGTTTAGAAGTTGAGAGACTACCTGAAACATCACGAGGTCCAATTGGTATCTCACAATAGCCCGCTCAAATTCATCCATAGTCGTCCAATTCTTATAGGACGTCTGGCAAGGTGGCCAGTTATTTTGCAGCAATTTGATATTCAGTATGTGTCTCAAAAGGCAATAAAGGGCCAAGATCTGGCTGATTTCCTTGATAAGCATCCTTTAGTAGATGATTCATCTTTATATATTTAACTTCTCAATGAGGAAGTCTTCTCTATTCAATATAGTCTTCAAACATGGGAAATATACTTTGATGGAGCTTCCAGAAGTCCAACAGGGAAGAAAATGGAAGATCCTAAATTCAACAAAGTTGGGATAGGAATTGTGCTCATTTCCACAGAAAAGGAAGTGTTACCCTATTTCTTCTCATTATTGGCAGGCGGGACAATCAATGAAGCAGAATACCATGCTCTTATTGTAGGATTGGAGTTGGCGCTTCAAGCACAAGTGAATCACTTAAAGGTGAAAGGTGATTCAAACCTGGAAATAAAACAAGTCACTGGGGATTATGCAATCTAAAAAGAAGAACTAATCCCTTTGTATGATTACATCAGAGAGTTAATGGTGGAATTTCCTTCGGAACTGACATTTTCTTATGTCCCGCGATCACAAAATGCCCAAGATGATGCACTGTCTTATATAGCCACAACTCTGGTAGATCGAAATTGGGATGAGAAAATCATCAGTATTGCCCACCGTCATACAATTTCACCTTATGTTCAAATCAGAACAGAGGAAATCAATTAAATTAGTCCCATTCTTGAACCATATGGTCATACTACATGATGGATGACACCTATCAGGTAATACCTTCAAAATGGAACACTTCCACCTGACAGAGCAGGGAAAGAACAAATTCGGTGAAATGTGGTAAATTTTACTCTTTATGAAAGCCCAGATCACCTAGAGAAAATTCTATACAAAATAGGTTTTGACAGAATTATCTTTAGATTCATTGATGGTAAAGAGACAATGGTTGTCGTGAAAGAAGTACATGCAGGAGTCTGTGGTTCCCATCAGTCTGGACACAGACAATCTGATAAAATTTGATGGCTTGGATACTTTTGGCCTTTAATGAAACAGGAATGTGTTGATTTCACAAAGAAGTGTCATTCATGAAAAGTACATTCCAACTTCATTCATCAGCCTCCATAATTGCTTCATAAAGCTAAAAACTCATGGCCATTTGCCACATGGGGAATGGATGTGGTGGGACCTTACACTTTAGCTACAACGAAGCAATTTATGTATATTCTTACAACTACTGACTTATTTTCCAAATAGGAAGAGGCAATACCTCTCAAAGAAGTCAGTTCTAAAGGCATTGTTAGCTTCATCAAGTCTAACATCATTACCAAATTTGGTGTCCCTCATAACATATTAATGGAAAATGGCACCAACTTCTGTTCATCCAAGGTGAGGAAGTTGTATCAAGAATAAAACATCAAATACAACCATTCCTCTCGATATCATGCAGCGTCCAATGACCAGATTGAATCCTTCAACAAGACTCATTCAAACGTACTGTAAAATATGGTGGATAACAATAATAAATCGAGGCTTGATAAACTATTTCATGCTTTCCGGGCTTATCAGACCACCACCCAAACTGCAATGCAGTCAACTCCATATTCATTGGTATATAGAACGGAAGCAATCTTTCCTATTGAAGTTCAATTACCTTCACTAAGAGTAGCCATTTGTGATCAGTCATCTACCGATGAACAATCTCCAAAGAGATTAGATTAATTGGAACAATTAGATGAGAAAATATTGTGCTCCCTGCATCACTTGGAAGTCTATCAGAATCGAATAGCACGAACATACAATAAAAAAGTTCATCTTCATTCATTTACTTAGGGAGAATTGGTATTGGTTCTTAGAACTCCAATGATACCAGGAAATAAACCTCCCAAGCTTGAACCAAAATTGCAAGGACCATATTCAATACATAAGGTCTACTCCAATGGAGCTTATTCTTTAATCTCAATGGATGGAGAACTCATCACGACTCCAACCAATTCCATATTTATGAAGAAGTATTTTTTATAAACACAAAATACATCATCCTCAGTCCATGTATATGACCTTAAAATATTCTCCCCATACGTCCAACACGACGTTAAACTGTGTTGTCCTTACTGCAATACATTAAACTGCACCATCCTCGGTCCATGCATATGACCTTAAACTATCCGCACCATACGTCCAACACGATGTTAAACTATGTTGTCCTTACTATAAGACATTAAACTGTACCATCCTCGTTCCATGCATATGACCATAAAATATTCACACCATACGTCTAACACGATGTTAAACTGTGTTTTCCTTACTACAAGACATTAAACCGCACTATCCTCGGTCCATGTATAAGACCATAAACTATTCGCACTATTCATCCAACACGACGTTAAATAGTGTTGTCCTTGCTACAAGACATTAAACAGCACCATCCTCGGTCCACGCATATGACCTTGAGCTATTCGCACCATACATCCAACATGACGTTAAACTATGTTGTCCTTACTGCAAGACATTAAAATGCACCATCCTCGGTCCATGCATATGACCTTAAACTATTCGCACTATACGTCCAACACGACGTTAAATTGTCTTGTCCTCACTGCAAGACATGAAACCTCACTGTCCTCGGTCCATGCATATGACCTTAAACTATTCGCACCATACGCCCAACATGATGTTAAATTGTGTTTACCTTGCTGCAAGACATTAAAATGCACCATCCTCGGTCCATGCATATGACATTAAACTATTCGCACTATACTTCCAACACGATGTTAAACGGTGTTATCCTTTCTATAAGACATTAAACTGCACCATCATCGGTCCAAGCATATGACCTTAAACTATTCGCACCATACGTCCAACACGATGTTAAACTATGTAGTCCTTACTACAAGACATTAAACTAAACCATCCTTGTTCCATGCATAAGACCTTAAACTATTCGCACCATTGTCCCACATGACATTAAACTGTGGAAAAATCCCTAATACATCTAACATGACGTTAAATTGTGTCCTCTATTGTCCATACTAAAAGAGATTAAATTGCACAGTCCCCCTTTTGTCTAACATGATGTTAAACTGTATTGTCCCCATCGTCCTAGCTACATGACACTAAACTGTACAGAAGTCCCTTAATACATCCTACATGACGTTAAACTGTATTTTTTCCCTGTTACATGACACTAAACTGTGGATCACATATATTCCTCACTGCAAGACTTTAAACGTCATAGTCCATACTGTGCATCTTTAAGGTTGTTGCTACCTCTTGTTTCTCACACCGAGTATGAATCACGTGAGCTTAGTGTAAAATTCATCCATAACACCTTCTCTAGGCCACTAACCATGTGTAAGTCCCAGAATCATTTTTAGGTCATTTTCCTCAAAAGAAACTTGATCTCCAATTCATTCTTTAATAGAACTACACAGACTTTGATCCTTGCCTTCTAGGATGGGTACGTAGGCAACCTCCTGAGGTTCAAGCCCAAAACCAGGCTCTTCACATCGATTTACCTCCATCTCATACGATGTTGATTCATGAAGCCACCCCCAAAATCAATATTTTTACATTGGTTCACCATGGTCCATGCATATGACCTTAAACTATTCACACTTTTGTACTGTACAACAATAAACTACAACATTTTTTGATACCCTAACTTCAGAGGGAATCATTATTTACATTTATCTCCAATCATGTCATATTCCAAAGACTATGTGCATACATCAAAATTCCCAAACCTTTTATCTTGGGTCAAACCATCATTGAACTAATGTCCCCTTTTCACCCTTCAATTGTAGGAACTAAATCTGTACATATGGTATTTCAAGAACTATGTGCGGCTTGATTCCCATCGATATGGGATACGTAGGAACGTTTGAGTATCCCTTGAATCCAGCCCCAAGTCTTTGGCCCTAACCCCAAACTCCACTTTCAGTCTCCTGACTGAAAAGTCCCCTTATGAAAACACACATTATGTACTCCTTTTAATGGTCCGAGATCTATGACCCTAAACTAAGATCTCCCATTCTTTTGTCCCACATGATGTTAAACTATATCTCAAGAACTATGTATGGCTTGATTCCCATCCTTATGGGATACGTAGTAAAGTCCAGCATCTCAATTCAGGACCCAGAAACAACATGATTATGTTTAGAATTTCTCTGTGTATCTCTACATGCATTGAACAAATGCCCATTTTTTATGTGTCATACTCATAACCTTAAATATTTTCATGTCTCCATAACCCTTTTTCTTGACTTCTGATCACAAAATGTCTGATACCTGAGAGTTCTTTTTCCTGACTATGGAGCACATGTCCTTCAGCGGCCTTTCATAAACAGTCTACATAACATACTTTTCATCCAAAAGATACTTTATTTGACTATGCAGCCAATGCCCTTAGGTGGCCCTGCATAATTCAACCCCCTAACGGGTTTGTCAAATAATGGTAACTTCATTCATGGGAGGAAAACCACTTTTTTCCTTATTTGTCTTAACGAAAATATGTAGGGATCTGTAAAAAATGAACATCCTTAACATATTTTTCCCGTACTCTTTTTCATGATCAGAACGTATTCCAGTCTATCATTGATATTTCCATTCCCTATGTTTGGGTCAGACCTTCGTAGGAGTGACATTCATCCAGTTCTTAGACAATCTTGTTTGGAAATATCTTATCCATATTCAAGTACCTATCTCCATACAGAAAACTCTAAGCTTTGGAAAATTTGAATCTCCATAAACTTCCACTGGCTTTTTAGCGGTAGAAAACTAAATTTATGAGAGTTCTTTTTTCTGACTATGCAGCATGTTCCCTTAGGTGGCCTTGCATAAGTAGTCTACATAATAGACCTACCAGCCAAAAGAGGCTATTATTTGACTATGCAGCCAATGCCCCTTGGCGGCCCTGCATAATTCACCCCCTAACAAGTTTGTCAAATAGTGGTAACTTCATTCTTGGGAACTACTTCTTCTAATGCCTTTTAGCCATTTTTCATATCAATCCTCAGATTCAAAAATTTTTAAGTCATAGTCTACATATTTTCCCTCATACTTGAGTGTGGTAATATGTTTTGAAATAAATTTTTAAGGAATTGAGTCAATTTTAATCCATTTGGTCAAAGCTAGTTCGACCTTAAACATTTTCCTTTTTATGTCCGATGTGCATGACTTTAAACTGCCCAAAAAAGAAAAGGGAACTCTGAACAAAAGTCAAGTCCCAGCTCACTAAACACACATTTTGTATGATTTTAGGTAATATTGATAAATGAAAAGATTCAAAGTTTTTAGGGTTATTTAAAATAATCCTAGAAAAAATCAAACTATGCTTACTAGGACCATTGGCTTAGGTAAAAATTTAATGCAGGTAGCAAGAAAATGAAGCACAAATTATTGAAGATGAATGTGTTTTTAATTGATGCACAAGAGTTAGAAGGACATCCACAGACTGGAGTCTCTTCTATTTTTTCAAGAATTAAAAAAGGATTTCAACACAACTCTTAATTCTATTTAAGACATCCTAATCTTCATCAGCAGCCACTTGAAGTTCATGCGCTCAAAACTTGTGCGCCACAGTTCCTTGGTTTTCTCCATTACCTCAGAGTCAAATCCTCCTTCCTTTCAGATCCAACTCTGAGGGGGGACTTTTGTTGATGCTCTTTCTATCATAGAGTCTAAAGACTTAAAAAGGGAAATACCTTAGTCCAAAGTGATTCATCCATTGAAGAAACATCAAAAATTGACAACGGCATGAACAAGGATTTCTCCACATTTGGGTCACGCAAGTTTTATCGTGGTCGCGCATGCATACCTGCATGCCACATTTTGGGCGCTCATGTGACTTGAGTACCCTATTTTATTTTCAACCAAGGCCTTCAGCAGCATATAAATACCCCTGGTGGGCCCCCCATTTTAGATGGAAAAATTCCAAAATTCATTTTCGAGCTCCCGACGCCCTAGTCTATTCTAGAAGTCTTCCGAACACTTCTAAGGTAATTTCTTACCTAGAATGGAATATCTAAATAGGGGAAACAAGGCCTAAATGTTTAAATAAATCAACCCCTACACGCCTAGGTGTTTAAACCCTTAGGGGAAGTAGACACACATGCGCGCCACCTTATCCCTTCACCAGAACCTGCGCGCCTTTCTCTTGTAATCCCCTAGGGATAATACTAAGGGCTTGAGCCAAGCCTCACCAAAGTATTATCCTATGGGTTGACATTCGTGCAGGTACCTATGTGTCACGCAGGTATACCTGTGTGACCAGGACCTATGCGCCCACGCAGGACCCGTGTGCCTACTTTTTTTTTGGGTGCCCCTCCTGCCTATCCACCTCTCCTATTCAAGATTTAGCCTTCAAAACCCTTTTCAAATCCATTTTTTGGCATAGTTCCCTTATTTGGCTCCTTATCTGAAAGGAATTATATTGAATATCTCCTAAAACCTAGTGATTTACATATCTTTATGTCAATAAGGTTAGAGATTTCATTCCTTTCAACCTCATACTTTAAGATTAGAGGATCCTTAACCTGGGCCTCCTTTTCAGGAGTAAGCCCCAATCCAAGTACTCTTAACCATGGCCTCCTTTTTAGGAGTAAGCCCCAAGTCCCCTAAGTTGGGCCTCCATTTCAGGAGTAAGCCCCAGTCTTCAAGTTCCCAAATATGGGCCTCCTTCTCAATAAGAATCCCCAGTTCTCAAATCCCTTAACCTGGGCCTCCTTCTCATGAATAAGCCCCAGTCTTAATTCCCTTTAACCTAGGCCTCCTCCTTAGGAGTAATCCCTAGTCATAATTCCCTTTAACCTGGGCCTCCTCCTTAAGAGTAATCCCCAGTTCTCAAATCGCTTAACCTGGGCCTCCTTATCAGGAATAATCCCCAGTCATAATTTCTCTTAACCAGTCTAAATTTACTTTTGATTTGGACTTCCTTCACAGGAATAAAACCCAAATCATAAGACACCTCTAATTTGGGCATCCTTCTAAGGATTATGTCCTATGTTAAGTATCCAAATCTCCATAAAGCACATATACCTTTATGGACCATGTTCCCAGGTTTCTTCCCTGAAGTAAATTCTAATCTTCTTCTATCTGGGTAGTCATACATACATAATCCCCACATCATTTCTTATAATTGCATCTTTTATGGCACAATTGTCTGGTTTTACCAATACCTCCTGTTTCTCACACCAAGCATGACTCATGTGAGCTTAGAGTGTAAAAGTAATTATGACATATTTCTTTGAGCCATCAATCATGCATAGACCTCATACTTCTTTACTCGAACTACGTGGGTTCTGATTCCTTCTCCGAAATAAAGGATACGTAGGTAGCCCATCTACGGGTAGGATCCCAACTCTGAAATAACATATATCCTTCTGTATGACCATAAACTTCAAGTTCCCCGCTGAGTGGCTTTAAAACCAGTATGCTTATCATAATGAACAATAGATTTCCATGTAATGTGTCGAAGGATACCATTGACTAAGAATCTCTAAAAAAATACAAATGGTTCTATATCGATGAAGAACCTCAAATACATATAAATTATTCTCTAAATCTCCTACATATTCATCTTTGATTGTCAGATTTAAAGGAAAGCTCAATTTCATACTTGGTAATTTAATAAGGATTCACGAACATAACTTAAATCTATAAAGAGAGTCTCGAAGTAGACAATAATTCCCTAAAAAAGGTGTGATGAGTCCAACCTCCCATCCTCTCAACATATGAAAATTCTTAAGCCTCGTTAGTTCACAACTAATGAGCACCTACCTTAGGAAAGTAGGTCCAAATGGATATGGAATCATTGGATGTTTCCGGTTCTACGAACAAACCAATTCTAAAACACTTAGAATATTTGATCCTTTAATCAATGAGGTGATCCCCAATACCAGAGGAAACATTAACATACCCATCCAAATTATGAAATTTTTGAATAACAAACTACACCACTACGTGGAGATGGTAAGCTGTACGTACGCATGTTTGGTGACTTTTTCATTAATAAAATGGATAAAATAACTAATATGGTTGTACCCTTTATAATAACATCATATCATATAGCATATACTGGATTTATTATTTTAGAATTGAAACAACAAAGAAGGAGGAAGTGGAAGAAGAAAGGAACTTGAAATAAGTTGTGAGATATTCACCTCTTCTTCGGGTTCTTTCTTTTGATTTGAACAAAAGGGCTAGTTAGGATGGCTTTCTGACTAAAGGAAGGCCTCCAAGATGAAGGTAGGACAGTTGAGAGAGTATTTGGGCAGGGGTTGGATGAGCCAAATGGCTTTGGATGTGTGAATTATAGAGAAGGTGGAGTGTCATTTTATAAGAGGGGTGAGGGGCACCTTGGGAAAAACTTAAAATAGTTTTTTTATAATAAATTCATATTCGGTTTATAATGGATCCAAAGTGACTTATTTCAAGGATATGGTGGGGATGGGTCATAATCCTTTCAACCAATAGGTTTTAGAAATGTTTAGGTTACCATTTTAACCTTATCATTTAGATTTAACTCTAAGTTAAATAATTTAACTTTTATCGTGTCTTACTGTATTCTTACACTATTTGGTTAATAAACTTACTATAAACTACCAATCAAACACCAATTGGTTCATTAATGGCATATATATTATTATATAAGACTTTTTCCAAAGCATTATATTTTTAGGAATAGAATATCAATTAACAATTTAATATTTTTTTAAAAACTCTTTTATGTCAATTTTTTGACACTATTTGGTATTTAGTTTTTTATAAATTTATAACAGAATTATTAATTAGAAAAAAATTCAACTAACCAACCCTAATATGTTATATTAACCTATAAAATTAGTGAAATTAATAAAAAGTCTAAAATTACATTTATTTGGGTATTTATAATATCCATTATGTTAATATTTCATTAATAAGGTAATTACTGCATCATCATTGTGTCATAAATAAATTAAATTATATAATATATAAAAATTATAAATTAAATACCATTATTTAGAAAATATTTTTATCTTTCTAAGGAATATTTATAGTCGAATTTATCTTATGTATAACACTATATTAAAAATGATTTACTTATTAAACATTGATTTTAATTCTTTTATCACTTCTTTAAATAAAATAATAATAAGTGTCCTAATCTAATCCAAGTGGAACAAAGAGGTTCATATTTTATTTCTACGGTAGTTTTTGGTAGAATAAAACTTTACAATAGAATTAGAACATGTGTTAGGGTAATAATAATATCATTTTTACACTTAATTACCCTATTTACTTTTAACTGTGGTAAATAAAAGTAAAAAGTTACTATTCACAAAAAACATTTATCTTATTGAACAACATTTTACTCCATGATATTAACCATGTCTCTCAGATTTTCGAACTTCAACTCACAGAAGCTGTAAAATTATGTTTTATGTAAATTTGCAAATTTTTCTAGGAGGTGGGTAAGATATGGTAAAAAGTTCAATAAAATATTTTTATATCTAAAATTATTATAAAATGACTCCAATTAATCACCTTGAACATATATAGGTATTATGTATCTATTTTGACATAAAATAAATTTAAATAAAAATTCTTTTTTAAATTATAACTCAGTGTTTTTCACTATTCATCAAAAATTTAAAATTTTTAGAAAAATACCAAAAATTCACCCGAAGCTAATTTCGATATTCCAAATCCAAAAATAAAGTCCATCTTAAATAATAAAATTTATAAAATTTCAAAAAGTGGGTATTACTATACATAACGACTAGTTTATATAATATTTTAATAGCATATCGTTGTTTAGTAAAACTCAGTATTGTGTACAATGCAAGCTATCGAGGAATGTTTCCCTTATGTGAAACTCAAGACGAGATAGTGTTGTGTGTAGTGAAATATTCCTTTGGTGGTTTGTATAACATAATACATAAAAACAAAATATTTCTCATAAAATCTCAGGGTGTTACATTCTACCCCCCTTAAAAATAATTTCGCCCTCGAAATTCGTTACTTCGTAACAAACATATGAGGATACCTCTCCCTCATCATATCCTCAAGTTCCCATGTAGATTCTTATAATTGGTGGTTCCTCCATAAAAATTTATCCAAAAGAGTGGTCTTGTTTCGTAGACCTTTTTCACTACGATCCATAATCTCTATTGGTTGTTCTTCATAAGAAAGACATTGCTCCAGCGGTACAACATCTGAGATTAGTACATGTGCAAGATCAGTTTTGTACTTTATCAGGAGAGATACATGGAACACATCATAAACTTTAGAGAGATTTGGTGGAAGTGCCAATCGGTAAGCTACCTTCCCAACATGAACCAGTATTTCAAAAGAACCAATATACCTAGGGCTTAGCTTTCCCTTCTTTCCAAATCTCATTACTCTCTTCCAAGGAGATATTCGTAAGAACACCTTATCACCCACTTCAAACTCTATGAGTTTTATTTGGTTGTTAGCATAACTTTTTTCTCAACTCTGGGATCCTCTTATGTGTTGTTGAATAGATCTTACCTTTTCTGCAATCTCATCAACATGATCAGGTCCTAATAGCTTTCTTTCCCCTACTTCATCCCAGTATGTTGGAGTTCTGCATTTCTTTCCATAGAGAGCTTCATAAGGAGCCAAATGGATATTGGAGTGAATGCTATAATTATAAGAAAATTCCACCAAAGGTAGGGGTTGATCCCAACCACCTTTGAAATCCTTAGAGAAAGCTCTCAACATGTCTTCTAGAGTTTGAATTGTCCTCTTAGATTGAGGTTTTGTCTAAGGATGATAACCAGTGCTGAAACTCAACTTGGTATCTCAAGTATGCTGAAGACTTCACCAAAAATTTGAGGGAGACCTCGGATCATTATTAGATATAATGGAAAGTGGTACTCCATGAAATCTAACCACTTGTTTCAAATATATCCTCAGAACCTGATCAAGTGAGAAATCTTCACTAATAGAAATGAAGTGTTCCGACTTCGTAACATGATCAACTATAATCCAGATAGCAATATTTCCTTTGGATGTTTTAGGATGTCCAGTGACAAAATCCATAGTGATGTTTTCAAATTTCTATTCGGAGTTGGGTAATGGTTGCAACATCCCCTTAGAATTCTGTCTCTCAGCTTTAACTTGCTGACAAACCAAGCATCGATAGACATATTCAGCAACATCTCTTTTCATACCATCCCACCAGAAGTACTCCTTCAGGTCCCTATACATCTTCATGCTTCTAGGGTGAATAGAGAATGAAGAACTATGAGATTCATCCAATATTTCCTTCTTTAATTCTAGGATGGGAGGAACACAAACCCGATTCATGAACCTTATTATTTCATCACAATCAATTTGGAATTCAGGAACATTTCTCACCTTCTTTTGTAACTCTACATCTTCTTTCTATGCCTCTTTAATCTTCACATGTATAGATGGTTGAACATTCATTTGAGAAAGATAAGATTTCTTCCCTTCCATTATAATTCCAAGATCCATCCTTTGTAAGTCCATAAATATTGGATCTTTTGTGAACCTCATCATGGATAGTATAGTATGGTCTTGTCGACTTAATGCATCTGCCACCTTTTTTGCTTTCCCATGGTGGTAATGAATTGAGCAGTCATAATCCTTAATCAGCTCCAACCATCTTCTTTGGCGCATATTCAGGTCCTTTTGTGTGAAAATATACTTTAAATTTTTATGATCAGTATAAATATCACATCTTTCACCATAAAGATAATACCTCCAAATCTTTAATGAAAAGATTACCGTAGCTAATACCAAATCTTGAATTGGGTAATTTTGCTCATGGATTTTCAACTGCCGTGTGGCATAAGCTATCACCATATTATTTTGCATGAGAGCACACCCCAATCCCTTCAATGATGCATCACTATAGATCACAAAACTTTCTCTACTACAAGGAAGTGTGAGCACAGGTGAACTGGATAACCTTATTTTTAACTCCTTGAAATTCTCTTCACACTCCGCCATCTAAGAGAAATTAACACCTTTTCGAGTCAACCAGGTGAGTGGATTATATAATCCTGAAAAATGCTTCAAAAAATGACGATAATATCCATCCAAACCAAGAAAAATTCGGATATCAGTTACTTTTGTTGGTCTAGACCATCTTTCGATAACCTTTGTTTTTGCTGAATCCACAAATATCCCCTCTTTTGAGATTATGTGACCCAAAAATGGATCTTTTTGAAGCCAAAATTGACACTTGGTAAATTGGGCATAAAGCTTCTCCTTTCATAGGGTCTTCAATACAATTATCAAGTGATCTTCATTTTATTCATTGCTCTTTTAATAGACAAGAATATCGTCTATAAAGACTACCACAAACTGATCAAGATAGTCTCTAAAGACTCTATTCATTAGATCCATGAAGATGGTAGGGGCAATAGTAAGACCAAATGGAATCACTATAAATTTATAGTGTTCTTACCTTGTACAAAAATTTGTATTTGGTATATCCTCCCTTTTGACCCTTAATTGATGATACCCTGAACGAAGATCAATCTTGGAAAAGTATTGAGCTCCGTTTAGTTGGTCAAATAAGTCATCAATGCGTGGGAGATGATAGTTTTTCTTCATTGTGATCTTTTTATGTTCTTGATAATCAATGCAGAGTCTCAATGATCCATCATTCTTCTGATCAAATAGAACAGGTTCTCCCCAAGGTGATGCACTAGGGAGTATGAATCCCTTATCAAAATTCACTTGGAGATGCTTCTTCAATTCCTGCAACTAAATTGGGTCCATTCTGTAAGGTGTCTTTGAAATGGGTATAGCACCTAGTGTGAGTTCTATTGAAAACTCAATTTCACGATTTGGTGGAAGACCTGGAAATTCCTCTGGAAATACATCATCAAACTCACCTACAATGGGCATATTCTTAATCTTGATTTTCTCTCCAACCATTTGAGATAAATAACCTTCATTTATTGGAATCAAGACCCATAAGTTGGAAGAAATTTCCACTGGAAGGTTATATTCATCCTTTCATTAGTAGATGATCAGAGATTGATCGAGAATATTAAATGTGACTTCCCTTCTTTGTAAATCGATATGATCTCCATATAAGGAATGCCAATACATGCCAAGAATCACATCAAATTCCACTATAGGAGGGATCACAAGATTTATAGGAAGCACTTTCCCACAAACATCAATTGGAGAAGAATTATAAACTTTTGATGCAACCCCCTGTGCCATTATGAGTTTTCACAGCTAACTCAACATCTAATTATTGAGGTTGTATGGCGATTCCCAAGGAAAATTCTTTAGAAATAAAAGAGTGGGTGAATCCAGAATCAAATAAAACATTTTCTAATTTAGATTGGATGGTAAGTGTACCTTTCACCAATTCGTTATCATACTCCACATCACCGATAGAAATTGCATGTGCCTTTCCTTTGTCTTTGGCCTTAAGATTTCATTGACGTCGATCATCATCAACAATCCTTGGATTAGAGAATTGATTAGCATAATGCCACATTTCCTTTCACTTATAACATTGAAGTGTAGGAGGGGAATTATGTGTATCCTTTTCTTTGTTCACCTCACTAGACATATTTTTCCCATCATTGCAGCATTCAAATGCCCGATGACCTTCTTTTCCACATTTTAAACATTTACTTGTCCCTTTAAGACAATTACCTCCATTTTTCTTTCCACACTTGGAGCATAAGGGAAAACTCAACTTCTTTTCAGTGTGTCTTTAGATTTCACTTCGAATTCCATGTTCCTCTTCTTATCAAACCCATATGACTGATGGGTTACTCCAATCCCCATATCAACCTTGAGAGAACATCAAACAATTTCCTCATAGCTATTGAAGTCCCTTATGGATCACTCCCTTCAAAGACTTGGTTTTAAGCCACTAAAGAATCAATCTATCTTACTCTCAGGTTGGATAATAATTCCAAAAGCATACCTTGCATGTTTTGTAAAATTTGCTTCGTAGGCACCAACAGATTCATCATCCTTTGGCTTTAGTTCAAGAAACTCTTTCTCCATCTCTGTTCGACGAATACGAGGGAAGTACTTATTGAAAAATATGTTCTTGAACTCGTCCCATTCCATGGACTCTATTTTGTCTCTTTGCCTCGTATTATTGATAAGATTCCACCATTGATCAGCTTCACCTACCAAACGATATACTGCTTAGATGACTTTATCATGTTCAAAACATTGAAAAACTAAAAATATTTTTTTAGTGGTACTGATCCATTTTTCATCCACTAATGGATCAGTAGACCCACTGAATGAGGGTGGACGCTTCCTCATGATGGATTCAACAGAATGTTTCTCCTTCCTTTGCTCGTTTGGAAGTCCTTCAGGATTCATAGCGTGAGAAAGTTGTGTGATCATGGCTACATGATTTTTCATTCCAGCTCCCATAACGTTTGGTTTCTGAAGGGGAAAATCATTTCATTTCCCATCTTATTCAGCATTAACACGGTTCCTTTAGGTTCTAGCCATTGACTAAAACCAATAAGCATAGTGCGAGAAACACTAATCATAATAGGAAAACCACATAATCAAGAATAAAATTTCACACCTAAGGTCTTATCATAGTTTATTCAAGTCCATATCTAAAACACTAATATTGTTTTCTATGCTTAGACATATCCTTAGGGTTCTTACTAAGGCTTTCACATCCTAGTTTCCAAAGGTTGGTAGTACATTTCCTCTGATACCAACTATAATGACCCATACATTACATACATTGTTATTACTTCAGAATTGAATCATACTTATTACAACATATAACAAAACCAAGATAGGATCGTATAGGTATAGTGTCTTTAGAAATTGGGAAACATAAACAGCTGGTTCATAAAGCATCTACATTGTCTCTCATTTATTTCATCATATCTAGAGACCCTTTTGGCATATCCTAATTAATACCCTTCTTCCTGACCAGGGGAAAAGAAAACATACAAAAGGGTGAGCTCAAATGCTCAGTAAGGGTAAACAAAAGAAATATCAATCATATCATATTCATAAGAACATAACATTTTAAAAATCACAACCTACAAAAGAGATCATAATATCATAACATGGGATAAATCATAGTAGTGAAATGTAATCCTAATAATCATAACATAAAACATTAATCATTGTTTTATACACACATAATCATAGAAAATCATTTCCTATTAGTCAAGACCCATTTCCAAGACTATCATAGTAGTAAAAGTCCATTTCTGAATCGAGTTCACTCCTCGTTCCATACCTATATCACAGAACCAGATTAACTAGTCTTTCCAACCATGCCTATCTCCTGAGATATTAATATTTATCCAATAAACTTGAGAGAGATATAGGTCCCACCCATCTCATAATGAAACCATTCTTATGTGTACCACAAAATCATAAATCATATATCATAGCATAACCCATGTAATAAAAATGGGATTCTTAAACATCATAACATCATAACATAATCCATATAAGATAAAATGACATCATGAAAATAATTCCATCATAGCATAATCAAATCAATTTAAAAATTAGTGATAGAAACAGAACCCTATATTATCTTAGATAGAAAATAATTTTGATAAAACACTTGAACTCCATTCTTGAGGAAAATATCCTTTCTAATTCAAAAACATTTTCATTTCATAACATGCCATACAATATTAAACTAAATAAAGTTACTTAAAAATAAACTTTAAAACATGTAAAGGAAGCTTCATGGAAATAATTTTCTATGAAATCATAAAAATCCATTCATGCTGTATATGTTTAAAAAAACATTCTTCGCGTACTTTGGCTGGAAAAGTCATCAAGTATCTCATAATGAAAATAACAAAAGATTCCTTTCATATCATTTAATAAAATTTCACAAATAGGTAAAATTCTATTTAAACAATTGTAGGAGGATATAAATAATATTACATATTGAGGAAACATGGATGTGGATGATAAATATGTCTCAGTAAATTCTGAAGTATAATCAATCTCGGATAAAAATGAGACTGTGAGATTTTCCCTTACCTTATGTCCAATTTGATTCGTACGTATCTGAACCTTCTTTATAATGATTTAAATAATTTCATTGACTTATTACATAATCATATTCATTGTTATGATATCATATATGGTCATATTCTTATCTTCTTTTTAGTAATATTTCATTGCTAATTGTTATTCGGGTGTTCATTGGTTTATGTTATTATGCATGTATTGTCAAATAAATTATTATTCATCTTTTTAGGTTATAGATAGCTCATTTACATAATTGTATTTGTTTAATATATATAATATTTATTCATTCAATTCATTTATATAATCATTATTCAATGAAGATCGTGTAGAACGAGTCGCATCACATCATGGAGACGGTAGGCCGCACGAGCGATGATATAATTCTTTTGATATTAAAATAGTATATAATTGGATGGTATATCATATATAAAGAATCCTAATAATGTTATATTAATTATTTATATCATTTATATTCATTATCATACCCATACAAACGATGAAATGTTTGAATGACAAACTACACCACGACGTGGAGACAGTAAGTCGTACGTACGTATGTGTGATGAATTTTTCATTCATAGGATGCATAAAATAACTAATATGGTTGTACCATTTATAATAACATCATATTATATAGAAGATACTGGAGTTATTATTTTATAATGGAATGAACAAAGAAGGAGGAACTGGAAGAAGAAAGGAACTTGAAATAGGTGGTGAGATATTTACCTCTTCTTCGGGTTCTTCCTTTTGATTTGATAAAAAGGGATACCTAGGCTGGATTTATTGATAATGGAAGGCCTCTAGGATGAATGGAGGAAAGTTAAAAGGGTATTTTGGTATGGTTTGTCCGATCCAAATGGCTCTAGAAGTGTGAGTTAGAGAGAAGGGGGAGTTCCCTTTTATAAGAGGGGTGAGGGGCACCTTAGAAAAAACATAAAATATTATTTTATAATAAATTCATATTTAGTTTATAATGGATCCAAAGTGACTTCTTTGAATGATAGGGTGGGTGTGGGTCGAAATCTGCTCAACCAATAGGTTTTAGACAAGTTTAGGTTACCATTTTAACCTTATCATTTAGATTCAACTTAAGTTAAATAATTTAGCTTTTACCGTGTTTTCTTTTATTCTTACACTATATGTTTAATAAAATTACTATAAACGTCCAATCAAACCCCAATTGGTTCATTAATGTCATATATATTATTATATAAGTCTTTTGTCCTAACGTAATATTTTTAGGAATAGAATATCAATTAACAATTTAATATTTAATATTTGTTTTAAAAACTCTTTTATGTCAATTTTGACACTATTTGGTATTTTGTTTTTTCTAAATTCATAACAGCATTTTTACTTTGAAAAAAATTCATCTAACCAACCCTAATATGTTATATTAACCTAAAAAATTAGTTTATTTCATAAAAAGTCTCAATTTACATTTATTTGTGTATTCATATTATCAATTATGTTAATATTTAATTAATATGGTAATTACTGCATCATCATTGTGTCAAAAATATATTAATTATATAATGTCTAAAAATTATAAATAAAATACAATTATGTAGGAAATATTTTTATATTTCTAATTAATATTTATAGTCTAATTTATCTTATGTATAACCCTATATGAAAAATGTTTTACTTATTAAACTTTCATTTTAATTCTTTTAACTCCCTTATAAATAAAATAATAATAAGTGTCCTAATCTAATAAATGTGGACCAAAGAGGTTCAGATTTTATTCCTAAGTTTGGTTTTGGTTGAATTACACTTATCAAACAGAATTAGGACATGTTTTAGGGTAATAATAATATCATGTTTACCCTTAATTACCCTATTTACTTTTAACTGTGGTAAATAAAAGTGAAAAGTTAATATTCATCAAAAACTATTTTTATCTTATAGAACCACATTTTACTCCTTGATATTAACCGTGTCTCTTGGATTTTCAAAATTCAACTCACATAAGCGGTAAAATTATGTTTTATGTACATTTGAAAATTCTCCTAGGAGGTGGGTAAAAGACGGTAAAGAATTCAATAAAACTTTTATATATCTAAAATTATTATAAAATGACTCAAATGAATTATCTTGAAATTATATAAGTATTATTTATCTATTTTGACCTAAAGTAAATTTAAATAAAATAAATAATTATTTATGTAAAAATTCGGTTTTAAACTATAACTCAGTGTTTTTCACTATTCATCAAAAATTGAAAGTTTTCATGAAAATACCAATAATTCACCCTAAGCTAATTTCGAAATTCTGAATCCAAAAATGAAGTCCATTTTAAAAGATAAAATTTATAAAATTTCAAAAAGTGGGTATTATTGTTCATAATGGCTAGTTTATAAAATATTTTAATATAATATCATTGTTTAGTGAAACTCGGTATTGCGTACAATGAAAGCTATCGAGGAAGGTTTCTCTTGCATGTAACACAAGACAAAATAGTGTTGTGTGAAGTCAAAGATTCCTTTGGTGTTGTGTATAACATAATACATAAAAAAAAAGATTTCTCATAAAATATCATGGTGTTCCAAATATCAACCTTGAAGACATGCCCATTGTGAGGTAGTTTCCTAAAGTATTTCTCAAAGAATTTTTTAGTCTTCAACCTAGCTGAGAGTTTGAGTTTTCAAAAGAGCTAATACCTAGGGAATTTAGATGATGCAATTCACTATATAGAATGGATTTTTTTTATAACATGAGGAGATAAATAAATAACAATAGTATAATCTAGATAAACAGTTTTTGCTACTAAGTGCTTCACCATGGGGTTCACCAATCCTCTTCGTTAAGAAAAATGATGGGTCAAAGCTCATTTTCAGTGATTATCAGGAGATAAACAAAATCATGTTAAAGAATAATTATCTTCTTCCAAAAAATGATGACATGTTTGATTAGTAATGTGGATCCTCAAGCTTCTAAATTGTAGATCTTTGGTCGGGTTATTACCAAGATTGGTAGAAGAAGGAGGATATCAACACCCTCTCTTAACATACGTTAACATTACATTACTTTTTTGAAATACATAAAACATTACACAAGTAGACACATGAATATCATACTAGTCTTGTCCCTTTTGAAACATAGAAACATAAACACCGTTATGTAAATGAGCTACATTATCTCTCACTAGGTTCTCTATGAATATCATCCTTATTAAAAAAATATATAATACTTATCTCTATATCATGGGTGAATGGTGTAATGTCCCCATCTGAACCACCACCCAAACAATGATAATCAGGTTACGTATAACTAAACTTAGGCGTACCTCCCCACACTCCAATGGATGCTGACTTGTAGTGAGGGTGTAATAGGTATTATGGGGATCCTATAGCTTTTGAGAAGGAGAATAGTGAAGGTACTCATTTGAGTAAAATAATAAAACCTACAGCAGTAATAAAGACTTAGCATACTCAAACCAGACCCGCATAGTGGGAGCACATCCAAAAGAATATAATCAACTGAAGCAACATATATACAAGGGAAATTGAAGATAAAAATAACAGCATGTTAAACACTGCTTATAACAACTACTAAAACAACAAAGCATGCATCTACAACAGGTCATACATGTCAATAAACTAGTCACTTATGGCTAACTAGTAGTAGCTATGATATAATGTAAGCATGCTGATACATGAAAGAATGAAAAACAATGTAAACTCAAACTATGCATGACCTCCAGGTACATGCCAAATCTCTATGCGTCTGTTAATATGGTCCAGCCCCAGAAGCTGATCTCTTTCCTATACATAAATTCATAATGTATACATGCATCCTGAAGGGCCCAAGTAGGGTATGAGATGAATCTCAGTAGGATACAACCCAATGGTGCATACCAAGTATATGTGTTTAAACAAACATGAATCTATAATAAAAGTAAATAGTATGATGCACAATGTAAACAAAACCACCACTGGTTCTTAGTAGCCACCAGGGAGTGTCACCCACTTCAGCCAACGCTGGAAACTCAATCAGTTAACCTAGCACCTTGTGCCTCCTAACATCTCGTGTCTTAAGTACCATTGTCCCGAAAGCATGCCCAAGAAATAGTAACCTGGAACCATGTGCCTCTTGACACCTCGTGTCTCATGTACTGACATCTTGTAGGCACACCCAAGCAGTGGTAACCTGGCACCATGTGCCTCCTGACACCTCATGCCTCAAGCACTGAATTTCTATTGGCATGTCTAAGAAGTAGTATCCTTGCACCATGGGCCTCTTAACACCTCGTGTCTCAAGTACTAATGTCCCATAGGAATTATCGGACAATCTGAAGGCTCTTAACCTTCTACTTGGCTTCCACGATAAGAACCACCAATCTACAATCATCTAACCACAACTATGAGGGCCTCTACCCACATGAGAAGTCAAAACCACATCATCAAGAAGTTATTTATGTTCACACAACCCAAATCATAGGTGAACGGTAACAACCAAATTTAAAACCTAGGCCACAAATCCTCCGGCACCTTGTGCCCCTGCGACCAAATCACTCAGAATCTGATGGCCTTGCCATCCAAGTAATGTAGGCTATTCCTAACCTGAAAGTCAGACTACCTCAATCCAACGTCCATGATGCCCAATCACATTTTCAAACCACCCAATGTAATTTGGGCCAAGCCCAACCTGTGATCAACATCGCTCAAGAATATCTAGGTGATGCCCAACACAACCCAAAGATTCTAGTATATGCGATATCAAGCATCACACACACACCCAATATATATATATATATATAATCAAAAGAGTCACTTTGAAAAATAAAAACAATTTAAACAATTGAATTACACTGTCCATGTATTGTCTCATACCATCACTAAGGTCTTGAAAGCCTCTAATAAACCTAATCTTGATTAAACAGTTTACACCTAGCAGTTTAATCAAAACAAATAAATTATATCCATTTTTTCACCCATCAAAAATATCACAAGTGAGAAATGACCTCTAACTAGGCCTCACTCAATAATAACAAGGAAATGGAATGTCCAACGACCTCCCATAGGGCATATGGTCAATTCAATGTTAGAAACATGGGTCTCATTCAATATCTGACATTGTGCTAAAAATAAAAAACACCGAAATTACTAGGAAAACACAAAACAAAGTATGTACCACTTACCATAGACTCATATACATAATCACATTTGATATAAAGCTCTAATTCAAAGCTGATCATTGTAGATCTATGTCTATGTAAAATCCTGGAAATTATATTCAAATGGAAACTATGTCAGGTGAGGAAACTGAACAAGAATGAAATATGATTTGTTGGATTATCCTTTTTTATGCAGTCCCACATCCACCGAAAGATTGAATAATGGACGTCAGATGAGGAATCTAGGAGAAGAAGTGTTCTCGGCCTCCTGAAGCATCACAGTCTGGAAGCAGGGAAGAAGAATATGCTTTTGGAAATAAGACACGATGCTCCTCCATATAAACGAATAAAAATGAAAGTACATGACGTGTATTAATAACTACATGTCATGTAGTATATTCTATGTACTCTGACATACGTTGGTTGTTAGGTCATCAAATAGCTTAGGCGCATTACATGGGTCAACACATGGCTAGGACTCAGCCGGTACGCAAAAGGTAAAATAGACGGTGTGTTATGGAATACAACATGTTGTGTAGTAGATTACTTTTACACTGCCACCAAATAGTATGTACTAAGTCAACACATTGTAATAACACACCTAACGTACACACGACATGTACTACATAGTACATGACGTGCAACCTGAATTTTTTTCAAAACTGCCCAGTTTCCCATATTTCCCTCAAAAACTAGATAGAAATTGAAATAAGAAGAAAATAAACATATACCGTAAAGTAAGAACGAGGTTCTTACAAACTTCCCCCATTAATGAAATTTTCTCCGGAATTTACCTTCCAAGGATGGGGAAGTAAACTTAAGAAAATTCTGACCCAAAACATGAATCATACAAAAGTCCAATGACCTATTATAAGGCCCCGTGCCTTAAACCTTACTTAATATTGAATTAAATGAATAATTCACGTTGATGATCTTTTCAGGTTTAGAGTTTTAGAGAATTAGAACATAACTATTACATCTCAAAAGATTACAAAGTAGACACTTCTACCAAGTTTCCATAGAATAAATAAAAAAAACTCTTAAAAAGAAACATGTCTAATTCCATGTTTTATAAAGCATGACTTTCCCTTGATCCCATCCTTGACCCTATTCCACATTAAGTCCTGTGAAAAACATTTCAAAAAAACTTGGGGTGAGCACAAAAAGCTCATTAAGGGATACACAAAGAATGAAAATTGTTAGTTTATCAAAACAACAAGTAAACCATGTATACTTTATCAAAGTAGTACTTTTCACCTTTATGAAGTAATAAAAACTCTTCACTGAATAAAGTATCATTACTTACCTTTTTGTAACCAAAGGATTACCATAAAACCCATATAAAGAACATATAGAATATATAAAGGTAACTTGGGACATAAACATACTTAAGTGGAATAACCATACGGTTGACTTCCACACATATCACTTAATGGAATAGCCATACGGCCAATTTCCATACATACTTAATGGAATAGCCATACGGCCGACTTCCATACCCAATGTATTGGAGGTTATAACGTAACCACCCGTCCTGGTATTCACGGCACCACTCGTCATATGGTTTATAACGTAACCACCCGTTAAAATGTCCAAGTACCAATATAAAATCATAAAACATAAAACCAATATAAAGTAATGAAAACATTTCCACATTTCAATCACAATATATCATAAATATATTGACATAATAGAATCCTTTATCAAAACCATTTTCAATACCAAAATACATAAAAGAGTATATGGTATTTATTTTATTTTAAAAACATTACGGCTTGTTGAGGAAGCCAAAGACCAAATAATACTCACGGCGGCGGAAAAGGTCGTTGTCACTGCGTACGTTAAAAAAAACATTCCTTTTTGTCGTTTAGTAAAACGCTTGGTAGAAGAAGATTCCTTTTGTATAAAAGTAAAAGTCAAAGGAGTTTATACACCGTATAAAATAAAGTTGTGTATAAAACGAAATATGCCTCAATGAAAGGAGATTGAGACGAAGTCCCTTACCTCGGGTCCGACTTGACTCGATCGTTCTTTTACGTCCTGAATAATAAACTTGAGTTAATTTATACTTGATTAAGAACCTTTTTAAAGTTCATTATTCCTTTTATATCACTTATTGCCATGTTATAAACATTATGTAACCATTTAAGTTAATAATGTTTGTTTTGTCAATATTTGGTTCTTAAGTCGAAAGTTGACTTCTTACAATTACATGGTGTTCGTGTGGTCAGAAGTTCTTTATATCCAGAATGAAATTCCTGATTTGGATATCATATATATCATATATATCCATCATATACATGTATTTATAATATTACATAATCATTTAGAGGTAAGAAATGAAATGCACCGTTCATGGAGACGGTAAGCCGTACGTACGCATGAACGCTACTTTCATTTCTTTGTCATATTAGTGGAATTAAAACTAAATGAGAGGTATGTATATTTTAATTCCAGAATTATATTCATCATTTAGATATACTATTCATTATATATATCCATTATATACATGTACTTTTAATAGTACATTACATTTGGGGATAAGAAATGAAAGGCACCGTTCATGGAGACGGTAAGTCGTACGTACGCATGAACGCTAGTTTCATTTCTATATCATACTTTAATGGAAAGAAATAATAATGATATAGAGGTATATTATAATTCCAGTATAAAATCATATATAATAACTTTAAATCCATCCTTTACACGTCCCACATATGGCATTAACGAATCACATCACTTTTAGGGGGCGGTAGTCCGCACTTCCTAAAATGAAGATATCGTGTTTACCCATAATGGAAACCATAAAGGTATGCCCAAAATGAAAAAAAAACAGAAGCTTAAGGCAAACATAAACATATTATATATCATATATAAAAATAGTGACATCATAATGGCCACCTTTGAATGTGTTAAATGAGTATTGAACAATCATCGTTTCGGGAGGCAGAATTTCGTCATCCACAGAAACCGTATGTTCTTTAACCATTTGATGTAGTTGTGTGAGAGTGTAGCACAAATAAATATTATAACAACATCCTAGTATATTGAAGATACTGGTGTTGTTACAAAATAAGTAAATAAAAAGAGTTTAGAGGGTTGGAGAATCAAAATAAAACAAATGAACAAGAGTGAATGAATTACCTTTAAAAGTGTAACTCCCTTTTGATTTGACCGTAAAGGCTTCCTTTGAAAGGATTCTGCCCAAAGGGAATCCTCTAGGATGAGGATAGGGATGTGGAGAGAGTAATTGGTCAGGGGTTGGCCGAGCCAAAGGCTTGAGAAGTGTGTGAAATGAGGTAGAGTTGGGGGCCTTTTATAAGAGGAGAGGAGGGGCACTTTTGGAAAGTAAAGAGATATTACTTTATTTGAAAATGTGTTTCGGTTTTAAAAGGTCCCACATTGATATAATTCGTGGCTAAGGTGATAAGGGTTCGAAATACACTCATCCAATAAGTTTTTGACATGTTTAGTTTATAGATTTTGCATTATCATTCTATTTTATTTAAATCGTCAAATAATGATGTCATCGCTGCATCATTATTATGTCATAAATAATTTATTTTATTTAATGTATAAAAATTATAAAACAAATAATATGATGTAGGAAATCTTTTTAGCTTTCCAATGACTATTTATAATCAAAATTCGGACTTGTGTAACCCTACTTAAAAATTGTTTTAGTAAAACAACTCATGTTTGTGTCAATTTAATTTTAACATTAAATAAAAATATATTATTGTCATTTTACAACTAAAGTGGCTCCATGGGGTCCCAAAGTTGGCCCATGGCTTGTCGCGGTCGGCCATGACTCACCCAATAGGTGTAGGACAAGTTTCATGGTGTTTTCACATTCTTATAATATCATTTTACCTTAAACTACACTAATTACCTCTAATCGCGATTAATGAAAAAAAGTTACTATTCACCAAAAAATTATTATAATCTCATTGAACCACATTTTACTTCTTAATGACAACCATGTATGTTGGATTTTCAAAATTCAATACACATTAGTGGTAAACTTTCATTTAACTGAAAAATCAGTTTGCTTGATTACCACTTAGTGGTTCCAATATTCATCAAAAATTGAAGTTTTTCAGAAAATTACCAAAAATTCACCCTAAGCTATATTTGATATTCCGAATTCAAAAATGAAGTCCATTTTACAAAATTCAAAACATATAAGTCAAATTAATTAATTTAATAATTAATTCCCGCTGTCATGACAAATAGCGTGTTTTTGTGAAACAATAAGTATCAAAAGATTGACACTAGTTTAAGTCCAATTTCAAAGTGAAATTGATTCCAATGACCACCATTAGATTAACTGGTAAAAATATTTTCTAATTTCACTTTAAAACCAATTAAAATAATAATCTAATCATATAAGTAAATTAGAATAAAAAGAGGTTTTGAATTAAAATACAACATTTTACACTATTCATTAAAAAAAGAACTTTATCAGAAAGGTACCAAAAATTTACACAAAGTAAATTTTGATGTCCCGATTCTAAAGAAGAGTTATATTTGGTCCAAAATAAAGTATAAGAGTGATCAGAACTATATTTAATGGCGGTTCACCATTAAAAGGTGATAAGTGAACCTTTAGTGAAAATTAGAGTATATATGCCTAAAATTGAACTCTTTCCGTATTTTAAGCCTTTATCTTTTATTGGGTAAATGTAAAAACATTTAAAAACATATCTAATCATATTTTAGTTATTTCTATTCATTCCCGCCAGTACAACGGCTACTTGTTAACTAACATTTAAAATAATATTATTATATTACTAGTGTGCTACGTAAGTTTCAAAGAAACTCATCGTTGCGTATCGGGTACGCTATCGAACATAGCAACCCCTTTAAAATAAAATTAATATTTAATTCGTAAATATTAATAAATATGAAAATTCTTTATTCTTTATTTACCTGGGATGTTACATCCTTCCCCCCTTTTGGGAATTGCGTCCTCGAAATTTTATTCACTTATCAAAATAAGTGGGGGGTATTTATCCCTCATAGCATTTTCAGATTCCCACGTTGCCTCTTCAATCACATGGTTTTTCCAAAAAACCTTTACCTGATGAATCACCTTATTCCGTAACACCTGCTCCCTGTGGTCAAGAATCTGGACCGGTTGTTCCTCATAAGATAGGTTCTCTTCCATCTGAACTACCTCTAGACTAAAAACATGAAATGGATCTGGCATATACTTTCTCAACATCGAAACGTGAAAATAATTGTGTACCTGAGATAAACTCGGAGGTAAAGCCACCCGGTATGCAACTGATCCAACTTTCTCCAGAATTCATATGGTCCAATAAACCTTGGACTCAGCTTTCCTTTCTTACCAAATCTCATCACACAAACACAAACTTATCCAAGAACTCATGGAATATTTTATTCATAAGGTCCAAGAATACAGTAGGTGCATTGGTTAACCCAAAAGGCATAACTACAAATTCATAATGGCCATATCTAGTACGGAACACAGTATTCGGAATGTCTGCTTCTTTTACTTTCAACTGATGGTACCCCGACCTCAAGTCAATCTTCGAAAAATACTGAGCTCCCTGGAGCAGATACCACTTCATTCGATGGCCCAACATCTGCTGAAGTTGTTGCAAAGGATTTCACCACCCCTTTCTGCTTGTAGTCTAACTGCTTCCCATCACTCAAGCTCTTTGTCAGACACTCATTTGCATAGTGACCCGTCTCATTGCACTTATAACATCTTACCGTTGGCTTTTCATTTCCTGCTTGATCATCTTCCTTACAGTTACGAGCAATATGACCAGACTTACCACACCGAAAGCACTTACCAGACTTGGATAAACATTCTCCAGGATGCATTTTACCACACTTCTCACAGGATGGATATTTGGTTTTCTTACCTCCTTGCTTCTTTGATGAATTCTTCCCCATTGCCTGCCAACTTGACCTCTTATTCTGTTGTTTGTCATAGAACACCTGATCATCGGCAAACTCCATTTCCACCTTCTCCGCACATCGAACAAGTTTTTCATAACTTTTGAACTCACGAGAAGCTAAAGCCCTTCGATACTTTGGCTTTAACCCTGAGTAAAAACGGTTTATTTTACTATCAAGATCTCGTATGAAGTTTGGAGCATACCTTGCCAATCGAGTGAACTTTTCTTCATAAGCAGCCACTGAATCATCCTCCTACCTCAATTCTAGGAACTGTTTTTCCATCCTAAGACGAACCACCTTAGGAAAATATTTCTCAAGAAACATACCTTTGAATTCGTCCCAGTGAATATCCTCAATATCATCACTATCCCTTATATTTTTCACCATCGACCACCACTGATCAGCTTCACCTTCAAAACGGTAAACAGCAAGACTAACCTTTTGATGTTCTGAACACCCCATGACATCAAAAATCTTCTCCAATGCTTTAATCCACCCTTCAGCTTGCACAGGGTCAGATGATCATCTGAATGATGGGGGATGTTGCCTCATGAAATGTTCCACCACTGACATGTTTCTCTGTGGTTGATCTGGCTGATCTCGTGCATGGATACCACCACCATTTATAGCCTGAGTAAACTGTGTCATCACTGCAACGAACTGTTCAGTTCCGATTCCGACCATCTCAGGTTGCTGATTTGGAAGGTTATCTTCCTCCTGATGTCGTCCCAACATAGCTGCTTTGTTTCCTCTACGGAAAACCATTCTGAAAACAGAAATATCTTAGGAGAAGCAACATGGTAATCCGTAAATGCTATATCATTTCAATCATATTATAATTTAACACTTTTCTAACTCCTAAAGTTGTCTAAACCGACCTCTGATACCAACTATAAGGACCCGTGCCTTAAACCTTACTTAATATTGAATTAAATGAATAATTCACGTTGAGGATCTTTTCAGGTTTAGAGTTTTAGAGAATTAGAACATAACTATTACATCTCAAAAGATTACAAAGTAGACACTTCTACAAAGTTTCCATAGAATAAATAAAAAAAACTCTTAAAAAGAAACATGTCTAATTCCATGTTTTATAAAGCATGACTTTCCCTTGATCCCATCCTTGACCCTATTCCACATTAAGTCCTGTGAAAAACATTTCAAAAAAACTTGGGGTGAGCACAAAAAGCTCAGTAAGGGATACACAAAGAATGAAAATTGTTAGTTTATCAAAACAACAAGTAAACCATGTATACTTTATCAAAGTAGTACTTTTCACCTTTATGAAGTAATAAAAACTCTTCAATGAATAAAGTATCATTACTTACCTTTTTGTAACCAAAGGATTACCATAAAACCCATATAAAGAACATATAGAATATATAAAGGTAACTTGGGACATAAACATACTTAAGTGGAATAACCATACGGTTGACTTCCACACATATCACTTAATGGAATAGCCATACGGCCAATTTCCATACATACTTAATGGAATAGCCATACGGCCGACTTCCATACCCAATGCATTGGAGGTTATAACGTAACCACCCATCCTGGTATTCACGGCACCACCCGTCATATGGTTTATAACGTAACCACCCGTTAAAATGTCCAAGTACCAATATAAAATCATAAAACATAAAACCAATATAAAGGAATGAAAACATTTCCACATTTCAATCACAATATATCATAAATATATTGACATAATAGAATCCTTTATCAAAACCATTTTCAATACCAAAATACATAAAAGAGTATGTGGTATTTATTTTATTTTAAAAACATTACGGCTTGTTGAGGAAGCCAAAGACCAAATAATACTCGCGGCAGCGGAAAAGGTCGTTGTCACCGCGTACGTTAAAAAAACATTCCTTTTTGTCGTTTAGTAAAATGCTTCGTAGAAGAAGATTCCTTTTGTATAAAAGTAAAAGTCAAAGGAGTTTATACACCGTATAAAATAAAGTTTTGTATAAAACGAAATATGCCTCAATGAAAGGAGATTGAGACGAAGTCCCTTACCTCGGGTCCGACTTGACTCGATCGTTCTTTTACGTCCTGAATAATAAACTTGAGTTAATTTATACTTGATTAAGAACCTTTTTAAAGTTCATTATTCATTTTATATCACTTATTTCCATGTTATAAACATTATGTAACCATTAAAGTTAATAATGTTTGTTTTGTCAATATTTGGTTCTTAAGTCGAAAGTTGACTTCTTACAATTACATGTTGTTCGTGTGGTCAGAAGTTCTTTATATCCAGAATGAAATTCCTGATTTGGATATCATATATATCATATATATCCATCATATACATGTATTTATAATATTACATAATCATTTAGAGGTAAGAAATGAAATGCACCGTTCATGGAGACGGTAAGCCGTACGTACGCATGAACGCTACTTTCATTTCTTTGTCATATTAGTGGAATTAAAACTAAATGAGAGGTATGTATATTTTAATTCCAGAATTATATTCATCATTTAGATATACTATTCATTATATATATCCATTATATACATGTACTTTTAATAGTACATTACATTTGGGGATAAGAAATGAAAGGCACCGTTCATGGAGACGGTAAGCCGTACGTACGCATGAACGCTACTTTCATTTCTATCTCATACTTTAATGGAAAGAAATAATAATGATATAGAGTTATATTATAATTCCAGTATAAAATCATATATAATAACTTTAAATCCATCCTTTACACGTCCCACATATGGCATTAACGAATCACATCACTTTTAGGGGGCGGTAGTCCGCACTACCTAAAATGAAGATATCGTGTTTACCCATAATGGAAACCATAAAGGTATGCCCAAAATGAAAAAAACAGAAGCTTAAGGAAAACATAAACATATTATATATCATATATAAAAATAGTGACATCATAATGGACACCTTTGAAGGTGTTAAATGAGTATTGAACAATCATCGTTTCGGGAGGCAGAATTTCGCCATCCACGGAAACCGTATGTTCTTTAACCATTTGATGTAGTTGTGTGAGAGTGTAGCTCAAATAAATATTATAACAACATCCTAGTATATTTAAGATACTGGGGTTGTTACAAAAGAAGTAAATAAAAAGAGTTTAGAGGGTTGGAGAAGCAAAATAAAACAAATGAACAAGAGTGAATGAATTACCTTTAAAAGTGTAACTCCCTTTTGATTTGAGCCTAAAGGATTCCTTTGAAAGGATTCTGCCCAAAGGGAATCCTCTAGGATGAGGAGAGGGATGTGGAGAGAGTAATTGGTCAGGGGTTGGCCGAGCCAAAGGCTTGAGAAGTGTGTGAAATGAGGTAGAGGTGGGGGCCTTTTATAAGAGGAGAGGAGGGGCACTTTTGGAAAGTAAAGAGATATTACTTTATTTGAAAATGTGTTTCGGTTTTAAAAGGTCCCACATTGATATAATTCGTGGATAAGGTGACAAGGGTTCGGAATCCACTCATCCAATAAGTTTTTGGCATGTGTAGTTTATAGATTTTGCATTATCTTTCTATTTTATTTAAATCGTCAAATAATGATGTCATCGCTTCATCATTATTATGTCATAAATAATTTATTTTATTTAATGTCTAAAAATTATAAAACAAATAATATGATGTAGGAAATCTTTTTAGCTTTCCAATGACTATTTATAATCAAAATTTGGACTTGTGTAACCCTACTTAAAAATTGTTTTAGTAAAACAACTCATGTTTGTGTCAATTTAATTTTAACATTAAATAAAAATATATTATTGTCATTTTCCAACTAAAGTGGCTCCATGGGGTCCCAAAGTTGGCCCATGGCTTGTCTTGGTCGGCCATGACTCATCCAATAGGTGTAGGACAAGTGTCATGGTGTTTTCAAATTCTTATAATATCATTTTTACCTTAAACTACACTAATTACCTCTAATCGCGATTAATGAAAAAAAGTTACTATTCACCAAAAAATTATTATAATCTCATTGAACCACATTTTACTTCTTAATGACAACCATGTATATCGTATTTTCAAAATTCAATACACATTAGTGGTAAAATTTCATTTAACTGAAAAATCAGTTTGCTTGATTACCACTTAGTGGTTCCACTATTCATCAAAAATTGAAGTTTTTCAGAAATTTACCAAAAATTCACCCTAAGCTATATTTGATATTCCGAATTCAAAAATGAAGTCCATTTTAAAAAATTCAAAACATATAAGTCAAATTAATTAATTTAATAATTAATTCCCGCTTTCATGACAAATAGCGTGTTTTTGTGAAACAATAAGTATCAAAAGATTGACACTAGTTTAAGTCCAATTTCAAAGTGAAATTGATTCCAATGACCACCATTGGATTAACTGGTAAAAATATTTTCTAATTTCACTTTAAAACCAATTAAAATAATAATCTAATCATATAAATAAATTATAATAAAAAGAGGTTTTGAATTAAAATACAACATTTTACACTATTCATTAAAAAAAGAACTTTATCAGAAAGGTACCAAAAATTTACACAAAGTAAATTTTGATGTCCCGATTCTAAAGAAGAGTTATATTTGGTCCAAAATAAATTATAAGAGTGATCAAAACTATATTTAATGATGGTTCACCATTAAAAGGTGATAAGTGAACCTTTAGTGAAAATTAGAGTATATATGCCTAAAATTGAACTCTTTCCGTATTTTAAGCCTTTATCTTTTATTGGGTAAATGTAAAAACATTTAAAAACATATCTAATCATATTTTAGTTATTTCTATTCATTCCCGCTAGTACAACGGCTACTTGTTAAATAACATTTAAAATAATATTATTATATTACTAGTGTGCTACGTAAGTTTCAAAGAAACTCATCGTTGCGTATCGGGTACGCTGTCGAACATAGAAACCCCTTTAAAATAAAATTAATATTTAATTCGTAAATATTAATAAATATGAAAATTCTTTATTCTTTATTTACCTGGGATGTTACACCTATTTCTAGACTCATGGTCCTCCTGTGACGCATCGTCACCCCTGCACCCTATCAGGTTCCCCCGTGTCATTCCCAACAACCAAACGTATCTTCCACAACATCATTTTCATCCTCCATGAGGTCTTGCATCCCATGGATGCTCAAAACAAATCATGGTGCATTGCGTCACAAGTAACCCACTTCCTCAATGCCCTGATTCCCACAAAATATCAAGTATTCTGCATCCTCAATGCTCCTGATTCCACACATAATATATATATCATGACCACAAAATGGTTTCAATCCCAATGATTTTCATCTGGTCAGTATACATATATCATGTGCACTTCATGCACTCAAGACGGACACGCCTCAATAGGCCATGCCAAAAAAATTCAAGAAAAATTACAACCTCATCCACTGCATACCTTTGAACATCATCACCTCACTGGCATGCTCAGCTTCTGGTAGCTCCATAGCATACACCTATCCTAAAGTATGACTGCTTGATGCTTGAAATCCCTACAGTTCTACTCTAGTCACTAGCCACTGACCCCTGAGTTGGGTCCCAATATCTCTACCATGTCCTCTGCGTGAAACTGAACCTTGGGTACCCTCAACTGGTACGAACACTGATCTGACCGCAGATGTCATAGTCTATCATGGTCCCTACCTGCCAACTGTCTGAGAAGGCTTCCTGAAAAACCTCTCATGATGTCATACATGTCCACATGATCGACACTCCTTTATAGGATTTTCACCCTATGTTTAAACATTCCCCTGATGCTCACACTGAAATCAAAAAAACTAATGAACTATCACGAGGTGGTCTAGATAATTCCTTGGCTTGACTGCCCTACAAGAACTCCTCATAACCTCACATATTGTTATCTGAACCGTTACCTAAAGCCTCCCAACTCAGGCATGTCCTATCCATGAGGTTAACCTCTTATATGAGTGCCTGATTCACGACCTCAGAGAACAAGGCCACCCTGAATATGTTTTTCTACATATTAATGGAATATCATAATCCTTCTTTGAAGAACCACAACCTCGATGTGTCATCGCTTACCATACCTGGTGTAATGTGAGACATCTCAGTCAAGGTATCTGCACAATCCATAACGGACTTGTCACCCTACTTGAGACTCAAGAACTCCTGAGCTCTCTCTTCCCTCTGCGTCTTTGGGAAAATGTGCACAAAAAAACTATCCTCGAGGTCTTCCCATGCCAGTCCATCAGGTCTATAATCTTGAACCTACACATCCCACCAATTCTTCACTGGTCCTCTCAGCATGTACATAGCCATCTTGACCCTTAGTCCTATAAGCGTCTCGAGATACTCAAAGATCATTTGCATGCTCTCTATCTAGTTTTCAACTTCCTGTGGGCCACCCTCACCCTAAAAAAGTACCAGGTGTTACGAATAGAACACTCATATCAGATATTCCATATAAAGATTGAGACCATGAAAGCCTCTATTAATCTCCTCCAGGACACGTAGTAGACTAGATCAGAGATTCTCGTCGAGCCATGACCTGAAAAATTCCAAAATGAGCTGTTACTCTACTTTCATTGGATCCTGAACCTAATCTTGGAACTGAGCCTGTACCTGCAGCTCATGATTTGCCTATCACTATGGTGTTTGAAGCTGATCGTTCTCCTGTAGCAGAGTACCATCACCTGCCTGATGTTCCATCAAGACATCTAGCAGGAGATCACTGAATACCAAAAATGGCCAAAAATACAGCATATATTACAATATATATATATAATAGATTAGGAAAAAAGTAAAGAGGAAATTCATAACAACTACCCTTAAACTCCCCCACAAAAACTATTCCCCATGACATCCCAACCTCACAACCTTCTTACCCACCCTCAATAGAGCCAATTATCCAAATTACCTTGGGCCATGCCCATCATGAAAACCATCATTGCCTCAAACAGACGACTGAGTCCCCCTTCCTACTGTAGAAGTTCTGATTGAATCCACCACTAGATTCTAGGCTCTCTCCATCATGGATGGATATTATGGATATAATAAAATCTGAACGGCCCCCCCAGGATGAAGATTCTTCCACCTTCAGAGCACCACAAGGTACCTTCTGCTACCATGTAATGCCTTTCGGTCTAAAGAATTTAGGATCCACCTATCAGCGTGCAATGCACCATATATTCATGATGATTCTCAAGATGTTGGTGGAATACTATGTGGATGGTTTGGTGGTCAAATCCCACTAGTGTCAAGACCATCTCATAGATCTTGAGAAAGTGTCTGGCTTCCTTCACTTCCATCACCGGAAGATGAACCCCTTGAACTATGCCTTTGGGTCACCTCTGGAATGTTTCTCAGCTTCATCATCAGATATAGAGGCATCGAGATACATATAGAGATGATCAATGATATCATCCAGAAGCCTCCTCTGAGAAACCTCCTAGAGAGATGAGGTTTTCAAGGATAGTTATCCTATATAGATTGATTCATCGTGAATCTAGTAGGAGAGTGTATACCCTTTTCCCATATCATGAATAAAGGTGTCTATTATTAGTGGGATGAAGAGTTTCAGACTACTTTTAAGGATATTAAGCAGTATCTGCTACATTAGTCAGTTCTGAAGCAATATTTCTCTGGAAAACTGTCGTATCATTATGTGACTACCCTCTAATTATCTATTGGTGCCCTTTTTGCATAAAAGTAAAATTACTGGATAGAGAAAAGTTTACACTATCATAGCTACATGATCCTCAATACGAAATCTAGATACTCCTCTATCGAGAAGTGATACCTTGTGTTGGTATTCACAGGGAAGAAGTTGTGACATTACATGCAACACCATGAGATACATCTGGTGTCCCATTTGGATCCATTTAAGTACATTTTGAATAGCCCCAGGTTAAAAGGTCATCTAGCTTTGTGGAAGTGATCCCTAAACAATTCAACATCATGTTTTTTCCAAGAAATCTATCAAGGGATAGACACTGGAAAGCTTCCTTGACTCCCATCCATACCTTTCAGAGTAGTCTCTAGATCATCATTTCCTATATGAGGCAATCCACCCAGTAGATCAAGTCGTACCATGTTGGACGATGCACTTTGATGGTGCTTTGAAAATCCCAACCAGTAGGATACTCAATGATCCCATCCTTAACATGGTATGTCTATGTATCATATTAACCGTGCCTATATAGGATGTCTTCCCTTATTCATTACTATTTTTAGTAGGCTACACTAAAAATGAGTGTGAGTATCCATCCCTCTACCCTGGTCTCGAGATGGACCTTAAGATTGATGTTCCTCACCTGCATGTGAAAGGGGTCTCCAAACTGGTCATCAATAAGATCAACAGTGACTACATCATTAGGAATATAGATCTGGTACCCCTATTAGAGCACACTCTCCAATTGATGGCCCAGTTACCTTCTTGGACAAATGTTACTCATATCCCTTGGTCATAGAATGGTCGAGGTGATTCCTTCGCCTACCTTGCTGCATCTCTTGCAAATACTGACAAGGATGGTTTGATTATCAATGTTTCACATTGGAGAGTCATTTATCACATCACTCTAGATGGTAATTATAGACAGACAATAATTTATCTCACCATTGGTTCATACACATCAGGACCCTTAGCTCCCCATACTGTAGTGGAAGGGACACCTAGTTTGAAAAATACCTTTATCGAGTATCTCCAGCATAGTAATACTTAATAGACTAAGCTAAATGTGAGGGAGTATATCAACACATAGTTCATTTCCCCATCCAGAGTGGTCCCAGCCTTTATCATATCCTCTACAGATGTTGGTTTGATGGGATTCTCCTCCATTTCATTAAAAGAGATGAGATTCCCTTGGTTATGAAAAAATTTCATACTGGTCACTGTGGAGCTCATGAGGAAGGTCCAAAACACTCTCATTTTATCCAAATATGGGGTTACTTCTAGATCTCCATGATATGTGGTTACATTGAGTTTTCCAAAATGTGTCACATGGGTCAGATCCATTATAATTTTTTGCATCACCCACAATATTCCCTTCATACTACCAAGTAGTCTTGTCCCTTTGCGGTCTGGGGGCTTGATGTCATGAGACTGTAACCACTAGCGATGACTTACCAGTGAAGGTTTATCTTGACCACTACTGATTTCTTTTCCAAGTGGGTAGACTAAATTTCCCTTCAAGGAAGTCAAGGCATGTTCCAATATTTACTTGGTGATCTCCAATATCATCCACTAATTCGGAGTCCCTCACTCTGTCCTCACTGATTACAGCACCCACTTCCATGCAATTGAGCTACTGAAATTGTACGATAATTACAATATCTATTCTAATCGCACCTATCACTATCATGTGCAAGAAAATGGTTAGATCAAGGTGTTCCAAATAACCCTCTCTAACATATTTCAGAAGATGGTTGGTCAGAAGAACAACAATTGGTTGGACGAGCTCCCAAATAATCCTTTTTCTTATCAGAAAATGACTCATAATTCAACCTAGGTGACTCTATATTCTATGGTGTATAGAACAGAGGTAGTCCTGCCTAACGAGATTAAGTTACCATCACTCTATATAGCCATCTATGATTAGTAGACGTCAGATAGAGTAGCAGAAGTCTATTTGGATGAACTAGATTCCCTCGATGATAATAGGCTACATGCCTTGAACAATTTGGAGAGGCATCAGAACAAGATATCCATAGAATTCAATAAGAAAGTTTTCCACCACTCCTTCCTTCAAGGTGACACAGTATTGGCCTTGAGAATTGCAATGATTCTCGATTGGAAGCCACCAAAGTTGAAACCCAAATGGGAGGGACCCTATATCATTCACAGTGTTTACCCCATTAGTGCATACTCCCTGGTCACCATGGATGTTAATGTATAAATCATCCCAACCAATGACAAATTCATTAATAAGTACTTCATGTGTGTGGTCCCTCACATCATACATGATAATAAACTGTAAGTGGTGAATATGCCTTACCGCCTGAAATCTACAATCTTAATCTAATATCTCTTTCATCCTACATGATGATAAACTGAACGCAGTAAACATACCTCGTGGTCTGATCTCTACAACCTTAAACTAAGATACAACTCATCCAGAATGATGACAAACTTCAAGTGGTTAGTAAACCATATGATTCGAGGTATATGACCCTAAACTAATTTCCCTTTCATCCTACATGATGACAAACTGCAAGTGGTAAAAATACCATACGGTCCAATCTCTATGACCATAAACTAAGATCCATTTGGTCTTACATGATGATAAACTACCAGTGGTGAATACATCTTACGATCCAAGCTCTACAACCATAAAATAAGATCCCTCTAATATTGGGTGATGATAAACTACAAGTGGTAAAAATACCTCATAGTCTGAACTCTATAACCTTAATCTAAGATCCCTCTAACCATTCTTGTTGATAAATTTCAATTAGAGAATACACCTTATGGTCTGATCTCTACAACCTTAAAATAATATCCCTTTCTTCTTACATGATGATAAACTACAAGCAATTAACATACCTCATTTTACGAGCTCTACAACCTTAAACTAAGATCTCTCTCATCCTCCACATTGATAAAATTTAAGTGGTTAATACACCTTATAGTCTGAGCTCTATGAACTTAAACTAAGATTCCTTTTGTCTTACATGATGATAAAATTCCTGTGGTAAACATACCTTGAAGTCCAAGATCTATGACCGTAAACTAAGATCCCTCTAATCATGAATGATGATATACTAAAAGTGGTGAATAAACCTTATAGTCTGAGCTCTATGATCTTTAACTAATATCCCTTTTGTCATGCATGAACATAAACAAAAATCAGTAATCATAACTCACAGACCAATCTCTACAACCATAAAATATGATCCCTCTCGTCATGCATGATGATAAACTGAAATTGGTGAATATACCTTATGGTCCAAGCTCTACAAACTTAAACTAAGATCTATTTAATCATGTATGATGATAAACCACATTTGGTAAACATACCTCGTGTTCCAATCTCTATGACTTTAAACTATGACCTATATCATCCTTTACACAAGATGTTAAACTTCACAGGTACCACCATGCTTCAAACGCCCCTTCATTTGGGTATTCATCATCTTTCACATTCGAAAGGACCACCTACGGCCTAATATCATGCCAGTGTGGATCACCTATCATTCTGAGTCATTATCTCAAAGGATCTTGAATGAAAATTTGATACAAGTCTCTTGTTGTGAATATAGTCAGTAGTAAATGCTAAATTATTTTTCCTTATTACAGGTCAAAAAATATTGATATTATGTTATGAACATGATCAATAGTTATCCTCTATCTTTATGACCATACTTATGGTCTCTAAATTATCAGGTGCATCGATTCACCATTTTATGCCCTTTTGTCCCATTCACACAACATTAAATCGGGCATCTACGGTCCGAGCTATATGAATTTATACTAAGATCTCCCTCATCCTTACCGCATGAAGTTAAACTAAACTTCATATCTAGAACTACATTTGGATTTATTCACATCCTTATGGGATATGTAGGAATGTTCGAATATTTTATCTCTGTGTCTAGCCCTATGTACCACAGATTCTAGCTTCCTTCTAGCCTCTCAGCTTAAGTATCCCAGGAGCTTGTGATGTGATATGGAATTTTGTCACCTTTCACGTCGAACTTACCACCACCATTTTATGTGTCTCCTTTCAGGTATCTCCACTCCTTTTTCCTTACCACATGATATTTAACTGAACAAAATATGAATAACTACATGGGTGTTGATTCCCATCCTTTCTAGAAATTTCATCTTTTGGTCCAGCCAAGGTCCCTCGATCTTTTCAGTCCCATTGGCCTGAGGTTCTACCTTGGGAGTGCGCACATTGTGGTGTGGACTTCTTATGTCCTCAATTTTTGTTAGATATTCATTATCACACCATGCACATTACCTTTAGAATTTCATTCTTCCATATTCATCCTTACTACATGACGTTAAACTACACTAAATTACCAGAACTATGAGTGGCATGATTTCTTCCCTCATAGGATACATAGGAATGCCCAAGCGCTTTCCCCCATCTCTAACCTAAAATCTAAAAATTATCTATCTCATTTGGACGCTTTGGAATAGAAACATATGGTATTACGTGGTTTGGAATGTAGACTTATTTTGTCCTCATTCATGAAAGGTTTACAATAGCCACACCATGTACTCCCCTCTTATGGGATTCCTCCCACCATCTATGTTGTTACCGTATAAAGTTAAATTGAATGGAATTTCCAGAACCATGTATGTCTTGATTCCCATCATTATGGGATACATAGTGATGCCTGGTAATTTCACCTCGGGACCAATCCTAGATCCATTAACCTATTTTACACCTTCCTCCACTATTCTTAATTAATCTGCTCTTAACAAGTCCCATAGACCTCTTTTTTTCCCAAAAATTCACTCACACACAATGTGGTCTATGTTCTTGAGTGTTTGATTCTGTATGGACATTCTCTCTTTCAGTTTACATGCTTCATGAGTTCCTTTGTTTGGGTATCCATCATATCTCACATCTTAATGGAACCTCGAGCGGTATGGATGATTGGCCTTATGGATCACCTACCGTTTTGGGCCAATGTCCCAGAAGACCATGAATGACATTTGAGACAGGTCCCGTGTTGTGAATATGGTGAGACAAAAACCCTCACTTATTTGTTCTAATCCCAAGTCACATGATATGGATGTTGTGTTTCAAATATGGTCAAATGTTATCCTCTATCATTACAAAAACCCCTTTCATGCCCTAAATTTTTGTTTATTGATTCACATTCCTTTCCATTTAATCAGGTTTAGATAGAATTTTGACGTCCATAATGTAATTCCCCTATGCACCGTTAAATGTTGAGAGGAAGAAATGTTGTCATGGGGTCATCCTTGACACTACACCTTCTCTCCCTGTCGTGTGCTTCCCTATGTTGTAAAGATCTTCTCCGAACTTGTTTCCCAAACCGATCATGTCTCATGTGGGCATAGGGATTTGGGTAAGGTTTATTCCTTCATAGAAGAACCACACTTCCATATTGTTTGAGCTTCAAGACCATAAAATATTATCTCATACATCCATATCGTATGATGTTAATCTATGCCTTTTAAATCCAGACTGTGTACTAATAAACTACCCCGCTATATGATGTCTTCATTCAAGAAGAAATTTACCCTTTTTCATTGGACCTCCACCATGACACATTACAAAACTACATGTGTCTTGATTCTCACCTTTGTGAAATATGTAGTGACACCCGATTATTTTACATCTAGGTCCAGCCGCAGAGTCATGAACAGTTTCTCCCCTTCTCGGTTTGGGTTTTATTCATTGGAAAGGTGAAGTTCTTGTGTGGGCTTCCTTTTTCTTCAATCATGTGGGGACTCCTCATGATGCCACTTCACCTCTCAACCCCACACGGTCTGAACTCCATGACCTTTAAACTAAGATTTCTAGTGTCCTAGTTCACATGACATTAAAATACAAATAACAATGATTTTCCTCGCCTGAGAGGGTATTGATTCATTTGGTATTGGACTTATGTTATAATGTATACAAGAACTACATGTGGCTTGATTCCCATTCTAATGGGATACATAGTGAGGCCAGGAATCTTATTCTATCATCTTGTCTCAACCCCTTTCATCTTGATGGCCTCTTCTCCCTAGCCCCATTTTGGAATGTGTGATGTGGTGTGGACTTCTTTTTTCCCCATTCACATTAGGTTATTTACCACATCACACATTTCCCCCTTAGTGTTCCTACATTATTACCGTATGATGTTAAACTACGAAGAAGTCATGAACTACGTACGGATTGATTCCTACCCTCATAGGATATGTAGCGATGCCTAAACATTTTTCCTCGAGCCCAACCAAAAGTTCATTCACTCTTCGTGCTCTTTTCCCCTAATTATGGTCCAAATTCAATGACCCAATTTTATTAATCCCTATTCCATGAAATATTTCATTGAAACTATAGACCAAGGTCCATAAAATATGACCTTAAACTATGTGTAACGTTCTGACTATATGGTACTAAACTATTTCAGGAATCATCCTCACCGTATGGCATTAAACTACATGTTTATCATCCTCATTTTCATGAAGTAAAAATATATGGCATCCTAGATCTTCAATAGGGAGATCGTATCTAGAAATAGGTTTGATATCAATCTAGACTGATATGATCACCCAGTGTGCTTCTACCAGGGTGGTGTAATTTCAAGACTATTGGACATCATTCAAACGTCCCATCATTCCATAACCACACTTTGTGTGCCCTATTTTTTATATCATCATTATTATTTCACGTCTAAGGTAACCCCATAACGGACTATTTCCATTCCACTATAGCTCACTTACCATTTTGGGAAAATTTTCTAGGCGACATCGAAAAACATTTCGAGTTAGGCCCCATGTTTTCGAATTTGGTCACTGGTTAGCCCTCATTTGATTGTTCCAATTTTAGGAAAACATGATATGAATATTGTGTCTTGAACATGGTTAATAGCTATCCTCCATCATAATGACACCCTCATTTCATTACAAATTATGGGTATTGTGACTTTCAATCTTCATTCCTCTCTTTTTGGATAGATTTTAACATCCTTGGCGTCACCCTCCTCATGCACTATAGGACGTTGACTATGGAATGTCGGTTGTTCTGGGAACCCTACCCTTCAGTCACGACCTCTCACTACATGGATACTCTGAATGAGCATTTAACACAATAGGACATGAGTATTAGATGTTTATTTTTCACTATCATATAAAGAATGAATGACTATGCAACTTTCCCTTATTTCTCACACAATGTATAACCCACTTGAGCTTTGGGACTAATCAATAGTTATTCCATAGTTATGATCGAGATGCACTAATTAAAAAAAGAATGAAAATAGTATAGTGATACACATTTTTTAGGATATGTAAACAAATAGGGAAGTATGTTTCATATGTTTTTTCAAAACACAACACCTATGGATCAACCCCTTCAATGGGCTGCTACAGTACTACCACTTCATGACATGTGGCCTCCGGGATTATCTCTCAATACTTGAGCTCCTTTTCTTTATCAGTAGTTGTAGAGTGGATCTCATTGGCTCTAACTCTCATTCACTCTTTATCATCTTGGAATTCATCCATTTGATAGCTTTTCTGCACTACTTTCTCTTGGGCATCCACCTAGTGGGTTTTCAACTGTTCAATGAGCTTGTATTGGCTTGTGAAAAATGCATCTCCTTAATTTGAATGATCCCCAAGGAGTTTGACTTCCTAATAAGCCTCATGAATCTTCTATGTATTAAATGATTCTTTAAAACACTATGAATCATTGGATCATCGGATACTCTCTTGCTTCTTCTCATCCTGATAATCAGAAGTATTGTTTGGACATTGCACGCATCCACCACTCTAGTGCAGAGGAAGCACAACCACATGTTATGTTGCACCATACGACTCATTGATTATGCTTATAGTTGATGGAAGAAGCATTTCAAGCACTTCCATGCCTTAAATCATGTCATGCTATTTTCTTTAGTGGTGTCTGTGTCAAAATCGTCCATCTCCTCGGGATCTGTGGGCTGGTACTCAGGAAAAATAACCCAGAGTTCAGCAGCAAGATCCTATTCTAATATCAATTATTTTTCAAGGACATCAACCTTTCTCGGATAGATCTCATCTCTGGAAGTAGAATCACCTATGATTATAGCTTCTTACTTCCTGGGTGCTAGGTATTCACTAGTTTGAATGGTTGGTTCTTCGTGGACTGGTGAAATCACTTGAAGAGCACCTGTAGATGTTCTAGACTGAACAATTTGTCGAGATTCTAATCTTGTAATCACTTCCTTGGGAATTGATTCCTTGGTCAGCCATGTTCCCCTAATATATGTACGAACCCAAAAATGTAGAAATTTACAAGAGCCAAGAGTAGAGGTATCTAGTGCTTGAGCCATGGTAGGAGTTTCCACCACATGAGATCCCTCCATGCTTGTTAATTCAATGATTGGAACTGGGTCCTTATGAGCAGTGAGAAGAGCCTAAGACTCTAAGGTCCCCATTTTATCCCCTCTTGATGTCTCGTATCTTAAAACTTCAACCATGGCTAGACCTTCACCCACTACAGATGTGGTCGGTCCTCCGCCCTGCTCGATTCTAGATACAGATTCCTGGGGATATCCTTTCACATTCAATGGTACATTCACATCCCCGGCATGGGGAACTTCATGATTATCTTCACAGATGTGTTCCTAAATGGTAAGGAGTTTGGTTAGTGGATTTGAATTATGAAAATAGAAAGACTATTAGTGGTAATAGTTGAGACTCACCTCAAGTTGTTTGGCTAGTTATGCATCAAAGCCTTTGATTTTTCCACTCTCATGTGGGATTCCCAAGAGAGTTGTTATTCCTTGAGGTCTATCACCTCCAGATCCCTCACCTTCAGCCTACTCTTCTTTCTCTTTCGCTCCTTATTCTTCATATTCCTCCTCCTCTATTTCCTCTTTTCTTATTCCTCATTTTTGTCATCCCCAGATGTCAGTTTTTTTGGATTATGATCCAGGCCAAGAATCACTTTCAAGAGAAGATGTGGTTCTTCCTACCACCCCTTTTGGCATGCATAAATATCCATCGATGTCTAGTTCATGTTCTGGTGATGAAATTTCAAATTCTCCCCCACCTGAGTATGCCCTACGTCTAGTAAGTAAAGACATGTGTGCACCAGTCTTCGCCATTACTCTTTTGTGGACATCAATTGGCACAAAATCCTCCAGGAAGACTGTAGAGATAGGGAAATGGAATTGGTGATTGGATTTAGATGATGTCATAGTTGAACTCTTGGGAGATCCCTAGCCAGATCTCAAGGCCGCCCCTAGGACCACCTCGCTTTAGAAGGTAAACGTTGTAACACCCGAGACTTTTATGTTATATAAACCATCAAAGGAATATTTTTCTACACAACACTTGCTTGGCTTGCTTTGCACGCAATCGCGACCTTCCTCGATAGCTTGCGTCGTACGCAATACCGAGTTTCACTAAACAACAATATACTATTAAAACTAGCCGTTATGAATAGTAATAACCACTTTTTGAAATTTTTTAAATTTTATTTTTCAAAATGGACTTCATTTTTGGACCTAGAATATCGAAATTAGCCTAGGGTGAAATTTTGGTATTTTTCTGAAAACTTTCAATTTTTGATGAATAGTGAAACCACTAAGTGGTAGGTTAAAAACTGAATTTTTGCATAAAACTTAATTTTACCGCTTCTGTGAATGGAATTTCAAAAATCCGAGAGACACGGTTAATATCAAGGACTAAAATGTGGTTCAATGAGATGAAAATAATTTTTTGGTGAATAGTAACTTTTTACTATTTTTACCGTGGTTAATAGTAAATAGGGTAACTAAGGGTAAATATGATATCAATATTACCCTAAAACATGTCCTAATTCTATTGGACAAGTGTAATTCGACCAAAAACAAACTTAGGAATAAAATATGACCATTTAGGCCCACTTGGGTTAGATTAGGACATTTATTATTAATTTATTTAAAGAAGGGTTAAAATAGTTAAAATCAAAGTTTAATAAGTAAATCATTTTTAATATGGGGTTATACATAAGATAAATTCGATTGTAAATATTCATTATAAATCTAAAAACATTTCCTACATGATGGTATTTTATTTGTAATTTTTAGACATCAAATAAGTTAATTTATTTATGACACAACGATGATGCAGTAATTATCTTATTAATGAAATATTGACATAATTGATGTTATAAACACCAAAATAAATGTAATTTGAAAATTTTTATGAATTACACTAATTTTCTAGGTTACTATGATATATTAATGTTGATTTAATCAACTTGGTTCGAACATTTAATTCTGTTATGACTTTCACAAAAATCATATATCAAATAGTGTCAAAATTGACACAAAATAGTTTTTAAATCAAATATTATATTATTAATTGTTATTTTATTCCTAAAAATCTAAGGTTCGGCCAAATGACTTAGATAAGGATATATATATTAATAATAAACAATTTGGGGTTCGTTTGGCATGTTATAGTAAGTGTATTAACCATATAGTGAAAGAAACACAAAAAGACACGGTAAAAGTTAAATTATTTAACTTAGAGTTAAATCTAATTGATAAGGTTAAAAGAATACCCTAAACTTGTCTAAATCCTATTGGTTGATGGTATTTCGACCCTTCCCCACTTTAGCTTCGAAATAAGACCCTTTGGAACCATTATAAACCGATTTTGACTTTAATATAAAATAATATTTTGAGATATTCCTAAGGTGCCCCTCTCCTCCCTTATAAAAGGGCACCTCCTCCCCCTCCTCCTCACACCAAATTGAGCACTCAAGCTCGGCCAACCCCTGCCATTTTCTCCTCTCCACTTCCCTAGAATAATCCTAGAGGTCCTGGTCTTCTCCAAAGACCAATCTTAGTTCCTTAAGTGGAGGATTCAAAGAGGCATACCAAAGAAAAGGTAATATCCATTACCGATCTTTTCAATTTCTTTCTTCTTCAACTTCTTCTTCTTTAGTTGTTTCATGATAAAGTAATAACATCAGTATTACTTACATACTGATATGTTATTATAAATATGAAACAACCCTAATTCACCTTCTATCCATCCTACGGAAAAATGAAATCACCGCGCGTGCGTACGTACGGAATACCGTCTCCACGCCGTGGTGTAATCTATTTTCCACCATCACCTTACAAGGATGGGTATAATGGTGTAATGAGTAACTATATATGATTATTATGAAGTAATATTGATACTGAAATAATATATATATATATATACTCCAATACAATTCCACGATCATAGGAACGATATCATCACTCGTGCGTACGAACGGAATACCGTCTCCACGATGTGATGCGACTCGTTCTACATGATCTTCATTACATAGTAATTATATAAATGAATTGAATGAATAAATATGATATATGTTACACTAATACCATTCTGGATATAAGGTATCTATAACCTTGATATAAGAATAAGAATTTATTCAACAAAACACGCATAAGAATAAAAAGTTATAAAGACCCGAGTAACAAGTAACAATGAAATATTACTAACAAGAAGCTAATAATATGACCATATATGATATCATATCAATATGTATGATTCTGGAATAAGTCAATAACATTATTTAAACCATTATACAGGAGCTTCGGACATGAACAAAGCAAATCGGACCTAAGGTAAGGGAAATATCACAATCTCATTTTTATCCGAGATTGTTTATTCGTAAGTATTTACTGAGGTGTATTTTATCATCCACATCCATGTTCCCTCAATATGTAATATTATTTCCATCCACTTGCAATAGTTTAAATCCAATTTTACCCTTAGGTGAGTTTTTAGTAAAGAATATGAAAGGAATCTTTTGTCGTTTTTCCGTACGAGGTGTTTTTTTGACTTTTCCGACAAAAGTACGAAGAATGTTTTTTTTAACTTATACGGCACGAACGGATTTCTACTGTTTTATAAAGCCTTATTTTCATGAAGCTTCCTATAAAAGATTTCATGACTATTTTCAATAAAATCTCTTTCTTTTAAAATTGCATGATGTTTTGTGAAAAGAAATTGATTTTGAAGAAGAAAGGATATTTTCCTCAAGAATTCATTTCAAGTATTTTATCAAAATTATTTTCCATCTAAGATAATAAAAGGGTTATGTTCTTATCCCTATTATTACATGGATTTGATTATATTGTGATGGAAACATTTTTATGAATTCCTTTATCTTATATGAATTGTTTTATGATGTCATGTTGTTTAAGAATCCCATTTTTATTACTTGGGTTATGCGATGATGTGTGATTTATGATTATGTGGCACACATAAGAAAGGATTCATTATAAGATGGGTGGGACCTATATCTCCCTCCAATGCATTGGGTAAAGATTTTATATCTCATGAGATAGACATGGCTGGAACGGAAGGTTATTTCGGTTCAGTGATACAGGACTGAAACGAGGAGTGAACTCGGTTCAGAAAGGGACTTTGTCCACTAAGATAGTCTTGGCAATAAGTCATGACTAACAAGAAATGATTTTCCATGATTATGTGTGCATGCCACAAAGTTTCAAGTTTCATGTTATGATTATGGGGATCTCATTTTCACTTCTATGATTTATTAAGATTTTATGATCTCTTTTGCAGGTTATGATTTTCAAAAAGATATGATATGATTTTTATTTCCTTTATTGCCCTTGCTGAGCATTTGAGCTCACCCTTTTATGTTTTCTTTTCCCCAGGTCAGGAAGATGGATATTAAGTAGAATATGCTAAAAGGGACCCTAGATATGATGAAATAAATGGGAGGCACTGTAGAAGATTTATGAACCAGTTGTTTATGTTTCCCAGTTTCTAAAGACACTATACCTATACGGTCCTTTGTGGTTTTGTCATATGTTGTAATAAGTGTGCTTCAATTTTGAAGTATTAACAATGTATGTAAAGTATGGGTCGTTATAGTTGGTATCAAAGGAAAGGTATAGTCAACCTTTGGAAACTAGGATGTGAAAGCCTTAGTAAGAACCCTAAGGATAAGTCTTAGCATAGAACACAATCTTAGTGTTTTAGAAATGGCCTTGAATAACCTAGGATAAGACCTTAAGCATGAAAATTTTATTCTTGAATTATGTGGTTTCCTATTATAATTAGTGTTGCTCACACTATTCTTCTTGGTTTTAGTCAATGGCTGGAACCCGAAGGAATCGTGTTAATGCGGAATGCGATGGGCAATGCAATGATTGTCCCCCTGAGCAACCAAACAATATGGGGGATGGAATGCAAAATCTTATATCCATGCTCACACAACTTTCTCAAGCTATGAATCATGCAGGATTTCCAAACGAGCAAAGGAGGGAGCAACATTCTGTTGAATCCTTCATGAGGCAGCGTCCACCTTCTTTCAGTGGGTCTACTGATCCATTAGTTGCTGAACAATGGATTAGTACTACTGAAAAGATATTTTCAGTTCTTCAATGTTCTGAACATGATAATGTCATCCTAGCAGTGTATCGTTTGGAAGGAGATGCTGATCAATGGTGGAATCTTGTTAAGAATACGAGGCAAAGGGATGAAATTGAGTCTATGGAATGGGACGAGTTCAAGAACTTATTTTTCAATAAGTACTTCCCTCGTATTCTCCGAACAAAGATGGAGAAAGAGTTCCTTGAACTGAAGCAAAGGGATGATGAATCTGTTAGTACCTATGAAGCAAATTTTACAAGACTTGCAAGGTACGCTTCTGGTATTATTATCCAACCTGAGAGTAAGATCGATCGATTCTTTAGTGGCTTAAAACCAAGTCTTCGAAGGGCGTTAGCCATAAGGGACTTCAATAGCTACGAGGAAATCGTTCGATGTGCTCTCAAAGTCGAGATGGAGATTGGAGTAACCCATCAGTCACATGGGTTTGATAAGAAGAGGAAGATGGAATTCAAAGGAAACTCTAAAGAGCACACTGAAAAGAAGATGAACTTTCCCTTATGCTCAAAGTGTGGAAAGAAACATGGAGGGAGTTGTCTTAAAGGGACAAGTAAATGTTTTAAATGTGGAAAAGAAGGTCATCGGGCATTTGAATGCCGTGATAATGGGAAGAAGATGTCTAATGACGCAAACAAAGGAAGGGATACACAGAATGAACCTACTACACTTCAATGTTTCAAGTGCAAGGAGATGGGGCATTATGCCAATCAATGCCCAAATCCAAGGGTTGATGATGATGGTCGACATCAACAAACTCTTAAGGCTAAAGACAAAGGAAAGTCACATGCAATTTGTACCAGCGATGTGGAGTACGATAACGATGTGGTGAAAGGTACACTTACCATCCACTCTAAAGTAGCAAATGTTTTATTTGATTCTGGATCCACCCACTCTTTTATTTCTGAAGACTTTTCTAAGGGTATCACCATATTACCTCAACAATTAGATGTTGAGTTAGCTGTGACAACACCTAATGGCACATCAATCGCATCAAAAGTTTATAATTCTTCTCCGATCGAAGTTTGTGGGAAAGTGCTTCCTGCAAATCTTGTGATCCTTCCTTTAGTGGAATTTGATGTGATTCTTGGCATGGATTGGATTTCTCTACATGGAGCTCATATCGATTGCCAAAGAAGGGAAGTCACATTTCATATTCCAGATCAATCTACGATCGTCTATCAATGCAAGGACGAACATAACCTTCCAGTGGAAATTTCTTCCATCTTATGGGTATTGATTCCACTAAATGAAGGTTATTTATCTCAAATGGTTGGAGAGAAACTTACGATTAAGAATATGCCCATTGTACGGGAGTTTGATGATGTCTTTCCGGAGGAATTACCAGGTCTTCCACCAAATCGTGAAGTTGAGTTTTCAATAGAACTCGTACCGGGTGCTTTGCCTATTTCAAAGACACCTTATAGAATGGCCCCAATTGAGTTGCAGGAATTGAAGAAGCAACTCCAAGAGAATCTTGATAAGGGATTCATACGCCCCAGTGCGTCACCTTGGGGAGCACCTGTTCTATTTGTTAAGAAGAAAGATGGATCAATGAGACTCTGCATTGATTATAGAGAACTTAACAAGATCACTATCAAGAACAAATATCCTCTCCCACGCATTGATGACTTATTTGACCAACTATGCGGAGCTCAATACTTTTCCAAGATTGATCTTCGTTCAGGGTATCATCAATTAAGGGTCAAAAGGGAGGATATACCAAAGACGGCTTTCCGTACAAGGTATGGACACTATGAATTTATAGTGATGCCATTTGGTCTTACTAATGCCCCTGCTATCTTCATGGATCTAATGAATAGAGTCTTTAGAGACTATCTTGATCAATTTGTGGTAGTCTTTATAGACGATATTCTTGTCTATTCAAAGAGCAAGGAAGAGCATGAAGATCACTTGAGAATTATATTGAAGACCCTGAGAAAGGAGAAGCTTTATGCCAAATTTACCAAGTGTGAATTTTGGCTTCAAAAAGTTGCATTTTTGGGTCACATAATCTCAAAAGAGGGGATATCTGTGGATCCAGCAAAAACAGAGGTTATCGAAAGATGGTAAAGACCAACAACAGTAACTGAGATCCGAAGTTTTCTTGGTTTGGCTGGATATTATCGACGTTTTGTAAAAGATTTTTCACGATTATCTAATCCAATCACCAGGTTGACTCGGAAGGGAGTTAAGTTTGTCTGGACAGAGGAATGTGAAGAGAATTTCAAGGAGTTGAAAAGAAGGTTATCCAGTGCACCTGTGCTCACACTGCCTTGTAGTGGAGAAAGGTTTGTGATCTACAGTGATGCATCCAAGAAGGGATTGGGGTGTGTTCTTATGCAAAATGATATGGTAATAGCTTATGCCTCACGACAGTTGAAAATCCATGAGAAAAATTACCCAACACATGATTTGGAGTTGGCTGCGGTAATCTTTGCATTAAAGATTTGGAGGCATTACCTTTATGGTGAAAGGTGTGATATTTATACTGATCATAAAAGTTTAAAGTATATTTTCACACAAAAGGAGTTGAATATGCGTCAAAGAAGATGGTTGGAGCTGATTAAGGATTACGACTGCTCAATCCATTACCACCCTGGGAAAGCAAACAAGGTGGCAGATGCATTAAGTCGACAAGACCATGCTAGTTTATCCATGATGAGGATCACAAAAGATCCAATATTTATGGATTTACAAAGGATGGATCTTGGAGTTATAATGGAAGGGGAAAAATCTTATCTTTCTCAAATGAATGTTCAACCATCTATACATGTGAAGATTAAAGAGGCACAGAAAGAAAATGTCGAGTTACAAAAGAAGGTGAGAAATGTTCCTGAATTCAACCTTGATTGTGATGGGATAGTAAAGTTCAGGAATCGGGTTTGTGTTCCTCCCATCCCCGAATTAAAGAAGGAGCTGCTGGATGAGGCTCATAGTTCATGATTCTCTATTCATCCTGGAAGTACGAAGATGTATAGGGACCTGAAAGAGTACTTCTGGTGGGATGGCATGAAAAGAGATGTTGCTGAATATGTCTCTCGATGCTTGGTTTGTCAACAAGTTAAAGCTGAGAGACAAAAGTCTAAGGGGATGTTACAACCATTACCCATACCCGAATGGAAATGGGAAAACATCACTATGGACTTTGTCACAGGACTTCCTAAAACATCCAAAGGCAATAATGCTATCTGGGTCATAGTTGATCGTCTTACAAAGTCTGCACACTTCATTGCTATTAGAGAGGATTTCTCTCTAGATCAGCTTGCCAGGATATATGTAAAGGAAGTGGTAAGATTGCATGGAGTACCACTTTCTATTATATCTGATCGGGATCCGAGATTTACCTCGAAGTTCTGGCGAAGTCTTCAACATACTCTGGATACAGAGTTGAGTTTCAGCACTGCTTATCATCCCCAGACAGACGGTCAGTCTGAGAGAACAATTCAAACCATAGAAGATATGTTGAGAGCTTGCTCTATGGATTTCAAAGGAGGTTGGGATCAACACCTACCTTTGGTGGAATTTTCTTATAATAATAGCTTTCACTCCAGTATTCAGATGGCTCCTTATGAAGCTCTCTATGGAAAGAAATGCAGGACTCCAACTTGCTGGGATGAAGTTGGGGAAAGAAAGCTGTTAGGACCTGATCTCGTTGATGAAATGGCAGAAAAGGTCAGAACTATTCAACAACACATAAGAACAGCTCAGAGTCGACAGAAAAGTTATGCCGACAACCGAAGAAAAGACCTGGAGTTTGAAGTGGGCGATAAAGTGTTCTTACGAATATCTCCCTGGAAGAGGGTTATGAGATTTGGAAAGAAGGGGAAGTTGAGCCCTAGATATATCGGTCCTTTCGAAATACTGGATCGTGTTGGGAAGGTAGCTTACCGATTGGCGCTTCCACCGAATCTCTCTCAAGTTCACGATGTGTTCCATGTATCTCTCCTGAGAAAGTACATACCTGATCCTTCACATGTACTCAGCTCAGAAGTTGTACCGCTGGAGCAAGATCTTTCTTATGAAGAACAGCCGATAGAGATTCTGGATCGTAGCGAAAAAGTTCTACGAAACAAGACCACTCGATTGGTGAAAGTTTTATGGAGAAACCACCAACTTGAAGAAGCTACATGGGAGCTTGAGGATATGATGAGGGAGAAGTATCCTCATCTGTTTGTTACAAAGTGACGAATTTCGAGGGCGAAATTCTTTTTAAGGGGGGTAGAATGTAACACCCGAGACTTTTATGTTATATAAACCATCAAAGGAATCTTTTTCTACACAACACTTGCTTGGCTTGCTTTGCACGCAATCGCGACCTTCCTCGATAGCTTGCGTCGTACGCAATACCGAGTTTCACTAAACAACAATATACTATTAAAACTAGCCGTTATGAATAGTAATAACCACTTTTTGAAATTTTTTAAATTTTATTTTTCAAAATGGACTTCATTTTTGGACTCAGAATATCGAAATTAGCCTAGGGTGAAATTTTGGTATTTTTCTGAAAACTTTCAATTTTTGATGAATAGTGAAACCACTAAGTGGTAGGTTAAAAACTGAATTTTTGCATAAAACTTAATTTTACCGCTTCTGTGAATGGAATTTCAAAAATCCGAGAGACACGGTTAATATCAAGGACTAAAATGTGGTTCAATGAGATGAAAATAATTTTTTGGTGAATAGTAACTTTTTACTATTTTTACCGCGGTTAATAGTAAATAGGGTAACTAAGGGTAAATATGATATCAATATTACCCTAAAACATGTCCTAATTCTATTGGACAAGTGTAATTCGACCAAAAACAAACTTAGGAATAAAATATGACCATTTAGGCCCACTTGGGTTAGATTAGGACATTTATTATTAATTTATTTAAAGAAGGGTTAAAATAGTTAAAATCAAAGTTTAATAAGTAAATCATTTTTAATATGAGGTTATACATAAGATAAATTCGATTGTAAATATTCATTAGAAAGCTAAAAACATTTCCTACATTATGGTATTTTATTTGTAATTTTTAGACATCAAATAATTTAATTTATTTATGACACAACGATGATGCAGTAATTATCTTATTAATGAAATATTGACATAATTGATGTTATAAACACCAAAATAAATGTAATTTGAACATTTTTATGAATTACACTAATTTTCTAGGTTACTATGATATATTAATGTTGATTTAATCAACTTGGTTCGAACATTTAATTCTGTTATGACTTTCACAAAAATCATATATCAAATAGTGTCAAAATTGACACAAAATAGTTTTTAAATCAAATATTATATTATTAATTGTTATTTTATTCCTAAAAATCTAAGGTTCGGCCAAATGACTTAGATAAGGATATATATATTAATAATAAACAATTTGGGGTTCGTTTGGCATGTTATAGTAAGTGTATTAACCATATAGTGAAAGAAAACAAAAAGACACGGTAAAAGTTAAATTATTTAACTTAGAGTTAAATCTAATTGATAAGGTTAAAATAATACCCTAAACTTGTCTAAATCCTATTGGTTGATGGGATTTTGACCCTTCCCCACTTTAGCTTCGAAATAAGACCCTTTGGAACCATTATAAACCGATTTTGACTTTAATATAAAATAATATTTTGAGATATTCCTAAGGTGCCCCTCTCCTCCCTTATAAAAGGGCACCTCCTCCCCCTCCTCCTCACACCAAATTGAGCACTCAAGCTCGGCCAACCCCTGACATTTTCTCCTCTCCACATCCCTAGAATAATCCTAGAGGTCCTGGTCTTCTCCAAAGACCAATCTTAGTTCCTTAAGTGGAGGATTCAAAGAGGCATACCAAAGAAAAGGTAATATCCATTACCGATCTTTTCAATTTCTTTCTTCTTCAACTTCTTCTTCTTTAGTTGTTTCATGATAAAGTAATAACATCAGTATTACTTACATACTGATATGTTATTATAAATATGAAACAACCCTAATTCACCTTCTATCCATCCTACGGAAAAATGAAATCACCGCGCGTGCGTACGTACGGAATACCGTCTCCACGCCGTGGTGTAATCTATTTTCCACCATCACCTTACAAGGATGGGTATAATGGTGTAATGAGTAACTATATATGATTATTATGAAGTAATATTGATACTGAAATAATATATATATATATACTCCAATACAATTCCACGATCATAGGAACGATATCATCACTCGTGCGTACGAACGGAATACCGTCTCCACGATGTGATGCGACTCGTTCTACATGATCTTCATTACATAGTAATTATATAAATGAATTGAATGAATAAATATGATATATGTTACACTAATACCATTCTGGATATAAGGTATCTATAACCTTGATATAAGAATAAGAATTTATTCAACAAAACACGCATAAGAATAAAAAGTTATAAAGACCCGAGTAACAAGTAACAATGAAATATTACTAACAAGAAGCTAATAATATGACCATATATGATATCATATCAATATGTATGATTCTGGAATAAGTCAATAACATTATTTAAACCATTATACAGGAGCTTCGGACACGAACAAAGCAAATCGGACCTAAGGTAAGGGAAATATCACAATCTCATTTTTATCCGAGATTGTTTATTCGTAAGTATTTACTGAGGTGTATTTTATCATCCACATCCATGTTCCCTCAATATGTAATATTATTTCCATCCACTTGCAATAGTTTAAATCCAATTTTACCCTTAGGTGAGTTTTTAGTAAAGAATATGAAAGGAATCTTTTGTCGTTTTTCCGTACGAGGTGTTTTTTTGACTTTTCCGACAAAAGTACGAAGAATGTTTTTTTTAACTTATACGGCACGAACGGATTTCTACTGTTTTATAAAGCCTTATTTTCATGAAGCTTCCTATAAAAGATTTCATGACTATTTTCAATAAAATCTCTTTCTTTTAAAATTGCATGATGTTTTGTGAAAAGAAATTGATTTTGAAGAAGAAAGGATATTTTCCTCAAGAATTCATTTCAAGTATTTTATCAAAATTATTTTCCATCTAAGATAATAAAAGGGTTATGTTCTTATCCCTATTATTACATGGATTTGATTATATTGTGATGGAAACATTTTTATGAATTCCTTTATCTTATATGAATTGTTTTATGATGTCATGTTGTTTAAGAATCCCATTTTTATTACTTGGGTTATGCGATGATGTGTGATTTATGATTATGTGGCACACATAAGAAAGGATTAATTATAAGATGGGTGGGACCTATATCTCCCTCCAATGCATTGGGTAAAGATTTTATATCTCATGAGATAGACATGGCTAGAACGGAAGGTTATTTCGGTTCAGTGATACAGGACTGAAACGAGGAGTGAACTCGGTTCAGAAAGGGACTTTGTCCACTAAGATAGTCTTGGCAATAAGTCATGACTAACAAGAAATGATTTTCCATGATTATGTGTGCATGCCACAAAGTTTCAAGTTTCATGTTATGATTATGGGGATCTCATTTTCACTTCTATGATTTATTAAGATTTTATGATCTCTTTTGCAGGTTATGATTTTCAAAAAGATATGATATGATTTTTATTTCCTTTATTGCCCTTGCTGAGCATTTGAGCTCACCCTTTTATGTTTTCTTTTCCCCAGGTCAGGAAGATGGATATTAAGTAGAATATGCTAAAAGGGACCCTAGATATGATGAAATAAATGGGAGGCACTGTAGAAGATTTATGAACCAGTTGTTTATGTTTCCCAGTTTCTAAAGACACTATACCTATACGGTCCTTTGTGGTTTTGTCATATGTTGTAATAAGTGTGCTTCAATTTTGAAGTATTAACAATGTATGTAAATTATGGGTCGTTATAAACGTGCATTCTCACATTATGATGCTCCTTCCATGGAATTTCCAGCCCACATTATTCCAACTTCATGGATTATTCCTAGTCTCACTTCCCCAGTATTACCTCATATACTTCCTCATTTTCCAAACACCGCATTGTCTTCCATAATGTTCCAAATGCATTTCTGTAAAATCATTTCTTAATATCCCACTGCCCAATGATCGGCATACTCTTTTGATAGGTCTACATTAACATGAGTAGGGGAAAGGTAATGACTTCACCAAATCCAGTAGTCGTTAATCTGAGCCATAGTTATTGAAAGATTCATTGATTACACTCTTTCCAAAACCATTTATTTAACACCCCATGATTCCATGATAGGTTTCCCTTTGAATAATGTAGAAGCTTGCATTGTACACAACTTGGAGTATTAACACACAATGACCAATCAAACAAGCCGTTATAAATAGTAATAACCAATTTTTCAAATTTTTTAAATTTTATTTTTCAAAATGGAATTCATTTTTTAATTTTAAATATTTAAATTAGCATATGGTGAGTTTTTGTTACTTTTCTAAAACATTTAATTTTTGAGGAATAAAGAAAAATACTAAATTTTAATTAAAAACAACTTTTTTAATTGAGATAATTTATAGTGTTAAATTATACATTTGAGTGGTTTTGAACTATCATCAGATTAAATTTTTATAATTTAATATAATTTAGTTCGTTGAATGTAATCTCACATTTAAACTGCACATAAAAAAGTGTCAATCATTTGGTAGTTATTATTTCTTAAAAACACACTTATTGTTTTGTGAATGGGAATTAATTTTAAATTATATTCTGCCACTTTTGAGTATTGAATTTAGAAAAATGGATTCCATATTTTGAATTAGGAGAGACAAATTGTGCAAATTTGTAACTTTTATTTTTAGACATTATGAATAATTACGTCGGTAAATATTTTATTTACTATCGTTATAGGGTAAATCTTGTAAATAAGGGTGAAAAATAATATTATAATAATATTAACATACCGTAAAATGTGTCCTATTCCTATTGGTTGATACATTTCCGATCATGGGCATCCCTGGTTTTATTTTGGGACCCCATGGATCCACTTGAGAGTGATAATGACACTTTATATTAATTAATTTGAAGTAAAGACAAAAATAACATAAACATATATCTTTTAGTAAAACAATTTTTAAATGGGGTTATATAAGTTATATTTTAGACTATAAATTTTAATTAGAAATATAAAAATATTTCCTACATAATTTTATTTTTTTTTAATTTTTAGACATTAAATAATTAAATTTATTTATGACACAATGGTGATGTAGTAATTACCTTATTAATGAATAAATCAAATAAATAGTATTATAAATATTAAAATGAATATAATTTCAAAGTTTTTATGTCATAAAATAATTTTATAGGTTACTATGATATATTATTAATGATTCAATGAATTTTTTTTGAAGTAATTATGATGTGATAAATTTCAAAAAAACCCAATACTAAATAGTGTCAAAATTGACAAAAAATGAGTTTTTAAAAGAAATATAACATTATTAAATTATAAAATAGTACAAAAAATATAAGGTTCCACCAAATAACTTATATATTGATAGTTATATCATTAATTAACCACTTGAGGTTATTTTTTCATTTTATTATAATTTTTTTAACCAATATTTATAATAATACAATAATACATGGTAAAATTTAAACTATTTAACTCTGAGTTAAATCTAAGAGATAGGGTTAATATGGTGACCCCAACCTATCTAAAACCTATTAGATGAGAGGTTTTAAACCCATTACCACTTTATTATAGAAATAAATCAGTTTATATCCATTATAAACCGAAAATTATTTTATTATTAAATAATATTTCAATCTTTTCCTAAGGTGCCCTCACCTCTCTTATAAAAGGGAACTTCCCCTTCTATCAAAATCACACCTCCAAAGCCATTTGGCTTGGCCAAACCCAGACCGAATATCCTCCCAACATCTAAGAAATAAATCTAGATTCCTTAATTTGATACTAAAGACAACCAAAAGAACCCTTTTGATCAACTCAAAAGGAAATACCCGAAGAAGATGTAATAATTTCACCACCATATTTCAAGTTCTTTTCTTCTTCCACTTTCTCTTTCTTTGTTGATTCCATAAAAAAATAATAACTACATTAAATTCTACATACTGTGAAGTTATTATAAATATGTAACAACCATATTTTTTATTCTACCCATCTTATAAATGAAAAAGTCACCATATGTGTGTACGTACGACTTACCGTCTCCACGTCGTGGTGTAGTTTGTTATTTAAACACATCATTATTTTGGATTGGTATAATAATTAGTATAACTGATGTAAATAATAAATATAACATTTTTAATGATTTATTATATATTATATACCATCAAATTACATTCGATTTCACCATTAATATAATTATATTGTCGCTCATGTGTACGTAGGGATTACCGTCTCCACGAACGTGTTGAGATTAATTCCTCATCATAATCATTACAGAATAATTTTCATTTTATGTTTAAAAATAATGTATATGAACATAATATAATCTTTTATGTGAATCAAATACATCCTATCCATAATAAACATGGCTTATGTAACCAAACATATAAATGAATCAAATCAGTTAACACCCGAAACAATGATAGTACTAAAATATTATTAACAAAGCAATATTAGAGGATCATATATGATATCATATTTATGTATACAGTTCCTATATAATTTAATACCAATGTTTTAACTATTATACAGGATGTTAACATACCATCAGCTAAGGAAAAGTACAAGGTAAGGGTTAATTCTACAATCTCTTTACTTATCTGAGGTTGTTAATACGTAAGTATCTTGTGGGACCTCTTTATCATCCACATCCGTGTTTTCTAAAAAAATGTAATTAAAAACATTTTTACTATTTACTAGACTATGGGTTAAAGTCATTTATACCATTATTTGACCATATATGTTTAAAATTAATCATTCCATCATTTTCCAAAAAGTCAGTTTATAACCTTTTCGACAAAATTATGGTAAGAATGCATTTTTAACTTATACATTGGGTACATCTATTTTCTGCCATTATTACATCGTTGAAGCTTCCCATACAAGATTATATGAAAATTTTCAAATTAATTGTTTTATTTTATAACTATGTCACTTTTAAATTATTTGAAAATAGAAAGAGGTGTTTATTTAAAATGGTTCTCATTTCATCTTTTCCAAAATCCTTTGATAGATTTAAAACATATTTGATGTTGAATTATTATGATACAAATCTTTCATATTGTATTGAAGGTTTTGTGATATGCTTGACTGTGGATGTGTTGTTTTTATATCATTCAAGGTTTTTGGTTAAAGTATGAACATTTCATATGATAGTTTTAGTACGAATGTTTATGTTATGTTTAAACCTTTTCATTTGAGGAATGCATTAAACTTACTAATTGATGGGTAAAGCCCTCTATAGCTCCTCGACACATTGGTAGGTATCATGAGATAAACTAGTGTCTTGGCACAAGGCCTTTAAAAAATTTTATTTGTAGTCTAGGCACAAGACCTTCACTATGTGGTTATGAAGTTTTAAATTATGCAATCCATCATTATGAAATTGGATATTGATATTGCATGTTATTATTCGACTAGTATAATATCCATGGGAACAAGTAAATGGAATTATTTGATTTATATAGGCCATATTATGCAGAATTTTATGTTCAAAATGATTTTTTTAGTCATATACATTTCCGTAAATGTTCATGATTATTTATGAAAATTTCCGCTATATGGTTATCCTTACAGTGTATCTGAGCTCACCCCTTTCTATGTTTTATTTATCATAGGATGCGAAGAAGTATATTATGACTGACCTATAGGGATAGTATAAGGGATAGTCTATGGGACATGAATGTGGTTAATGGAGATAATGTTGTTGTTGTTTTTCATTTTATATTGTAATGTAAAACATATGAATGTATCTAGTACTTCCAAGGATACTAAACTGATCGATATTTCAGGATTTGATCCCTTGTCATCATGACAATGTTATGTAATAGTGCATCAACTTTGGGTAACTAGGGTCGGGGCATTAAAGTTTGTATCAGAGGAAGTTTAGTACAAACCTGGGAAGCTAGATTTAGAAAAACTCTGATTAGAGAACATTACCATAAGATAGGCTTCGAAGATTAGTATACAAGAACATCCTATAATTTTTTTAAAGTAGATATTTTTTGAGTATTCAAAGAAATACATCCATGTCTGGATACAAGCAGGTAGAGGCGGCTCTAGAACAAATGTACCTAGAGGTAAAACCTGAAAACACCGCTTTGAGCTAGACTCGAACATGAACCAGTGCATGAAAACGGGCCTTTTTGCACTCTGAGTTACGACACTTTAGGGGGATATGCTTAGGATAAATATCATTTTCTTTAAAAACCATTATGAAGGTTTTATTAGTATATAGTTCCTCAAAGAAAACATTTTTATGATTATGGATTATATCCATAAACTGTTCAATTTATGTTAACAGTTTTACAAGTTCGGAGTTGTGTATTGTGATTCATAAACTAATCTAGTGTGTGCCATTTTTCAGAATTGGTGCCTATTGGAAGGAATGGAAACCATATCAACCCACGTAATCCACGTAGGGATTTCCCTCATACTCAAGAAAATTATAGAGGAGCTGGTGATGAAACTGGTGATGATCAGCTTATCACCATACTGGGACAACTCACTCAGGTTATGAATAATAACCTTACTCGTATGGATCACCCTGATCTACAACATGGAGGATAAATGTTAGACCACTTCGTGAGGAAACAACCACTCATAGTCAATCGGAGTACAAATCCATTAGTATCTGAGCAATGGATATGTTCCTTAGAGAAAATATTCCATGCTTTGGGGAGTAACGAAAGGGAAAAATTTGTTATGGTAGTTTATCGCCTCACGGGAGATGCAGATCAATGGTGGTCATTAATCCAGGACACAAATAAAGATGAAGAAGTATCAAACATGGAATGGAGGGAGTTTAAATATATTTTCTTAGAAAAAATACTTTCTTTGTGACCATTGAGAGGATATGGAAAGATAATTTATGAGTCTGATGTAAAAGGAGGATGAGAATGTCGCACAGTATGAGGCTATCTTTAAAAGGTTAGCAAGGAATGTAGTAGATTATATACATAACCAAAGGAGTGAGATTGATCGATTCTTTGATGGGTTAAATCCATTTCTCCATTCATCATTAGTCTAAAAATCCTTCTTATCATATGAAGATGTTGTCTCATGCACTATCAAGACAAAAAGAGAATTCTCTACGTCTTATGACTTCAAAGAAAAGCAAGAGAAGAAGAGATCTACTGAAAACTCAAGAAATCGAAATAAGGGGAAGAAGGGAAAAGTTTTATATCCATCCTATGCTAAATGTGGGAAGAAACAACCCGGAACATGCCTAAAGGTAATGAGAGTCTGTAACATGTGTGGTGGAAAAGGCTACCAAGCTCGTGATTGAAAGGGGAAGAAAGAGGTTGTCAATGTGGAATGTTAAATTATAGTGAAAAGGTGCATTATGCAAATGAATTCTCTATTCCCAAGGGAAATTACCTCAAAAAGGTTCAAGGGAGAAATTCCAATCTTATGTTATCACTACTACTAAGGTTGAAGCTCTGAAAGATGTGGTGGCAGGTAATTAATGGTTTCCTAATGTTTAACCAATGCTTTATTTGGTTCTAGATCATCAAATTGTTTCATATATTCCTAGTTTTCTAATGAAATTAGATATTTTCCATTTGACTTAACAAGGGAGTTGTCTGTCAGAACACCTAAGGGAAGTATCATCGCAACAATATTTCATGAATCAGTACCCATTTGGGCATATAAATGTTCTTTATCTGCTGATCTCATCATTATAACCCCTATTGAATTTCATATAATCCTCTGAATGGATTGTATTTTGGACAATGATGTGAAAATTTATTGTAAGTGTACGGAGGTTACAATTTTCGATGATGATAAATAGTACCTTATCTTTAGAGCAGAAACTTCACCACCTAATTCTTATCTAGATCCACCCTGAGTAGCTCTACTAAATTCAATTATTGGGGAGGAAGAGAATGGAATAACTATTGGTGAGGAAAAGAATGTTCAAATAGAGGACACACCTATTGTGAAGAAATATGTTGATGTATTTCCATAGGATTTACCTGGACATCCTCCAGAGAAAGAAACTGAGTTTTCCATTGATTTAATTCTTTGTTCAAGGCCCATATCGAAGACCCCTTATAGAGTGGCCCTTGTGGATTTAGTGGAACTAAAGAAACAACTATATGAATTGAGTAATAAGGGATCTATTCACCCTAGTGTTTCTCCATAGGGAGTCCATGTTCTTTTTGTTAAGAAAAAAAATGTATCTATGAGGTTTTGCATTGACTATAGGGAGATCAATGCTATAACAATAAAGAACAAGTATCCCTTTCCTCACATTGATGATTTATTCGACCAACATCATGGAGCTCAAAATTTTTAAAAGATTTTCCATCGATCTGGATATCATCAGTTGTGTTTGATGAAGGAATACATTCCGAAAACAGCATTTCGAACTAGGTACGGGCATTACGAGTTTACAGTAATGCCTTTTGGATTAACTAATGCACCCTCTGTCTTCACGGATCTAATGAATAGAGTTTTCAAGGAATATCTTGATGACTTTATAGTGGTATTTATTGATGATATTTTGGTATACTCAAAAAGATATGAAGATCATGAAAATCACTTGTGCATTATCCTAAGCACTCTTAAAGAAATGAATTATATGAGAAATTTAGAAATTGTGAATTCTGGATTTGAAAGATTTCTTTTCTTCTCCGTAATGTCTCTATATATAGAATCTCTATTGATCCTTCAAAGACCAAGTCAATCCGATAATGGCCGGCACTGACGAGTATAACTGAGGTACACAATTTTATTGGTTTAGCAGGTTATTATCAGCATTTTGTCCATAATTTTGCCTGATTTCCTAACCCATTAACCAAGCTCACTCGTAAAGCAATTAAATTTGTCTGGAAAAAATAGTGTGGAGAATGTTTTGAAAAACTTAAGAGAATATTATTTAATTATCCTATCATGACTCTACCATTGGGGAATGATGGGTATGTAGTTTATAGTGATGCTTCAAAGAAAGGACTTGGTTTTGTCTTTATGCAGAATGATAGATTTATTGCCTATGCATCATTCCAGCTAAAAATTCATGAGCCAAACAATCCTACTCATCAGCTTTAGTTAGAAACTGTAATATTTTCTCTGAATATATGGAGGAACTATCTCTATGGTGAAAAATATGATATTTATAATGATCACAAGAGATTGAAGTATATTTTCTCATAGAAATTACTCAACATGTGGCAAAGACTATGGCTTGAACTACTCAAGGATTATTCCTGAACTATACACTACCACTTGGGGAAGGAAAATAAGATGGAAGATGATTCGAGTAGAAAGGATCATGGTGTTTTGAACAAGGTGAGAGTTTAAAGGGATCATATTATCATGTATCTTGTAATGATGGATATGGAAATAAGAATTAGGTGGTGACGATTCTGCTGGGGGTGGATATAGATAAGAATTAGGTGGTGACGATTATGCTCTAAAGATAAGGTGTTCCTTATCATCATCATCAAAAATCATAACCTCCTTCTTCATACAATAAATCTTCGCATCATAATCCGAATGCCAATCCATAATGAGGATTATATCAAACTCAATCATAGGTATGACGATGAGATCAGAGGATAAAGAACATTTATGTGCTCTAATGCCGACTAATTCACAAAACTTTGTTGCAATAATACTTACCTTAGAAGTTTTAACTGACAACTCCCTTGTTAAATCAAATTGGAAATATCTAATTTTCGTAGCAAACTGGGAAGATATGAAACAATGCGATGATCCAGAATCAAATAATGCATTTTCTAAACTTGAGGAAACCATTAAATTACCCTCCACCACGTCTTTTTAAGCTTCTACTTCAGCTGTAGTGATAGAAAAAGCCTGTCCTTGATCCCTTGGCCTTTTCTGAGGTAAGTTCCCCTGACGATTAGGACATTCATTTGCATAATGTCCCATCTCCCTGCAGTTGTAGCACTGAACATTGGTAGCTTCCTTCTTCCCTTTGCAATCACGAACTTGGTGGCCTTTTTCACCACATTTTTAACAGACGCCCATTCCCTTCAAGCAAGTACCAGGGAGTTTCTTCCCACATTTACCACAGGATAGATATTCAACCTTTCCCTTCTTCCCCTTATTTCCATTCCCAGATTTATCAGCAGATCTATTCTTCTCTTGATTTGCTTTAAAGTCATAAGACTTATAGAATTCATTTTCGATCTTGATAGCACATGAGACAATGTCTTCGTAAGACGAGAATGATTGGGAGACTAATGCTCAACGGAGACATTGTTTTAACCCATCAAAGAAACAGTCAATCTTACTTCTTGGGTTATGTATATAATCTACAACATACCTTGCTAACCTTGTAAAGTTAGCCTCATACATTGCGACATTCTCATCCTCATTTTGTCTCAGACTCAAAAATTGTCTTTCCATATCTTCTTGATGGTCACGAGGAAAGTATTTTTCTAAAAACAGATATTTGAACTCCCTCCATTCCATATTTTATACTTCATCATATTCCTTCTTGTTTTGAATCAATCACCACCATTGATCAGCATCTCCAGTGAGGCGGTAAACTGCCATGATAACTTTTTCCTTTTCACTACTCCCCAAAGCCTGAAATATTTTCTCTAGAGAATTTATCCATTTCTCATCTACTAAGGGATTTTTACTCCCATTGAAAGTTAGTGGTTGTTTCCTCATGAATCGATCTAACATTGATCCTCCACGCTGCGGATAAGGGTGCTCCATATGGGTAAGGTTATTATTCATAACCTGAGTGAGTTGTCCCAGTATGGTGATTAGCTGATCGGCACTAGTTGCATCACCAGCTCCACTATAATTATCATGAGCAAGAGGGCAATCCCTACACGGAGTGCGTGCATTGATACGGTTTCCATTTCTTCCACTAGGCGCCATTTCTAAAAAAATGGCATAAAATAGATCAGTTTATGAAACAAAATACATAATTCCATACTTATAAAACACTTAACATAAATTGAACTATTTATGAATATAATCCATTATCATAAAAATGTTTTCTTTGAGGAAGTATATACTCATAAAAACTTCATAATGATTTTTAAAGAAAATGAGAGTTATCCTAAGAATATCCCCCAGGAGTGTCGTAAACAAGAGTGCAGCAAGGCCCATTGTCGTGCACCAGTTCCCATTCGGGTCCAGCTCAAAGCGGTGTTTTCGGGTTTTACCCCTAGGTACATCTGTTCTAGAGCCGCCTCTACCCGCTCGTATCCAGACAAGGATGTATTGCTCGGAAAACTTACAAAATCTCTACAATACCAAAATTATGGGAAGTTCTTATATACTAATCCTCAAAGTCCATCTTAGTTCTATGTGCTCTAATCAGAGTTTATCTAAATCTAGCTTCTAAGGTTTGTACTAAACTTCCTCTGATACCAACTGTAATTCCCCGACCCCAGTTACCCAGAGTTGGTGCATTATTACATAACGTTGGTATGATCACAAGAAAGATCAAATCTCGAAAGACCGATTGGTTTAGTAGCCTTGGAAAACACTAGATATATTCATATAGTTTTACATTACATCATAAAGTGAAAAACTACTACGACAACATATTGTCTCCATAGTCCACACTATTATCCCCTCATAATATACTTGCAGGTCATTCATAATTTACTTCTTCACATCCTGGGAAAAATAAAACATAGAAAAGGGGTGAGCTCAAATGCCTAGTAAGGATAACAATATAGCGGAAACTTTCATAAATAAAATTAAACATTTATGTCACTGTATAACTAAAACAAAAACCTTTTAAACTTGATCTTCAACATAGTATGGAAAAAATAAAATGAAATAAGGCCATTTACTTATTCACATGGATATTCTACTAATCGAATAATTACATGCAATATCAATAACCACTTTCATAATTATAGAATGCATAATGTCAGACTATCATAACCACATATCCAAGGACTAGTGGTAAGAATACAAATAAGATTTTTCCAAGGCCTTATGCCAAGACACTTGTTTGTCTCATGAGACCTACCGATGCATCGAGGAGATATAGCGGGCTCCACCTGTCACATATTAAGTCCAATGCATTCCTATATGAAAAGGTTTAAACATAACACAAACATTCATATCATGATATAAGAATCTTGGCTGAACCTTATATTTTTAGGAATTTAATATCAATTAATAATATAATATTTGTTTTAAAAACTTTTTTATGTCAATTTTGACACTATTCAATAATTGATTTTTGTAAAAATAATAACAGAATTATTACTTCGAAAAAATTTAATTAAATAATTCCTAACATGTCATATTAACCTATAAAATTAGTTTAATTCATAAAAGGTCTCAAATTATATTTATTTGGGTATCTACAATATCAATCATTTTAATTTTTCACTATTATGGTAATTAATCCATCATCATTGTGTCATAAATAAATTAAATTATTTAATGTATAAAAATTATAAATAAAATACCATTATGTAGTAAATCTTGTTTTCTTTCTAATGAATATTTATAGTCGAAAATCAAACATATATAACCCAATGTAAAGATAGTTTTTCTAAACGATATATGCTTGTTGTCATTTTTGTATTCATTTTAACTTAATTAAAATAAAGTGTCCCTATCACTTACAAGTGGCACCATGAGGTCCCAAAATCGACCCAAAGATGCCCATGGTCGGACATGTATCAAACAATAAGGTTAGGACACGTTTTACGGTAATTTTTTATTATTATAATAATATATTTTAACCCTTATTTATCGGATTTACCCTTTAACCATGGTAAATAAAATATTTACCGAAGTAATTATTCAAAATGTCTAAAAATAAAAGTTACCTATTTACACAATTTGAACATCCTGATTCCAAATATGGAATCCATTTTTCCAAATTCATAACACAGAAGTGGTATAAATTTATTTAAAATTAATTCCCGCTGTCAAAACAAAAAAGCGTGTTTTTAAGACATAATAACTATCAAAAGATTGATAATTGTTTATGTTCGGTTTAATTGTGAAATTGTTTCCAATGACCAACATTATATTAAATGGTAAAAAAATATTCTAAATATACTTTAAAACCACTCAAAGTCATAATTTATCACTATTAATTATTTTGATTAAAAATTTTGTTTTTAATTAAAATTATTAATTTTCACTATTTATCAAAATATTAAAGTTATCCAAAAAGTAAAAAAATTTCACCTTAGGCTAAATTCGATACTCCGAATCCAAAATTGAAGTCCATTTTAGGATATAAAATTTATTAAATTTCCAAAAGTAGGTATTACTATTCATAACGGCTAGTTTGATTGGTTGCGGTGTGTTAGAACTCAATGTTGCATACAACACACGATATCGCATTATTCAAAGAGAAACGTACCGTAGAAGCATGGGGCGTTACAATATCTGTAGTGATTTCATGCTCATAATCACATTGATGGATGATTTTAAGAGGTTTGAAATATCAAATACAACTTCCCTTGCTCAAAATTTGATGTGGGATTTATGAAGAGATATCCAATCCATGTCGAAGATGACATAAAATTCAACCAAATGAATAATGGTAAGATTTACAGGAAGAACATTCCAACAAACATCAATCATAGTGGAAACATAGACATGATAAACAATCATCGTACCATTAGGGGGTTTCAAAAATAGTTCCACATATTGTTGTTTTGGTGGAACGTTAACACACTTAAAAAAATTTATAGTTATGAATGAAAGGGTATATCTAGAATCCAATATATAATTATCAATTATAGATTGGATGGTAAGTGTAACATCCCCAAATGATAAAGGGTTAAATGACCAAATGATATGACTCATGTCAACAGGGTGCACCTTCTTTTTTAGGAGCCTGCCTGATTAGAAAATCCAAAGTTAAGCGTGCTTGGCCTGGAGTAGTGATCAGGATGGGTGACCTTTTGGGAAGTCTCCCAAGGCGTGTGTGAGTAAAGACAAAGCACACTGGAAAGGATAAGTGTTGGCCTATGGGGACTGTCATTAGTCAGATGACCTTTTCAGGCACGTGGGTAGACCCTGGGGTGGGCCCCACATATATGTGGGGGCAACTGGTGGTACCTGGTGGGCCAAGACCCAATGACCATGTTAAGGTGGGTTGGTTGTGTTGTCACCAGGACCCAGTTGTCACATTTTATATCAGAGGAGGAACCCAACCTTAAGTGCGGTGCACAGCCGGAGTTGAGATGTAGGGACCACAACGAGGGCGTTGTGCTCTAAGGGGGGGGGGGTGATTATAACATCCCCAAATGATAAAGGGTTAAATTACTAAATTATATGACTCATGTCAACAAGGTGCACCTTCCTTTTCAGGTGCTTGTCTGATTAGAACTTCACAGTTAAGCATGTTTGGCCTGGAGTAGTGATCCAGACGGGTGACCTTCTAGGAAGTCTCCCAGGGCGTGTGTGAGTGAGGAAAAAGCGCACTGGAAAGGACAAGTGTTGGCCTGTGGGGACTGTCATTAGTTAGATGACCTATTCAGGCACGTGGGTAGACCATGGGGTGGGCTCCACGTGTCTGTGGGGTAACTGGTGGTACCTAGTGGGCCAAGACCCGATAACCTGGGTTGAGATGTAGGGCCCACAATGAGGGTGTTGTTCTCTAAGGGGGGGGGGATTGTAACATCCCTAAATGATAAAGGGTTAAATGACTAAATGATATGACTCATGTCAACAAGGTGCACCTTCCTTTTCAGGAGCCTTTCTGATTAGAACTCCACAGTTAAGCGTGCTTGGCCTGGAGTAGTGATCAGGATGGGTGACCTCCTGGAAAGTCTCTCAGGGCAAGTGTGAGTGAGGACAAAACACACTGGAAATGACAGGTGTTGGCTTGTGGGGACTTTCATTAGTCAGATGACTTGTGGTGGGCCCACGTGTCTGTGTGGCAACTGGTGGTACCTGGTGGGCTAAGACCTTCCGACTTGGGTTGAGATGTAGGGCCCCTAATGAGGGTGTTCTTCTCTAAAGAGGGGTGATTGTAACATCCTTAAATGATAAAGGGTTAAATGACTAAATGATATGACTCATATCAACAAGGTGCACCTTTCTTTTCAGGAGCTTTTCTGATTAGAACTTCACAGTTAAGCATGTTTGGCCTGGAGTAGTGATCAGGACAGGTGACCTTCTGGGAAGTCTCCCAGGGCGTGTGTGAGTGAGGACAAAGCACACTGGAAAGGACAAGTGTTGGCCTGTGGGGACTGTCATTTGTCAGATGACCTGTTTAGGCACGTGGGTAAACCCTGGGGTGGGCTCCACGTGTCTGTGGGGAAACTGGTGGTACCTGGTGGGCCAAGACCCGATGACCTGGGTTGAGATGTTGGGCCCACAATGAGGGCGTTGTGCTCTAAGGGGGGGGGGGGGGGGGGGTTGTAACATCCCTAAATGATAAAGGGTTAAATGACTAAATGATATGACTCATGTCAACAAGGTGCACCTTCCTTTTCAGGAGCCTGTCTGATTAGAACTCCACAGTTAAGCGTGCTTGGCCTGGAGTAGTGATCGGGATGGGTGACCTTCTGGAAAGTCTCCCAGGGTGTGTGTGAGTGAGGAAAAAATACACTGGAAATGACAAGTGTTGGCTTGTGGGGACTGTCATTAGTCAGATGACCTGTTCAGGCACGTGGGTAGACCCTAGGGTGGGCCCCACTTGTCTGTGGGGCAACTGGTGGTACCTGGTGGGCCAAGACCCGACGGCCATGTTAAGGTGGGGTGGTTGTGTTGTACCTAGGACCTAGTTGTCATAGTAAGTGTACCTTTAATTACATTTTGTATCACAATACTCATCATATAAAGTGATTGAATGAGATTTCCCCTTTTCCCAGGGATGATGAGGTTGCTGACGTCAATCATCATCACTAGACCTTGGGTTTGGAAAGTGGTTAGTATAATTATCATTGTCTTTACACTTCTATCACCGAACCATGGGAGGTTCATTTTTTGCTGCTTTTCCCCATTCATAACCTTAACAAACTACATCACAACACATTTCTAGTGAAATTCCTAATGGCCTTATGTTCCACACTTCAAATATTTATTAGTCCCCTTAAGGAAATATCCAACATCCCTTCTCCCACACATAGATCATACATGGAATCTCATCTTCTCTTCTTCATGTTTTTTATATTTTTCATTAAACTCCATCTTCTTCTTCTTATAAAAACCATGAAATTGATACATTACTCCAACCTCCAACCTTGATTATACAGTGCATAGTATCTTCATAGTTACTAAATTATCTTATGGAAAACGCCCTTCTGATATGTTGATTTAAGACACTAAAAAACCTATCAACTTTACTTTTAGGTTGGATGATAATTCCCAAAGCGTACCTCTCAATTCTTGTGATATTAGCCTCATAGGTACCAAAAGATTCATCATCCCTTTGGGTAAACTTGAGGCTCTCTTTATCCATCTTGGTACGAAGAATCTGAGAAAAGTACTTATTGAAAAATAAGTTATTGAACTCATCCTATTCCATGTATTCAATCTCATATTGTAGAGTTGTATTATAGATTATAGTCTACACCTGGTTTGCTTCTCCAACTAATTGATAGACATCCGGAATGAATTTATCATTCTTTGAACACTAGATAATGGAGATTTTCATTTTAGTAGTACCAATCCATTGTTCCACTATAAGTTGATCAGAAGAACCTATGAAAGAAGGTGGAAGTTGTGTCATGAAAGACTCAATATACTATTGTTCTCTCCATTAATCATTTGGAAGTCCACTATTATTCATATCTTGAGAAATATGTGTGAGCATAACAATGAGGGTTTTCAATCCAGCTCTCACAACATTAGGTTGATTATAAGGTCAATTGTTTCATTTTCCAACACAATCACCATTAATGTGGTTCCATAAGGTTATTTCCATTCATTAATACTAAAATCATAGAGTAAGAAACATTTATCATAATAAAGAACCACAAAATCATGAAAATTTACATATTGGATGTCTACGTTATAAAAAATTATTTAATCAATAAACCCTTAAGTTTATCCTAGTATATTCATATAAAACATATTTTTAAATCTTTCATGATTGTTCAAGAAGAGTTGGAGAATTTAAAAAGCATATACCTAAGGAGTGTCAAACCAGGTGTGCATCAAGGCCCATTTTCATGTACCATATTACCCTGTGTGAGGCCTAGAATATCTTGTTGGAGTTGTTACCCCTAAGTACATCTGTGTCAGAGACACATCCACTTGTATTATCTATACATGGATGTATTACTCAGAAACATTTCACTATATCCTTTAACATTTTTCTAGTAAATTGTCTTATACTTTTCCTTATACTAAGACTTATCCATAGGTGTGTCCTTAGGGTTCTCACTAATGTTTCATCATCCTATCTTCCAACAAATAATTAAGCCTTTCCTATGATACAAACTATAGAGATCGTCGCTTAAAATACATTAACATTACATAACTTTTGCAGAATACATAAAATATTACACCAATAAATGCATGAATACTATACAAGTCTAGTGACTTTGGAAACATGTAAACATAAACACTGGTAAGAAGTGTTATATTATGTCCCATTAGGTTCTTCATGGATATCACCCTTCTTATACACATCAAACATAATACTTATCTTTATAATTTGGGTAAAGAGAAACATTAAAATGGGTGAGATCATATTTTCATTAAAGGTAAACAATGGATACATCTAACAATAATCAAGAGCATATGTGTATGAGAACATGATCAAAAAAATATAATATCATACCATGCATAGTGAAAGATCATAAACATGAATCATCAGAAAAATACTGATAGTTTATAAGACATGAATCATAAGGAAATAAATAAAATAATCCATTAAAGAATAAAATTGGAATAAAACAAGGAATTATGGTAGAAACATAAGTTTTTAATATGATTTCCATAGTATCCAAGGAATTTCTTCCAATACCATCTTGGTAGTATGGGTTCACTCCCCATACTATCTTGGTAGCCATGGTTCACTCCCATAGCTATCTTTATAGCATGAGCTCACTCCTAATTCCAACTTGGCAGTCAGGGTTCACTTTCATGGATATCTAAGTAGTCAAGGTTCATTACCAAGACCATTTTAGTATATCTCATTAGATATAAATCATTAACCAATGCATTGGAGGGAGATATAGGTCCCAACCATCTCATAATTAAATCACAAAAACATGTACCACAAGATCATAAATAATTATATCATAACCCATGAAATGAAATGGGTATTATAAAAATGTAATAATATCATAAACTTTGGAAAGAGACAGGTTTCATAATCATTTCACCAAAAATATAACCCGTGAAAATAAGAAGGTTTCCAAAGAATATAATCCATGAATGAGAAACAAGTTTCATCAATATCATTCCATTAAAAAACAATCCATCCAAATAAAGAGTATTAAGGAAAACATTTAATTATTTCAACATAAATGAATGAGTAGCACCAATGGATGTTATAATATATGGGAAATAATTTTGAAAGAACTTTTAATAACATTTCATGAGGAAAATTAACATTCTTCAATGATTTTTTTTAAAATAGAAAACCTTTTTGAAAAACCTTTTCTTTGAAAATAGATTTTAAAACTTTTAAAGGAATAATTAAAAACCACAAGTCATTTTTAAAATCAAATTTCCTTAAAAATGGGCTTAAAATATATTTTTTTGAAAACAAGGTTTTGGAATACAATTGATTTCAAACCTGAGAGATAGAAGATCTTTTTATAATTCAAAACATTATTTGAAGTTACAAATAGTGAAAAATGGTAAAAAAATACATGATGATATCAAGAATAAATATTTTATATGTAATCTAATGAGTTTTATTAAGATATGGATCACAATATTTCATCAAAGGAAACATAAACAATCTCGAAAAAATGATGAGATATCTCAATCAAATCTTATTACTTGGTAAAATGGGATCATAATCTCAATGTAAGAAAAAAAAATTAAATGAAGCTTAAAAAATCATGAAATATTGGTATTTGGTAATATAATAGGTAAAATTTATTTATATACACCTCAAAAGATAATTTAGGTGCGTAACAAAACATGAGTCTCAACAAAGGAAAATTGAGACAAGACTATTTTACCAATTTGGTAAATTTAAAAACATAAACACCATGAAATAAAGGTAAAAAAAAGGATATGTAAATACCGATAAATTTAATTTTAATATACATAGAATATAATCATGGTTAGTATATATACCACACAAAATGAAATTGAGCCGAACATAGCATGTATCTCACAGAAAGAAAAAAGTGAGATGAAATCACCTTTCCATGGGTCTTTACTCTAGGTGTACTTATTAAAACTAACTATATAATAAATATAAATTTATTATAATTTTTTTATAGAAATATATTATTATATATATGTTTTTATTTAGACCATATATTAAACTCTTGTAAACAATCCTATGTTTCACTTAGGGTAAAATTCACTTTATTCATCTTATGTGTGTGGATTTTTTATATCTTTAGTATTTGCACGTTATATCAAGATTTCCAAAATTTAAAACATTATATACAGATCATGTATATATATTATATGCGTATTATAAAAATCTATATAATATAAAAGTATGAAATGAAATACACCATTCATTGAGACGTTTGGCCATACATACACATGAAGGCTATGTCCGTTTAATTATTTTGTTGAAAGAAATAAAGTAAAAGATATATATGTATATATATATCATAATTAAATTATATTTATTATATCATATATGTCTTATATATTCACTAAAACCATCCTTAATACCATCCATATAGTCTATGAATGAATCATATCTCTTTGATTGGGAGGTAATCCACACTTCCTCAAATTAATTATCATATAAACACCAAATGGAATGTAAAAGGATATGTGTTATAAAATAAATATATAAGATTAATGAAAGGATAAATATAATATATATATATTATATATAAAAATATTTTCCTCCATAAATTTTTCAATGAGAGGTAGTGAGTAAAATTGAACAATCAACAATTGGTGAGGCATCAGTTCGCCCTACATTGAAACCGTATTTTCTTTATACAGTAGATGGAGGTGTTTCTAAGTGTATGTTGAAAAATTATCATAATAATAGACTAGTATATTTAGGATAATTTGTTTTAAAAAAACATTTAAAAAAGGAAGTGGATGGGGTGGCGAAAAAAATAAAATGAATGGCTTGAGAGAAGACGTTACCTCTTAATCAGGTAACTCCTTTTGGATTCTGCCAAAAGGCTCACTTGGACTTTCTTATCCCTAAGATAATCCATCTATAAAGAAATTAGGGAAGTTGGTAGCTTATTTGAGAAGATTTCGGGTGAGAAAAGTGGATTGATATGTGTGATAAATTGGGAGGAAATGATCCCTTTCTATTGTGGATGATGTGGGGCACTCTTGTAAATTTTTAAGTGATAATTACATCCATGTTTTTCATGTTGAATGTGGATCCAATAATGTCCCATAGAAGAAAAAAGTTATTATAGGGTAAAAATATCTCCAAAAAACGGGTTTTGGATAAGTTTCTTAGGTTGATTTGGGTCTTGAATTTAAGTTTTATTCCTTAGTTAAGCTTAATTTCCCGTAATTGGTGTAATTAATTTTAATTACATTCACTACAATTTTCAGTCAAAAACCAAGTTGAACTTTTTATAAATTATAATTTATTATTATTACAAATATGGAATCCATTTTTCCAAATTAAAAAAATATATTTGGCCAAATTTAATTTAAAATTGATATCGTAGTGGGGTCGACAACGCAGGGTTTTAAAGTAAAAATGAGGAAATGTTTGCAATGTTTTTATTTCCAATCTCATTGTGAAATTTCTTCTAATTTCCTAAATAATATTATTTTATAAAAATATTATAAAATTAAACATTCAAAAAAAGTTAAAATATAATTTATCAATATAAATAAATTAAATGAAAAAGAAGTTTTGAATTAAAATCCAGTATTTTCACAATTCATCAAAAAATGATGTTTCTCAAAAAAGTCACAAATATTAAACCTAATGCAATTTCAAAATTATAAATTCAAAAATGAGTTTTATTTTATAAAATATAATTTATCATTGTGTCAAATATTACTTTTATTATTTTACACCAAAGGACATTAAAAATTTGTTTTTTCGATAAAATAATATTTTTTAACATATAAGGGCATTACAAAAAATTATATCTTTTAATATAAATATGTTTTATTTATATATAAAAATAATAAAAATACCTTATAATAATATATGATGATTCATATTACTAATTTTAATGGCTAGTTTATAATTATCTCGTTTAAATAATTATTTCAACAAAATGATATTTCGTAGAAACATCGGTGTTGTGTATAATGCACGCCAAGTTTGTGTTGCATATTACATATTCCAAGTCGATGTTACATGTAATGTATGATGAGTTGGTGTCATTTTACATATTACAACTTAGTGCCATGTTAAAGGAATGATTTCCTTAGTTCATTGTAATAAATAAATAAAAAATTAATTTATTCATAAAAAACACCATAAAAATATGGATGTTATAAAGGATACCTCCAAGATTACTTTGCGTAAAAGGTATAGGCACTACGAGTTCATATTAATGCAATTAGAACTCAATAATTTTATAAAAATATTCATGTACTAGATCAGGAGATTATTTATATATTATTTTAACAATTTTTTGTAGTCTTTATAGATGATATTCTAATATACTCTAAAATCAAGTAGGAGCATGAGAAGCATCTAATAAATGTGTTAAAAACCTTAAGAATGGATAATATTTATTCCAAGTACATAAAATGTGAGTTCTAGTTGAAGGAAGTTTCACTATTTAAAAATATATTCACTAGGAATGGGATATGTGTGGACCCGTCAAAGATAGAATAAATTAAAGGATGTCTAATACTGATATCATTAATAGAAATCTGTAGTTTCCTTATATTACCTAGGAATTATCAATGATTTGTAAGAAATTTCTCATTACTTTAAAACACTCTAATGAAGCTAACTTAGAAATAATTCAAGTTTATTTGTAGTAATTAATTAAAAGAAAGATTCAGGGAGATGAAAAATATTCTTATCACTACACATATACTTACACTACCCATAAGTGGAAAAAATTTGACTGTATTTAGTGGTGATCCAAATAAGGGATTGGGATGTGTTTAATGGATATTGACAAATTGATATCTTATTCCTCAATCCAATTTAACTTTTACAAATATAAATATCAGACACAAGATCTAGACATGGATATAGTGATCTAGGCATTCAAAATAGGGAAATATTATCACTTTTGGGAGTAGTGTGAAATGTGTAAGAATCATAAGAGCCACCAGTATATATTCACATAAAAAGAGATGATTATATGCTATGGATGATTATTCGAGATGATTAATGAATATTATTTCTCAATCCACTAATATAATGGGAAAGAAAATAAACATTCAAATTATCTATGTAGAAATAATCCATCAATTTTATCATTGATTAGAATTGAGGAGGATCTAATATTCCTAAACATAAAAAGCATGGACATGTCAACCATAATTGAAGGAAAATCATCAATCCCTTCACAAATGATTTTTAAACCATCCCTTATATATTGGATAAAGGATGCTCAAATATATTATATGTGAATTTATAAGAAAGTGGAAGCTGTATGTAAAGAAAAATCCTTTGATTTCAATGTTACTGATGAAGGAGTTTTAAGATTTGGGTCAAAACTATCTATACCGTAAAATCCAAAGTTAAATAAGGAGTTGTTGGATGATTCTCAGAGACCAACCATCCCCACATATATAGATAAAATTAATATTTATTATGATCTATTAGATAAATATTCATGATATAATATGAAGAAGGAGGTTGCATAATATACATCAAGATAACTTGTATGTCAACAAGTGAATGTGGGAAGGGAAAATATCCAGAAGGATGATGCAACCATTACCCATACCTAAATGAAAAAGGGAATACATTAACATAGAAATCGTCAATATTCTTCCCATGAAATCAAGATAAAATAATTTTATTTGGGTTGTGGTGGATCTCTGAACAAAGGATTCTCACTACAATTTAATTTTAGAGGCATTCTAACTCAATCAACTTGAAATAATATACATTTCAGAATTTATGAGACTGCATGAAAAACTGCTATCAATTGTATCTAATAAATACCCAATATTTTCAACTATAACTTGGAATATTATTCAACATACTATTAATATTGACCTGGTGTTTATCAAGGCTTATCACCCTTAAACTGATGTCCAATCAGAGCAGACTATCCAGACACTCAAGAAAATATTGAGAGCATGCTCAATTGACTTCGAAGGAGGATTGCATCAATATCTTACACTTGAATAGTTCTCATAAAAGAATATTTTCCACTCAAGAATCCAAGTGGATCCTTATAAACCCCTTTTATGGGAAGATTATTAGAACACCCGTATGTTGGGATGATGCTGGTAGAAAAACTGTTAGGCACTAAAACGGTCGAGGAAATCATGTAAAAGGTCAAGACTATTTAGCATCACATCAAGGCTGCTCAAAGTCAAAAAATAGAAATTATGACAATCATCAATGAGACCTATAGTTTGCGGTGTGATGCAATTTATTCCTTTTTTACATCTCAATGGAATAAATTCATGAGATTTTGGAGTAATGGAAAGCTTAGTCCAAGATATCTCAGTCCCTTTGAGAACCTTGATCACATTAGAGTAGTTGCCTATATACAAGAACTCCCACCTATACTATCTAAACTAAATTATTTTTTCTATATATCACTCTAAAGGAAGTACATACCAGCCACATCACATGTGCCGAATCTATAAAAGGTACCATTTTAGAATCATCTCCCATATGAAGAGAAGTCAGTGCCGATCTTAGATCATAGAGACAATGTTATATGTAATAAGATAGTTTACCTTCTAAAAGTGCTGTGGAGATACAAAAATTTTGAATAAGTGATGTTGGAATTAGATGAGGTGATGAAAATAATTACCCTCATCATTTTTAGTTTGATAAATGAAAATTTCAAGGGAGAAATTTCTGAAGGGGGGATTGTAATGACATGAACTTTTCTAAATAAAATTCCCCAGGTTATTTAATTAAATATTTTATTATTTGTTCTGGTTATAGAAAACACATTCAATTCATTCGTTTTAATATATCCTATTAGATTTAATATACTATTATGGTTCATTACTATTGATAATATATTCATTGAACAGTGGTCATATGATTAGTATAAATAATGGGATTTAAAAAATCCAATTGACAAATACAACAGAAGTGATGACCTAATCCAGAAGGATCATACCCTATAAATCCCATTTAGCGGAGCTTCCAAGGGATATGGAATCACTGGGATTTTCCCTTAACCAATACCAATCCATGAATCAATAACTAAATCATGAGAAAAATTGTTTACAAGAGAAGGGTGATATCATCGAGACCCTGGTCCAAACTACATATGCCAAACCACCCCCTAAAAATCTCACTATCGCTAACCTTAGAATTAGGTATTTTTCTTGTCTATTAAATGTATTAGTGTAAAGACCATAGTAATATTAATATGTGTATTGTATATTTATTATAATAATGGCTATATTTTCTTCATATTATTAATTTATAAATGCTCTCAATTTTGATATAATAAAACCCAGATTATGTTTTTGGGTAAAATTGAAATTCAATAAAGGCATTAATTTGGATGAATTAAAAGATTTTTGAAATAAATGATATCTTGAAAATATTTTATTAACAAAAATGTTTTATGAAAAATAAATGATCATATAGTTTTTATAAATTCACTTGTAATTTTTATAATCTTTTGGAAACCGTTAATGTCAAAAAACCCTCTCATTTCACAATAAATATCTCTTCATATTTTAAAACTGAAAATTAAAGTATTTATTAAATTATTTGGATAATATAAATTATATTTTATACTTAAAATTTCAGAATTATCCAATTTTTAATTATTCATAATTTTCTTATATAGTTGAATTTTTGGCTTAAAATTGAATACGGTATAAATATATGGTGTGTATTATGACATCATAATGAATAAAAAATGAGGTAATAAATACTATAAATGGTATCAATGAACAAATATAAATTTATCCTTTAAAATAATTTGTTTTTTGTTTATTTTATTAATTATATAAATCCTTTACAAACCATACAAAACCTATAATATATTTTAATGTTTTAAAAACATTTATGCATGAGTCACTTCCAAATTACCAAGTGTATTATTTTAATATATTTAGACCTCTACCATATAAAATAATTAAAACCTACCCTATTATGAATAAAACATAGGAAACCATGGGAAATTTTGTGGTTTTGGTTATTTTATTATATAGAGACCAAAACCTATTTTTGGAATATAATGAATAAATTTCCTTTTTTCCTATAAAAACCAACCAATATTATATTTATATCCACTAAAAAGATTATATAATATCTTCAATATCCCCCCCCCCATCTATAGATTACTTACAAAGTTACCAGTCCTCTCAAAAATCTCCTTCCAAGTATTGGGAATCACACTCTTAGTGTAAGGGATATCCCTCTACTTTTTATTTGAGCACCCCATTTATGTTATGCCTCTTAATTTAAACTTTTTCTTGTTGTGATATATTATTATGTATCCCCCATACATTACATTTTATTTCTATATTATGAGAGAACACTTTAACACTCATTATGTTCTCTAATGAGCCTTTATGTACAACTATTACCATGACAAAATTTAGTAAGGGATCCCCTATTTATCCTCTTTATTCAAGTATCTTCATTATCTTTTGCCCTTTACTCCAATTCTTAATTTTGGGATATGTTCTTAAATATCCTCCTTAATACCATTCTAATTTATAAAGTATGAGAGGCCCCTTTCTCTCTCAATAATCCGTCCTGGGATCTTTTACACACCGTTGTTATGCAGCTATAATTGCACCATGATTTTTTCATTCCAAATGAATGTGTAGTGACTACCCATACCCATTTCCTTCCAAAGGGTGTTCACAATTATGAACTCATTCTTATTTTATTGGGGAATTACATTTTTATTCCAAAAGTATTAATCTTGAATTTAAATGTTATGAAAAATCATTCTATGTTTTATGATATATGTGGAACAGTTCTGCATGTGAATAAAATGAAGGTTACAGGCACACCCAAAAATATATACTACTCCAATGAATTAAATTTTTATTTAGTCTCACGAGTCATCTTTCAAGGGATTAGGGAGTAAACCTAATCCACTAGGATACTTTTACCACCATGATTTCATGGAGGGTTAGTCTTGATCTATGTTTATGATGTCATGTTTCTATTCTTGAAATTTCCATACAACCTTTATGTTATCATGCAATATCATTCCTCACTGTTCATGTTTATAATTCTCACCTTTATTCCATTTAAATGCCTATTGTCTAACATGTATTACTTTCTTCATGCGATTACATGTTTATCCCCTAATCAAATTCATAGCTCACCACTTTCATATGTGTTTCCATAGTTTATCCAATACAGTTTTAAGTATGAATAAATAATATTAAAGTGTTAAAGAAGTTTTCAATAATGATTAATTATTCCCTATTTTATGTTGTTATGTAATGTATGTAATTCCAAAATACACTTGAATTCTCAACATTTTGGATTGTATTATGTGTAATCATACATGTTAAATTAGGAATTAATGTGTAATAAATAGAAGGGTTTTCATATAAGGTCACATATACCCTACTAATTCATTGGTAATGTTTTATATCTCCATGTATTACAAAGGGATTTTAGTAATGAAGCCTCTTCCAATAAACTATGTTATGTTGCTAGTGATTCTTGTTCCACCATACTAATACATTCTGGTTTTGATGTATGGTCTACTATGTGAAGATATTTATGATTATGTTTATTCAACATTCCAATGTAATTTATCCATTTTTTATAATTATTTTTTCAAATTTCTAGGCCATATTATATAATTTATGCTTTATTAAGGATATTGTTACTTTATTTTATTCTCATTCCATGACCTATGATATTCAATATCAACTTATGATTATCTATAATATTCTAATGATCCTTTGAATAAGATATTTATACCATATTAATGTTTTCCCATAAAATTATGAACCAACCCTATATAGATTGTGATTAGTTTGTCTCCCTTACTAAGCATCCCAAATTACGCTTTCTTATGATTCCCATTTCCCATAGAAGTTATTTTCAAAACTATATATAAAACCAAGTCTTTTGTGGATGTGTTTATGGGAGATGTTTTAAAAATAATATGTATTAAAAATTTCATGTATTTAATCTCTAAAAAACTAGACCATTGTGTTTAGGGGTTGTGATTTTATTTGTGATATGTAATGTTAAACTATTGAAATGGTGTAAAAAATATATATGTAATGGTTGGATTGTTTCAGGGTGCCTATATTCAACTCGATAATTGTGATTCATGAAGATCATGGAGTGTTGTGTGCATGTTGGTATGTGGCATCATTACATGTCATGTATTAACCACTAGTTGGCGCATGGATTGATATGGGTATAATATGTATAACTGGAATACAAACCATGTAACCAAATGTAATTTAATCTAATAAAAAACAAGTATACCATATATAAATATGAAATCAGTTTAGATGACTATTTAATATATAAAACAGATATACATGCACCAAACCATAATTTTTTAATTTTTTTATAGACCAGATACAAAAACAGATTAATTCAGAAGGGATCTGTAACATCCCCTGAAATGGGATTTTATCATAGTCCTCTTATTATTAATGTACCAATTAACACTTATCTTAATAATAAGGGTAAAATGGAAACATAATAAAGGGTGAGATAAAACATTCATTTTGTGTAAACATACGAGATATCAATCAATGATCATAAATGATAATAAGGGTATGAGAACATGATCATAATATAGGAAAGTGACGCTTAATCAATTAAAGATCATTAATCTTGAGTCATGGAATGGAATTTTTTATACATAAAAATTAATTTAATAAGAGTGTGGAATCATAAATAATTAACCATTAATAAAGGGTTTACACAACAAATATTGGAATGTGGAACAAGTATAAGATTTCAAAATAATAACATTGTGAACTTGTATAAACAACAAAAGTGTCACTCATTATGTTAAGCATGTGAAATCAAGTATCTTCATAAACATCAAGTATTTTTAAGAAGAGTGAATGTTAATAGGTTCCATCCTTATGTTAAGGACAAAAAATTGGGTCCTCTAACAAACTTATGGAAAAGGAACTAGGTTCACACATTATGTAGTGAACATGAAATTAGGTTCACAAAAAACATCATTATCTCATAATATATCCATCTTTAACAAGTTCATTTTGGTTATATTAGGACCTTCCCATCATATAATCATAATCTATTCTTATATATGACATAATATCAAAAAAAATATTACATATTCATAACTTGACACATGGGGAAGAAAATGTGTTTCATTAATATTTAATAATCATAATCATAAACCATCCATAGAATGTAAAATGATGACATCATTGTATCATATCCTTTGTGAAGAATAAGTAGCATCAATGGATGCTATCATAGATGCAATTTTTTTAAAATATTGCTAAAATATTTTTTATGAAAATGACATTTTAATTTTTAAATCACATATTTACAAACTATAAATTTCAAAAAAAAAATTATTCAAGAAATTATATTTAACATGAACCATGGGAACTTGCAAAAAAATCTTCTATTTATTGAGTGGTTATCTTAACATCCTAGGTATTTATAGAATAATAAAATTTTATTTTTATTAATATTTTTGATTTAAATATTAATTTTAATTAAAAGGAGACACTATGTATGAAAGAGTACCTGACATGCAATAAAAATATTCTCTGAAATCAGATATTGAACACACACTCAGTTATACCGAAAAATCATACAAGAATAATAATATTATTTTAAATGGTATTTAACACCTAGCCATTGTATTATTTTTAATGAAAATAATTAACTATATTATGATTTTAGATATTTTAAGAATGTTTTTACATTTATCCAATGAATTTTATAGGTTTAAAACAATAATGAATCTAATTTTAAGCATAAAATACATTAATAATTTTAAAAGGTGGTTTTAATACCATTTGATGGTGAACCCTTTTTAAAAATAGTTTTTTCACTTTTATATGTTCAATTTGATAAAATAAACTTCTTATTAAGAAGTGGGGCATCAAAATTTACCATGGTTGATTTTTTTATTTTTCTATTGATATTCATATTATAATGAATAGTGGAAAATACTGCATTTTAATTCCAAACTGCCTTTTCGTCAGATTTTTTTATATAGTTATGTTATACTTTTAATTTGTTTTAATGTTTAATTAGATTATATTTTTATAATTTAATACAATTTCAGTCACTGTAACTAATTTTACATTAAAATTGGACATAAACACATGTCAATATTTTGATAATTTTTATTTATCAAAAACCTGCTTCTTGGTTTTGAAAACGTGAAATAATTTTAAATTAATTTCACCCAATTATATGTTTTTAATTTTATATTTTTCATAATATGGTCAAAAATTGGTAAATAATTATCTTTTATTTTTTAACATTATGAATAGTAGCTTTTGTAATTATTTTTAATTACCATGATTAAGGATTAATCTTGTAATTAAGAGTAAAAATAAAATTATAAAATTACCCTAAAATGTGAAATAATTTTATTAGATGAGATAGTATAAATCTTTTCAATGAATCTAGTTTAATCAAATGGATAAATATTCCCATGTAATTTGGAATAATGCTCCTCATAAAAGGTTGTTTAATTTAATGTATAAAGTTTCCCATGGATGCTATTATAAAGCTTCTCATAGAATCTTATTAAATTAAGAGAACAAAGATTCCCATGGATGACATTTTAAAGCTTATCATAGAGTATTATTTAATTAAATGTATAAATATTACCATGGATTCCATTTTTATACTTCTCATGGAAGCTTATTTAATTAAAAGGACAAAGCTTCCCATGGAAGCTAGTTTAAAGTATTCTCACACACGTATTTTAAATAAGTATTGCATTTTCTAATATTAGATTATATAAGTGATATCTTAAACTATAAATATTCATTAGAAAGGTAAAAATAGTTTCTATGTCATGGTATTATATTTATAATTTTTAAATATTAAATTATTAAATTTAATTATTACACAATGATGATGCAATGATTTCTTCATTAATAAAGGATTCAAATAAAAAATATTATAAATATTAAAATAAATATTATTTGGAGTAATTTATGATATCCACGAATTTTATAGATGAATATGACAAGTTCAGATAAAGTTAAATGGTTTGGTTTGAAGTTATTTCTCTGTTTTAATTAAAATTAAATTCGATAAAACAAATAGCGTAAAAATTGACATAATTGATGTTTTATAAAAATAATAATTTATTAAATTATTTAAAAACAATAAAAATATTATAAAATATCAAAGTGATTATTATATGGTTTAAAATTTCATTAAGTGTCCAATTATGTGAAATTTACTTAATATAAGTAAAATTAATAGCTTCTTAATAATTAAAATGATGTTACCACTTTATAAATAAAAAGAGGATTATTGTTGGTAAATCGAAAAGATAACATTTAAATAAAATCAATACATGTTTTAAAAATATTGGATGAGAATATTTAAATCTATCCTCATCTTATATTCTTTATACATAAAGTTGGAGCCACTTAGATTAAAAAATAATTTATATGTATTTAATATTTTAATATTTTTCAAGGGTGCCCCTCACCTCTCTTACAAAAAGGCATCCATTCCTCTCAATTAAACACACTTACATAGCATAATATTCCTATAATCACTCCCTAAATTCATGAAACCTTAGTTTAGGAAGAAATACCTTCTTATAGGTGTTAATATGTTCTTCGAAGAAAATCAACCGAAGAAGATGTATCGTTTTATTTAATTGTTTCTATTTTTATATACTTCCACTTCCTTAAATATCACCCAATAATGATGAGATTATAAATCCAGTATCATAAATGTACTAAGATGTTATTATGTTAATATGAACCCCTAAATCCATATTCACTTCCATCAAATTGGAAATTAATTAATTATTCGTGCGTACGTGTGAATTATCACCTTCACGAACTGATTTTGTTTATTTTACATTACTATCTATTAAGATTGGTTATAATCAAGTAATTAATATTGATATGTGATATTAATGAAATATTAATAATTATAAGATAATAATATATCAATTAAGTTCTTACTTTCATGTGCATAAAAATAATAAAGTCGTTTGTGTGTACGTGTGAACTATCACCTCTACAAAGCGGTGTGACTCCTTTTTATTCATTAAATCACTTGTTTTATATATATAAGAAAATTTAAATGATTATTATGTTATTAAAAATATCATGATCATTATGGAAAGATTAAATTATGATTACCTTATTTTCATAATCATTATGAAAAATAAAAACATTACAAATGCGTACGTACGACCTACCATCTCCATGATTATGAAGTTATGCATTTTTCATAACCATATTTATTGGATTAAATTAAAAAATATTATCCATGTGTAAAAGTGATTAATATGCCATGAATAATATTCTATAGATGATGTAAATGTGACCACAAGGACTAGTGACATCATACCATGTTCATTTTCTACTCAATAACGGATTATTGAACAAATGTCTAACATGAACTCAAATAATTAACTAATTATTATAACATTGACATAAGTTATGTATAGGGAATAATAAATATTCAAAAATTTATGAATTAAGTAAACTTTAACCTATGTTTATTATTTCTGGAGATAAAGAACGAACAAGAAAATTCATACTCAAGGTAATGTACCTCGTCTCAATCTCCATTCATTGAGGCATATTTTGGTTTATACACTACCTTCTTTTATACGGTGCAAAATCAAACCCTTTTAATTGTAATCATAATAAATGGTTTTCAAAAGTAATATGTTTTATACAAATAATTTTAGTAAATGACACAATTTAATGTTTGGTTTAATTTATTTGGCGAGAGTGAATTCTCTTCTCCTGTGACCATTATTTTATATTTGGATTTTTTTAACAATACATGTTGTTTTTAAAATGAAAATAAATACCATATATCCTTTTTATATATTTTTTTTATTGAAAATAATTTTGATAAAGAATTTATTATGTCAATATATTGAAATAAAATCTTGTGGTTACAATATGGAAATGTTATTTTTCATTTAGGCATGCTCATGTGTTATGATTATATTATGGTTCTTGGGAATTGCTTATGTATATGATTAGTTTCATGATAAATTGAGGGCAGGTGAGCTCGTTATATCTCTCCATATAATTAGGTAAAGTTATAGAGGTAAATGTAAGGTTTCCCCTAAGAGATTTATGGAATATATTGTAATGGGTATTCCAAACGTAACCATTGACGTTAATCCCTATGTGGATATGAAAGATACAAAGTAATTATGATATGGATTCCACAATACAACTTTATGATTTCTATGAAGTTTTCATGATTATTATGAATTCATGGGTTTAAAAATATTCATTGACTAATGTTTTATTTCTATAATTAAACACTTACAATGTTTTTTTGCTCATCCCAGGTTTTTAAAATGTTTTCATAGGGTATAATGATAAGTAAGATAAAGGAAGAAGTCAAGAAGATTTCAATCAAAAAAATAAATCATATTTTTTTTAATTCATTTATTTGGTGGAAAAAATGGATACTATTTTGAGAGTATCCATTTTTATGATTATGGGATGATATGTATTAATAAGGTCATAATTAATTAAAACTCTAAACCTAAAAATATCCTCAATGTGAATTAATGTCAATTTATTGACTTATATTAAGATTAAATAATGTTTTAAGGATGGGGACTTATAGTCATGATGGAGGGAAATTTCATTCATGTCAAAATCAGAAAAACAATGATTTTTTCACAAATTCAGTAAAAAATAATTCATTTAGTAAATATTAAAAAGTAGCTTTTAAAACATTTTTATAAAAAGTAAAAGATCAAATTAAAAAAATTTAAAAAATCCTTAGAGTTTAGAAAGAAAATTCTAGAATTTGTTGTTAAAAACATGGATATTTAAGAGAGAATATTCTTGATCAAAGAGAGAAATAAATTCAGGTTTTTTTAAATATGTTCTGAAGCATTATTATTGAAAAATAGTTAAAAATAGTAATAATATTTAAATATTATATTAACTACTAAAGGATAAAAAATATATATTTAATTTAATAGATATTAATCATATAATTTCCCACAATAGAAATTCAATTGAAAACAATCCAATTAAAAGAGATTGAAATCTCTACCACTTTGGTAAATTTTGAATGATAACCCCTTAGATAAACTAAAATTAATTGATATATTAAATATCCTGATATATAAATGATATAAAATATAACATGTCAATGGGGTATTATATACACCTCATAAAATAAGATAGTTTCATAACATAACACATGTCCCAAATAAGACAATTTTAGACGATTAACACATACTACAAGTATCACCTTCTTAATATGGGATAAAACCTATAATATAATAAATATAGATTTATTATAAATATATTATATAACTATATTCATACATATAATACCATACATGGTTATCATAAAAAATTTTATTACTTATTCCTTGATAATTACTTATTAAAATATTTATTCTGGGTGGAAAGTGTTCCTTTTTTAATCCATGTTTCAGTTTGGTGATTATGGTCCTTGAATCTTGATCATTGTTTTATTGTATCCAAAATATTAATAATTATATAAATATAATATTTATTAAACATTTAAACATTATAAAAATTTATATAAGACAATGATGGAAAATTAATTACACCACTTCATGGAGGTGGTAGTCTATATGTGGGAACACACAACAAAAAAATAATATTTAGAAGGGGTTAAAAACCTATCTAAATTATTTATTTGTATTTATTGTAAACCACTTATAATATTGATTATATATCTTTTTATGGTTGTTTTTGATGAAATAGTAGTAAAATATAGGTTAAATTAATGGTTATTATTCTAGAGGGGGTTTAAACCCTCTCTAAATTTCGTATAAATTTTATAGGAAAAGATGAATTAGGGGTGGTTCCAAGCCCCCTAAATAATTAACAATTTTGGGTCAGTTTTAACCACTCACAGTTGAGTTTTAAATATAATTCTTGGGGCCATTTTCAATAACACTAATTTGTGACTATGTTTGGTGTGATTGATTTCGACATCCCCAAACATTTTAAAAAACCATATTCCCTTTAGCCTCCCCTCTTTCATGTGCACCACCACTCCCCATGTGGCCCTCTCCCATGCAGGGAACCCTCCCATTTCCCTATTTAGTGTACATAAACCACTTCCCCTACCCCCTTATATGTTTCTACCCACACCTAAACTCCCCGTATATGCCCGTATATTTCTCCCCAACCCGCACCCATTGAGAAAAAAATTTCCCTTTGCTCGGATTCAACCCATGGATTATGGTGGAGGAACATTGCACGTAAACCACTACATTGAATTGATTTATGAATATATTATGCACATAGTGTTATTTATATATATTTGGATGTTTATTATAATAATAATTATTTTCTTAACATACTTATATGTGTGGGTGAGTGTATTTATATATAACAATAAATGTGTATTTATAAATATGTATTTTATGAATACCATTTTGTAATAAAATATTATTACTGTATTTATATATATATATATACACATATATAATAAGATTTGTTTTCATATTTTATGATTAAAACTTCTTAATTTTATATATTTGGATATTTATTATAATAAATTCATATATATATATATATATTAAATAAATATTATTTTGTTAATATACTTATATATATATAATAAAAGTTTATTTGATGAATACAATTTCTTAATTAATTTTTATTCTTATAAATGTGTGTTTATATATGTTTATTAATATACATATTTGTATATATATATAATTTATTTATATATTTACTAATAGGATGAATATAATATAATATTACATATTCATAATAAAAATATATAATATATATAATATAATAGAATATATATATATATATATCTGTATATATCATACAAATAAATATTATATTGTACATGTATATTACATATATACAAATATATATATTATTAGAAGCTGATTTTTTATGAGGTATGATTCTGTTAGTTTTTTGTTCAACTCCATGGTTTTGACTAATATGAAAGCCTAGTGTGGCTATTGAGGAAACGATGGTGTATAATGTTGTTCAGAGTATTGAACCCCCATCAGTGGAAGAAACAACTTTGTCCCATAGTTATTATAAATCATACAACCTATTCAATAAGGTATCTCATAAAAATGTGTGTCGTTTCAGTTAGCATAAGTGGGCTAAATGGTTTTCCCTAACTGTGCGACCTAGTGTAAATGACCTTCAGAAACCACTAGAAAATTTAGTAGATGAAAAACACATATTTTTCACATTGTTTTTCAAAATTTTCTCATGAAATATGTTAGACCCCTCTTCTAATATTAGGCGATGCATTGTTGGTTCATGGTTGTCCAATCGTGTGACCCCTAATTTTTGGGTAAAATGTCCATTTCACCCTTAAATTATTATAACTCATACCTCCACTTTCTAATTTCCTACCCCAATAGATAGGGGTGTTATTCTCATACTTTGAGAGCCTATTCAATAATTTGAGGTATACTTTGGTGTTATTTCCTCATCTAACCTCCAATTTGAGATCCATTCATCTCATTGGATAGCCCTCAGTAAGTGCCTATGTCTTTAGTCTTCTTTCACCATTTCTCTTCACCTCGATGACGTTATTTTGATTTAATCTAATATAAAATATTTTCAAGGAGTTATTTTATTATTCTCTTTTCTTTTGATCTTGGAAAATCTAAGGGAAAATACTAGATGATTATTATACTACAATAATAAGGTATATGGTCTATGAATTTTCAATAAAAGTATTTTCATTTATAAATTTTTGTTGTTGTGTGCAAGCCATTTTCACAAGTAATTGTAGTAAAAATTCAAATGCCTAAAGTATAATTGTTTTTATGGTGTAATAAAGACCTAATTATACATGTTCTTTATGTTTATGGAGGTTTCGACCTCAACATCATCCACCCAAATAGGTTGTTTACCTTATTATTCCTTTTTTCCCATTGTTGAGTTTATTGATCCATCATTCGAGTGTGATTTAACTTCTCCTTGTTAAGGTAAATGTTCCATCATAATTAAATGAATATCTAAATAGTTTAATAGAAATTATATATATATATATATATATATATATATTACAAGGAATTGTTTATTATAAATTAAATTGATATTTGTTGTATTTCCTCAATACACCTTGTCTTATTTAATGACCTGTAATGGAATGAACCTATTAGATATTTAAATGGAATGAATATTACATGGAATATGATGATATATGATATAAATGAAATCATTATAAGGTGACTACCTACTTTGGACCTTTTTCCTATTCATAGGAATGGTCGGACTTGAGTCAACCTTGGATTTTGGAGCTAATTCCTTGTGAACCCAAAGGATTCCATTCTAATTCATCGAGCTAGTTTTTTTGGGTGATTCACACCATGGAATGTATTCCTTTTCTTATTATGTAAATTTTACAACATATTATTGATGATTCACTTGACATATTTTTTGGATATTATAATTCATTGGATACAGTAATTGGATTCATCTTTATGTCTTCGTACACATTGCGCCACAAATTCACCCCATTGGTCCCATTTATATTTATCCTGTAATTACTATGGATGAGATTCATAGACCCAGTTAGAATATTTTATAGTGTAATTACTTGGGAATTTCCCTTTGTATTTCACTCATACCCCACTATATACAAATATCATGTGTTTCAATTATGGGTTGTCGTTAACTTTGTGGGTAAGGATTCCTTGGTTACCCCTTGGATACTCTATTAGTATTATTACATCTTACAATACTACTGATACCTTTTATACATGATCACATTATTGTAAATTGAATCATAATTAATTAAATGATCACATGTTCATAGTTATTTTCATATTGATCTTGAACAATGTAAGACTTATTAATTATATCATTAGTTTAATTTTATATATACATTCACACAATTCAGTTTATACTCACATACTAGATCTATATTGACATCGCTGGTGGAGCCCTACTGCGGTTCATCTCACCCCCTATCCATGACATCAATTTTACCCAGAATGATTATATTATCGCAGGAATGGACTATCTAAATCATCCATCTTTGGACACCTAACATTCTTGCATCATTTGTTTAGGATGGGACCATGGTATCATATGACCAAGCCATATATCGGGATGCTTGGAGAGTATTTACCGATTTATTTATATTTTTCATATCATGTATTACACTGTCTACCTGATTCCATGTATGCCTAATTTTCATTTGTATAGAAATAACATTATCATTTTTGTATATGATAGAATATATATCTATCGATTTTATTAATTATTTCATGGATGTTTATGCTTACTTTTGTTTCTATGTTTATTATTATTCTTCCACAATTTACTAACTATTGTTATCTATGTTGTTCTCCACTCTGACTTAAGGGCATAGTCTCCCAAATATCAAACCCTAGGCCATCACTTATAGTCGATAGACTATACCATATGGGGAGGATTTCTTCAGGTCATGTGTCTTACCGCATTCGGATACTCAAGAGTGAACCAGGATTATGACATAAAAAGGTATTATATTAGATATTTCTTTTATTATCTTATTTTTTGAGAAATTTAAAAATAAGATTAGGAACATGTTTTAACATGGTTACAAGCCATGTCTTAGAGTAACTAACCCATGTTCAGGGCAAGCACCAAGTGTCCTATGAATGGGACATTGTTGTTCTACATTTCTTTTGTAACAGTTTATACACATTAACAATTGGGGGGGGGGGGGCACATGATTTATCATTTTTTGTACATTATTGAAATTCTACCATGTCCCAGTATGTCATGTAACATTGTTACATACATTATTACAGACACTTAAGTTTCATAATACATACATATTCCATTCCATATAGGTTCATTAGACTTCTTTCATTGCATGTGTTTCACGTGATTGTTGAGTGATCAATTGTTGATATATATTCATGTGCTACTAAAGACTTCTTTTAAAAAGGGTAATTGGTTGTTTAAAATATCATCACTTGTTTAAATAGTGTTTTCAAGTATAGATTACCGGTAGTATATTACATATCCAATTTGGACCCTTGAAAGCTATGTACCATTGGTTACATAAGCTGGAATTTGAATATGATTACATAACTACACATTTCAACTTATAAGTTGTAATATCCTATATAAATTGGAATGGATAATTACTTGAAACTGATCCATCATATTTTACTTCTTAAATTTTTAGACCTGGGTAAGGGGAATTGGTTACAATTACATGGGGGTCAATTTAGTTATAATTATATTGGCCTTTATGTGCAGATAATGAAAATACATTTTATTGAACATTTTATTATGATTAAAATTTTTTTCAAACATAAAATGTAAATTATGTATAAAAAAGGACATGGTTTCCATAAAATGAATAGGTCATGTGAAATTTATATTGTTTTTTTATACTTCAATTTAAATTGACCCTCCATATATTGGAAACCCTATAAATTCAAAACATGAACACTTACCAATATAATGGCCTTCTAAGAAGGTTGTTGGGGTACTATATTGGGAAGTGAACCCCAGTTTAATATATTATGATTTTTCTTTTGATCTTATTTTTTAGATATTGTTTTTTATGGTTTTTTCTTGTCATTTTTAAATTTATCCTACCATGCCATCCTCATGTCATCTGCAAGGAGGGAACCAATGACAATGCTATTTAGCTGGTGGGCCCTTAGCCACCGGTGATACCTCCAGTATTGTCACATGAGGAACCAAATACTATACCCAAACAGTGAAATATAGCTCATCATAGATATAATATTCTATGTCTGATGCATTCTATGTAGGGTTCTACTTAACCTACCCCAATGATGTCTAATCTGACTCTTGAGTTCCAACAGCAGCATCCTTCTATCTTCTCAAGGGATGGAAGTCCATAAGTAATTGAATATTGTCTGGAGGTCATTATTTATATATTCAATCATATGGAGATACTAATATAGAGGATGTTAAATTTATTCACCTACATTGTGAATGATTCCTCAAATCACTTGTGAGATGTGTTTACCCAGGATGGTCGTCATTGGGGCACAATTTAGGGAGTCTTCCGGACTGCCTTCTATGATTAAAATTTATCAAATACACTGAGAGTTGACCAAACCAGGTTGTCTATACACAAAGAGCATATTTTTATGTCCATCATGATATATTCATTTCATTTCACTAAAATTCAATGTTCTGCACCACTTACGGACGATGGTGTGTTATCCTAATCAAGTTGCTTTGAGGATGGGATCTAGTTTTCCATCTCTTAATAGGTGAATTTCATTCACTTATCCACCATATAGACGATCATAAATCAGACTCTTATCACGGATATAAACCCGAGTGAAGATAAGAGTACTAATAACAAAGGTTCACTACTAAAATATTGGAGTAGTTCTTCAGGTAATAGGAAGCGTAGCCTTGAGTTTTCTCATCAGAGTAGTAGAATCCAATGTATTTACATTGGTAGATCTGTTATAAGCCATAGGTGTCAAATATAGGGGAATATGAAGGCTCAATGTGAAAGATACCCTCTAGAGTGTCATGCTTGTGTCTGGATAGGTCATTTTTAGATGTTCTTCAAGACCTTTCAACCTATTTCTAGAGTAATTGGGCATGAACAAGATTAGTTACGCTGCACTAGGTAGGAAGTAAGAGCACCACTAGATTAATAGTTTGAGGATGATTTTGTGGCTAGGGTAGCATGGCTTCTCAATACCAGTTCCAACAGATCAATCCTACTTAGGGTAGTCCAATTGATGCTCAGGGTTGTGGATTAATCCATTTTAATTAATTACATCTGATACTCGAGGATCAAAGTGTGGGAAAGTATACTATATGAGGAAAAATTATAATAGCCTCTAATATCATATATTCCTTATTCAATATAAGTGAATATCACTCCTTTATATCTCTATCAATCGTGGAAGGTCTTGGGCATTAAATATTGTGATTTTGAGTGGTGATGACCCTATATAGGCCGTTAGTTATGTGATCATAGGGTATAAACCACTATAAAGAATTTACCCTTGAGGTAGGTAGTGATAATTTAGCATGGGACCTTTTCATCCTCAATATGATCAGCTTCAATGTGATTCTTTGGATGGACTGGTTGGTTCTCTATCATGCCTATGTGGGCTGCTATCTCTATAGGGTATCATTTACATTACCAAATGGTGGAAGTTATATTCAAAAGGGTGAGTGGAATACTAATAAAAGTAGATCTGGACCATAGCATAATAGTCATGGTGGAGTGACTACATAGATTGATATCCATTATCTGGAGGATAAGGGAAAACATCTATTTAATTTTCCACCTAAGGTATATTATTTCAAGGATGTCTTCCTCAATAAATTTTCTAGCTTACTGCGAGAAAGATAGGTAGAGTTTATGATTGATATAGTTCCAGGAGTATCTCCTATATCTATTCCATCATACTATATGGAATCTAGCGATCTATAAGAGGTAAAGAGATAGTCTGTGGATTTAAAAACTAATCGTTTTATCTGAACTAGATCTTTCCTGGATTTCACCCATGATTTTCACCAAGACGTATGATGAGACACATAGATTCAGCATGGATTATTAGTGATTGAACTAGTTTATGGTTAATAACTAATAACTATTTCCTCGAATAGATTATCTATTCGAACAACTCAGGGGAGCTATGGTATTTTCGAAGATTAACCTAATATTCGGATATAACGAGGTGTGACTAAGGCATTCATACATAAAATTTATGGATTTTTAAAGTTTTTATAATGCATATGAGTATTTGGTTATCGATTTAGTCTTAAGAACACACCAACTATTTTCGTAGCCTTCCTGAACAGTGTTTTTAACCCTATCTAGATTTTGTTATTGTTTGTTTTTGGGATGAAATATTGGTGTATTATCATATGCAGAGTGCCCATTCAAAACATCTGGACATCATTTTGAACTCACCGAGATAACCTCAATTGTATACTATTATAACTAAATTACACTACTAGATCAATAATTTAAACATCAAAGCTCATATAATCTTAGAATCATGAGTACATGTTGGCCTTGACAAGGTGAGTGTTTTTTGTGGAGTATCCAAATAACATTTTGGATATACATAGTTTCTTGGGGATATCTAGATATAACATGAATTTCATACATTCTTTATCACACCTTGTTTCTCCTATTACTATCCATACTAAGAAGGGTGTTAATTTCTTGTGGTTTAAAGAATGAAAGAAGTCTTTTTAGAAGATAAAAGGAAGGGTTTCTTCAGAACCAATTCTAATTATTATTTATCCTAAAAGAGGTTATACCATGTTTTTTGATGCATCTTAAATCGGGTTGGGTACATTACTAATGTTGGAGGTTTTAGTTGTTCTGTGTGGGTCTCAACAGTTGAGGCCTCATGAGAATAATTATAAAATTCACAACCTCAATCTAGATGTATTCAATCATTCCTTGTATTTTTGGAGTCACTATCTAATGGGAGAGTGGTCTATGGTGTACACATATCATAAGATCATAAAATATATCTTTACACAACATGAATTGAATCACATACTCTGAATATGGGTCGAATACATTTAATTTATTGACATTGTTCTTTCCAATATGTATGGAAATGGAAATGTGATAGTTAACACATTGTTCCAAAAAAATAAGGCACAATACTTTACTAAAGCCAGTGATGAATGGAAATTGATGAAATTTTTATTTGATATGCATATGGAGTTTCAAAAAATTCACGAGAAACCTTTTCTTATAGCCTTAAAAATTATATCTTAACTCCTTAATATGGTGAAGAGAATGAAGTTCTTAGGCCCGGAAGGTTTGGTCATATGGGAGAGTATTTCTGGAGAGGACCAAACATGGGATTGGTATGTTGATGGAATTGAAATATTATGTATAAATTGGCAGATTTGGGTTCTTATAAACCTAATTGGAGAGCTGATGCAAGACTCACATGATTCTTAGTAGGCAGTGCATCTAGGAATCTCCCAGATGTATTGTGATATGTAATTCTAGTGTCAGTGGTTTGGTATTAAGAATCACATTGTTTTATGAATTACTAATTATTCATCATGTTCATATCTGATGGTAGAATAGTATGGGAATTCTATCTTCTAATAGTTTTGATGGTCTCGAAATGGAAATATTAAGAAACCATGATGGATTTTTTGGTTGGTCTACCGAGGCCGCCTCGATGTAATTATGTGGATTGGGTAGTCAAGGATCAACTGAATAATGTTACCCATTACCTTTTTATCTAATAGACTTTATCAGTTGATGATCTGGGAATATTGTATGTATGTGAGACTATATGCCAACACAGGGTCCCTTGTACAATCATTTTTGATTGGGTCACTCATTTCACATTGAGGTTCTTGAAAGGGTTATAAAAAGAATTGGTTACAAATCTTCTTCTGAGAACAACATTTAACCCTTACATGGATGCCTATTCAAAATGGAAAGTATAGGTGTCAGTGGACCTACTTTGAGAATGAATCCTTGATTTTTGAGGTTCTTGAGAGAAACTAATCTCCCTCATTGGGTTTCCAAAAATTAAAAACTTTCATGAAACAATTCATATGGATTCATATGTGGAATTATACACAGGCCATGTTATTTTCCCCTATGTTGGTTAGATTAATGAGTTGAAATGATACTATGTCCTCATATCATATAGAAGAATTTAGATCTTGTGTAGTTGATTAGAAAATGTATGTCTACTACTCGGTCTAGAAAAAAATCATTCATCAATCATCATCAATGACCATTGAAGTTAAAGGATAGGGATTGTGTTTCCTTGCAGGTATCACCCAGACATGGTAGAGATGAATATAGAGGTAAGGGAAGCTATTTACTATTCTTTTTTGGTCCATTTTAGATCATGGATAGAGTGGGACTGGTATCCTATCAGTTTTTTTTTACCTCAAGGTACTATGTTAAGAATGATTTCTTCCAAGTTTCATAGCTTGGTCATTACCATGATGACCTATCTCATAATTTTGACCCCAAGGTAGTCTAATCAGATGTCGATGCTTCTTTTGAGAAATACCCCAAATGCATCATTGATTGAAGCATGAAAGTTCCCCAGGGATGGACTATTACATTAGTATGGGTATTATGGAAGAGTGGCCACTTGCAAAATGAGACTTGGGAGTAGAAGACCAACATACTTTATCAATGGATGAAGTTATTCTAATATAGTGTTCTACCATCCTTATAAGGGAAACTCGAGGACATGTTTCTTTATGGGGGATGACTAAAAAACTCCAGTTTTTCATTAACGGTATAGATCCTTTAAATTTATTTCCAACTCTCTATTTTTTACCTATTATAACATAATAGTGAGGCTATAGATGAAACAAGGGTTCTTGGGGCTTTTGTGGAGCCCAGAAACCAGGCCAGTAGAAAAAAAGACTAGGTCACGTGATAAGTAGAAACCATGAATATCCATTAGCATTGTTTTTCTTAACCATGTATGGAATATTAATGGAAATTATTGGGCCTCATGTTATTCCCAAACCTTGAGACCTAGGGTGCATAGTCATTAGAAACCAGTACAATTTTCATCAGAGGTAAAACATAGGGTTTTTTAACAATTTTAAAAACCATGAACATGAGTCATGTGAGTCCCCTTTTGGGACAATAAGTTGTACATAGTTTGAACAAGATCTATCCAACCAAGTGGCCAAACCGTGAAATCAAACTGCTTTTGGGAGAAATGAACATTCATCCCTTAAATTTATAAATGTTTACCCCTCCTTATTTCCTCCACCAATGGATAATGGGTCTTCTTCTCCTTCTTTGAGAGATTCTTCTAGAATTTGTGGTAGGACATGGTTTTGTTTTGTTGTATGATATCATATTCGTGATCCAATCATCTCATGGGATATTAAATGGTATGTGATTACACCCTTTGGATATTTTCACCATTTCTCTTATCCTCGATGGAGTTATTTTGATGTTGGGTCATATACACTATTTTCAAGGTATTCATCCATTAATCTATTTTCATTTATCAATTCCAATCTAGGAACTAATGATAGATGAGGAATCAACTATAGGAATACGGTAGGTGTTCTATGACTTTTACCTACAAGTCATGTTGTTTATAAATTTTTTTCATTGTGAGAACACCAGGTTGGTTCACGCCCAAATTTACCCAAGAGAAGAAGGGTAGAATGGTCCTTGTAGTGTAGCTTGGGTTGTCGATTCCACAGAGACCTAAGAAGATACCTAAGATACACAACCTAAGGGATGGATTTTTGGCTATGAAGTGGCCAACTTGGATTGATTTTGTATGGGTTTTAAAGATATCTAAAAGATTTAAGTGGATTCAATTTAAAAGAATGAGTTGATCCTAGGTTATCACTCGGGGTGGATTGGACGTATTTTCTTTTTAATGATTTCAATTTCTTAAATTTGAGATGGGTTCATTTAAGGAGATAAAACAACATCATCACTTACTGGTTTAATGCCTACACCCTCTAATAATAATCCCCTATACACTTGAAGGATCAAAGTTTTGAGCACTTCAAGGTAAAGGATCGTATTAGTACTTGAAGTGTGTGGCCTTAAATTCAACAAGGACGATGGAGTTTAAAAATCATCAAATAAAAATCCCAATTAAAGAAGTGATTATACATTAATTAGGTGATAAATAACATCCAATCCAGCCCCTTGCTACTCCTTTGGATCAACCCATAAGTGGGTTAGCCCTCCATTGATCCCATGGTTTCAATGGAAGCGGAAAGTAGACTCATAAGGGAGAAAATGGAGAAGTAAAGAAAACAACAAAAAATAAAATGATCACTCCACCGTTGTGTGAATAATTTCACAAGGGTTGGTGTGAATAAATTCACACCTTGATCCAACGATATCAAAGTGATATTAAGAACAACAGAATAAGAGTAGAAGAAGAACTTTTATTAAGAAACTAAAGTGAATTGAACAACTTACATGTGAAAGACAAAATTGAGGCAACAAAAATGCAGCATAACATTGCAATTAAACAAAGCATCCAAGATCTTTAACTCCTTCACCACCACTGCCTTAAATAGGCATTTTGGGAGCCTTGGGTCGAGCCTTCAACAGTACAAGTCATCCCACTTGAGTATGGTAGGCTTAGGGTGGTGGAAAGTTTGTGGAATTTGGAATTTTCCACATTTGACCCGAGGTGGCAGCCAGATTTCATCCACCGAACAGACGTGTTTGTATGACCTTATAGATGGCCGAATCAGGGTGGGCCATAGAAGAATAAAATGGAGCTCCGGATGTCTTCTAACCGCCTGTAACATTTGGGCCCATTTGGAGTTTTGGATTCCGAGATATGATCAAATTGGTGGAATGTTTTTCTGGGCCGCATAATCTGGCCCAGAATTTTATCTCTAACTTGGGCCGCCTAAATGGCCAACATGGAGGCCGAAATAGCATTAACTCCTGAAGAGTGATTTGTTCCTGTACATGTCTTCTAGCATCGCATGTAATTTGGGATTAATTGGGCCTGTACTTTGGGCCCCACAGCCTAATCAGTGGGCTGATGTCCAATCTGCCTTCTCCAGAATTGCTTCCTTTCATTTCCAAATATCTCCATCATCCTCCATGAATTCTCCACTGATCCCTGAATCAAACATGTTCATATTTAAGTGTAGATCAATTTACAAAAATATCAAATTAAAATATGTATAATTCAATTCCTTAAAATCAGATGAATCATTGGATACTTTAAATGATGTTAAAAAATGTACCACATAATAGTGCATTTTAAGAAGGTATTACAATCATAATGTGAAATGATGTTCAAAGTGTAAAATGCACTAAAATGGTGTTTATGAATAACAAAGAACATGAAAATTATGTATATTAACAATTAATATTAGCCTCATTTAGTGGCTAATCACACCCCCCCAACTTGAGTTTTGCTAGTCCCGAGCAAAATATATCTCATCAAAAATGAAATTCAAATTCCCTTTTATAAAAACATTTTAATACACAATGATCACCAAAAAACCTTATACCAAAAAATCATGAAACCCATAAAAATATTTTAATACAAGATATTTTCATAAGAAGATCCCAATCCCAAGCCCATTCCTTTGATCAAATCCATCATCATACTTCATCCAACTCAATTAGGTGTAATGATGTGTTGTGAATCACAATAGATATGGGGGTTCATTTTCATTCAAGGGGGAAATCATGGAAGCGCTAGGTGGAATCACATTTAATCCTAATATGAGCATTCTTCATCCCTATTTTTTTTTTGTGATTTTTTTTTTGCAATATTGCTATAGTAATTGAGATTGCAATTAATCAAATTAACCCATGTAGCAAGACTTTGCCGATGACTCCCAGACTCAAAGGCCTTAGGGCACCAAGTGAAACCCACATACTCGGGCATCGTCTCGAGTTAACTTAATAAAAAACAAAGTCATATTACCATAAATAGAGATAGATTGAAAAACTCAGGGCTAGACAACTCTGGAGTCACGATCCCCAAGTGCCGAAAGCCTCGCATTTTATCAATCCATTGCTCTACACGCAAATTTTTATTTTTTATTTTTTTATTTTTTAATAATTTTTTAAAAAATTTTTTTTTTGCATACTCATATTATTCATAAAAATAAAACCATCCTATGCTATTTATTATGGGACCCCAAAAATTCAAATTAGTACCCCACAGTCTATAGGACGTGCATTGTGGCATTTTTTTTATTTGGATGAAAATATAAATGATGAAATATCACATTGGACAGCCACACTTTTCAAAATCTATGCTCATGATATTATACAAGGATTAAAATCAGAATCAGGGCATACTAAATTATTTGATATTCAGTTTCAAAGTGTGCAATGTGTATTACCATGTTCAAAGTTAAAGGAATTTTTCCTTCCATTTACTTTTTTTTTCAAATCATTCAATTTTTGTTTTTGACACAAAAGCATTTTTTTTTATTTTATCTCCCCCCCCAACTTAAAACAACACTGTCCCCAGTGTTTGAAGAAATGAAAAATTAGGAGTAGAGGCAGGGAATAAAAATTTAAAAAGGAAATTGAAAATGAGGATTATGGAATGAAGTCACCTGGTGGTTGAAGTTTGAAGTTCTTGCCGCTCGAATTTATTCCTTTGATATCCATGTCGCTTGCAAAGTTCCCTAGTGGAAAAAGGAAAAAACAAAACAAACAAACAAAACAAACAAAAACAAACAATATATATATATATATATATTTATATAATAAAGGAATTAAAATATAAGAATATATATAAAAATTATAGAATAAGGTAGCACAAGAAGCCACAGGTCAGTGGTAAGCGCGCGCCCCTGTCTCCCTTCGGTCCCGGGTTCGAGTCCCCGCGGCTTCGCCGGTTGTGACGGGGTTTGCCCCACGGCCTATGGCGTGGACTTTTTTTTTGTATTATTATTTTTTTTTTAACCCATTGAATAATAAAAACAAAATAAACTGATGATACATTGTCTTCTTTTTAAATTTCTGGGTAAGGTATTACTCAAGGATCACACCACGTGACACGGATGAATATGATGCTCTTCTTTCGTACCCATCCATACTCATAATAGAAGAACAGGTCAAAAGTCTATTTTTTTATTTTTAAAATATAAAAATGATTAATTAATATTATTTGAAAAATAAAGATGATTCAGAAATATTAGAAACATAAAAACCACGGGTTGCCTCCCGTGCAGCGCTTTGTTTAACGTCGTTAGCTCGACTTAAACCCCTTATTGATTAATTGTTGTTTTTTTTTTCATCAAAGGTAAGTTCACTCAGGTCTTCATCAACTTCATGTTTTTGGAATGGTTCTATGAATGGTTTGAATCTATGACCATTAACTTTAAATATTTGACCATTGGTGGGATCTTGAATTTCAACAGCCCCATGGGGGTACACCTTATGCACTATGTATGGACCAGACCATCTAGACCTCAACTTTCCCGGGTGCAAATGAAGTTTAGAACTATACAAAAGCACAGGTTTCCCTGGTTCAATGTGTTTAGTTTTAAGATTCCTAGACTGGTAGGCTTGAACTCTAGCTTTATTGATCCTTGAATTTTCATAAGCCTCCATCCTAAGTTCCTCAAGCTCGTTTAGATCCAATTTCCTCTTTATTCCGGCCAAAGAAATGTCAAAGTTCATTTTTTTGATTGCCCAAAAGGCCTTATGCTCAATCTCCACTGGCAAATGGCATGCTTTACCATAAACCAACCTATATGGGGACATTCCTAGGATAGTTTTAAATGTTGTTCGATATGCCCAAAGAGCATCTAAGAGTTTGCTCGACCAATCTTTCCTAGATGGATTAACAGTTTTCTCAAGAATTTGTTTGATTTCTCGATTGGCTAACTCAGCTTGACCATTGGTTTGTGGGTGGTAAGCGGTGGACACTTTGTGAGAAATTCCATACTTCTCCATGAGCGATGAGAATGGGCGATTGCAGAAATGAGTTCCACGATCACTAATGATAGCCTAGGAATCCCAAATCTAGAGAAGATGTTTTCTTTAAGGAATCTAATCACAGTTTGATGGTCATTGGATTTTGTAGGAATGGCCTCAACCCATTTTGAGACATAATCGACAGCCAAGAGAATGTAAAGATATCCCCTTGAGTTTGGGAAGGGACCCATGAAATCAATTCCCCAACAGTCAAAGATTTTAACCACTAATATTGGAGTGAGAGGCATTTGATTCCTTTTTGTGATGGACCCTACTTGTTGACACCTAGGACAGCTTTGACAAAATGTGTAGGAGTCCCTTGAGAGGGTGGGCCAAAAGAGACCACATTGAAGAACCTTGGCAGAAGTTTTCTTAGAGGAAAAGTGACCTCCACAAGCCTCACTATGACAGAACATTAGGATGGACTCTTGTTCGGATTCTGGCACACACCTCCTAATAACTTGGTCAGGACAAAACTTATATAGGTATGGATCATCAAACACATAATGCTTGACATCAGAAAGAAATTTTCTTCTAGCTTGGGTCCCTAAGAATTTTGGAATGACCCCTGAAACTAAGAAGTTGGCTATGTCAGCATACCAAGGGCAATCACTCACAGAATAGAGGTTCTCATCGGGAAATGAATCAGACAAAGAAAGGTGATGTGATTTGTCCTTGAATTCCAACCTAGAGAGGTGATCAGCTACAACATTCTCGACACCTTTTTTATCCTTAATGGTTAAATCGAACTCTTGAAGAAGAAGGACCCACCTAAGCAATCTAGCCTTTGCATCTTGTTTTTGGAAGAGATATTTTAGAGCTGAATGGTCGGTGAATACAATGATGGGTGATCCTAAGAGGTAGGACCTGAATTTCTCTAAGGCAAACACAACAGCAAGTAACTCCTTTTCAGTGGTGGTGTAATTGATTTGGGCATCATTTAAGGATTTTCTTGCATAAGAAATGACATATGGAGTTTTATCACACCGTTGTCCTAACACAGCTCCTATAGCAAAGTCACTGGCATCACACATGAGTTCGAAAGGAAGGTCCCAGTTTGGAGATTTCATAATGGGAGGAGAGGTGAGAGCGGATTTAAGGGTTGAAAATGAACCCTCACAGCTTTCTGTCCAAACAAATGGAGCATCCTTTACTAGGAGAGCACAAAGAGGGCGAGAGATTGAACTAAAGTCCTTAATGAATCTTCTATAGAAACCAGCATGTCCTAAGAAGGACCTCACTTCCTTAACAGTTCTGGGTGATGGAAGGTGACGAATGATGTCAACCTTTTCTTTATCAACTTCAATTCCCCTACCCGAGACTATATGGCCAAGGACTAACCCCTCTTTTACCATGAAATGGCATTTTTCCCAGTTTAGGACCAGATTCTTTTCTTCACATCTTGACAAAACTCTCTCCACATTCCTAAGACATCCCTCAAATGTATCCCCAAAGACAGAGAAGTCACCCATGAAGACCTCTAGAAAATCCCCTACCATATCTGAGAAGATTCCCATCATGCACCGCTGGAAGGTTCCAGGGGCATTGCATAACCCGAACGGCATGCGTTTAAAGGCAAAGGTACCGAAAGGACATGTGAATGTAGTCTTACCTTGATCCTCTAGGGAGACCTCAATTTGATTGTAACCTGAGTACCCATCTAGGAAGCAATAGAATTGATGACCCACCACTCGCTCGAGGACTTGATCAATAAAGGGCAAGGGAAAATGGTCCTTCTTGGTACAAGAGTTGAGCTTCCTATAGTCAATACAGACTCTCCAGCCACTACTCACCCTAGTTGGAAGAATTTCCCCATCCTTATTAGTGATCACAGTGATTCCAGCTTTCTTTGGGACAACTTGAATTGGGCTTACCCACTCACTATCAGCTATGGGGTAGATGATACCAGCTTTCAACAACTTAAGAAGTTCTTTCCTTACCACATCCATAAGATTTGGATTGAGTCTCCTCTGAGGTTGACGAAATGGTTTGGATTCAGATTCAAGAGTAATCCTATGAGTTCCAATAAGTGGGCTAATCCCAGGAATATCAGACAGGGTCCAACCAATGGCTTTCTTGTGTTTCCTAAGGACATCTAGAAGCATCCCCTCCTGATTAGCTTCAAGAGAAGAAGATATGACTATAGGATGTGTTTGATTTTCCCCTAGGAAGGCATAATTGAGGTAAGTAGGAAGTTCCTTCAATTCAAGATCTGGTTGGTTCAGAATTTCAGCAGAATATTGGGGCATTGGATCAAGATCAAATTTTTTCCTAGATTTTCAGATTGAATTGATTCCCCATGTGTAGAAGTTTCAGCCACAAGATTGTATTGACCTGGGTTAGGGAAGGGAGTTTGAGTTGTCTCCATGAATGTGTTTTCCTGAAAGGTTTCACTGATTGTTGGTCCTAAGACATCATTATAGGAGCAATTTGAAAATGATTCGAGCCAAGGAGATAAACTTCCTTCATGTGAACAAAGGAAATCAATCTCATTCTGACTTAAACATTCATCAAATATTCCTTGATGTTCCATGGATTCATTATCAATGCTTCCTACCATGTTTACTTCATGAATATCCTCGTCATCCCCTATTTGTGAGCTTGCATTATAGATGTTCAGGTCTAGACTCATGTTCCCAAAGGTGATGGTCATGTTCCCATTTCGGACTCGGATAACAGAGTTGATTGTTGCAAGGAAAGGATGACCAAGTATGATTGGGGTTTGTTCCTTATTTTCTAAATTTGGATGGTTGTCAAGTACAATGAAATCAGCAGGGTAGATGAAGTTTTCAACCTTTACCAGAACGTCCTTTAAAATCCCCTCTGGAACCCTAATGCTACGATCAGCAAGTTGAAGTGTGACAGATGTGGGTTGGAGTTCTTCTAGGCCTAACTGGCAGTACACAGCATATGGGATGAGATTGACACTAGCACCTAGGTCACACAAGGCTTTGACAACTTTGCTTTCTCCTAGTTCAACATTGATGTAAGGGCAACCTGGGTCTTTCAACTTAGGAGGAATTGTACCTTGAATGGTGGTACTCACATTAGCAGCCAAAAGACTTGGTTTTTATGTGAAAATTTTCTTTTAAAAGTGCACAAGTCCTTAAGGTACTTTGATTAGGCGGGTATGGTTTGGATTGCATCGAGAAGGGGTATGTTCAACTTGACTTGAGAAAATATTTCCCTCAACGTTTCACTCAATTCAGGTTTGGTTTTCCCCCTCATGCGTTGTGGAAATGGTGCAGGTTGTGGGGTTGTTTGTTGAAGAGTTGTTTCTTTCACATTGTTATCAGTTTCTTCAGTTTGATCTTGTGGTTCATTTAAATTTTCATCCATGTTTGAATCTTCATGTGGGTTCTGAATTAGTTGTTCAGGTTTCTCAATTGATTTCCCACTTCTTAAAACAGTCACAGCCTTTAGTTGTTCATGAGTTGTTTGAGCACAACTTGACTCTCCCCTTGAAGTTGAGGATGGCACCGCCTGAGTAGGCATGGGTTCCTTTCCAGTTTTGATGGTTTGAAGTTCTTTTTTTAGGGAAGATACTTCTGAGTTCATCCTCTCCATTTGTTTGCACAGTTGTTCTAGTAGGCTTTGTGGAATAGTTTGGGTTGGTGCTTGAGTAGGTTGGTTTATCCCAGGGGGATATTTTGGAGGTGGGACGGTTTGTTGAAAATGGACCGGTGGTTGTTGGTATTGGATAGGTTGGGTTTGGAATTGGTTATGGGTTTGGTAGTTCTGATGGGGGTAAGAATTTTGTCCCTGTGGTTGGCTAGGTTGTTGGTTATCTTTCCAGCGGAAGCCTGGGTGGTCGTTATACCTTGGGTTGAAGGTGTTTTGGTATTGAGGCTTTTGAAAGTTTAGGGCATTGACTTCCGCTGGGGGTCCTCCTAGAAGAACATCCTTGATGGATGGAATGGTTGGGCAGTTGTCTGTTTTATGGTCATGTTTGTCACAAATTGTGCAAACAAGGTCTACATTTTGGATTTCATGGACTTTCCTAAGGTCTATCTCTTCAACATTCCTAGAGAGTGCTGCGAGTTTAGCCCTAAGGCTTTCCTCTTCTCTAAGTGTATGAATTCCAGTGGTTCTTTGTGGCTTTTCAGAATAAGGTGAAGTTCCCCAAGTTTGGTTTTGTTCAGCCAGACTTTCCAGATACTCGTAAGCATCATTTGGGGCCTTGTTTTTAAAAGTTCCATTACACATCATGTCAATGAATTGTTTATTACCCGGACCCAACCCTTCATAGAAAATTCTCACTTGTTCAGGTATGGAAAACCCATGGTGTGGAACCATGTTTAGGGTGTCTTTGAACCTCTCCCATGTTTCATAAAATGACTCTCCCTCTTTTTCAAAAAAGTTTTGGATGCTCTTTTTAAGTGCAATTGTTTTGTGATGAGGGAAGTATTTTTTGTAGAATTCTCTTTGCAGTTGGTCCCAAGAGTGGATTGATGCAGGTCTCAAGTTGTTTAGCCAATTTTTAGCTCTATCCTTTAATGAAAAAAGAAATAGCCTCATCTTAGCGGATTCTAGTTGATGTGGGGGACACATGGTTTCAACAATGTCGTTGAACTCTTTGACATGAAGGTATGGCATTTCTGACTCCATCCCATGAAAGGTTGGAAGGTGGTTTAGGACATGGGGTTTGAATATGTAGTTGGTGTCTCTTATGGAATTGTGTCTAATGCATAAGGGGGCATTGGTCCAAGCTAGAGTGAGGTAGTCATTCATGGTTTGATCAACTACATTCCCTAAGTTTGGAGCTTCTTGGTTTTGGTTTCCCATTTGATTCCCCCCAGGGTTTACAATTTGATTTTGTGGATGAACCTCCATTGGACTTGTTTCAAGTTCTGACTTTGGGGTTTCAAGAATATTTGGATCTGATTTAAACAATCCCTTAGGTGCACTTGACTCCCCTATCCTAGGACTTTCCACCCTAACTAGTCTGTTTGAGAAATCGCGGGTGTAGGCGGACATGCGCCCAAAAAAAAGCGAGAAAGGGACAAGATAAGAGATCTTGGGTGAGAGTAGAAGAATGGAGGTGAGGAAAGAAGGTTTTTTTTGGATCTAAGGTACTTACTTGGTCCCCGGAAACGGCGCCAAAATTTGGTTCACGCCCAAATTTACCCAAGAGAAGAAGGGTAGAACGGTCCTTGTAGTGTAGCTTGGGTTGTCGATTCCATAGAGACCTAAGAAGATACCTAAGATACACAACCTAAGGGATGGATTTTTGGCTATGAAGTGGCCAACTTGGATTTATTTTGTATGGGTTTTAAAGATATCTAAAAGATTTAAGTGGATTCAATTTAAAAGAATGAGTTGATCCTAGGTTATCACTCGGGGTGGATTGGACATATTTTCTTTTTAATGATTTCAATTTCTTAAATTTGAGATGGGTTCATTTAAGGAGATAAAACAACATCATCACTTACTGGTTTAATGCCTACACCCTCTAATACTAATCCCCTATACACTTGAAGGATCAAAGTTTTGATCACTTCAAGGTAAAGGATCGTATTAGTACTTGAAGTGTGTGGCCTTAAATTCAACAAGGACGATGGAGTTTAAAAATCATCAAATAAAAATCCCAATTAAAGAAGTGATTATACATTAATTAGGTGATAAATAACATCCAATCCAGCTCCTTGCTACTCCCTTGGATCAACCCATAAGTGGGTTAACCCTCCATTGATCCCATGGTTTCAATGGAAGCGGAAAGTAGACTCATAAGGGAGAAAATGGAGAAGTAAAGAAAACAACAAAAAATAAAATGATCACTCCACCGTTGTGTGAATAATTTCACAAGGGTTGTGTGAATAAATTCACACCTTGATCCAACGGTATCAAAGTGATATTAAGAACAACAGAATAAGAGTAGAAGAAGAACTTTTATTAAGAAACTAAAGTGAATTGAACAACTTACATGTGAAAGACAAAATTGAGGCAACAAAAATGCAGCATAACATTACAATTAAACAAAGCATCCAAGATCTTTAACTCCTTCACCACCACTGCCTTAAATATGAATTTTGGGAGCCTTGGGTCGAGCCTTCAACAGTACAAGTCATCCCACTTGAGTATGGTAGGCTTAGGGTGGTGGAAAGTTTGTGGAATTTGGAATTTTCCACATTTGACCCGAGGTGGCAGCCAGATTTCATCCACCGAACAGACGCGTTTGTATGACCTTCTAGATGGCCGAATCAGGGTGGTCCATAGAAGAATAAAATGGAGATCCGGATGTCTTATAACCGCCTGTAAAATTGGGGCCCGTTTGGAGTTTCTGATTCCGAAATATGATCAAATTGGTGGAATGTTTTTCTGGGCCGCATAATCTGGCCCAGAATTTTATCTCTAACTTGGGCCGCCTAAATGACCAACATGGAGGCCGAATTAGCATTAACTCCTGAAGCGAGATTTGTTCTTGTACATGTCTTCTAGCATCCCATGTAATTTGGGATTAATTGGGCCTGTACTTTGGGCCCCACATCCTAATCAGTGGGCTGATGTCCAATCTGCCTTCTCCAGAATTGCTTCCTTTCATTTCCAAATATCTCCACCATCCTCCATGAATTCTCCACTGATCCCTGAATCAAACATGTTCATATTTAAGTGTAGATCAATTTACAAAAATATCAAATTAAAATATTTATAATTCAATTCCTTAAAATCAGATGAATCATTGGATACTTTAAATGATGTTCAAAAATGTACCACATAATAGTGCATTTTAAGAAGGTATTACAATCATAATGTGAAATGATGTTCAAAGTGTAAAATGCACTAAAATGGTGTTTATGAATAACAAAGAACATGAAAATTATGTATATTAACAATGAATATTAGCCTCATTTAGTGGCTAATCACAGGTTCATAGGGAATTGGCCCCAAAATTCATATACCTTTACTGTAATTGCTTATATTTTATAGTAAATATTTAATTATAGATGTTCTTCATGTCATTGGAGGTTCATACCTGAACATCATCATCCAAATTATGGTTCATACCATGTTATAAAATTTTCAAATTTGTTGAGTTTATTGAGTCACTCTTCCGGTGCAATTTAACTTTTCGTGGATAAGTTTAGTGTTTCATCATAATTAAATTAATATCTAAATTCATAAATGGATATATATATATATATATATATATATATAATTGTATCAATATGCCTATTTAGTTATAAATTAAATTTTTATTGGTGGCATGTCCTTGATACACCTTTCCACCTTCAATGAAATGTAATGGAATGAACCAATTAAATGATTAGATGGGATGATTATTACATAAAATATGATGATATATGATATAAATGTAATGAGTATAAGGTTCCTTATTTTTTTTACCTTTTTCATATTTATAGGAATGGTAAGACTTGAACCAGCCTGGGATTCCCAAGTGAATGATATGATCACTCAAAGGATGACACTCCGATTCTTTGAGCGGATTACTATCAGAGATACCAACCACATAATCTAAAACTTGTGTTATTATGTAAATTCCTCAGTGTAGAATCGATAATTCACTTGAATTTCAAAAATCTGACATACATTGTCATTATTAGTAAGTAAAATGTGGTAAGATAAGATGAAACATTTTTTGGGGAATTGTAACTTAGGACTTTTATTTACCGCAGTTAATGTAAAATAAGGTAATTCAATGTAAAAATAATATAATAATAATATAAAATTACCTTAACAGTTGTCTTAATTATATTGGATGAGTCATGGCCAACCAATACAATTCTTGTGTTAGATTTTGGACATTTGAAAGCCATTTGGGTAATATAATGACGTTGATAATTTTTATTTAAAGTAAAAATAAAAATATCAAAAACATATATTATTTTGATGAAACAATTTTAATGTGGTGTTATATAATTGAAATATTTGAAAATAAATATTCATTAAAAATCTAATGGTATTTCATACATCATGGTATTTTATTTATAATTTTTAGACATCAAATAAATAAAATTATTTATGACACAATAATGATTTCGTATTTACCTCATTAATGAATGATTTAAATAAATAATATTATAAAGATTAAAAAACAATACAAAACCTATCCAATTCTTATTGGATGATTTTATTTCAAACAAGATTCATCTTATCTTTTACTTTAATAATTTTTGAACCTTTAGAAAACGAAAATAATTATATAATAAAATAATACTTTCAAACTTTCTAAAAAAGTTCCTCACCCCCATGAAAAAAGCCCTCACCTCTATCCCCTTACTCACACCTCTCAAGTCACATCTCTCATACATCCTCAGCCAAAATAAGATCTCATGGCCCCTCTCTTACACATAAAAGCCATACCTTAGACATAAGGAACTTCATGTAAACCTTTTGGTTCTAACCAAAGGGAGATACCAGATTTAAAATAACATCTTCTCTTAAGTTCTTTTTTTTTTATTTTAATTCTCCAACCCCCTAAACTGTTATTACTATAGTATTTTATAACAACACAAAAAAAATCAATATAATAGGTTTTTATATGAGAATTATTCTAACTACACTTCCACACACCTCTATCTGATGGATACGAATACTATTTCTGTAGACGGCAAACTACTGCCTCACGAAACGATGATTGTTAAAATATCTCTAACCACCCTTCTTGGTGGCCATTATGATGGAATTGTAATTATATATGATATATATTATATTATATTTTATCAATATTCTTCTTTAATTTTCATTTATAACATACGTTTATGATTTTCATGTTGTAAAAATACGACAATTTCATTTGAAGAAGTGCAGACTACCACCCCCTCAAAGTGATATGACTCCTTCATACCATACATGTAACGAATAAATGATGTTGTTAATGAAATTATATAACAAATATGAAATATGATATTATAATATAACAATAATACACCTATGTATCATTATTTTTTCATTTTTTTAAAAATGAATAAAAGAAATGAAAGTAGCTTTCGTGCAAACCTACGACATACTGTCTCCAGGAACGGTGCATTTCATTAATTATGTCCAAATGTAATGGAATATTATAAATAAATATTTACTAGATATATATGATATATATGATATCTAAATCATGAATATAATTCTAGGTATAATTTACTTTTGACCATATGGACAAATTGTAATTATAACAAGATCCTTTTTAACTCAAATTCCCAACATCGTCAAAATGTACGATATGAAGTCAAATAATTAAATAAATGTTATTTAAAGGTACTAAGTGACATAAAAGGATTAATAAAATTCAAAAATGTTCTTAAGAAAGTATAAATGAACTTAAGTTTATTATTCAGGAATAACAAGGAACAAACAAGTCAAGTTAGGCACGAGGTAAGGGGTTTCTTATCTCACTTTTAATTCCATTATATTTCCATTATTCACCACATATTTATTGCATGTGGTGTATTTGGTACTTACATTGGATATATATTATCATGATTATATTTATATTCTGGTTATTCTGTGATTCATTTGGTGTTCATTTACTTTTGGTCTTATGACTCGATTGATTACAACGTGGTAGGGGGTTTAAATCACACTTGTTATTCTTGTGTGATTCATGATGTGTTTTCCACTATTTTCTTTTTTTGTGGTGTATTTAATGTCCATGACTGTATTATTTGTGTAATATACATTAATTTATGGGTATTTAAATCTGAATTGTATGATCCTTCTTTCATGTGGTGTATGTTTCGTAAGATACCAAATCGGTAAGGGAACATTAAAACCCAATTTCCATTCCCTGGGTTAATCTTCTAATTCCTAATTATGTCATGCTATAATTATGTGTGGAATCACTGTTTATTTATTTATTTTGTAATTTCCACTCCCCTTGGTGTGGATATACTTTTCATACACGTAATCACTCCTTTGATAAATTCAAATTTCATTGATATGAACTTGATTAGTGTAATAATAACTCAATTTCCAATCATAGAGTTAAACATCCAAACCATTGGTTTTGTTTTAAAAAGAACGCATGTGAATGTCCTATGATTTATTTATAATGAATATCAAATCATATTTAGTGTATTTATATTTTTCACACATTATTTTGTAATTGTTTTATCCTTAATCTAAGGATACTATTTTTATAATGGATTTCGTCTCAATTTACATTACATTGAGACTTTATTGTTGTTATGCTCCAATTACCTTTAATATTGTGTTAATAATGTACATTGGAATATTATATCATGAATCCCTTTATTCTCATGATATTATAATGTTTTGATTAATTTTATTCCTCAATTATTTTTATTCAAGAATCTCTCATTTGGTTAGGAACTCTTTAACAAAAATATTGTTTTAAATTATTTAAATATTTATTCTTATAAATGATTCTCATTAATGTCCAGGTTTTAAAAATGGTTTTAAGGATTTATTTACATGGACATTAATTCGTTGAAATTAAAATTTAATTCAAATGCTTCAAAGCGGTAAGAGACACATTTATTCACAAATCTATTTTTTAAATGTTTTAACTAGTTTTGAAAATGGTTTGATAATGCATTGATTATGTCAATATCATGAAATGATATAATGTGATTGCAATGTGTAAATGTTATATTTAATTTATTATTATTTTATATGTAATTAATATGTTATGGTTATTGGGAATTTTTTACACATACGGGTGGTTCTATGATAAACCTAGGGTGGGTGAGCCCGAGATATCTCTCTAATGCATTGGGTAACATGATAGAGGTAAACATCAATGTTTATCCTAAGAGTATTAGGGAATATGTTGTGATGGGTATACCAACAATAAATTCCTATGTATATGTGAAAGCTAAAATGTCAGTATGTTATGAATTCCATAAGTCACCTTTATGATTTATGATTTTTTTGTGTGTTATTCATAAATCTTATGATTTCATGAGGTGTGTTATGATTGAAAAGTATGGTTTCACTGATTTGTATTTATTAATGGTTTAATGTTTCCTTACCTTATTTTATAACCCTTTAAAACATTTTTATGCTCATCCCATGTTTTGAAATGTTTTTCACAGGTCTTAAAGATGAATACAGTCAAGGATGGGATTTAGGAAAAGTCATGTTGTCTAAAACATGGAACTAGAAATGACTCTTTTTTCAAGGGTTTTTATTTTTTGAAAAAAATGGAAACAAGTAGAAGTGTCTAATTTGTAATTTTTGAGATGTAATGTAATAGTTATTACCTAATTCTCTAAAACTCTGAACCTGGAAATATCTCCAATGTGAATTATTAATTTAATTCAAGAATATGTAATGTTTTAAGGCTAGGTCCTTATAGATGGTATCAGATATCAGTTTAGACATCTTTAGGGATTAGGATTTTTTGTAAGACACATGGTTAGCCTATATGTCTATTCCTTATGTTAAATCCTTAATTTATAACTTTTTCAGATCAAGGAATTTCTGTTACAAATGGAAGGAGGATGATCTCAAACAAAATTCCTATCTCTTCCTGATGACTTTCTTGCAATAATTATTGCAAAGATATGTCCAGATGTCTCTGAAAAATTTTATAACATACAACTCACTTGAAAGCAATTGTTTGAGATATAAAATAACTCCTATATACCTTGATACCATCTTGGATCACGAGTTGTATTTAATCAAATCCTATTTTTTCAATATTCTCATATTTTAAAAAAAGGTAAATATTATCAAGGTACTTTCAAATATTTTACCTTATCACAAGATTTTGAAGAATATTATGATTTTGAAAATGGTGCTGAAGAATGAGACCCTTGCGCAACCTATTTATATTTTCTTGTAAATTATAGTCTTTCGGAACATACTTATGGTATTTTAAAAGGACCATGGATGAATGTTTCAAGTCAAACTTGATCATACAATTTTATAGAAAGCATGTTTTATCAGGTGTTTAGAAATTATATGTCATACATGATTATTTTCTGAAACTATTTTTCTATAATCACTCATATGACCCAAGTTTTATGAGGTGTATTTGGTTAATGGAAGTATATGATTTTGAAGTATCTCTAAATAATTATTTCAATGCATGGACCAGCTATCTACGTGAACAAGATAAAGATGAAACCAGGTGGACACCATGATCAAGGTATGATGTCCTTTCTTTTGGAATATTGTTATTTTGTAGAGGTAAAAAGAATTTAATATATATAAGACTTCATGAATTAATATATTGAGGCCATTATGAGTTGGGATGAAAATGAGAGTCATAAGACAACCATTGAGGTTAAATCATGTTATGATTATTTTTGAGGAATTTAACTCATTTTTTGGAATGATATAAAATTATGTAGTTTTTGAAAACGTAAAACACACAGACCATTTGAAAACCCATTTCATCGGATAAATATGTGGGAATCGAACACACAACCAATGTGTGATTGTGATTTATTTCCTACTACTGGACTACGTGATGTCGCTGGTTAGTATGGCTTATTATTTTTAGTTAAGTTGTTTAATTGATCATGAATAAGTTGATTGGGGATCTTATTTTTTTCAAATGGCTATCCATAGTATAGGAAAATGATTTGGGGATTAAGTTATAAGGGTTATTTTGGAAGATGTTTTCTCTTTTTGGGAAATTATATGCCTCTGGAAAATAGAATACTTTGGGAATTCAATTGATGAGTAATGGTGGAATTTTATTTTGGGAGAATCTATGTTTTTATTATAAAAATTTGATGATTTGGGTTAGTTATGAAAATGATTAACCTTTCATAGAGAATATGTTATTTGGTTAACTACACTTTAGTATGAGAATTTTACAATAGTCGATGTTATTTGGAGATAAATGTTAAGATATACAATAGAAGCCTATGTGATCAAATCCTTTGAAATTTGGGGTTTCAGACATAGTGTGGATTATTTTAATGAATTTTAAGGACATTTGTGTATTGAATGGTATTTTTTGATATTTGGGTATTTTTTATTCAATTTTGGAGACTAATAGTTTTATTTCTTATTTATAAAATATTATCCTTTTGTGGATTATCAGATCTTATACTAGCCATTTTGGTTCTTGTTAATGTCTAAAGATATGGGAAATATATGGTTAATATTTTGTGGATTATGTGATTCTCTAGAAGTTCATTCTTGTGCTTTAGGTGTGACCAAGTCATCTTGAATAGTAATCATTTTGAGAAAAGATGATTTTTTGGTAGAAATATACTAAAGGATGAAACTCTTCCTGAAAGGTAAGTATATTTCCTTTTGTCCTTAGTCAATATCATAAATAAATTCTCCAATTTTATGAAATGGGACATAAAAAAAAATGTTGTCTGTTATCTTTTCCTACTGCGGAATCGAACACCGTTTATCCCCTCATAAGTTTGTGATTTTCTGGTGGTTAACATTCGCCTAATCATGTTTTCTATCACACTCTATGAGAACATGAAACTTAGTTTCTCCTCCATATCCTTGTTTTCCTACATGGAATCCAAGTATGGGTTATCTTAGGTGACCTTTTTAATTATCTTATTTTCTTTTAAAGTGATATTTTTATTAACTCTTCTTCTGATTTGGGACACTTAATGAATTTTTTGAGCCCAATTATAAAATTTCAAGGACACAATTCCCAAAATGAGGGAAGGATGTAACATTCCAGGTGAATATAGAATATATAATTTTCATATTCATTAATTTTTCTGAAATAAATATTAATTTTACATTAAAGGGGATGCCATGTTCAATGGAGTACCCGATACACCACAACAGGTTTCTTTGAAATCTAATGTTACACACAACGTTAATTTATACAAAAAAATAATATATTATTATTATTATTTTAAAAGGTATTAAACTCACATTCGTTTTATCAGTGGGAATGAACATGACTAACAAAAATACAATTATACATATTTGGTAAATGTTTTTACAATTATCCAATAAAATTTAGAAGCTTAAAATGTGAATGAATCCTATTTTAAGCATAAATACTCTAATATTCATTAAAAGGACGATTTACCGCCTTTTGATGGAAAACCCTCTTTAAATATAATTTTGGTAAATTTTATATGTTATTTTTGATAAAATAAAATTCTTCTTTATAATTTAGACATCAAAATATACTTTTAGTAAATTTTGGGCATATTTTTTATATAATTCATTTTTTAATGAATTGCAAGAAATGCAGTATTTTGATTCAAAACTACATTTTAATCTAATTTATTTATATGGTTAGTTTATATTTTTAATTTGTTTTAAAGTTTAATTAGATTATATTTTTATTATTTAATCCAATTTTGGTCATTTGATGTAATTTCACATTGAAATTAGACATAAACAACTGTCAATCTTTTGATATTTATTATTGCTTAAAAGCACGCATTTTGTTTTGACAAGGAGAATTAATTTTAAATTATTTAATGAAACTTATATGTTTTAAATTTGGTAAAATAGACATCATTTCTTAATTCAGAATATCATGTATAGCTTAGGCTGAATTTCTGGTATTTTTCTGAAAACAGTGATTTTTGATAAATAGTGAAAACACTAAGTAGTAGTTAAAAAATTGACTTCTTCATTTAAATGAAATTTTACCACTTCTGTGAATTGAATTTCAAAAATCTGACATACACCTTTTTTATTAGTAAGTAAAATTTGGTTCAATAAGATGATAATAATTTTTGGTGAATAGTAACTTTTGACTTTAATTTACCATGGTTAGAGTTAATAAGGTAATTCAAGGTAACAATAATATTATAATAAAATAAAATTACCTTAATACTTGTCCTAATAATTTTTGGATGATTAATGTCCAACCAATACAATTATTGGGTGAGATATTTGGCCTTTGAAATCCATTTGGATAAGATAATGATATTAATAATTTTTATTTAAATTAAATATAATAATATCATAAACATGTATTGTTTTGCTAAAAAAATTTTAATGTGGGGTTATATAATTGATATATTTGACTATAAATATTCAATAGAAAGATAAATTGGTTTCCTAAATTATGTTATTTTATTTATAATTTTTAGACATCAAATAAATAAAATTATTTATGACACAATAATGATGTCATGTTTTCCTCATTAATGAATGATTTAAATAAATAACATTACAAAGATTAAAATAATATACAAAACCTATCCAATTATTATTGGATGATTTTATTTCGAACAATAGTCATCTTATATTCAACTTTAATAGGTTTTCGACCTTTAGAAACCGAAAATCATTATATAATAAAATAATATTTTCAAACTTTTATAAAGAGTCCCTCCTCCCCGTTATAAAAATCCATCACCTCTAACCCATTACTCACACCTCTCAAGCCCCTTTTATAGTCCAACCTCAGCCCAAAAAATCTCTCAATATCCCTTTCTTCCACCTAGAATCCTTACCTTAGGCATTATGCACTTCATGTAATCTTTTTGGCTCTAACTAAAAGAAGATACCAGATTTAAAGATAACATCTTCTCTTAAGTTCTTTTCTTTTCTTTTAATTATCCAACCCCCTAAACTACCTTTACTCCATTACTTTATAACATAAATTGTATCCTAAATATACTAGGTTGTTTTTATGAGATTTATTAGAACTAAACTTCAACGTACCTTCATCTAATGGATACGAACATACTATTTCTGTGGATTGCGAACTACTGCCTCATGAAATGATGATTGTTCAAATATCTCCAACCGCCTATCATGGTGGTAATTATGAAGGAAATTTAATTATATATGATATATATTATATTATATTTTATCAATATTCTTTTGTAATTTTCATTTAGAACATACTTTTATGTTTTTCATGTTGTATAAATATGATAATTTCATTTGAGGAAGTGTGGACTACCAACCCCTCAAAGTGATATGACTCGTTCATACCATACATGGAATGTATTAATGATGGTGTTAATTATATTATGTACCATATATAAAATCTGATATTGTATTGGAATTATAATATACCTATGTATCATTATGTTTTTATTTCATTAAAAATGAAAAAAAAAGAAATGAAAGGAGCGTTCATGCGTAAGTACGGCTAACCCTCTCTATGAACGGTGCATTTCATTTCATATGTCACAATGTTATGGAATATTATAAATACATATATACAGGATATATATTATATATATGATATATAAGTAATTTATATATTTTTGGATATAATGTAGTTTTGACCAGATGGATAAATTGTAATTACAATAAGTTAATTTTTAACTCAAATTCTGAACATCGACAAAATGTCTGATATGAACTCCAATAATTAATTAATTATTATTGCATGGTAATAAGTGATATAAAAGGAATAATAAACCATAAAAATGTTATTAAGAAAATATAAATGAACTTATTTTTATTATTCATGAAAAACAAGGAACAAACGAGTCAAGTCAGACACTAGGTTAGGGGTTTCTTATCTCACTTTTAATTCCATGATATTTCCATTGTTCACCCATTATTTATTATATGTCATGTATTTTGTACTGAAATTTGATATATATTATCATTATTTTATTTATATTCATGATATTATATGATTCATTCGGTGTTTATTAACTTTTAGTCTTACGACTTGATTGATTACAATGCGGTAAGGGGTTTTCATCTATCTTTTTATTTATCTAAGATTCATGATATGTTTTCCACTATTTCCATTTGGTGGTGTATGTAGTACCTATGATTGTATTAATTATGTAATATTCTTCAATTTATGGGTATCTACATCTTTATTGTATGATCCTTCTTTCATGTGATGTATGTTTCGTAAGTTACCAAATCAGCAAGGGAACTTTTTAACCAAATTTCCATTCCTTGGGTTAATCTTGTAATTATTAATTATGTCATGCTATGATTATTTGTGGAATCACTATTTATTTGTTTATGTTTTAATTTTAAGTCCCCTTTGTGCGGATACACTTTTGATACACTTAATCAATCCATTGATAAATTCTCATGTCATTGATATGAACTTCATAATGGAAATCTTAACTCATTTTCCTTTCATTGAGTTAAACATCCATGCCATTGGTTTTGTTTCAAAAAGAACATTTGTGAATGTACCCTAATTGATTTACTCAAAATATTCAATAATATTGAGTGTATATATATTTATCACACATTATTATGTAATTTATTTATCCTTAGTCTAAGAATACCGTTTTTATAACAGATTTTGTCTCAATTTACATTCCATTGAGACTACATTATTGTTATGCACCCACTCACTATTATATGGTGTTAATACTATTCTATGTTGTATTATATCTTGAATACCTTTATTATCATAATATTATAATGTTTTGATTATTTTCATTCTTTAATTATTTGTATTCAATCATCTCTCATTTGGTAAAGAACTCTTTAACAAAAAACCGTTTAAAAAGTTTTAATGATTTATTCTTAAAAAATTTTCTCATTAATGTCCATGTTTTAAAAATGGTTTTAAGGATTTATTTATATGTAAATGAATGTTTTGAAATTAAAGTTTATTTCAAATTATTCAAAGTGGTATGAGACACTTTTATTCAAAAATATATTTATTAAATGTTTTAAATGGTTTTGAAAATGGTTTGATAAAGTATTGATTATGTCAATATATTGAAATGATATGTTATGATTGCAATGTGAAAATATTATCTTTACTTTATGATTATTTTATGTGTAATTAATATGTTATGGTTATTGGGAATTGTTTATGCATACAAGTGGTTCCGTGATAAACCTAGGGTTGGTGAGCCCAAGACAGCTCTCTAATACATTGGGTAATGTGACAGAGGTAAACGATGATGTTTCTCCAATTAGATTTTGGGAATATTATATGATGGGTATTCAAAATGTAACTCCCTACTTAGCTATGAATGATACAATGTAAGTATGTTATAAATTCCATAATTTACCTTTATTATTTATGATTTATGGGGGTTATTCATAAATCCTTTGATTTCATGAACTGTGTTATGATAGAAAGGTATGGTTTCCTTGATTTGTATTTATTGATGGGTTGATATTTTATTTCCATATTTGGTAACTCTTACTGAGCTTTTTATGCCCCTCCGAAGTTTTGAAATGTTTTCATAGGACATAAAGATAAATAGGGTCAAAGATGGGATCAAGGAAAAGTCACGTTGTCTAAAACATTGAACTAAACATGACTCTTTTTTTCAAGAGTTTTTATTTTATGAAAAAAATTGAAACTGAGTAGAAGTGTCTACTTTATAATTTATGAGATGTAATGTAATAGTAATGGCCTAATTCTCTCAAACTCTAAACTTAAAAAATCCTCAATGTGAATTATTAATTCAATTCAAGATTATGTAATGTTTTAAGGATGGGACTTTATATTAACACCTTGGATCCATTATTATTATTATAAATCATTATAGTACTATTACTACCATTTATACATGGTCACATTATTATAAATTGAATCAAAATTAAAAAAAATTACCACATGTTCATATATATTTTTCATCTGAGGCAGAAGCAGATATGAGTTTTTCATTATATCATTACATTAATTAAATATATTCCTACGCTATGTTTAGTATCATTTCATTTCTTTAATTGTATCATTGATTTACTTTTGTATTGGCACCATTGGTGGTAAACTATTTAGATTTATCTCACACCCTATATGGCCCTCCATTTGTACCCATAAATATTATATGATCCCATGTGTGGAAAAGGGAAACCATCCCACTTTAGACACCTGAATTTCTTTCTTTATATCCTTCAGATGGGATATTGGTATCATATTTGCAACACACAGTAGATTTTGTGATTTTTTTTCAAATTATTTTATCTTTTTGATATTTTTTCATTTGCGACAACACTAAATATAGCAGTTGTTATATGAAAGAACTACATTTTTCTTTTTTATACACATCCTCAAGTTAATATTGTGCAACATGAAACAATTAGATTATATTAATTTATATAGAAAACATATTTTGTCTTGTGTTACACACAATACTGATCACCATTGAAAGATTGTGTTACATGATAGACTTAGTTTTACCGAACTACAATGTACTATGAATTTGACTATTAAATTATTATTGTTGTTGTCACCTATCCGTTGGAATAGAGGTTATGAATAAGATTTATTAAATTAAAAATAATTATTTTATACATGTATATAATAATAATTATTTGGTAAACAATTAACTATAAATTAAAATAAAACCTTTCTGAAAATATAGGTAATATTTTGCTGTAAAAATATATTCATGAAATCAAACAATTTTTACCGTAATAAATTTTTTAAAACACCCTTGATAAATGATTTCAATTAAATATATAGTCATTATATTCATTCAACAACTTAACGTTTATCTTATGTTTTTTCTAACTAAGAGAGAATAATAAATCTAATTTTATAAATTAAAAAGACATATTCTTCTTAAAGAAAATTTTACCACCTTTTAATAGCATAACTATTTTATATAAATATTTTATAACTTTTTTAGTTTTTATTTTCGAATTTGGTATATCAAAATTTACTTTCAGTGATTTGTTTTTTATGAGAAGTTTCGTTTTCTAATGAATAGTAAAAAATAATGAATTTTAATTAAAAATTATTTTTTATAGTAATTTATTTATATAGTAAAATTATATATTAAATTTTATTTTAAGTATAATTAGTTCAATTATATAAAAAATAAATCCAATTTATGTAATTTGAATCAATTTCATAGTGAAATTTTATATAAAAATGTTTCAAACTTTTGAACTCTTTGATTTAAAACCCTTCTATCCTGTCACGTTTATAGGATTAATTTTAAATTAATTTTTGAAACTTCTATGATTGAAATATGGAAAAATGGATTCCATAATTTTAATTATCATAGTTTATAATTTAAATTAATTTTATCTTAGTTTTGACAAAAAAAATTAGAAACATGAATTATAATTAATTATAGGATTTAGGAGAAAATGAGTTTACTTAGTGGTTAAACATTAACTTAAGTAGAACAGTAACCTACCAATAAGTCCAAATTAAAATTTATGGAAATATTGTGACCCTATCCTAATTGTTATATTAAATAGAAAATTAATGGAGGAACATTATTTAAGGGAGTCCTCTCAATAGTGTTTAACTTTTTATATTTACAAGAATGTCACTCCACTATAAAAGGCACTCACCCCCCCCCCCCCCCCCCCGCCCTCACTTTTTCACACCTCTCAAGAACATTTCTTCATCCAGACCCTACCCATGTAATCTCCCAAAATCCCTAATATAATTATATAATCCTCACCTTAGTAATAAATTGAACCATGTTATTCCTTTGGTGTAAACCAAAAGGAACTACCCAAAGAAGATGTAATATCCTTCAACAAGAACTTTTGTATTATTTTCTTCCTCCATAACCTAAATTTTTATTCTTATACAATTATATAATAACATAAAAATCCTAAATATAATTATATTTTTTTATCTTAAATTTTATACTAACACTCACACACACTTCCTTCAAATGGGGTACGAAATAATCATTCGTGTGTACGGTAGACTACAATCTTGCAAATCAGTGTCGTTTGTTATTTCATTACCACATATCATGGTTGGAAATAATGATGTAATTTATGTTTTTATATGATATATATGACATTTATTACATATTTTTACTTATTTCATAACTATATAACATATACCGTATACTTTCAATTTTGTGGGAATATGATAACATTATTTGTGGCCATGGGGACTGTCGCCTCCTCAATGTGACGTGATTCGTTAACACTTCACATGGAATGTATTAGGAATGAGTATAGAAAAGTTATATGATATATATGAAATAATAAATCTATATAAATGATAATTTTTATATATATACATATATGTAATTTAATTTCTTTCTTCCAATAAAATAAGAAAACATAACCAACATTCATGCATATGTACGACATATCGTCTCCACAAACTCTCTAATCCATTTTATATTTATCTATTTTATAGATTATTATAAATACTTATATAATGAATATATATGATATTTATATCATGTGTTATATTCTAGAAATAATTAAATAAGTATATATGTAATAGGATCCTGAATAACAAGTTAAAACTTATACGAAGAGCAAAGCGAATATTACCTGAAACGTAACATTAACATGCAATTGTTAACAAATGGGTAATATAAATTCATAATAAAATAATATATGCTATGATATATAGTAATATGTTTCTATTGTATATTTTTAATAATATTATACTCATTATATAAGAGGATTTAATTTGTATGGATACATTCAATAATTATGGTAATGGTTTTGTCATCTCCCTTTTATTTTGGTGATTTATATGTCTTATTCACCATTTATTTTTATTTTGTGATTTATATAATTCATTATGACATGTTATATCCAGAATATTATTTATGACCTGATATTAAATGTTTCAATTTATGTTATTCTTTCATGGATCTCATTATTTAAAATTTACTCTCATTTTAATGGGATTTCTAGTATCACTTTAATTTTAGCAATAATTACGCCTTGTTGACCACTCATTTATTTTTTGTGGTGTATATACATCCCATGAATATATTATATTATTATTATCCTTTAATTTATGGTTATTTAAATATCCATTTAATTTCCTCTATTTCATGGGATTTATGGTTTAAATGTAACCAAATGAGTAAGCTAGTTTGGCCTCAATTTTCCTTCTTTGAGGCACATATTATATAATGCACCTATATTATTTTACAAGGTGTATATACTAAAATTTTTCATGTTATATCATGAATATAAGTATTTTAATGATATTTTTGGCTTCAATTAATGTTATTGTTTCATGGTTATTGGGATTCAAAGTTACCAATGTAAGAGTTTATTCTTATAATCTCATATTTTATTAGGATTTTTAATGATTATGGTTCCATTAATGATATTTTAGAATCGTTATCTCAAGAAAACTCTTGAATTTTATTCTCATAAGGATTTTCATGATATATCCATGTATTGGTAACAAATTTTCAAACTTTTATTGTTAAGATTATTATGAAAATGATTTTATGAAAATCTGACTTTATTCCTCTCTTCAATCGGAAATCGGTTTTATTCAAAAACCATATTTTCAATGAAAAATGTTTTAGATGATATATTATTCTTATTTTCAATTTAAATTATTTAAAATAATTTTTTTACTTTTTAAATAATTTAAAATTATTTTTAAATCATCCATTTTATGTTTTAAATATTATTTTAAAAGAAAAAAGGTTTTCAGAATTATTTATATTTAAAAAAAAGTTCAAAGGGGAAAGGATATTTTAATCATGAAATGTTTTAAATGATTTTAAATTTTTTATAGGTTTTCAAAGTGGTTTTAAAAGAAAAGTATTTCGAAGATGTTTTATGCCTTAAAATAGATTTAAAAAAGGTTATTTTCTTTAATAAAGGCTCCAAGTTATCTTTCAAAATCCTTATCCAGCTATGATGAAATCATTTGAAATAGTTTTTGATTTATTAGGGATATGATCTAAGGACACCATTCTCAGTCTTCTTCTGTAAGGTTTATGGGTAAGTTATTAGGTTATATATAAAACTTGTTTATCTTCTATGGGTTATACCATAATGAAACCCACTTCATTTTAATTGTTATTCTATGAAAAAATTATTATGAAACATATATCTTTTCCACATGTTATAATATTATGAAATTTTTATGGTTCCCATTTCATTTCATGTGTTATTATATAAGGTTTATAAAACCAATCTCATTTTATAGTTCATGATATGATAAAATGTTTATTAACTTTTGGCACACATATGTGTGAATTCATTATGTTATTTTTGGGACCTATATATCCCTCCAATGCACAGGACAAAGATTTTTATTTCATGGGATAATGGTGAGAAAAAAGACAATAGGAATGATCCAAAAGGGGAAACAAGTGTTTCTTAATCCACCATGGGAAAAAAGTGTGTCCTAATCCACAGTGGGTAATAAGTGTTCCCTGATCCACAATGAGAAACATGTGTGCCCTAATCCACAATGGGAAACATATGTGTCATTCTCCATAATATGAAACAGGTGTATCCTAATCCACTATGGTAACATATGTTTCATGGTTAACTATGTTGATTATCTTGGTAGTGAACCTTGATAAATGAAATGGTTTTCTATATTTATGATGGTTCTACACTTATATGACATGTACTTATGGTTCATAATTTATTTGTGAGGATTTATTACCCTTACAATTCATGTATTATGAACTATCAATTTTTATATTGTGACTCATATATATAATTTTTGATATGTTGGGTATGATTTTAAAATATTATTATAATATTCTCATATGCTTATTCTAATGATTATGCTTGTATATCTCCTTGTTTACCCTTATTGAGAATCTTGCCACACCACTTTCATATGTTTCCTTTTCCTAGGTTATGAAGAAAGGTATTAAGTAGGAGTACAAAAGGGAATGATATGTATAGGAGATGTTGAATATCTTTCACCAAATTAGAAGAATGTGTTCCTAGTTGACAAAGACACTAAAATATTGATGTCATCAGGCATGTATTTTTTGTAATATGTGGAATATTAATCAAAAAGGATATAATATCTATGCATGTTAAGCCTTGGTTGACATATCTGGCATTAATGGAATGTGCTATTAATTATTTGGAAACTAAGATGAGAAAAAATTAGTGAGATCCCTTGGGATATTTATAAGGATATTTCTAGTGATTTATCTATGTATAATCCTAAGGCTTAATAGATTTAAAATGAGATATAATGATTTTGACATCCTATAAGTAATTTTTCAAGATTATGTGGTTTTTTGTTATGATAGGTATTGCATACACTATGTCTTCCCATCATAGTCAACAGCATGAACTATAATTAAATAGGTTAAAATTTTATTTTTCAGATTTAGAAAGGATGGTAACTATGATAATCGATGTCCTAAGTGGAAATATTATGATGATAATTTGGAAGGTGACATGAGGTTTGGTTGTACTACTAAAGATAAAGAGATCGTGAATGACATGTGAAAGATATGAGATATTCTAACAGTATTGTTTACATTAAATGTAATAATATTGAATGATTTTTTGTTGAGGAACCATAATACATGATTCATATTTCATATTTTATGAAAGTAGTAATAAGGAATAATATGAAAGATCCAAGATATGTTTTTGAGAAAGAAGTGGGATAATTGAAGATAACATGTATCGGAATTGAAGAATTATATTACATTAATCATGATATATATGTTCAATGTTTATTTTAAAGAGTATATTTAATGGTGATGATGTCTAAGAATGTTGATTTAATATAAAGGTGATATTGCGATCAATGGAGCATAACCATTAATGTGTTACATATGATAAAGAGTATATGTTCATTAATTATTTCATTATGAATTTTACATACCTCAGAATTCATTTAATTACAAGCATGTGGAACTGTAATGTATCAGATTTTTTGTGTATTATTTATAAATATTATATGGAATTATTCTGAGACCAATAGAAGAGACGAAACATCATTATGAGGCCCGGTGAGCCTGTAATGGTGGTTAGAACATTTTTAAGTTAATTTAGTTGATGTGTGTTCATTGTTGTGGTAGTTTCCAAATGGATTCCTGAATTAAAAATCTAAGGGAATCGTTGCATCAGGGATGAAAACTTTACCAAATAATGGGCTTAACCTCAACCGGTAAGGGTCGAGGGGAAAAGTTAATTTTCTGATGTTTTAATTAAAATAAAATAAAATAAAATAATTTGAAAAGTTTTTTTTTATTTGGAATCATTCGATGTAGCACAACAACATGGAAACTTTGTTGACAATTAATGATACAACATAGTCACTATGTAATAGAAACTGACTCATTAATGCCGCAGCATAACAACAGCGACTCAATGTGATAGAATACTGAAATAGATTCCCTCCTTTTAATTGGTTAATAGAATGTTGGTCATTGGAAGATGATTGAGAGAAACTTTGGATAATTCTTAGAGCCTTGGAGAGGACACTCCACAACCAATGATGATGAATGAAAAGGGAAAATCTATGTGCCAACAGAGTTGAAGGATCTTAGTGATGCCATTAATGTGATCCCTTCATCAGCGATCGATCCCTCCTTGATGTAGGGGTAATGTTTTAAATTGCTTCTTCCATGTTCTTTAAATTAAAATGATGAATATGAATCAACCCATGAACTGGTTGACCTGAGAAACATCATTCCCACAAGAGGGATTTTCTTTATTGGGTTTGATCATGGGGATTCTTTTGTCAGGTTTGGATGTTTTTAGTTTTCCCTAATTAAAACATATAATGGGAGGAGATTAACCCCATGAAAAATGATGGCGGAGTTTTGTTCCCCCTTTGTTGTCTTATTTTCTTTCCTCATCTTCCCCCTGCATTCTTTACATTCTTCACGGTGATACGAACTTGGAATCATTGTGCACCCATTTCTTGGTGAAATGTTCCCAAAATGGAGATCCGACATCATTCTGACCAAGTGGAGGTGTGAAAAAGATAGAAGTAGATGAACCGACATATTTTAAGTGTTCTCATTATTCGAGTTCTCTTTGTGTGGGTGAATCAGAATGTGTTTTCAGGGCCGATTGAAGGCCCAAAACCAATGTAATCGGCTTCGTGATGTCTGGTTGACCTAAACCCTTGAGTTTCATTGTGATTGGATGGCCGAATCAAAGAACGGGGCATCAAAAGAAGCACACTAGTAAATAATAGTGATCCTCATAATTTCTGAAAAACACGGTGTGTATTTCGAAGTACACGCCATGTACGACTGGCTCTGTAGTGGCTAGGGTTCTGCGATATAGGAAGTTATGACACGATGTGTTCTCTAAGGAACACATCGTGTGGTTCCTTACGCAATAGTAGCAGTGTATCTCGGACGATACATGGACATGGGGTGGAGTACATGGACGTGTACTCCACCAAACAACCAGACCAGGCCGGCTACACGAGTTACCCTATGTAACTGTTAAACACGATGACATACATGGTTTGAAGCCGTGTACGGCCACATGACTGCACACATGGAGCGGACCCCGGTTACTCAGACACACTGTGTGGTCTGCCCTACACTCTGTGTACTTTCCATTCTACATGGCACATTCCCTCTGACTCAGGCCATTATAAATGGGCAGTACCCAGAGTCATGAGACACAGCTTGTGAAGCCTTCTATATGCTATTTATATCCGAGAAACATGGCATGATCTTCTTGTCCACCGTTCCTTGGAAAAAGTTCATTTGGGATAGTTCTCTTTTTTTCTCATTCCCCTAAATGCTAGGTATTGTTTCTATAAACAAGAGTAAGATCGCTTTAGCAATACTTTCCAAGATAGAGTCACGTATCCCTTTGAGAGGCTTGTAGAGAGATCCTTTATCCATTCTTGACCCTAGGTAGAGTCAGGTATCGACGTGACTACTCCTACATGACGTAAATCCAATACCTAGAATGAGAATCCAAATGAGTTGTGGTATCTGTCCAGGCCCTAGTGGTGAACATCATCTGTGTATTGTGATCCTTTCTCACTGAGGAGTGTGTTCTCCCAGAATGAGTGTATTTATCTTTCATTGATTTTCCTAAGGAAAAGTACTTCTCTAGTGTATATTATCAAATCTATCTGAATTTTGGAGTGATTTATCCCAAACGAGTACATTGTGGAACATTTTAAATAAACCCATAGTGGGGGTATGCAGTTGTGTGACTTCTCCCTAGACTACAGGTCTGGGTTTTGAGTATATCTAGATTGTTTGTCTCATACTATATGTTCATTAGACATATACTGTGTTGAGCTAACTGTACCTTTACCTTGTGTATTTCTTTGTGGTTTTTGGGGTCCCCTACTGATTATTTCTATGCTCACTCCTATATGGGCTTTGCCTATAAGTGTCGCGTCTTGTGCAGACGAGCGAACCTTTGTCGGGGTCCAGGGTGGGCCAGGACCAGACCAAGATTTTTGAGTTCCTTACTAGCTGAGGTGTTCCTATGAAATTGAGAAAAAGTCCCAGTACCTCTTTGTTCTTACAGGTTGGACTTTATAGTATGTAGATTCAGGTTTTTGGTGGGCTTTTATTCTGGACCAGTTTTACTTTCTTCCCTTTACTTCCGTTGTACTATGTTGGTTGGGTTTAGTTTTATGCATGCATTTTGTTCCTTAATGGTTTTTACATTTCATCATTTGTGGTCTTGGAGATGTCTGTGGGTGTACAAGTACTTAAGAAATGCCTCCCATGTTAGTGGTATGCCTACTCGGTGCTAGTCACTAGCCACTAGCCTATTTGAGATGGGCTTGGAGAGTTGCAGCATGATCCCCATTAGGATGGGTCATCGTAGGGTGGTATTAGAGGTGGTTGGTTCTACCTTAGGACCAGGAGTCTCTGAGATTGGTTTGGGGAAACAGTGTTAAGTGTTTCAAGTTCATATTTTAGGCTAGGGACTCCAATTTTGGTGAGGGTGGCTAATGTATCTATACACTAGGACTCTGATAACCTGCATTTTGACTTGGTATAAGAATACCCTAGTTATATGGAAGTAAAATAATGGTACATGTATCATATAGTAATGGGTTATGTTCTCCATGTCCTTTGTGTCCACTATCCAGATATACTGATTGACCATGGTACATCTTGTTTACATACATGATGCCTCTATGATGCATACTATCTAGGATTTAGTATCTCATTCATTAGGATGACACCCTCAGCAATGAGGATTTGATTCAGGGACCACTTCCCTTGGTGGTACCTCCAGGTTGGGCACCTACTATACCACCACCAGCGGAGCATCCTCTGGTACCTGATGTACCGAAAAAAAATGGGCACAGGCTGATCATGCTCAATTAGTTTTAGAGATATAGACCCCTTAGGTTCTGAGGTGATCCCAACCCTCAGGAGGCCGAGGGCTGGCTTGAGGTAGTTACCAGGGTTTTTCTTCTAGAGATGAAACTGGCGGACTAGATGGTGATCCTATGAGTGAGCCTTCTTCAGGGTTCAATAAGACGATGGTGGAGTCTAACCACTTAGACTCATGATGAGGAGACTCTTTTTTGGATGGAGTTTGAGTGACTATTTAGGGAGGAGTTCTCTCTTGTTATGATGATAGCAGTGTGTATCCTGGTGCTTCTTTATCTCCAGAAGTGTAACATGATTGTGGATGACTATTCATATAGGTTCCCCAACCTCACCAGGTACCTGATGGATATGGTCAGGGATCCGTACTTTAGTGCTCAGACCTTTGAGTGAGGTCTACAAAAGAACATCCAATCTATTTTTGTGCCTCTATGCATTTCGTCTTACACTGGAGGGCTCGAGCGGTCCTTGGTGATCGAGAGCTTCATGAAGGAACAGAGGGGATGCTACTCATTCGATGGTATGGGACATCACATTAGAGACTGTGTGACTAGTCGAGCTGCTAATATAGAGGCGGTGGATGGACCATCGAGGTAGAGGCATACAGTGGAGCAGACATAACCTCGAGGTGGTGGAAGTGGAAGAGAAGTAGGAAGAGGTACAGGTGGTGGCAGGTGCTTCGATCTACATCCACCACCACCCCCAAGTAGGCCCCACTGGGCTTTGGGAGCTGGGTGACAGGGGTAGGGATAGCTGCATGCTGTTAAGGCATATGACCCATGTAATCTTGGGATGATCCGAGTTACGATCTTTTTCTTCTCTACCTTAGGTACCATATTTATAGACACATGTTCCGGTCATTCCTTCCTTTCCACATGTCTTATGCGAAACCTTGAGATTCTAGTAGAGTTGTTGACTCAACCCTTACACTTAGAGACTCATACTTGAGGAGAATCGATTATCACGCACCTTTGCATACAGTGTGTTCTTACCCTTGGTGGTGATAGTTTGATTTGGACATCTTGGTGGTGGAGTCGAGGCATTAAGACATCATTCTCGAGATGGATTGGTTATCTTAAGTTCATGCCTAGATTGAATTATTTAGGAAAAGAGTGTGGTGTGTCTGTAGTGATGGGAAGATGCTTTCCTTTGTCGGTGAAAAGGAGACCCAGGCAGCACAGGTTGGGCTCATGCATAGGAGGGTAAATTCGATCACTCATGAGTTGTCTAGACTTACCCTCATAGAAGTAGATGTTGTGGGCTTCCGGTTCCATGTAGTTTTGTCAGAGTATGGGGATTTTTTTCCCGAATATGTTATGAGACTACCTCCTCGTTGGGATATCGACTTCTACATTGACTTACACCTTGGGACGACACAAATACCCTCACCTACATATAGGATAGCTACCATAGAGATTCTTTAGTAGACGGTGAAGTTGGAGGATTTTCAGGTTAAGGACTTTGTATGACCCAGTGTTTCACCTTGGGCAGCCCGAGGTTTATTTTTCAAAAAGTCGGATGGGAGTTTGAGGTAGTTCTTGGATTATCGGAACCTACACCAGGTGATGATGAAGTACAATTATCCCCGGCCAAGGAACGATGACCTCTTCTATTGAATAAGAGGGGTACAATGGTTCTCATAGGTTGACCATCAATCGAGTTACCATCGGTTACGAGGATATACTGAAGAGGTCTTCCAGATGCCTCTACGGTCACTATGAGTACTTAGTGATGTCATTCGGCATGACGAACGCCCCCAAAGTTTTCATGGGACTTATGAACCATATCTTCTTGCTTTATTTGGACCAATTCATAGTGGTCTTAATAGAATACATCCTTTGTACTCGGCATTAGAGGAAGAACATGCAAGACACCTATGGATGGATCAAGACGTACTCCAAGAGCACCAGCTTTATGGAAAGATCTCAATGTTCTAGTTTTTTATTCAGGAGTTCCATGTTTTGAGACATGTCATCTCAGCATAATTATTAGAAATAGTCCTATCCAAGGTGGAGGCCATGTTAGAATGGGATCCACCTCAGAGTGTGAAAGAGATGCAGAGCTTCCTTGGGTTGGAAGGATACTACTAGAGATTAATTGCTGATTTCTCTTGGATATCAGTATCGATGATAGCCTTGACCAAGATGGGGTAACCATTTATGAGGGAGGAGAAGTTCTAGTAGGCATTAAAACAATGGAGATAGATTTTGAAGAGCGCCTTGATCTTGAGATTCCTGTAGGAGGGTGTCGAGTACATAGTTTTCTACGACACGTCAAGGATCGGGTGGGTCGTGTCCTGATGTAGGGACATGTAGTGATTGCTTATGGTTATCTCTAGCTAAGACCGTATGAGTAGAACTATGTGACCCATGATCTTTATTTGGCATTGGTAGTCTTCACATTGAAGATGTTGTGACACGACCTTATGGGTGGGTGGTTTATAATCTACTCTGACCATAATGGCCTCAAATACATATTCTCACTAAACGATATAAATCTGAGATAGATGTGTTGGCTAGAGTTCCTACAGGACTATGATTTTGATATCATATATACTTATGGGAAGGGGAACAAGGTGGTAGATGCTCTTAGCAGGAGATTGAGATTGTAGCTACTGAGTGACATGACAGAGCAGTTTTCCTCGTTATCGTTATCCTTTATGGACATAGAGGATGTAGCTTACCTATAGTCGATGGTTGTCACCCCTCCTCTCCTATAGAGAGTTAGGGAGGCATATCTTGGGGGTGATGACTATGAGCCTTTACATGATCAGTTATCCACATGACATGCTCTTTATATATATTCACAAGGTAGGATCATGTTTTACTTTTCAGAGGACACACTGTAGAAATAGTTTCATTGCGGGAGGAGGTCATGAAGGAGATTCATACATCCCCATTAGAGGAACACCCTGGCACGGAGAAGATATACCAAGATTTCCGATGACATTTTTGGTGCTCATGCATGAAGAAGGTAGTAGCAAAGTTCATTTCTCAATTCCTTATATGATAGTAGGTGAAGGATGAGCACCAGGTTCTAACAGGATTAACTCACTCCTTGGAGGTACCTAAGTGGAAGTGGGATGAGATGAAAATAGGCTTTGTGAAGAGGTTACCACGAACTTCCATGGGGTAAAATTCCATCTGGGTTAGCATTGAACGACTCCCCAAGTCAACCCACTTCCTAGCCATTATGGAGCAGAGCTCAGTGGAGGGTCTGGGATGCCACTACCTGAAAGATTTCATTTAGACTCATGGTATCCCATAGAAAATAGTCTCATATCATGATGCTAGTTTCACATCTCCGTTGTGGAATGGATTACATGATGTTTTTGTGAACCTGTTATGCTTGAGAAAAGTGTTCCATCCCCTAATGAATCACCAGACTGAGAGTAATATTTAGTTTCTAGAGTATGTGTTGTGGGATTGTATCTTAGACTTTGGTTTCATTTGGGAGGACTACCTTAAATTTTTAGAGTTTGCGTACAATATCAGTCACTAGTCCACCATTGGTATGGCACTATTTGAGGCTTTATATGGGAGATCCTATCGGTCACCAGTCTATGGGACCGATCCTGGAGAGTCAGCACTTATGGGTCTAGGTCATGTGTGAGCTACCACCGAGAAGGTTCATATCATACAAGAGTGGTTGAAGACCGCACTGAGCTTGCATAAGTCTTATGATGACAGACTACAGAGACTTCTGGAGTTTGAGGAGGGAGACCACATCTTCCTTCAAGTCTCACCTTGACGAGGGTTAAAGAGATTTGGTCGGGGTCGCAAGCTATCTCTGAGGTTCATCAGACCATACCAGATACTACACAGAGTTGTAAAGGTGGTGTATATCTTATCTCTACCTCTATTGTCTCACTAGGTAAAATATGTCTTCCATGTTTCGAAGCTGAGGAGGTATGTGCCTGAACAATCGTACGTCGTCGATTGGGGCAAGCTGGACATTGTGAATGGAGGGACCTTTTCTGAGTACCTGGTAGAGATCAAGTATTGGTATGAGAGGACCCTTTTTTGGTGATCGACTATTTTAGTGTGTGTCCGGTGGTAGCACAAGAGCCTTCAGGAGAGAACATGGGAGCGGGAGGCTCAGATCCATGCCTAGTACCAACACCATTTTGAGTAGCCCTTGTTTTGGATTTTCGAGGAAGCAATTCCCCAAGGTGGAAAGAATGTAATGTCTCTGATTTTATATGTATATTTTATAAATATTTTTATGGATTTATTTTGAGACTAAGTACGGAGAAGACATGTCATTATGAGGCCCAATGAGTCCAGAATAGTGGTTTGAACTTTTTTTGGTAAGTGAATCAGTATGTGTGCGTAGTTGTGGACGTTTCTAAATGGATGCCCATATTAAAAACATGAGGGCACCATTTCATCTTAGATGATTACTATACCTAAGAATGGGCCTAAACTTGACAAGTCTGGTCAAGGAAAAAAGTTAATTTTCAGACATCTTACGAAAAATAAAATAAAATAAATTGAAATGTTTTTTTATTTTATTTGGAAACGTTCGCTGTAGAACAATGACAAGGAAGCTATATAGATAAATAATGACCCAGCATAATCACTCAGAAATAGCAACGCTGACTCCTGAATTTCATAGTTTAACAGCAGTGACTCAGCATCACAGAACGATGAAATGCATACCATCCTTTTAATGGGTTAGTCAAATGTTGGTCCCTGGTAGAAGATTGAGAGAAGATCTAAAAAATTCTTGGAGCTTTGGAGAGGACTCTCAATAACAAACGACAAAGAATCAAAATTAAAGATCGTTATGCCAACATAGTTGAAAGATATTTGTGATGAGGGTATCACAATACCTTCCTCACCAATCAAACCCTCCTCAAGGTAGAGTGTATGTTTTAAATTGATTCTCCCCTGTTATTTAAATTAAAACAGATAACGTGAAACAACCCAAAAACTGGTTGACCCACGCATTGTAGTTCTTGCTGGAGGTATTTCCTTTTTCAGGTTTGTTCCTGGGGATTCTTTTTCATGTTTGGATGTTTCTAATTTTCCCCATTTAAACCTTCTAACGAGAGTAGATTAACGTCATGACGGTGGAGGTTTGTTTTCCCTTTTTTGTTTTGTTTTCTTCCTCCCTCTTCCCCGCGTTATTCACCTTCTTCACAGGGATACGAACGAGGAATTTTTTAGCACCCGTTTCTTGGTGCAATAATCCTAAAACGGAGATCCAACATCGTGATGAACCATCAGAGGTGCGATGGTGATAGAGGCAGACAAATGGACATATTTCCCGGGTTCTCTTTCTTTGAGCGTTCTTCATGTGAGTAAATTAGAATGTGATTTTGGGGATGATCGGAGGCCCGATACCAATTGTATCACTTTTGGGATGGCGGGGCGACCTAAACCCTTGAGTTTCTTGGTGATCGGGTGGACGAATTGAAGAACAAAGAATCATGGGAGGAGATATGGTGAAGAACAACAATTCGAGAAATTACCAAAGAACACAGCGTGTAACCTAAAGGACACGCCATGTGGGATAGTCTCAGTGGCGGTTAGTGTTCCGCAATGCAGGAAGTGATGGAACGACATGTTTTCTGAAGAACACGGTGAGTGAGTCCTTACGTTGGACTCGTCGTGTATCTCAAAAGATGCATGGACACAGGGTGGAGTATATGGCCATGTACTCCACCACACGACCAAACCAGGCAGGATGCATGGGTTACCCTGTGTACTGGTTACACGAGATGACATACATGGGTGGATGCTTTGTATGAGAACACGACCCCGCATACGGATCAGACCCTGGTTACTTGAACATGACATATGGTCCTCCCTACACATTGTGTACTTACCTTTCTACATGAGATGTTCTCTATGACTCAGGCTATTACAAATAGGCTGAACCCAATGTTTTGAGAAACGACATGTGACCCCTTCTAAACACTGTGCATTGTAAGAGTTTTGTCCTATAACCAACTGGTTGTACTTTTATTACATGGAAATTTAATGTATTTAAAAATTAATCATATTATTACATATTTTTCATTTTTTTGCATAACTATGATGTAATAATGTCCTATAGTATTTGTTACATTTATAAGGTCATGGTAGTTCCCCGCTATGATAAAAACCATAAAACTTTATAACAATATTATTAAATATAGTTCTACGATTGGATGAAAAACTATTATGGGACACATGGTATTCAGACTGTCAAGTGTGAGTACTCAGAAGCAGATGAGACTTCCTCTCATGAAGTTCACTCTTGGTAATCTCCAAAACTGTAGATTGTGAGAATAGACCCGCCAATAGATATTTTTTATGTTTTGGTGTCCTCAGATATTTCTATCATCGAGAATGAGTAATGATCCTTAGACATTAATATTATCATTATTACGTGTCACGACTCACACACTTTGATTTACAGACGCAAACTATCAAGAAAACAGTTGGCAGGAATTAGGGTACGTTGGGTGCGTCACAAGTGGCATGTTATTAATGGATAAGCCAAGGAAGTATTTTTCCCTTATATTTATGGAAGTTGATATCATTGCCCATTTATTGATATAGATCTATCTCAAAAAATTATATGGCCATTGTGTAATGATGAGTTGATTTTAGGTAGTCAAAAAATGATGTATCAAGCATTAAAGTTGATGACACTATCATGAAACCTACTTGATGTGATATCGCGACCAATGAATTATAATACAAAAATGGTGTTAGTTTTTGGATGTCATTATTGAGACTTTATGTTCTTTCTCTTGGGTTCCATGACCCATTTCTAGATAGTACTCTTGGACTTTAGGAAAGTCTGCCTAATTCCAATGAGAAAGAATCCTAGAGGGTCACACACTATGTGTTTTTGGTGGTCTCGGTTAAATTATTTTTGAATTTAATTAATGAAATAAATATTATTCTATAGATCATTGAATACATTTATTCATGTTAAGATGATCGTATATACTAAATAAAATATATTTATTTACTTCATTAAGAATTTAAAAATATTTAATTTGTAGTTTGTAAATAAAATATTTATTTAAGAGGCTAAATTATTTATGTATTTATTCAGGTGTTCAATAAATCGAAGTGGAGTTTGATCAAACCAAGTCCAGTCAAGTAGTAAAATACTTATTTTCAAGATGGTAAATAATTATTAATTTTCTAAATTTAAAATAATAATGAGACATCTATAATTTTATGAGGTGGAATTTTATTCCTAATTTCGTTTTTCACAAGTTGGTGCACCATAAATATTGATGTGGTATTATTATAATGAGCATGGGTTTTCTCTAAGTTCAAGAATGTATTAAATTTATATTATGTAATTAAATATTGTAACTAAACATCAATGCATATAAATAGACAAGTACTTCAATTGTTCCATTGCGGTCACACTGCAAGCTTGCTGAATTGAGAATTGTTGAGCTAAACAATTTCACTCCCGAATCATCTTCCAGCCCCTCTCAAGAAAGGGAGGTGTTCATCAAGGTCGAAGAATAGGTGATCAAGAATCTCTAACACAAGACACTCGCTTCACCATTCTAGAACCTGGAGAACAATTTGTGTCGATCGAAGGCCATCAGAGCACATGTGAATCACCTCTAGGGGAATTCTAGTTTGGATCCTCGCAAGCACAACGAGATAACCTGAAAGGGTCATTCCGAATGATCAATATCATCAAAGAAGAAAATAACAATGATCTAGGTATTACTTTCTATATGAAATTAGTTAAGTTAATAATAGACATGATGTTTAAGATCCTCTATAAAGGTTTCAGGCCTCTTCCTTCTTTATCTAAATCTTTAATTCTATTCCATAGAGATTAGAATTCATCATCGTATTGATCCTGGAATAATCCAAGATCACGGTAAAAATTAAATTTGGGTTTCGGTCCAACCATGCTTCTGCTATGCCCAGAACATTCAAGTGGTATCAGAGATGTTAAATCATAGTTTATAATTATATATGTATTTCATTGATGACTTTCTCATTTAATAATTTAGTTGTTTTAATTCAAGTTAATCATTCTACAAATCAGAATCTTGAGATCTATTCCTCCTCTTTCATATCTCGTTCACCTTAGAGAAACAATATTTTATTTTATTTTTTATTAAAATAAAATATATTATCTCATCCAGTGGTGCCAAAGCGTCCTGGTTATACAACACCAGAACACACAACATGTATTTGGCCGTACATGTCATGTAGTCATGATTCAATGCATCTGACCGGTCCACCAAACCAAGCCATGTGTTGGAGCCTTTCTAAGTCTTAAATGACTCCCTGTCCTGACCAGGAATAGGTGAAATATGGTTTCTAGATTACACATTGGTTAGTCCACTGGACACAACATGTAGTCCCTTTGGGTTTGGGTTGGATCGTGTACACCATACACAACTTTTCTGACTAAAAATAGTGTAATGTAGATTCCACAAGGTGTGTGGACCACTAAACATGTCGTATACTTTGAAGATTTCTAAAGTACACTCACATGTCGTTTCTGCATGAGGGAACTTCATATGGACAGTGAAAAATAGTACACTCCGTATAGTTGGAAGTACTCACTGTGTACACATCCAAATTACGCAGATTTATTAAAATTTGTTATTATATTATAAAAACCCTTTAGAGGTGTAGCATCATGTGGGTGTATAGCTAAGGCACAACACATGATAGGTGTTTTATATATATGTGTTTAATCTAACATCTGCTTAATGTTCATTTGTACTCATTGGGTAGTTATGAATAATAATTCATAGGATTTCCTTCAAAGTACAAGTTATGCACAAATATAATTTTAAATGAATTTATTTATTTAAAATTATGATTGATGAGATTCTCAAGGAAATTTAGATAAAGAGTTTAAGTTAAAAGGATTGATTAATTATATATGATAATGAATTAATTTTAGCGTGATTTATCATAAACTAGAAGGATTAGACATTTGAATGGTAGTTTTATTTATGTATAAATGTTATTGCATGTATGGATGATCATGAGCTAAACCAAGACTTCTGTATGTGGATGGTTTTTTTTATTTATTTTTTGAAATTAATTTTTTTTCCTACGATCCATCTCTTTTCATTAATTTTTAGGGCCTATGAGCCCAAGGTTTCTTTTATGTAAAACCCCTTTTTACTCCTCATCCACATGTGAGTTAAAAAAGGCATAGGTAATGGATGGAACTCTGAAGCTAGTGGAGTTGGTTCAAGATGTAGCTGAGACAAAACCCATCCTAGGAGATACATAGGTGGATAGGTGGAAAGATGTAAACACGAGCCCAAAAGGTTCAAGATATTTCACCCCTAGGTCAGGGTTAATTTATCAACCTCTTGTTAAACTAACCATTAGAAAAGCTCGTGATCACACCCTTTATTTTATTTCTATCAGTTTCTTTGTTTATCTTTATGGATGTGTTGTCACGATAACATAATTAATGAATTAAACTAGCATGAAAGATGGAACTAAAATAAACTAGACTTATACATAAATATTATCAAGACATGGTTAATCACTTTATTAATTTCCACTTAATATTAACAAGCACATGATAATGATAATAATTAATTCAAGCATAAGAGATAAAAATCCCTCAAATAAAATATTAGGTCAGACGAAGCCTTCCATTACTTGATTAAGGGAAAAACTCAATAAAATTATGTGTTTTACCAACCATTTTTGGGAAACTTACTATTATAAAATAATCCCTTATGAATGGTTTCAGGTTGACAAAACCATATTACATAAATAGGATTATCCCTTGTAAGAATTGGTGTCATATTAGAGGAAAGAGTTTAGGAAATCCAAAATTCATGATTTTAGGATTAGGGAGTCCACTCAACAGATCAGGGACCTACAATCTCATAGTTGGAAAAGACCATCCGACCTAAGAACCTTATAATATCTTAACCAACCCTTTTTGGGGTTATGCGATGGGGAATGTGTATCCTTGCCACTAGAATTTCATGGAAACTGGATATTCGGAGTTTATTGGTGAGGGCCATTGGGACTGGATAAAATAGTAGGAGTCTTAATAAAAATTTATTATTTCTCATGAAATGTAATCAAGAAAGTAAGAATGAACTGGTCTTTTAATTATAGAATAAAAATGAAAAGATCTTAAACCAAACTATCCATATGATTGATTCTTGATAAATTCAACATTCTCATCGGCAGTAACTTCCAGGAATGGTTTAGATGCCTTTGGGTTATCCTATTCCATGAATGGAAGTCTTACATGCTGAAGTCATCATTACCTGATCCACCTGCCAAAGAGGCGAGTGGCGAGGATTTCCTGGTCTATGGGAAACATATGAATGATGCTGTCAATGTTCAATGTTTGATGTTATCATCAATGTCTAGTGATATCATGATGTCTCGTGAAAACATGGATGCTTATATCATGCTCGAGAACCTCAGCAGTCTTTACCAGGAGAGAGAAAGAAATAAAATATTTGAGATCTCTAAGGCACCCTTTTAGAGTAATTTTGGAGAAGGTTCCCCAGCTGGACCTCATGTGGTCAAGCTCATTATCTACATTGAGCACCTAGAGGTTCTAGGGTTTGAACTCCGTGAAGAACTGGGCACTGATCTCATTATCGCATCACTCACTCGTAGCTTCTCTATCATTGTTGTCAATTTCAATATGAACAACATTTAGAAGTCTCTATCTGATCTTCTTATCCTCATTCTCCAAGTTGACAAAGATATAAAGTATGAAAATACTACTTTCTATATAATGAATAATATGAAAGGGAAGGCGAAGATCTTTAAGCCCAAAGATTCTTTACGGCCTTCCAAGAAAAGTAAGATCAAAGGGGAGGCAAAGGAATAGGAGGCTGTTTGTTTCACATGTTGGAAGAGGGGACACTGGAAGAAGAACTACACCCAGACTAAGAAGCAAGGTGAAGCTTCAGGTGCATTTGTTATTGAATTAAATTTATTTGTTTCTACAAATTGGGTATTAGATACATCTTGTGGTGCTCACATATGTATCAAAATATATGAACTAAGTTGATTTAGGATGATTGACCAAGGGGATGTTGATCTATGAGTCACCAATAGATCCAAGCTTGATGTTTATCAAGGACTACCACCTAACATAGCCAACTGGGATGATCATTGTGTTAAAGGGTTGTTATTATGTGCCTTTTGTTACTAAAAAAATATTTCTATATCTATATTAGATACAGATGGATTTTTTTCATTTTGGAAATGAATGTGTCTTCTTTTACAAGTATAATATTTGTTTTGGTATGGAACATTTATACAACGGTCTTTACATGTTGGATTAAACAAACCATGTAATGGCAATCGATAACAAAGATACTTTACATGACTTATAACACACCCAACATTGGAATCACCATCCTGGTAAGGTAAACAAGAAACACTAGACAAAGTTACATCCAGATGGATATTTAGATTATTTCTAACAAAAACCACTTAGTGTAAGTTATGCATGTTTACAAATCAAATGACAAAATCCCCATTTAGTGGGAAAGTTGAAAGGGCTAAATAACTTCTTCAATTGGTTCATACCAATCTGTGTGAACCATTTCCAGTTGAAGCAATGGGAGGGTACTCATACTTCATAAATTTTACTGATGATTTTAGTACATATGGATATATCTACTTAATGAGGTATAAGTCAGATTATTTTCATAAGTTCAAAGAATCCAAGAATGAAGATGAGAACCTGCTTGGTTAGAGTATTAAGAAACTTTGTGTAGACCAAGGTGGATAATATATTAATCAACACTTCATTGATTACATATGGGAGTTTGGGATCCTATCCCAACTCAATCTTCCATACACGCCCATGTGGAATATTGTGAGCGAAAGGAGGAATTGCACCATGTTTGACATGGTGAAATCAATAATGAGTTATGCGAATCTTCCATTATCCTTTTGGGGGTATGTGTTACAAACAGTGGCACACACACTAAACCAAATACCAACTAAATCAATAAATTGTATTCCATACAAGTTATTGAGTGAAAATAAATCCATATTATTAAATTTAAATGTGTGGGGAATTGATGTGTTTGTTAAGGCCACTTCAGGTAAAAAACCTGCACCCCGAGGCACAAAGTATACCTTTATAGGATACCCCAAGGAAACAAGGGAATATTAACTATTGAAACCCTCAGAAAAAAGGTTATAGAGGCAAGACACACCATATTCATTGATAGGGAGCACATATCTAAAGGAGATATTGGGATCAAGATAGCCTTCGATGAATTTGAGGCTCAAGGTACACTAGAGTTGGTACAAGAATAGATTCCACAAAGCCCTATGGAAGAAATAACTGTTCCAGAGACACAAGAGCAGTGTAGGAGTATAATAGAGGTTAGAGAACCATAATGGAATGGATTTCTAGTAACCGATGATTGTGACTCATTATTAGTTTACAATAATGATCCTCTAACCTACAAGGAAGCAATAAGTGGAACAGATGTTTCCAAATTTCATGAACATAGAATTCTGAAATGTATTCCATATGCCAAACCCTAGTTTGTATTTTGGTAGATCATCTAGTTGATGTAGATTATATTGATTGAAAATGGGAATTTATGATGAAACTAGACACTCAAGAAAAATTCAAGACCTATACGGAATGACTAGTTGAAAAAGGGTTCAAATAGTGTCAAGGTATAGACTACGAAGAATCCTTTTCACTAGTCGCAATGCTGAAATCCATCATAATTCTATTGTCCATTTCCTCTTACCATGACTATGAGATTTTGAAAATGGATTTCAACACAGTATTCCTTAACGAGAACCTTCAATAAGATGTCTACATGGCACAACCTAAAGGTTTTATGACTCCAAAGTATTCCAATAAGGTATAAAAGTTGTAGAAATCTATTTATGGATTAAACCAAGTATCTAGGTCATGGAAAATTTGTTTTGATGAATCCATAATTAAATTTGGTTTTATCAAGAATGAATGTGAGCCTTGTGTCAATAGACGGTTTAGTGGGAGGGCAGTAATTTTCCTAATAGTATGTGTTGATGATATATTACTTATTGTTAATGGGATACCAATCATATAGTTTGTTAAGGCATGGTATCATCAATGCTTCTACATGAAGTACTTGGGAAAGGAAGTATATATTCTTGGGATTAAGATCAATCATGATAGATCCAATAGAGTTTTGGGCCTAAGTTAAAGTACATACATTGATAAGATATTGAAGAGATTTAGTATGGAAGAATCAAAGAAGGGATTGTTTCCAGCATCACATGGAATTCATATTTCCAAGAAAATGTGTCCTCATACCCATGAGGAAAGAAATACAATGGCAAGGACTCTATACGCATCAAAAATTGGGTCAGTCTTGTATGCCATGCTATGTACTAGATAGGATGTCTCCTACGCATTGAGTGTGGTAGGCAGATTTCAAGCTAACACAGGTGACCACCATTGGTTGGAATTCAACACTATACTAAAGTATCTTAGGCGTACTAAGGATATGTTCTTTTTTTTATTGAGGAGATGAGGAACTTTTCATTATAGGATATGTCGATGCTAGTTTCCAGACTGATCAAGATGACATGAAGTCACAAACAGGATACATCTTCACTTTGAATAGATGTGTAGTGAGATGGAAGAAATCAAAGTATAGTGTGGTCATAGATTCAGCAGTAGAGTCTGAGTATATCGCAGCTTCTGAGGTATCTAAAGAAGAATTCGGGATGCGAAGCTATGTCCAGGAGCTGGATATGATACCTAGAAGTAAATATCCCATCACATTGTACAATGATAATACTACAATGGTGGATCTCGCGAAAGAGAAAAATTAAAATCAATGGATGAAGCACATACATTTGAAGTATCATCTCTTAAGGTATTACTCTAAGAGAGGTGAAGTTTTAGTGAACATTATTTCCATGGATGAAAATTGGGCGGACACCTTGACTAAAGCCTTGACTCATCAAAAACATGATCACCATGTGATGTCTAGAGGAAAAAGATGCATAGGCAGTTCGCTCTAGAATAAGTAGGAGTATGTAAGAGTTGGTTTCTTAGAACGAACTGAATTTACATTGATTACATGTACATTTAATGTCTTTAAATATTAAACATCTTATTACATATTCTTCATTATTTGGTATGACTATGATGTAATAATTACAGAGAGTATTTTTTGCATTGATAATCTCATGGTCATTCCTCTCTATGATGAGAACCTTGAAATGCTATAAAAGTATCCTTAAATATAGTTCTATGGTTCGATGAAATACTATGATGGGAAACATAGCTCAAAGAATGTCAGGTGTGAGTTCTTGTAAGAAGATGATACCTCATCTCATGAAGTTAACACTTGGAAATATCCAAGACTAGAGATTATGATAACATACCCACCGGTAGGAATTACGCATGTTTTGGTGTTATCGGATATTCCTATATGTGAGCATGTGTAATTATCCTTAGACTTTAAGATTATCATTAATACATATCACAACTCTCTCTCTTTGATTTACTGATGAAAACCATCATGCATACTATTGGCAGGAAGTAGGGTATGTTTAGTACCTCATGAGTGGAATGTTATTAATTGATAATTCAAGGAAGGATTTGTCACTTCCATTTATAGAAGTTGATATCTCAGCTCTTTGATTGACATATAACCATCGCACAAAATTCCATGGACATGGTGTAACAATAAGTTTATTTCAGGTAGTCAAATAATGACATATCAAGCATAACATTTGAGGACACTATCATGAAACCTGTTAGATGAGATATTTTGACAAAGTGATTATATTAAACAATGAGCATTTGTTTGTGTATTTCATTTTTGCGACATTATGTTCTTTCCCTTGGGTTCCATGACCCGTTTCAAGACAGTACTGTTAGACAATAGGCAAGTCCACCTAATGCCAACAAAAAGAATCTATGTGGGTCACACACAAAGTGTTTTTGGTGGTCTTGGTTAAATAATTTTTGAATTTAATTAATGAAATAAATATTATTCTCAAGATCGTGGAATAATTTTATTCATGTTTTTATGATCGCATAAATTAAATAAAATTTATTTATTTATTTTATAAATCATTTTATAAATATTTATTTGCTATTTTGTAAATAAAATATGTATTTAAGATAAAAAATTATTTATTTATTTATTACGGCTTTCAATAAATGGGAGTAGAGTTCGAGCAGACCAAGGCTTGTCCAGTAGTAAAATAATTATTTTCAAGACGATAAATAATTATTAGTTGGAACAAGTTAAAATAATAATGACCCTGCTATTGTTTTGGGACGTAGAATTTTATTCATAATTCTATTTTGGGCAAGTTGGCGCACCATAAATAATTATTCGATATTATTATTATTATGAGCATGGGTTTTATATAAGTTCATGAATGTATTTAATTGTTGTTATTAAATTAAATATTTAAACTGAAGTTCTACGCATATAAATAGACAAGTACATCTATTGTGCCATTGTGAACACACAATACACATGATAAATTGAGAATTGTTGATCTAAAAAATTTCTCTCTCAAATCCTCTTACTACCCCTCTCAAGAACGAGAGACATTCTTCAAGGACAAAGAACAAGAGATCAATAATGACCGATACAAGACACTTGATTCCCCTAACTAGCACTAGGAGAACGAGTGATGTCGATTGGAGGCCATCAGAGCATGGGTGGATCACAGCTAGAGGGATTCATGTTTGGATCCTCGCAAGCATATGGAGATAGTCTGGAAGGGTCATTCTAGATGATCAATGTAATCAATGAAGAAAATTAAAAAGATCAAGGTATTATTTTCTTTATGAAATTAATTAAATTAATTATAAACATGAAGTGAAAGATCCTCTATAAAGGTTTTGGGCATCTTTCTTCTTTATCTAAATCTTTGATTCTATTATTGGGGGACTGGTTTTCATCACCGTATTGATACCGAAATAACAATTGATCTTGGTAAAAATTAAAGTTGGGTACTGGCCTAACCACACTTTTTCTATTCCCGGAACCATCAAGTATATCCTTGAATGTTGGCATGATCTCCTTGCCCACTATTCCTTGTAAAAGTTTCCTTTAGGTTAGTTCCCCTTTTTTCTTGTTCCCTTGAAGGTTAGGTATCCTTTCAATCCACAAGATTATGATCCCTTCAGTGGGACTTTCAGAGATAGAGTTAGGTTTCCCTATGAGAGTCCTAGAGTGAGATACTATATCCATTCTTGACCCTAGTTAGAGTAAGGTATCAATGTGAATAATCTGATAGGATGTCGATCGTCTACCTAGTATGTTTATTCATATAAGTTGTGGTATCTTCCAATATCCTGGAAGTGATCCTCATCTCTGTATCGTGATCTTTTTCCACTCAGGAGTGTGTTCTCCAAAAATGAGTGTATCTCTTTCTCTCATGGATTTTCCTGACAAATAGTACTTCTCAGACATACATCATTAGAGCTATCTGACTCATGGAGTGAGTTCTCTCAGACGAGTACTTCGTGGAACCTTCAAACTGAATCCCTTGAGAGGGTATCCGGTTATGCGACTTGTCTCTAGACTACGGGTATGGGTTTTTAGTATACAAGGAATGTGATTCTCTTAATATATGTTCAGTAGACATATAATGTATAGATATTAGAGTACCTTTACCTTTTGTATTTCTTTATGGATTCTGGGGTCCCCTAACAAGTATTGTTATGCCCACCCATGCATGGGATTTTCCCGCATGTGTCGTGTCTTGGGAAGATGAGTAACCTTTTAACAGTCCATGGAGGACTAGGACCAGATAGAGCTTTCGACGTTCCTTACAGGATGAGGTATTCCAATATCTTCAAGTAGCAGTCTCAGAACCTCTTTCGGATTATAGGTTGGACTTTATAGTTTGCATACTCTGGTTTTGGTGGTCTGGTATTCGGGACTAGTTTTTCTTTCTACACTTTACTTTTGTTATACTCTGTTGGTTGGGATTATTTGAATGCATGAATTTTTTTCCGTAGTGGTTTTTATATTTAAGCATTTGTGCGCTTGGAGATGTGTATGTGTGTACATGTGCTTAGGAAATTCCTTCCATGTTAGTTATATTCCTACTCGATGCTAGTCACTAGACACTAGCCTATTGGAGGTGAGCTTAGTGAGTCATGGCATGGGCCCTACTTGGACAGGTCGTGATATGAACTCCTTCTGCTAGATTATATTCCTGGAATAGAGACTCCTTGTATTGGAAATGTTTATCCTGGACACTATGAAATGTAACATATTGTTAATCATAGTTCTAAATTTATAATATCAACCTTATTGCTTGTTTATCTTTTCTCTTATTTTTTCTAAATTAAATATGTGTAGAGACCTCGTTTGAATCATCTATTCCAAACATTCACAATAATGTTTTTGGAATATATTTCTTATGAAATAAAAATAATATATGTGTTTTGGTCAATTGTAATCACAAAATGTAGCTTATTTTCCCTTGAATCGAAATCTCCAATTGATTATGCATCCTAAAAGTAAATTCTCTAAACAAGTAACTATTGTTTTTAGAAAATCATTATGTCATATACGTATACAATAACTAACATAATATCTAAAAATCATTATTCTAGTACAAGTACCTATCAATAGTGCCATTGGAAAACCCCTTTATTCTCAAAATGATCATGATGTTTAGTATACCAAGCCCTTGGAGACTACTTTAAGGAAAAAATGATTTTTTCAATCTATAGAGAATTATTTTATTATTTTCTTGAATGAAACCTTTATGTTGTTCCATAAATACTTCTTTTTTATTGTCACCATTTAAAAATGATTAATTTATATCTATTTTAAATAACATGTAATTCTTATGAGATGACATTGCAAAGAACATTTTAATCATATAAATATTGAAATTGGAGAAATGGACTCCAAAAATTCTTGACCTTCCATATTAGAATATACTTTTCAAACAAGTTTATCTTTATTCCACATTACATCGCCATCTCATTCATTTTGTTCCTAAAAAATCATTTATACCAATCACATTTTTATATTTTGGTATAACTAAAAGTTATCATATAAATCTATTCTCAATTTCATTGTGTTATTCTATCATATATTTCACCCATTCATCTTGTTCAATAACCTCAACAACTATTCTAGGCTCAAACATATGATACAAGAGCAGTATGGTTCTTAACTCTTAGCCTCCTTCTAGTCCAAACTGGTGTATTCTAGTTTCCAATGATACTCTTAGTTTTTATATGTATTTTTAAAATATGAATCTGGTTATTATCACCAAAATAGATTCATAGTCATCATTGGAATACTTTGGATTGACATAAACTCTTTTTGGACTGAAATTAAAATCGTTTTCAACCATTTTTTCAGAAATCTACATACTATTTTCTATAGGAAACATAAAATATATTTGAATATATTGAATTCTTTTTTCAAATAATTTCATCAATTATAAAATCCAAAAAATGAAAGAATCTATGAAATATCTTATTCCATCATCTTTATCCATTACTTTTTGATAAATAACCTATAAATACCCTATTATCATTTATTTTCTTAAGGTTTTGCAACATTATTACAATAATTTCAATATAACAAGAAATTATAAATATAGTGAAATATTTCACTATAATATTATTTTTGAAAAACATATCATAAGGTGTAGAATGTGTCAAATTTTTTAACATACGTCTATTTTGAATATACACTATTTCACAAGATTTTATAGGCATAATTATTTTGAACCGTTATTCTATTTTTTTCATTATTCTACCATTTTTTAAAATACTTTTATTCTTCTACTATGTAAAACTATTTTATTTTGGTGTATTAGGTGTTCTATATTGAATATTAACTTTATGTTCTTAATAATAAATTTCAAAAGCATCACTTTTGTCTTCCTTCCTATTATCATATCTCATTTCTTTACATAAACTAAACTCTTTTTCAACATTACTTCTATATAATTTAAACATCCAAACAACCTAAAACATCTTCTTGAGGAAAGGAACATCAGAAATTTGAGTAAATTAATCTATATAATTGATAAAATTGATATAAAATTGAGTTTGTTTCTCTCTCGCATGCCCAAATATATCTCTATGGACTAATTTAGAAGGTCATATAGACGTGATAAACACTTTATCACAAGTATTCTAAAATATCTTACCATTTCCACATATTCTGCAGATTTTATCATGATCTCCATTCTATTTGTGTAAATCTCTAACCAATTAGTGACTCGTAATATTTATAAGTATTCCTTTTCCAAGATGCACATTTTTTCTGTTCCATATTAATTTATCATCTTTAATTATCATATAACATGTTTTAGATGAATATCCAATCATGAATAAACTCTAACTTTTTCAAATACCTTGGGAAAAAATTTATTCATCACTTGAGATTTTAATGATAAATGAGTATTTATTTAATGTTAAATCATTACCATTATCATAATGTTTTCTAACACACAAAAAGTTGGGTTTTATCCCTTTGATATAAAGAACTTAATTATATTGAGAATTATAATTATAAATTTGAGTTTATCCAACACAATTTAATTAAAAAAAGTGTCATTAAAAAATTTTACATTACCCCTTAATGTTTCTCAATGTTCATCATAATTTTAGCACCAAAATTCATGTTGGATGAACATCTACTACCAATTATCCATTGCATTATCTTCTTGAATCCGTTAAATATATCTTCTACTAATAATGACTTTTATTAATGTGAACCAGAACTATTTTACCTTTATCTTTGAGAGGTAGCTGAATAAGTAATCCTATCATGCATTTCTCTACACTATATCCATTGAAATCACACCTTCCACATAGTTCATTAAGAAAATCTAAGTTTTTGGTAAACTTAAAGTTGGTTTCCATATCTATATTCCTTATTCCAAAATCATCTTTGTTATCATTATAATTTCACACCTATCGTCATTCCTTCCCCCAGGTAAATACATGGCATTCCAAAAAGTATAGTATTTATGTCCAAACATACCAAAACATCTAAAATAACTAAGAAATCTGAATTTTCCTAAAAAACCAGAGTTGTATCCAAATTGTTTTTCTAGAATATAACATTTTCAAAACTGTTTTTTTATGATTAAATCTATGAATCAGAATAGAGTTTTCATTCAAGCTTATATTTTTTCATGTAATCCATTAGGAAGCTTCTATAAAATTTTATTGGTACATATTTTACCATAATTGATATTTAACCAAAAAAATTTAGTTTCGGAAATTTTAGAAATAAAATTTTCAAATAACGATTTTACCTAAATTTTTTCAATATATCTAGGATATTATTCCATGATATGAATATATATTTAAAATTAATTCCTGATATTTAAATATTATTTCGTAGATTCAAAGTATGTTGACTATGAGATCAATAATTCTTTATCCTTTAGATAGTGTTTATCCTCAAATTAATTTATCGTATTCTCATATTAAGTAGAAACCTGCGATTTTTCTTTCCTTCTACAAGAGTTATCTCCATTTGAACTTGATCACACTTTTACAACACCAAATTATTGTTCATTTTTAATAACATTTTATTTTTCTTGAGTATAGGGTTTTTCAAAATATATACCTAAATATAATATTTGATCAAGTATTCATAATCAGTTTGTTCTGAATTATCCTCACCCTATTTGAGGAATCAATGGTTTTCTGAACATGAGCCATTAAATTTTTAAAATTTTCATGTGTTTGTTTATCAATAGGGGTGTATGAGTAAATATCAGATTAATCTTATTGTATTTATATAATTTTTATTTTCTTCTGTAAAATATCTTGTTACTTATACGCGCCATTGAAGATTATTTAGAATTTTTTCTATAATTTATTCCCTGAGTCTTTTCATCATTTTCATATTTGTAATCTACTAATTTATTCTTTAGATAATTAACCGCATAAGGACCTAGATAATTATGTCTATTACATATACTGAATAACACACCTTTTTTCTTTCTTTTTTATATTATGATTCATTTTAAAAATGATTAAAATTACTATTTGATATTCTTCTTTATTATCAGAATCACTTGAGTGTACAATATCTTCATTATTAAAAATTTACATATATCTGAAGACATCAAAATTCATTTCATCTTTCAATTTATTTTTGAAAGATGTGTTCTTTCTCATTTATAATTAATAAGAATATTATATAACTCTTCAGATGAAGGATATTATCAATATTCTAGTGATGAAATTTTGGGATCAAATTTATCTAGAAAATTTCTCATATAATTCTTCAAAATTGTGGAATCATCTTGTTTCTAACAAAATACTAAAATATTATTCACATTTTCAACTAATCATTTAATAAAAGTATCAGTACTTTAATTTTATACCATTTCAATTTCCTCAAATTTTCTTATCTATATCTCTAGCTTTGCCTCATTGTCTTTCACATTTTCTTCCTCACTGATATCCAATTTATCCCAGATTTATTTGGTAGTTTTAAGTATCATAAATTTAGTGTATACATTTTTTAATAATCACATGATTATAGAATTTTTTATTTTCAATACACTTCAATATTCCTCTTTTTTGCAAACTTCATCACACCATCATTTACAATGGGTGGAAATATCGCTATAGCTACATCATGGACTTCCCATCCAAGAGAAAAAAGTTATATTAACAATTTATTCTTACAACTATGATAATTTATTCCATAAAATGTTCAAAAACCACATAAATTGACTAAATTAATATTATTCATTCTTAAATGTGGATTAATTAGATCCTTCAGAAGTAAATTTCTTTTAATATAAATTAAACTTCATGGAAGGATTGGTTTCCTGCACTAAAAAGGGGGGATGAATAAGTGGAAAATAGTTTCATCAGTTTCTTCTAAAAAAACCTATATATTTTTTTAGAGTAAGATCCACTAAAAAACACAACCTCAGATGATATGTAAGAAAAGAAAGAATAAGGAAAAATGCACTTTTTAGAATGTTTGCATCTATTGTGCAATGTTACTTCTTATTATGGCTAGTTGACCTCCCCAACCACATATTCTCTTCACTATAATAAAAATTGGGTACCAATAACACCCCAAGATTCCACGATGCATTTCCCTTTGAATAATGCAACATCTTTCATTTTAGGAAACTTCGTCATTCTAACACATCACGACCAATCAAACTAGCCATTATGAATAGTAATACCCAGTTTTTTATATTTTACCATTTTTATCTTTTATAATGGACTTCATTTTTGGGTCCGGAATATTGAAATTAGCTTAGGGTAAATTTTTTTATTTTTCTGAAAACACTCAGTTTTTTATGAATAGTGAAAATAATAGATTTTAATTAAAAACAATTTTTTTAATCAAAATAATTTATAGTTATAAATTATACTATTACGTATTTTTTAAGTATAATTAGATTATATTTTTACCATTCAATCAAATTTTGTTCATTGGACGTAATTTCACATTTGAACTGGACATAAGCAATTTTCAACCTTTTGATAGTTATTATTTATTAAAAACACGCTTTTTGTTTTGACAACATGAATTAATTTTAAATTAATTTATACCACTTATGTGTTTTGAATTTAGAAAAATGAATTCAATATTTAGAATTAAGAGTTCCAAATTGTATTAATAGGTAACTTTTATATTTAGACATCTTGAATAATTACTTCGGTAAATATTTTATTTACTATAGTTAAATGGTAAATAAGGGTAAAAAATAATATAATAATAATATTAAATTACCCTAAAACATGTTCTAACCCTATTTGCTGCTACAGTTCTGACCATGGGATCATTGGGTCAATTTTGGGACTCCATGGAATCACTTGTAAGTGATAATAACAATTTATATTAATTAATTTGAAGTAAATACAAAAATGACATAAGCATATATCTTTTAGTAAAAAATTTTTACATAGGGTTATATATGTTTTCTCTTCGACTATAAATATTCCTTATAAAGATAAAATTATTTCAGACATAATGTTATTTTATTTATAATTTTTAGACACTGAATAATTAATATTTTTTATGACACAATGATGATGATGTATTTTCTTTATTAATGAAAGAATCAAATAAATGGTTTTATTAGATGTTAAAATAAATATAATTTGAATGTTTTGAAGCCATCCACGAATTTTCTCGGTTAATGTGACATGTTAGGATTCATTAAATGAATTTTTTTCGAAGTAATAATGCTGTTAGAAATTTAAAAAAAACAAGATATCAAATAGTGTCAAAATTGGCATAAAAGAGTTTTTAAAACAAATATTATATTATTAATTGATATTCTGTTCCTAAAAATCTAATGTTTGGCCAATGATCATAAATAATATTATATATATATATTTAATGAACCACTTGAGGTTCTCTTGGAAGTGTATAGTAAGTTTATTAAACATATAATATAAAAATTCATAGAGACATGGTAATTGTCAAACTAATTAACTAAGAGTCATACCTTGAAGATAAGGTTAATATAGTGACCCAGACCTGTCTAAAACCTATTTTTAAGTGGTTATCAACCCATACCCACCTTATCCTAGAAATAATTCATTTTTAAGCCATTAGAAACTAAAAAGGATATTATTATAAAATAATATTTCAATCTTTTCCAAAGGTTCCCCTCACCCCTCTTATAAAAGAGCACTTCCCCTTCTCTAAAATTCACACCATAAATGCCATTTGGCTCAGCAAACCCCTACCCAAAATAATCATACTACTGAAATATCATTAACAATGAAATATTAGAATATCATATATGATAGAATATTAATGTATATGGTTCTTTTATAATTTAATAAAAATTAATTCACTATTATACATGTTGTTAACCTACCCTTGACCAAGGAAAATAACTAGGTAAGGTTTAATTTCACAATATCTTTATTATCTGAGGTTGTTTTTATGTTATTATATACTGAGACCTCTTTATCATACACATATATGTTTCTTAAAAAGGTATTCTAAAACATTTTTACTATTTACTAGAATATGTTTTAAATTCATTTATACCCTCGTTTTACTTTTTATAAAATGGTTTGAGTGGAATATTTTTTCCATTTTCCAAACAATGTACTATATGACAGTTTTGACAAAAATAAGGTAAGAATATTTTTTTAACTTATATGGAGGGTGCAGTTATTTTCTGCCATTATGACATCATCAAATCTTCCCTTACATGCTTATAAGAATATTTTCAAAATAAATGTTTTCTTTTTTAATTATATGACATTTAAATTATTTTAAAATAGAAAGAGATATTTCTCTAAAAAAAGTTTTGATTTCATCTATGTCAACATCCTTTGATAGATTTTAAGAATATTTGAAGTTGATTTATTATGATACAAAACATCCATCTTGTATTTAAGGTTTTGTGATATGTTTGAATATGGATGTGTTATTTTTACACCATTCATGATTTATGGATAAAGTATTGACATTTTGTTTTCTAGTTTTAATACGAATGTTTATGTTTTGTGTAAACCTTTTCATATGAGAAATGCATTGGACTTAGTAAGTAATGGGTGGAGCCCGATATAGCTCCTTGATGCATTGGTAGGTCTCATGAGAAAAACTAGTGTCTTGGCACAAGGACTTGAAAAAATCTTATTTGTAGTCTTGGCACAAGGCCTTGAATATGTGGTTATGAAGTCTGGCATTATGCATTCCATAATTACAAAAGTGGCTATTGATATTTCATGTGATTATTCAACTAGAAGAATATCCATGTGAATAATTAAATGGAATTATTTGATTTTATCTTTTTTATATTATGCAGAAGTTCAAGTTTAAAAGGCTATTGTTTATGTTTTATACATTGCCTTAAATGTTTATGCTTATTTGTGAAAATTTCCACTATATTGTTATTCTTACTAAGCATCTGAGCTCCCCACTTTCTATGTTTTATTTTTTCCAGGATGTAAAGAAGTATTTTATGACTGACCTTTAGAGATAGTCTGAGGGGATATGAGTGTGGTTTTTGGAAATAATTTTGTTGTAGTTTTTCATTTTATAATTTAATGTAAAACTTATGAATGTATATTTTATTTCAAATGCTACTAAACTAATCAGTATTTCGGGACATGATTTCCTTATATCATGCCAATGTCATGTAATAATGTACTGAAATTGGGTAACTGGGGTTGGGGCGTTACCGTTGGTATCAAAGTAAGTTTATTACAAACCTCAGAATCTAGATTTATATAGACTCGGATTAGAGCACATTACCCTATGATAGACTTTGAGGATTAGTATAGAAGAACTTCATAGAATTTTGGTATTGTAGAGATTTTTTGAGTTTTCCAAGTAATACATCACTATTTGGATACGAGCAGGTAGAGGTGGCTCTGGCACATATGTAACTAGCGGTAAAACCCGAAAACACCACTTTGATCTAGACATGAACGGGAATTGGTGCACAACAACAGGCCTTGCTACACTCTTTGGTAAGACACTCTTGGGGGATATTCTTTGGAAAATTCCTATTTTCTTTAATAATCATTATGAAGGGTTTATGTGTATATAATTCCTCCATGAAAACATCTTTATGATTATGGATTATATCCATAAGCTGTTTAGTTTATTTTAAGTGTTTAACAAGTTAGGAATTATGTATTTCGATTCATAAACTAATCTGGTTTATGCAATTCTTTAGAAATGGAACCTAGTGGATGGAATGGAAACTGTATCAATGCACGTAATCCATGTAGGTATTGACCTCCTACTAAAGATAATTATAGTGGAGCTGGTGAAGCAACTGGTGTAGATCAGCTTATCACCACACTAGGACAACTCACTCAGGTTATGAATAATAACCATACCCATAAGGAGCACCCTGATCCACAGCGTAGAGGATCAATGTTAGATCGCTTCATAAGGCATCAACCACCAACATTCAATAGAATACAAATCCATTAGTAGATGAGTAATGGATAAATTCCTTGGAGAAAATATTTCAAGCCTTGGGGAGTAGTGAAAAGGAAAAAGTTTTCATGATAGTTTACCGCCTCACTCGAGATGATGATCAAAGGTGGGCATTGATTCAAAACAAAAAAGACGATGATGAAGTATAAAATATGTAATGGAGAGAGTTTAAAGATATTTTCTTAGAAAAATACTTTCCTCGTGACCATCAAGCATATATAGAAAGGCAATTTTGGAGTTTGAGAGAAAAGGAGGATGAGAATGTCGCAAAGTTTGAAGTTAACTTTACAAGGTTAGCTAAAATGTTGTAGATTATATACTTAACCCAAGAAGAAAGATTTATTATTTCTTTTATGGGTTAAAACCATTTCTCTATCGAGCATTTGTCTCAAAATCCTTCTTATCATACGAAGATATTGTTTCATGTTCTATCTAGATAGAAAATGAATTCTCAACGTCTTACATTTTTAAAGTAATGCAAGAGAATAATAGATCTTCTGAACACTATAGAAATGGAAATAAGGGGAAGAATGGAAAATCTGAATATCCATCCTGTAGTAAATATGGGAAGAAACACCCTGGAACTTTCTTGAAGGGAATGGGAGTCTGTTACAAGTGTGGTGAAAAAGGCCACTAAGCTCGTGATTGCACGGGGAATAAAGTGGATGTCAATGACGAATTCTACAATTGTAGATAAAGGGGCATTATACAAATGAATTTCCTAAGCACCAAGGAAACTTTACTCAGAAAAGGCCAATGGATCAAGGCTAATCTTATGATATCACTACTTCTGGGCTTGAAGTTCCGAAAGACGTGGTGGCAGGTAATTTAATGGTTTCCTCAAGTTAAGAAAATGCTTTATTTGATTATGTATCATCGCATTATTCCATATTTTCCCATTTTTCTTCGAAAATTGGATATTTCCAATTTGATTTAATATAACGACCCATAATTTACATACATTTCTAATACTTCAAAATTGAAGTACACTTATTACAACATATAACAAAACCATGAATGGACCATATAGGTATGGTGTATTTAGAAACTGAGAAACATAAACAAATGGTTCATAAATCATCTACATTGTCTCCCATTTATTTCATCGTATCTAGAGTCACCTTTTGGAATATCCTACTTAATAACCTTCTCCCTGACCTGGGGAAAGAAAACATACAAAAGGGTGATCTCAAATGCTTAGTAAGGGTAAAAAAAAGAACTATCAATCACATCATATTCATAAGAACATAACATTTTGGAAATCTTAACCTGCAAAAGAGATTATAATTTCATAACATGGGATAAATCATAGTAGTGAAATGTAATCCCAATAATCATAACATAAAACATAAAGCTTTGTGGCATAAACACATAATCATAGAGAATCATTTCTTATTAGTCAAGACTCATAGCCAAGACTATCTTAGCAGACAAAGTCCATTTCTGAACAGAGTTCAATCCTCGTTTCAGACCTGTTTCACGGAACCAGTTTAACATGCCATTCTAGCCATGTCTATCTCATGAGATATAAATCTTTACCCAATGAATCTGAGGGAGATATAGGTCCCACCCATCTCATAATGATACCATTCTTATGTGTGCCACAAAATCATAATCTATACATCATAGCATAACCCATGTAATAAAAATGGGATTCTTAAACATCACATCATCATAACATAATCCATAAAAGATAAAAGCATATCATAAAAACAATTCCATCATAAAATAATCAAATAAATATAAAAATAGGGATAGAAATAGAACCCTATATTATCTTAGATGGAAAATAAATTTGATAAAACACTTGAACTCCATTCTTGAGGAAAATATACTTTCTACTTCAGAAACATTTTTCCTTTCTTAACATGTCATAAAATTTTAAACTAAAAGAATTTGATTAAAAATAAACTTCAAAACTATTAAAGGAAGCTTCTTGGAAATAATGATTCAAAAATCCATTCATGTCGTATAAGTTAAAAAGAACATTCTTCTCCTATTTTTCTCAGAAAACTCAAAAAGTACCTCGTACAAAAAACGACAAAAGATTCCTTTCATATCTTTTACTAAAAACTCACAGAAGGGTAAAATTTGATTTAAAAATTTGTAGAAGTATATAAATAATATTACATATTAAGGAAACATGGATGTGGATGATAAATATGTAACACCCGAGACTTTTATGTTATATAAATCATCACAGGAATCTTTTTCTACACAACACTTACTTGGCTTGCTTTACACGCAATCGCGACCTTCCTCGATAGCTTGCGTCGTACGCAATACCGAGTTTCACTAAACAACAATATGCTATTAAAACTAGCCTTTATGAATAGTAATAACCACTTTTTGAAATTTTATAAATTTTATTTTTCAAAATGGACTTCATTTTTGGACTCAGAATATCAAATTTAGCCTAAGGTGAAATTTTGGTACTTTTCGGATAACTTTAATATTTTGATGAATAGTGAAAATTACTAAATTTTAATTAAAAACAACTTTTTTAATCAAAACATTTAATAGTGATAAATTATGAATTTGAGTGGTTTTAAAGTGTATTTAGAATATATTTTTACCACTTAATATAATGTTGGTCATTGGACACAATGTTACAATTAAACCGAACATAAACAAGTGTCAATCTTTTGATAGTTATTATCTCTTAAAAACACGCTTTTTGTTTTGACAGCGGGAATTAATTTTAAATTAATTTCTGCCACTTCTGTGTTTTGAATTTAGAAAAATGGATTCCATATTTGGAATCAGGATGTTCAAATTGTGTAAATAGGTAACTTTTATTTTTAGACATTTTGAATAATTACTGCGGTAAATATTTTATTTACCATGGTTAAGGGTAAATCCGGTAAATAAGGGTTAAAAAATAATATTATAATAATATTAAATTACCCTAAAACGTGTATTAAACCTATTGTTTGATACATGGTCGACCATGGGCACCTTTGGGTCGATTTTGGGACCCCATTGATCCACTTGTAAGTGATAATGACACTTTATTTTAATTAAGTTAAAATGAATACAAAAATGACACAAGCATATATCGTTTAGAAAAACAATTGTTACATAGGGTTATATATGTTGGATTTTAGATTATAAATATTCATTAGAAAGATAAAACGATTTCCTACATGATGGTATTTTATTTGTAATTTTTAGACATCAAATAAGTTAATTTATTTATGACACAACGATGATGCAGTAATTATCTTATTAATAAAATATTGACATAATTGATGTTATAAACACCAAAATAAATGTAATTTGAGATTTTTTATGAATTCCACTAATTTTCTAGGTTACTATGATATATTAATGTTGGTTTAATCATCTTGGTTCGAACATTTAATTCTGTTATGACTTTCACAAAAATTATATATCAAATAGTGTCAAAATTGACACAAAATAGTTTTTAAATCAAATATTATCTTATTAATTGTTATTTTATTCCTAAAAATCTAAGGTTCGGCCAAAGGACTTAGATAAGGATATATATATTAATAATAAACAATTTGGGGTTCTTTTGGCATGTTATAGTAAGTGTATTAACCATATAGTGAAAGAAAACAAAAAGACATGGTAAAAGTTAAATTATTTAACTTAGAGTTAAATCTAATTGATAAGGTTAAAATAATATCCTAAACTTGTCTAAATTCTATTGTTTGATAGGATTTCGACCCATCCCCACTTTAGCTTCGAAATAAGACCCTTTGGAACCATTATAAACCGATTTTGACTTTAATATAAAATAATATTTTGAGATATTCCTAAGGTGCCCCTCTCCTCCCCTATAAAAGGACACCTCCTCCCCCTCCTCCTCACACCAATTTGAGCACTCAAGCTCGGCCAACCCCTGCCAAAATCTCTTCTCCACTTCCCTAGCAACATCCTAGAGGTTCTGGTCTTCCTCAAAGACCAATTCTAGTGCCCTAAGAAGAGGTCTCAAAGAGGCACTTCAAAGAAGAGGTAATTACCGTTACCAATTTTTTCATCTTTATTTCTTCTTCCACTTCTTCTTCTTAGGTTGTTTCATTATGAAGTAATAACATCAGTATCACTCATATACTGATATGTTATTATAAGTATGAAACAACCCTATTTCACCATCTATCCATCCTACGGAAAAAGAAATCACCGCGCGTGCGTACGTACGAAATACCGTCTCCACGCCGTGGTGTAATCTATTTTCCACCACCACCTTACATGGATGGGTATAATGGTGTAAAGAATAACTATACATAGTTATTAAAACATCATATTGATTCTAATATATTGTATAATCCACTCCAATTCAATTCAATATTTATAGAAATGATATCATCGCTCGTGCGTACGTACGGACTACCGTCTCCACGACGCGATGAGATTCATTCTCCATGTTAACCATTTAAGAATGATTATAATGTATATATAAGAAATAATAATGAAATATATGACATTATAAAGCTACTGGATTTATGTATATATATACCTATGTATGTCATCTACTTACTTCCATTTCAAGACAATAAGGAAAGAAAAACAGCGTTCATGCGTACGTACGGACTACCGTCTCCATGAACGGTGTTTTTCATTTTATTTATCTATCTATTATATATATATATACTGAATATATATGATATATAAATCATATTTTATATTCTGGAAGTAAGTAAATCATGATATAAGTAATAATGATGTCAAGAACAACAAGTCAAAACACCTACGATAAATGAAACGATTTTACCCAAAACGCTTCTTTAACATGGAATTTACAAAAGAACGGGTAATATAATGTCATAAGTGAACCATATATGATATCATAACAATGAATATGATTCTGTAATAAGTCAATAACATGATTTAAATCATTATACAGGAGGTTCGGACACTTACAAAGCAAGTCGGACCTAAGGTAAGGGAAATATCGCAATCTCATTTTTATCCGAGATTGTTTGTACTTTGAAATTTACTGGGGTATATTTTATCATCCACATCCATGTTTCCTCAATATGTAATGTTATTTACATCCACCTACAATTGTTTAAATCCAATTTTACCCTTCGGTGAGTTTTTAGTAAAAGATATGAAAGGAATCTTTTGTCGTTTTTCATATGAGGAACTTTTTGACTTTTCCGACAAAAGTACGAAGAATGTTTTTTTAACTTAAACGGAACGAACGGATTTTTACGGTTTTATAAAGCCTTATTTTCATGAAGCTTCCTCCAAAAGATTTCATGACTATTTCTAATAAAATCTCTTTCTTTTAAAATTGCATGATGTTTTGTGAAAAGAAATTGATTTTGAAGAAGAAAGGATATTTTCCTCAAGAATTCATTTCAAGTGTTTTATCAAAATTATTTTCCATCTAAGATAATAAAGGGTTCTGTTTCTATCCATATTTTTACATTGTTTTGACTATGTTGTGATGGAATTATGTTTATGAATTCTTTTATCTTATATGAATTGATTTATGATGTCATGATGTTTCAAGAATCCCATTTTTGTTACATGTGTTATGCGATGATGTATGTTATATGATTATGTGGCACACATAAGAAAGGATTCATTATAAGATGGGTGGGACCTATATCTCCCTCCAATGCATTGGGTAAAGATTTTATATCTCATGAGATAGACATGGCTGGAACGGAAGGTTATTTCGGTTCAGTGAAACAGGACTGAAACGAGGATTACTCGATTCAGAAAGGGACTTTGTCCACTAAGATAGTCTTGGCAATGAGTCATGACTAACAAGAGATGATTTTCCAAGATTATGTGTGCATGCCACAAAGTTTCAAGTTTCATGTTATGATTATGGTGATCTCATTTTCACTTCTATGATTTCTTCCATGTTAAGTTATTATGATCTCTTTTGCAGGTTATGATTTTCAAAAAGATATGATATGATTTTTATTTCTTTTGTATACCCTTACTGAGCATTTGAGCTCACCCTTTTATGTTTTCTTTTCCCCAGGCCAGGAAGATGGATATTAAGTAGAATATGCTAAAAGGGACCCTAGATATGATGAAATAAATGGGAGGCACTGTAGAATATTTATGAACCAGTTGTTTATGTTTCCCAGTTTCTAAAGACACTATACCTATACGGTCCTTTGTGGTTTTGTCATATGTTATAATAAGTGTGCTTCAATTTTGAAGTATTAACAATGTATGTAAAGTATGGGTCGTTATAGTTGGTATCAGAGGAAAGGTATAGTCAACCTTTGGAAACTAGGATGTGAAAGCCTTAGTAAGAACCCTAAGGATAAGTCTAAGCATAGAACACAATCTTAGTGTTTTAGAAATGTCCTTGAATAACCTAGGATAAGACCTTAAGCATGAAAATTTTATTCTTGAATTATGTGGTTTTCTATTATAATTAGTGTTGCTCACACTATTCTTCTTGGTTTTAGTCAATGGCTGGAACCCGAAGGAACCGTGTTAATGCGGAATGCGATGGGCAATGCAATGATTGTCCCCCTGAGCAACCAAACGATATGGGAGCTGGAATGCAAAATCTTGTAGCCATGCTCACACAACTTTCTCAAGCTATGAATCATGCAGGACTTCCAAACGAGCAAAGGAGGGAGCAACATTCTGTTGAATCCTTCATGAGGCAGCGTCCACCTTCTTTCAGTGGGTCTACTGATCCATTAGTTGCTGAACAATGGATTAGTACTACTGAAAAGATATTTTCAGTTCTTCAATGTTCTGAACATGATAAAGTCATCCTAGCAGTGTATCGTTTAGAAGGAGATGCTGATCAATGGTGGAATCTTGTTAAGAATATGAGGCAAAGGGATGAAATTGAGTCTATGGAATGGGACGAGTTCAAGAACTTATTTTTCAATAAGTACTTACCTCGTATTCTCCGAACAAAGATGGAGAAAGAGTTCCTTGAACTGAAGCAAAGGGATGATGAATCTGTTAGTACCTATGAAGCAAATTTTACAAGACTTGCAAGGTACGCTTCTGGTATTATTATCCAACCTGAGAGTAAGATCGATCGATTCTTTAGTGGCTTAAAACCAAGTCTTCGAAGGGCGTTAGCCATAAGGGACTTCAATAGCTACGAGGAAATCGTTCGATGTGCTCTCAAAGTCGAGATGGAGATTGGAGTAACCCATCAGTCACATGGGTTTGATAAGAAGAGGAAGATGGAATTCAAAGAAAAATCTAAAGAGCACACGGAAAAGAAGCTGAGCTTTTCCTTATGCTCAAAGTGTGGAAAGAAACATGGAGGGAGTTGTCTTAAAGGGACAAGTAAATGTTTTAAATGTGGAAAAGAAGGTCATCGGGCATTTGAATGCCGTGATAATGGGAAGAAGATGTCTAATGATGCAAACAAAGGAAGGGATACACAGAATGATCCTACTACACTTCAATGTTTCAAGTGCAAGGAGATGGGGCATTATGCCAATCAATGCCCAAATCCAAGAGTTGATGATGATGGTCAACGTCAACAAAATCTTAAGGCTAAAGACAAAGGAAAGTCACATGCAATTTCTATCAGCGATGTGGAGTACGATAACGATGTGGTGAAAGGTACACTTACCATCCACTCTAAAGTAGCAAATGTTTTATTTGATTCTGGATCCACCCACTCTTTTATTTCTGAAGACTTTTCTAAGGGTATCACCGTATTACCTCAACAATTAGATGTTGAGTTAGCTGTGACAACACCTAATGGCACATCAATCGCATCAAAAGTTTATAATTCTTCTCCGATCGAAGTTTGTGGGAAAGTGCTTCCTGCAAATCTTGTGATCCTTCCTATAGTTGAATTTGATGTGATTCTTGGCATGGATTGGCTTTCTTTATACGGAGCTCATATCAATTTCCAAAGAAGGGAAGTCACATTTCATATTCCAGATCAATCTATGATCGTCTATCAATGCAAGGATGAACATAACCTTCCAGTGGAAATTTCTTCCATTTTATGGGTATTGATTCCACTAAATGAAGGTTATTTATCTCAAATGGTTGGTGAGAAACTCAAGATTAAGAATATGCCCATTGTACGGGAGTTTGATGATGTATTTCCGGAGGAATTACCGGGTCTCCCACCAAATCGTGAAGTTGAGTTTTCAATAGAACTCGTACCGGGCGCTTTGCCAATTTCAAAGACACCTTATAGAATGGCCCCAATTGAGTTGCAGGAATTGAAGAAGCAACTCCAAGAGAATCTTGATAAGGGATTCATACGCCCTAGTGCGTCACCTTGGGGAGCACCTGTTCTATTTGTTAAGAAGAAAGATGGATCAATGAGACTCTGCATTGATTATCGAGAACTTAACAAGATCACTATCAAGAACAAATATCCTCTCCCACGCATTGATGACTTATTTGACCAACTACGCGGAGCTCAATACTTTTCCAAGATTGATCTTCGTTCAGGGTATCATCAATTATGGGTCAAAAGGGAGGATATACCAAAGACGGCTTTCCGTACAAGGTATGGACACTATGAATTTATAGTGATGCCATTTGGTCTTACTAATGCCCCTGCTATCTTCATGGATCTAATGAATAGAGTCTTTAGAGACTATCTTGATCAATTTGTGGTAGTCTTTATAGACGATATTCTTGTATATTCAAAGAGAAAGGAAGAGCATAAAGATCACTTGAGAATTATATTGAAGACCCTGAGAAAGGAGAAGCTTTATGCCAAATTTACTAAGTGTGAATTTTGGCTTCAAAAAGTTGCATTTTTGGGTCACATAATCTCAAAAGAGGTGATATCTGTGGATCCAGCAAAAACAGAGGTTATCAAAAGATGGTCGAGACCAACAACAGAAACTGAGATCCGAAGTTTTCTTGGTTTGGCTGGATATTATCGACGTTTTGTAAAAGATTTTTCACGATTATCTAATCCAATCACCAAGTTGACTCGGAAAGGAGTTAAGTTTGTCTGGACAGAGGAATGTGAAGAGAATTTCAAGGAGTTGAAAAGAAGGTTATCCAGTGCACCTGTGCTCACACTGCCTTGTAGTGGAGAAAGGTTTGTGATCTACAGTGATGCATCCAAGAAGGGATTGGGGTGTGTTCTTATGCAAAATGAAATGGTGATAGCTTATGCCTCACGACAGTTAAAAATCCATGAGCAAAATTACCCAACACATGATTTGGAGTTGGCTGCGGTAATCTTTGCATTAAAGATTTGGAGGCATTACCTTTATGGTGAAAGGTGTGATATTTATACTGATCATAAAAGTTTAAAGTATATTTTCACACAAAAGGAGCTGAATATGCGTTAAAGAAGATGGTTGGAGCTGATTAAGGATTACGACTGCTCAATCCATTACCACCCTGGGAAAGCAAACAAGGTGGCAGATGCATTAAGTCGACAAGACCATGCTAGTTTATCCATGATGAGGATCACAAAAGATCCAATATTTATGGATTTACAAAGGATGGATCTTGGAGTTATAATGGAAGGGGAAAAATCTTATCTTTCTCAAATGAATGTTCAACCATCTATACATGTGAAGATTAAAGAGGCACAGAAAGAAAATGTCGAGTTACAAAAGAAGGTGAGAAATGTTCCTGAATTCAACCTTGATTGTGATGGGATAATAAAGTTCAGGAATCGGGTTTGTGTTCCTCCCATCCCCGAATTAAAGAAGGAGCTGCTGGATGAGGCTCATAGTTCATCATTCTCTATTCATCCTGGAAGTACGAAGATGTATAGGGACCTGAAAGAGTACTTCTGGTGGGATGGCATGAAAAGAGATGTTGCTGAATATGTCTCTCGATGCTTGGTTTGTCAACAAGTTAAAGCTGAGAGACAGAAGTCTAAGGGGATGTTACAACCATTACCCATACCCGAATGGAAATGGGAAAACATCACTATGGACTTTGTCACAGGACTTCCTAAAACATCCAAAGGCAATAATGCTATCTGGGTCATAGTTGATCGTCTTACAAAGTCCGCACACTTCATTGCTATTAGAGAGGATTTCCCTCTAGATCAGCTTGCCAGGATATATGTAAAGGAAGTGGTAAGATTGCATGGAGTACCACTTTCTATTATATCTGATCGGGATCCGAGATTTACCTCGAAGTTCTGGCGAAGTCTTCAGCATACTCTGGATACAGAGTTGAGTTTCAGCACTGCTTATCATCCCCAGACAGACGGTCAGTCTGAGAGAACAATTCAAACCCTAGAAGATATGTTGAGAGCTTGCTCTATGGATTTCAAAGGAGGTTGGGATCAACACCTACCTTTGGTGGAATTTTCTTATAATAATAGCTTTCACTCCAGTATTCAGATGGCTCCTTATGAAGCTCTCTATGGAAAGAAATGCAGGACTCCAACTTGCTGGGATGAAGTTGGGGAAAGAAAGCTGTTAGGACCTGATCTCGTTGATGAAATGGCAAAAAAGGTCAGAACTATTCAACAACACATAAGAGCAGCTCTGAGTCGACAGAAAAGTTATGCCGACAACCGAAGAAAAGACCTAGAGTTTGAAGTGGGCGATAAAGTGTTCTTACGAATATCTCCCTGGAAGAGGGTTATGAGATTTGGAAAGAAGGGGAAGTTGAGCCCTAGATATATCGGTCCTTTCGAAATACTGGATCGTGTTGGGAAGGTAGCTTACCGATTGGCGCTTCCACCGAATCTTTCTCAAGTTCACGATGTTTTCCATGTATCTCTCCTGAGAAAGTACATACCAGATCCTTCACATGTACTCAGCTCAGAAGTTGTACCGCTGGAGCAAGATCTTTCTTATGAAGAACAGCCGATAGAGATTCTGGATCGTAGCGAAAAATTTCTACGAAACAAGACCACTCGCTTGGTGAAAGTTTTATGGAGGAACCACCAACTTGAAGAAGCTACATGGGAGCTTGAGGATATGATGAGGGAGAAGTATCCTCATCTGTTTGTTACAAAGTGACGAATTTCGAGGGCGAAATTCTTTTTAAGGGGGGTAGAATGTAACACCCAAGACTTTTATGTTATATAAATCATCACAGGAATCTTTTTCTACACAACACTTACTTGGCTTGCTTTACACGCAATCGCGACCTTCCTCGATAGCTTGCGTCGTACGCAATACCGAGTTTCACTAAACAACAATATGCTATTAAAACTAGCCGTTATGAATAGTAATAACCACTTTTTGAAATTTTATAAATTTTATTTTTCAAAATGGACTTCATTTTTGGACTCAGAATATCAAATTTAGCCTAAGGTGAAATTTTGGTACTTTTCGGATAACTTTAATATTTTGATGAATAGTGAAAATTACTAAATTTTAATTAAAAACAACTTTTTTAATCAAAACATTTAATAGTGATAAATTATGAATTTGAGTGGTTTTAAAGTATATTTAGAATATATTTTTACCACTTAATATAATGTTGGTCATTGGACACAATGTTACAATTAAACCGAACATAAACAAGTGTCAATCTTTTGATAGTTATTATCTCTTAAAAACACGCTTTTTGTTTTGACAGCGGGAATTAATTTTAAATTAATTTCTGCCACTTATGTGTTTTGAATTTAGAAAAATGGATTCCATATTTGGAATCAGGATGTTCAAATTGTGTAAATAGGTAACTTTTATTTTTAGACATTTTGAATAATTACTGCGGTAAATATTTTATTTACCATGGTTAAGGGTAAATACGGTAAATAAGGGTTAAAAAATAATTTTATAATAATATTAAATTACCCTAAAACGTGTCTTAAACCTATTGGTTGATACATGGTCGACCATGGGCACCTTTGGGTCGATTTTGGGACCCCATTGATCCACTTGTAAGTGATAATGACACTTTATTTTAATTAAGTTAAAATGAATACAAAAATGACACAAGCATATATCTTTTAGAAAAACAATTGTTACATAGGGTTATATATGTTGGATTTTAGATTATAAATATTAATTAGAAAGATAAAAAGATTTCCTACATGATGATATTTTATTTGTAATTTTTAGACATCAAATAAGTTAATTTATTTATGACACAACGATGATGCAGTAATTATCTTATTAATAAAAGATTGACATAATTGATGTTATAAACACCAAAATAAATGTAATTTGAGATTTTTTATGAATTCCACTAATTTTCTAGGTTACTATGATATATTAATGTTGATTTAATCAACTTGGTTCGAACATTTAATTCTGTTATGACTTTCACAAAAATTATATATCAAATAGTGTCAAAATTGACACAAAATAGTTTTTAAATCAAATATTATATTATTAATTGTTATTTTATTCCTAAAAATCTAAGGTTCGGCCAAAGGACTTAGATAAGGATATATATATTAATAATAAACAATTTGGGGTTCGTTTGGCATGTTATAGTAAGTGTATTAACCATATAGTGAAAGAAAACAAAAAGACATGGTAAAAGTTAAATTATTTAACTTAGAGTTAAATATAATTGATAAGGTTAAAATAATATCCTAAACTTGTCTAAATTCTATTGGTTGATAGGATTTCGACCCATCCCCACTTTAGCTTCGAAATAAGACCCTTTGGAACCATTATAAACCGATTTTGACTTTAATATAAAATAATATTTTGAGATATTCCTAAGGTGCCCCTCTCCTCCCCTATAAAAGGACACCTCCTCCCCCTCCTCCTCACACCAATTTGAGCACTCAAGCTCGGACAACCCCTGACAAAATCTCTTCTCCACTTCCCTAGCAACATCCTAGAGGTTCTGGTCTTCCTCAAAGACCAATTCTAGTGCCCTAAGAGGAGGTCTCAAAGAGGCACTTCAAAGAAGAGGTAATTACCGTTACCAATTCTTTCATCTTTATTTCTTCTTCCACTTCTTCTTCTTAGGTTGTTTCATTATGAAGTAATAACATCAGTATCACTCATATACTGATATGTTATTATAAGTATGAAACAACCCTATTTCACCATCTATCCATCCTACGGAAAAAGAAATCACCGCGCGTGCGTACGTACGGAATACCGTCTCCACGCCGTGGTGTAATCTATTTTCCACCACCACCTTACATGGATGGGTATAATGGTGTAAAGAATAACTATACATAGTTATTACAACATCATATTGATTCTGATATATTGTATAATCCACTCCAAATAAATTCAATATTTATAGAAATGATATCATCGCTCGTGCGTACGTACGGACTACCGTCTCCACGACGCGATGAGATTCATTCTCCATGTTAACCATTTAAGAATGATTATAATGTATATATAAGAAATAATAATGAAATATATGACATTATAAAGCTACTGGATTTATGTATATATATACATATGTATGCCATCTACTTACTTCCATTTCAAGACAATAAGGAAAGAAAAACAGCGTTCATGCGTACGTACGGACTACCGTCTCCATGAACGGTGTTTTTCATTTTATTTATCTATCTATTATATATATATATATATATACTGAATATATATGATATATAAATCATATTTTATATTCTAGAAGTAAGTAAATCATGATATAAGTAATAATGATGTCAAGAACAACAAGTCAAAACACCTACGATAAATGAAACGATTTTACCCAAAACGCTTCTTTAACATGGAATTTACAAAAGAACGGGTAATATAATGTCATAAGTGAACCATATATGATATCATAACAATGAATATGATTCTGTAATAAGTCAATAACATGATTTAAATCATTATACAGGAGGTTCGGACACTTACAAAGCAAGTCGGACCTAAGGTAAAGGAAATATCGCAATCTCATTTTTATCCGAGATTGTTTGTACTTTGAAATTTACTGGGGTATATTTTATCATCCACATCCATGTTTACTCAATATGTAATGTTATTTACATCCACCTACAATTGTTTAAATCCAATTTTACCCTTCGGTGAGTTTTTAGTAAAAGATATGAAAGGAATCTTTTGTCGTTTTTCATATGAGGAACTTTTTGACTTTTTCGACAAAAGTATGAAGAATGTTTTTTTAACTTAAACGGAACGAACGGATTTTTACGGTTTTATAAAGCCTTATTTTCATGAAGCTTCCTCCAAAAGATTTCATGACTATTTCTAATAAAATCTCTTTCTTTTAAAATTGCATGATGTTTTGTGAAAAGAAATTGATTTTGAAGAAGAAAGGATATTTTCCTCAAGAATTCATTTCAAGTGTTTTATCAAAATTATTTTCCATCTAAGATAATAAAGGGTTCTGTTTCTATCCATATTTTTACATTGTTTTGACTATGTTGTGATGGAATTATGTTTATGAATTCTTTTATCTTATATGAATTGATTTATGATGTCATGATGTTTCAAGAATCCCATTTTTGTTACATGTGTTATGCGATGATGTATGTTATATGATTATGTGGCACACATAAGAAAGGATTCATTATAAGATGGGTGGGACCTATATCTCCCTCCAATGCATTGGGTAAAGATTTTATATCTCATGAGATAGACATGGCTGGAACGGAAGGTTATTTCGGTTCAGTGAAACAGGACTGAAACGAGGATTACTCGATTCAGAAAGGGACTTTGTCCACTAAGATAGTCTTGGCAATGAGTCATGACTAACAAGAAATGATTTTCCAAGATTATGTGTGCATGCCACAAAGTTTCAAGTTTCATGTTATGATTATGGTGATCTCATTTTCACTTCTATGATTTCTTCCATGTTAAGTTATTATGATCTCTTTTGCAGGTTATGATTTTCAAAAAGATATGATATGATTTTTATTTCTTTTGTATACCCTTACTGAGCATTTGAGCTCACCCTTTTATGTTTTCTTTTCCCCAGGATATAAATAAAGGTTTTAGGTAAAAAAAAGGGAAGATCTTTATGGGAGATATTGAAGATCTTTCACCATGATTAGAAGATTACGTTCCGAGTTTCCAAAGACACTAAACTATTACGATCCTTGTGTGTGTGTGTTTTTATTATGTACTAAGTATTCCGCAAATGTAATGTAATGTCCATGTACGTCAAGATACGGGTCTCTACAAAATATTCCCTAGAAAATTCTGAATATAAACAATCTCGGATAAAAATGAGATTGTGAGATTTTCCCTTACCATAGGTATGATTTGCTTCGTAAGTATCTTAACATCCTGTATAATTATTTAAATAATGTCATTGACTTATTCCAGAATCATACTCATTGTTATGATATCATATATTTCCATATTCTTAGCTTCTTATTAGTAATATTTCATTGTTACTTGTTATTCGGGTGTTTATTACTTTTTGTTCTTATGCGTGTTTTGTTGAATAAATTCTTATTCTTCTCTTTAGGTTATAGATACCTCATTTCAAGAATGGTATTAGTGTAATATATATCATATTCATTCATTCAATTCATTTATATAGTCATTATGCAATGAAGATCATGTAGAACGAGTCGCATCATATCGTGGAGACGGTATTCCGTAGGTACGCACGAGCGATGATATCATTCTCATGATCGTGGAATTGTATGTATACTATTTCAGAATCAATATAACTTTATAATAATCATATATAGTTATTATTTACACCATTATACCCATCCAAGTAAGGTGGTGGTGGAAAATAGATTACACCACGGCGTAGAGACGGTATTCCGTACGTACGCACGCGCGGTGATTTCATTTTCTGTAGGATGGATAGATGGTGAAATAGAGTTGTTTCATAATTATAATAACATACCAGTATATTAATGATACTTATTTTATTACATCATAATGAAACAACTAAAGAAGAAGAAGTGGAAGAAGAAATAATGTTGAAAGAATCGGTAACAGACATTACCTCTTCTTTGAAGCGCCTCTTTGAGACCTCCTCTTAGAGCACTAAAAGTGGTCATTGAAGAAGCCCAGGACCACTAGGATATTTCTAGGGAAGTGTAAAAGAGAATTTGGCAGGGTTTGTCCGAGCTTGAAGGCTCAAAGTGGTGTGAGGAAGAGATGGAGGAGGTGCCCTTTTATAAGGGAGGAGAGGGGCACCTTTGGAAAAACTAAAAATATTATTTTATTATAAAGTCATATTCGATTTTTAATAGCTCAAAATTGATTTATTTCAAAGATAAGGTGGATATTGGTCGAAATACTCTCATCCAATATAATTTAGGAAAGTTTAGGTTTCTATTTTAACCTTATCATTTAGATTTAACTTTAAGTCAGATAATTTATCTTTTACCGTGTCTTCTTGTTTTATTACACTATAAGGTTAATAAGCATACTATAAAAATTCAAAAGAACCCCAATTTTTTTATTTAAAATATATATAACCTTATATAAGTCATTTTTCTGACCCTTAGAGTTTTTAGGAATAATATAACAAATAATAATATAATATTGTTTTTAAAAACTGTTTTATGTCAATTTTGACACTATTTGGTAATTGATTTTTTTGAAAATCATAACAGATATATTAGTTCGAAAAAAGTTAATTAACTCAATACTAACATGTCATATTAATCTAGAAAATTATTTTAATTCTTAAAAAGTCTCAAATTACATTTATTTGGGTATTTATAACATCAATTATGTCAATATTTCATTATTAAGATAATTACTACATCATCATTGTGTCATATATAAATTATATTATTTAAAGTTTAAAAATTAAAAATAAAATACCATTATGTAGGAAATCGTTTTATATTTATAATGAATATTTATAGTTGAATTTATCTTATGTATAACCCTATATTAAAAATGATTTAGTTATTAACCTTTGATTTTAACTATTTTAATCCTTCTTTAAATAAATTAATAATAAATGTCCTAATCTAATCCAAGTGGGCTTAAATTGTCATATTTTATTCCTAAGGTTGTTTTAGGTCGAATTACACTTATCAAATAGAATTAGAGCATGTTTTAGGGTAATAATAATATCATGTTTACCCTTAATTACCCAATTTACTTTTAACCATGGTAAAAAAAGTAAAAAGTTACTATTCACCATAATTTATTTTCATCTCATTGAAAAAAAAATTAGTCCTCGATATTAACCGTGTCTCTTGGATTTTCGAAATTCCACTCACAAAAGCGGTAAAATTATGTTTTATGTAAATTTGGAAATTCTCCTAGGAGGTGGGTAAAAGACGGTGAAAAGTTCAATAAAATTTTTATATGTCTAAAATTATTATAAAATGACTCCAATGAATTACATTCAACTTATATAGGTATTATGTATAAATTTGAACAAAAATAAATTTATATAATATAACTAATTATTTAAATAAAAAGTCGGTTTTTAAATAATAACCCAGTGTTTTCACTATTCATCAAAAATTGAAAGTTTTCAGAAAAATACCAAAATTTCACCCTAGGATAATTTCGATATTCTGAATCCAAAAATTAATTCCATTTTGAAAAATAAAATTTACAAATTATAAAAAAGTGGGTATTACTATTCATAACTGTTAGTTTAAATAATATTTTAATAGCATATCGTTGTTTAGTGAAACTCGGTATTGCGTATAACGCAAGCTATCGAGGAAGGCCGCGGTTGCGTGTAAAGCAAGCCAAGCTAGTGTTTTGTGTAGTGAAAGATTCCTTTGATGATTTATATTATATAAAAACAAAATATTTCTCATAAATGTCTCGGGTATTACATTCTACCCCCCTTAAAATCAATTTCACCCTCGAAATTCGTCACTTTGTAAAAAACAGATGAGGATACCTCTCCCTTATCATATCATCAAGCTCCAATGTAGATTCTTCAAATTGGTGGTTCCTCCATAAAAATTTCACCAAGTGAGTGGTCTTGTTCCGTAGGACTTTTTTACTCTGATCGAGAATCTCTATCAGCTGTTCTTCATAAGAAATATCTTGCTCCGGTGGTACAACTTCTGAGCTGAGTATATGTAAAGGATCAAGTATGTACTTTCTCAGGAGAGATACATGGAACACATCGTGAACTTGTGAGAGATTCGGTGGAAGCGCCAATCGGTAAGCTACCTTCCCAACACGGTCCAGAATTTTAAAAGGACTGATACATCTAGGGCTAAACTTTCCCTTCTTTCCAAATCTCATGACCCTCTTCCAGGGAGATATTCGTAAGAACTCTTTATCACCCACTTCAAACTCTAGGTCTTTTCTTCGGTTGTCGGCATAACTTTTTTTTCGACTCTGAGCTGCTCTTATGTGTTGTTGAATAGATCTGACCTTTTCTACCATCTCATCAACAAGATCAGGTCCTAATAGATTTCTTTCCTCAACTTCATCCCAGCAAGTTGGAGTCCTGCATTTCTTTTCATAGAGAGCTTCATAAGGAGCCATCTGAATACTGGAGTGAAAGCTATTATTATAAGAAAATTCCACCAAATTTAGGGTTTGATCCCAACCACATTTGAAATCCATAGAGCAAGCTCTCAACATATCTTCTAGAGTTTGAATTGTCCTCTCAGACTGACCGTCTGTATGAGGATGATAAGCAGTGCTGAAACTCAACTCTGTATCTAGAGTATGCTGAAGACTTCTCCATAACATCGAGGTAATCCTCGGATCCCGATCAGATATAATGGAAAGTGGTACTCCATGAACTCTTACCACTTCCTTCACATATATCCTGGAATGTTGATCTAGATAGAAATCCTCTCTAATAACGATGAAGTGTGCCAACTTTGTAAGACGATCAACTGTGACCCAGATAGCATTATTGCCTTTGGATGTTTTAGGAATTCCGGTGACAAAGTTCATAGTGATGTTTTCCCATTTCCATTCGGGTATGGGTAATGGTTGTAACATCCCCTTAGACTTCTGTCTCTCACCTTTAACCTGCTGAAAAACCAAGCATCGAGAGACATATTCAGCAACATCTCTTTTCATGCTATCCCACCAGAAGTACTCTTTCAGGTCCCTATACATCTTCGTGCTTCTAGGATGAATAGAGAATGAAGAACAATGAGCCTCATCCAGAAGCTCCTGCTTTAATTCGGGGATGGGAGGAACACAAACCCGATTCCTGAACCTTATTATTCCATCACAATCAAAGTTGAATTCAGGAACATTTCTCACCTTCTTTTGTAACTCTAAATCTTCTTCCTGTGCCTCTTTAATCTTCACATGTATAGATGGTTTAACATTAAATTGAGAAAGATACGATTTTTCCACATTCATTATAATTCCAAGATCTATCCTTTGTAAATCCATAAATATAGGATCATTTGTGATCCTCATCATGGATAAGCTAGCATGGTCTTTTCGACATAATGCATCTGCCACCTTGTTTGCTTTCCCTGGGTGGTAATGAATTGAGCAGTCATAATCCTTAATCAGCTCCAACCATCTTCTTTGGCGCATATTCAGATCCTTTTGTGTGAAAATATACTTTAAACTTTTTTGATTAGTATAAATATTACACCTTTCTACATAAAGATAATGCCTCCAAATATTTAATGCAAAGATTACCGTAGCTAACTCCAAATCATGAGTTGGGTAATTTTGCTCATGGATTTCCAACTTTCGTGAGGCATAAGCTATCACCATATCATTTTGCATAAGAACACACCCCTGCCCCTTCTTGGATGCATCACTGTAGATCACAAACCTTTCTCCACTACAAGTAAGTGTGAGTACCGGTGCACTATAGAACCTTTTTTCAACTCCTTGATATTCTCTTCACATTCCTCTGTACAAAAAAAACATAACTTCTTTTTGATTCAACCTGGTGAGTGGATTAGATAATCGTGAAAAAAATTTCACAAAATGTCGGTAATATCCAGCCAAACCAAGAAAACTTCGGATCTCAGTTACTGTTGTTGGTCTCGACCATCATTTGATAACCTCTGCTTTTGCTGGATCCACAGATATCCCATCTTTTGAGATTATGTGACCCAAAAATGAAACTTTTTGAAGCCAAAATTCACACTTGGTAAATTTGGCATAAAACTTCTCCTTTATCAGGGTCTTCAATATAATTCTCAAATGATCTTCATGTTCTTCCTTTCTCTTTGAATAGACAATAATATCATCTATAAAGACTACCAGAAACTGATCAAGATAGTCTGTAAAGACTCTATTCACCAGATCCATGAATATAGGAGGGGTATTAGTAAGACCAAATGGCATCACTATAAATTCATAGTTTCCATACCTTGTACGGAAAGCCGTCTTTGGTATATCCTCCCTTTTGAACCTTAATTGATGATACCCTGAACGAAGATCAATCTTGGAAAAGTATTGAGCTCCGCGTAGTTGGTCAAATAAGTCATCAATGCGTGGGAGAGGATATTTGTTCTTGATAGTGATCTTGTTAAGTTCTTGATAATCAATGCAGAGTCTCATTGATCCATCTTTCTTCTTAACAAATAGAATAGGTGCTCCCCAAGGTGACACACTATGGCGTATTAATTCTTTATCAAGATTCTCTTGGAGTTGCTTCTTCAATTCCTGCAACTCAATTGGGGCCATTCTATAAGGTGTCTTTGAAATAGGCAAAGCACCCGGTATGAGTTCTATTGAAAACTCGACTTCATGATTTGGTGGAAGACCCAGGAATTCCTCTGGAAAGACATAATCAAACTCCCGTACAATCGGAATATTCATAATCATGAGTTTCTCACCATCCATTTTAGATAAATAACCTTCATTTAGTGGAATCAAACCCCATAAGATGGACGAAACATCCACTGGAAGGTTATGTTCATCCTTGCATTGATAGATGATCATAGTTTGATATGGAATATGAAATGTGACTTCCCTTATTTGGTAATTGATATAATCTACATATAGAGAAAGCCAATCCATTCCAAGAATCACATCAAATTCCACAATAGGAAGGAACACAAGATTTTCAGGAAGCACTTTCCCACAAACTTCAATCAGAGAAGAATTATAAACTTTTGAAGTGACTGTTGTGACATTAAGGGTTTTTACAGCTAACTCAACATCTAATTGTTGAGGTAATACAGTGATACCCTTAGAAAATTCTTCATAAATAAAAGAGTGGGTGGATCCAGAATCAAATAAAACATTTTCTACTTTAGAGTGGATGGTAAGTGTACCTTTCATAACTTCGTTATCATACTCCACATCGCTGATAGAAATTGCATGCGACTTTCCTTTGTCTTTTCCCATAAGAGTTTTTTGACGTCAATCATCATCAACAACCCTTGGATTTGGGTATTGATTGGTATAATGCCCCATCTCCTTGCACTTGAAACATTGAAGTGAAGTAGGTTCATTCTGTGTATCCCTTACTTTGTTTGCATCATTAGACATCTTCTTCCCATTATTTCGACATTCAATTGCCCAATGACCTTATTTTCCACACTTATAACATTTTCTTGTCCCCTTAAGACAATTTTTTCAATGTTTCTTTCCACACTTTGAGCATAAGGGAAAACTCATCTTCTTTTCAGTGTGCTCTTTATATTTTCCTTTGAATTCGATTTTCCTCTTATATCCAACCCATATGACTGATGGGTTACTCCAATATCCATCTCAACCTTGAGAGCACATCGAACAATTTCCTCATAGCTATTGAAGTCCCTTATGGATAATGCCCTTAGAAGACTTGGTTTTAAGCCACAAAATAATCGATCGATCTTACTCTCAGTTTGGATAATAATCCCAAAAGTGTACCTTGTAGGTCTTGTAAAATTTTCTTCGTAGGTACCAACAGATTCATCATCCTTTTGCATTATTTCAAGAAACTCCTTCTCCATATTTGTTCGAAGAATACGAGGGAAGTACTTATTGAAAAATAAGTTCTTGAACTCATCTCATTCCATGGACTCAATTTCCTCCCTCTACCTCGTATTCTTGATAAGATTCCATCATTGATCAGCTTCACGTTCCAAACGATAAACTGCTAAGATGACATTATCATGTTCAGAACATTGAAGAACTGAAAATATTGTTTCAGTAGTACTAATCCATTGTTCAACAACTAATGGATCAGAAGACCCGCTGAATGAAGGTGGACGCTGCCTCATGAAGGATTCAACAGAATGTTGCTCCTTCCATTGCTAATTTGGAAGTCTTGAATGATTCATAGCTTGAGAAAGTTGCGTGAGCATGGCTAAAAAATTATTCATTCCAACTCCCATTACGTTTGGTTGCTCAGGGGGGTAATCATTGCATTGCATGTTGTATTCCTCATTAACAATGTTCCTTCGGGTTCCAGCCATTGACTAAAACCAAGAAGAACAGTGTTAGCAACACTAATTATAATAGGAAAACCACATAATCAAGAATAAAATTTTACACTTAAGGTCTTATCATAGGTTATTCATGGCCATTTATAAAACACTAAGATTGTGTTCTATTCATAGACTTATCCTTAGGGTTCTTACTAAGGATTTCACATCATAGTTTCCAAAGGTTGACTATACCTTTCCTCTGATACCAACTATAACGACCCATAATTTACATACATTGATAATACTTCAAAATTTAAGTACACTTATTACAACATATAACAAAACCATGAAAGGACCGTATAGGTATAGTGTCTTTAGAAACTTGGAAACATAAACAACAGGTTCATAAATCATCTGTGTTGTCTCCCGTTTATTTCATCATATCTAGAGTCCATTTTTGGCATATCCTACTTAATAACCTTCTTCCTAACCTGGGGAAAGAAAACATACAAAAGAGTGAGCTCAAATGCTCAGTAAGGGTAAACAAAAGAAACATCAATCACATCATATTCATAAGAACATAACATTTTGGAAATCTTAACCTGCAAAATAGATTATAATTTCATAACAAGGGATAAATCATAGTAGTGAAATGTAATCCCAATAAAGAAAAAAATAGGGTAATTGTGTAACAAAGGATTTATTCTCCCGAGTGTTTCTCCATGGGGAGCCCCTATCCCATTAGTTAAGAAGAAAGATGGATCTATGAGGATGTGCATTGACTACAGAGAGATCAATGTTATTACAATAAAGAGAAAGTATCCCCTACCCCACATTGATGATTTATTTGACCAACTTCATGAAGCTCAATGCTTTTCAAAGATTGACCTTTGATATAGATACCATCAGTTGTGCATAAATATGTAAGGCAATCTAAAGACAACATTTCGAATCAGGTATCAGCATTACGAGTTTATAGTAATGCCTTTTGGATTGACTAATGGACCCTCTGTCTTCATGGATTTCATGAATAGGGATTTTAAGAAATATCTTGATGAATTTATAGTGGTATTTATTGATGATATCTTCGTATACTCCAAAAGCTATGAAGATCATGAAAATCACTTGCGAATTATCCTGACGACTCTTAGAAGAAATGAATTATATGGGACGTTTTGCTACTTTGAATTCTGGATTCAAGAGATTTTGTTTCCTGGCCAAATTATCTCAAAGGATGGAATATCTATTGATCCTTAAAAGACCAAGGCAATCCAAGAATGGCCAGAACCGACAAGTATAACTGAGGTATGCAGTTTTATTGGTTTAGCATGTTATTATCAGCGTCTCGTCCATAATTTTTCTCGATTAGCTAACCCATTAAACAATCTCACACGTAAAGGGGTTAATTTTTTTGGACAAAAGAGTGTGAAGAATGTTTTGAATAACTGAAGAGAATATTAGTCAATGATTCTATATTGACTCTACCATTGGGGAATGACATGTTTATTATTTATAGTGATGCTCCAATGAAAGGACTTGGTTGTGTCCTTATACAAAATGATAGGGTTATTGCCTTTGAATCAGGACCGCTAAAAATTTATGAGAAAAACTATACTACTCATGATCTTGAGTTAGTAGCTGTAATATTTTCTTTGCAAATATGGAGACATTATCTCTATGGTGAAAATATGAGATTTATACTGATCACAAGAGTTTGAAGTATATTTTCTCACAAAAAGAACTCAACATGAGGAAAAGGCGATGGCTTGAACTACTCAAGGATTATGATTTCAATATACACTACCACATAGGGGAGGGAAATAGGGTGGAAGATGCTTTGAGTAGAAATAATCATAGAGTTTTGAACAAGATGAGAGTTGAAAGGGATCTTAATTTCATGGATCTAGTGAAAATGGATATGGGAATAACCATGGAAGGTGAAAAATCAATTCTTTTTCAAATGGTTTCCAAAAAATCTTTACTAGAAAGGATAAAAAGTACTTAGGTTATTGATGAGGAGTTTCAAAACAAGATTAAATCTGTGAATAATAGGAGATTGAGTGACTTTGTATATGAAGATGGCATTTTTTAGTTTGGGAAGAGGCTTTGTGTTCCCGATATACCTGGTATAAAAAGTGAATTCTTAGATGATGATCATGGCTCCAATTTCTTTATACACATTGGGAGCACCAAAATGTATAAACATTTGAATGAACATTTTTTGTGGGACAACATGAAGAGGGAGATTACAGATTTTGTGTTAAGATGAATGGTTTGTCAACAAGTGAAAGCTAGAAGGCAACAGCCTGGTGGAGTCATGAAACCTATTCCCATACCTGAGTGGAAATTGGAAAATATTACGATGGGCTTTGTCATGGGACTACCAAAGACTCCTAGAAGGAACGATGCCATATGGGTCATTATTGATCGTCTTACCAAGTCTGAACATTTTCATGCTATAAGAAAAGATTAAAAACTTGAACATTTAGCAATATTGTATATTAATGAATTTTTAAGACTTCATGGAGTACCCCAATTTATTTTTTCTAATCATGATCCCCATTTTACATCAAGATTCTGGAAACGTCTTTAGAAATCCCCGGATACTGAACTTCGTTTGAGCATGGCCTACCACCATCAAATAGATGGACAATCAGAATGGACTATTGAAACTATAGGAGACATGTTGAGATCTTGCTCACTTGACTTCCATGGTATGTGGGATAAATATTTACCTCCGGTAGAATTTTCATATAACAATAGCTTACATTCAAGTATTCAGATGGCACCATATGAAACATTATACGGAAAGTGATATCACACACCAACCAGTTGGGATGATATTGGTGAATGAAAACTTATAGGCCTATAACTTGTTGAGGAAATGATGGAAAATGTAAAGGTAATCCAAACGCACATCAAAGAATCTCAAAGTAGGCAGAAGAGCTATGCCGATAACCAAAGGAACTATTTGGAATTTTAGGTATGGGATCAAGTTTTCTTGAAGTTATCTCCATGGAAGGGTGTTATACGTTCTGGTAAGAAGGGTAAATTGAGTCCCAGGTACATCAGAACTTTCTAAATTCTAGAATGAATTGGGACTATAGCTTACCATTTAGAAATGTCCTCAAGTCTCTCCAAAGTTCATGATGTGTTCCATGTATCCCTGTTGAGAAAATACATGCCTGACCCAATGCATGTACTTACCTATGAGGAATTAGATCTGGAACCCATTCTGTCTTATTACGAAGAGCCTATCTGGGTTCTTTATAAAAGAGAACAAGTGTTGAGAAACTGGACGACTCGTCTGATAAAATTTCTATGGAGAAACCATAATATGGAAGAGGCAACATAGAAACCTGAGGAACATATGATGAAGAACCACCCGAATCATTTTATGTAGTAATATTCTAGAAATTTCGAGTATAAAATTATTTGAAGGAGGGGAGAATGTAAAACCCCAAGCTTCCACGGTATGATTCACTTTGAAAAATTCAATAGCTTGCATTGTAAGCAACTTTGAGACTCTAACACATCGCTACCAATCAAACTAGCCATTATGAATAGTAATACACACTTTTTTAAATTTTATCAATTTTGTCTTTCATAATTGACTTCTTTTTTGGGTTCAAAATATCGAAATTGGAGTAGAGTGAATTTTGGGTATTTTTCTGAAAACATTCATTTTTTTTAATAGTGAAAACACTAAATTTTAACTAAAAACAATTTTTTTAATCAAAATAATTTATAGTGATAAATTATTCTATTGAGTGGTTTTTAAGTATAATTAGATTATATTTTTACCATTTAATTCAATGTTGGTCATTGGATGTATTATCACATTTGAACTGGACATAAGCAAGTGTCAACCTTTTGATAGTTATTATTTCTTAAAAATATGCTTTTTGTTTTGAAAACGGGAATTAATTTTAAATTAATTTCTACCACTTCTGTGTTTTGAATTTGGAAAATTGGATTCCATATTTGGAATCAGGAGGTCTAAATTGTCTAAATAGGTATCTTTTATTTTTATACATTATGAATAATTACTTTGGTATGTATTTTATTTAGCACGGTTAAAGGGTAAATTCGGTAAATAAGGGTAAAAAAGTAATATTATAATAATATTAAATTACCCTAACATGACTTATAACCCTATTGGATGATACATGTCCAACCATGGGAAACCATGGGACGATTTTGGGACCCCATGGAGCCACTTATAAGTGATAATGAAACTTTATATTAATTAAGTTTAAGTAAATACAAAAATGACATAAGCATATATCTTTTAGTAAACAAACTTTAACATAGGGATATATATGTTATCTCTTCAACTGTAAATATTAATTAGAAATATAAAAACATTTCTTACATAATTTTATTTTATTTATAATTTTTAGACATTGAATAATTAAATTTATTTATGACACAATGATGATGCAATATTTTTTTTATTAATGAAAGAATAAAATAAATGGATTATAAATGTTAAAATAAATATAATTTGAAACTTTTGATGTCATACATGAATTTTATAGGTTAATGTGACATGTAATTATTAATTAAATTAATTTTTTTCAAATTAATAATCTTTTTGGAATTTAACAAAAACAAAATAGAAAATAGTGTCAAAATTGACATAAAAGAGTTTTTAAAAAAATATTATATTATTAATTGATATTCTATTCCTAAAAATATAATGTTCATCGAAAGGCCTTAATTAATATTATATATTCCATTAAGGAACCACTTGAGGTTCTTTAAGAAGTTTATAGTGTGCTTATTAACCATATAATATAAAAATAAAAAGAGACTTGGTAAATGTCAGACTAATTAGCTAAGAGTTAAATCTAGAAGATAAGGTTAATATTGTGAACCAAACCTCTCTAAAACCTATTGGATGAGTGGTTTTCGACCTATCCCGACCTTATCCTCTCAATTAATCGTTTTGGAGCCATTATAAACAAGAAATTATTTTATTGTAAAATAATATTTCAATATTTTCCAAAGGTTCCCCTAACCCCTCTTTTAAAATGGAACTTCCCCTTCTCTCAAATTCACACCTTCAAAGCCATTTGGCTAGGCCAAACCTTGACAAAATATACTCACAACTATCCTACCTTCATCTTAGAGGCCTTTATTTAGTCATGGAGCCAACTTAAAAAGCTGTTTTGATCAAATAAAAAAAAGAACCCGAAGAAGATGTAAATATTTCATCACCTCTGTCAAGTTCCTTTCTTCTTCCACTTCCTCTTTCAGTATTGTTTCTATTATAAAATAATAAATCCAGTATCTTATATATACTGTGATGTTATTATAAATATGTTGCAAAATTATTCATTATTATATACATTCTTTGAATGACATGTCACCATATGTGCGTATATACGGCTTACAGTCTCCACATCATGGTGTAGTTGTTATTCAATACATTATTATTTGGATGGGTATAATAATGATGTATAATTGATGAAAATAATAAATATAACATGATAATAAATTTTTATATATGATATACCATCCAATTATATATTATTTTAATATCAAAATAATGATATTGTCGATCGTGCGTACATACGGATTACCGTCTCCATGAAACCGATCATATTCATTCCCCATCGTGTAAATTCACAACTAATTTTCATTTGATGATTAAAATTAATGTTTAAAGACATAATATAATTCTGAATATGAATAAGATACATCATATCCACAACAAACATTAATTACATAACAAATCATATAAAGGAAAACGAATCAGTTAACACCCGAAACGATGATACTACGGAAATATCATTAACAATGAAATATTAGAAGATAATATATGATATCATATTAATGTACATGTTTATTATATAATTTAATAACAATTATTTATCCATTTTACATGATTTTAACCTACCATTGACCAAGTAATAAAACAAGGTAAGGGTTAATTTCACAATCTCTTTATTATCTGAGGTTGTTTTTACACAAGTATCTATTGGGACCTATTTATCATCCACATCCATGTTTCTTAAAAAAGTATTCCCAATTTTTTTTAATATTTACTAGAATATAGGTTAAATTCATTTATAAACTTGTTTTAAATTTTATAAAATGGTTTGAATGGAATCTTTCTGTCGTTTTCCAAACAGTGTACTTTATGACCTTTTCAACAAAATTAAGGTAACAATGTTTTTTTAACTTATACGGCGGGTGCGGCTATTTTCATTCCATTATAACATCATCGAATCTTCCCTTACAATATTATTAGAATAGTTTCAAAATAAATGTATTCTTTTATATTTATATGACTTTTTAATGATTTTAAAATATATAGAGATATTTCCCTAAAAAAGTTTTTATTTCATCTATGTCAACATCCTTTGATGGATTTCAAGGTTATATGAAGTTTATTTGTTATGATAAAAAACTTACCAATTGTATCGAAGGTTTTGTGATATGTTTGACTATGTATGTGTTATTTTTACACCATTCATGATTTATGTATAATGTATTGACATTTCATATGCTTGTTTTAATATTAATGTTTATGATATGTTTAAACCTTATCATATGAGGAATGCATTGAACATAGTAAGTGATGGGTGGAGCCCGCTATAGCTCCCCGATGCATCGGTAGGTCTCATGAGACAATCTAGTGTCTTTTCACAAGGCCTTGACAAAATCTTATTTGTAGTCCTGTCACAAGGCCTTTACTATGTGGTTATGAAGTATGGCATTATGCATTCCATCATTATGAAAGTGGTTATTGATATTGCATGTGATTATTCGATGTGTAGAATATCTATGTGAATTAGTAAATGGAATTATTTGATTTTATCTTTTAAATATTATTCAGACGTTCATGATTGAAAGGATTTTGTTTAGTCTGATACATTGACTTAAATGATTGTTCTTATTTATGAATGTTTCCGCTATATTGTTATCCTTACTAATCATCTGAGCTCACCCCTTTCTAGGTTTTATTCTTCCCGGGATGTGAAGAAGTATTTAATGACTGACCATCAGGGATAGTCTGATAGGATATGTGTGTGGTCTATGGAAATAATGTTTTCGTAGTTTATCATTTTATAATGTAATGTAAAACTTATAAACGTATCTATTATTCCAAATGCTTCTAAACTAATCAGTATTTCAGGACATGATTTCCTTGTATCATGCCAATGTTATGTAATAATGCACCGAATCTAGGTAACTAGGGTTGCGGAGTTACAATACCCATAGAATAATTCATACAAAATCATAGAAAACATGCCAGTAATCACATAAAATAGCACAACTTCACTTTACTATACATATATTATAAATACTAGATAATGTATTTCACAAATTAAACTTGGTTACATTAACAAGAAATGATACATGTCCACTTCCATGGGACTCCAAATATATATAAGTAGGAATAAAACATTGTGAATACTTGAATTGAACTGAATAATAAATATTAGACTCAAATAAAATCCCCAGAAAATAAAAAATTCATCCTATGTTGATCTCTAAATATATAATCATAGCTTTTGAAACTACTTATAAAGACTCATCCCACTGAGGGCCATCTAGCCAGTGGAAGCCAGAGCCATCACAACCCCATGCCAACGTCCATAATCTTGGGGTTGACAATAATCTTATTGACGGAATAACCTAAATGGGATTCATTTTCCAAGTTTACATGTATACACACAACCCAATTTTCTCCATGAAATAGTTCATATAAACATAAAAGAAAGATATAACATTTATAGGTAACCCATTAATGCAAAAAAATATACGGAGTACATCCGAGTATGATAGGTAGTCAATGCACCTCGGTATCACTATACTCCACTGTAATCACCTTCGATTTATCTGTCATCTTTATAAGATGCGACACATGTTGGTAAAGCCCCTGAATGGGTGAGAATACATACCTAGTATGATGCCTTGAAAACCAAAAGGGTGATATATTGATAAAATAATAGACATCTCAAACCAAAGAAATATTAAAGAAATCCCAATACACACACACAAAGATATATATATATATATCCTAAAAAATCCATATTAGAGAGAAATGGGATCTCCACCTCATAGCATAACCCTGGTCGATGAGTATGCATTCAACTCCAGTAGTCCATCAACAATGCCCGTCAACAAAAGTAACCTGACTAGAATACATGTGAAGGGGCCCTCTCCTAGTAAAATCCCTCCAAATTCGAGTGATCCATGCTCTATGTAGATCCTGCACCCCATTTGAGCATTAATATGGTGGACTACCACTCCGTAGATAGAGGAATTATGCCAGTGTATGGGAGTACTATCTTAATCTATGTAAAGAATACGGGGGACCCATGACCTGGTGAGATAACAATGTATTGACCCCATAGATATATTACATGCACCCTGAATAGGGGAGTACCATCTTTAAATTACTAAAGAGTATGGATGAATCACACCACTGTGAACTATAGGTGTTTTGTCCCCATATATTGAAGTCAAGTATCCTTAATAAGGGAGTATAATATCTACCTATAATCACTAAAAATATCCTAAAAGATCACTGTCATCATGGAGCATCTCTTAATGAAGTTTCACACTCGTAACATCTTGCATAATATATCATATTACACAATGAAGAAAAAACCTCATTCTATGTGAAAAACAAAACTCATAATGGTCTACTCAAGGGACAAAATCGGATTCAAAATATGTAATGACCTAAGTATTTATATAGTATTTTTTCCATTTTGGAAATAAATATTCCAATTTATTATAAATTTATGATGAATAAGTGGCATTTATAGAAATTATTGACTTTAAACGGATGGAATAGTACATCTCCTTAGGAATAATAACATGACCATTTGGAATAGTCATACGCTCAATAGAGTAGTAAACTCACCTAATAAATTATAAATGAAATTTATCCATCATATAAGTGAAAATATTATTTATTTATTTCATTAATCAAGTAAATAATTTAAAAAAAATTATAAATTAAGTGTTGGAATTTTTTTGATTCATAAATATTTAATTACAATTTTATAATTAAAATAATGATTAAAAAGGAAAATAAATTCATACAATATATTCATATGTTATTATTTTGTTTTATTATTATAAGATAATTTTTTGAGACTTGATTTAATTTTTCATAGTCTTATAAAAAAAATTATAGTTTTAAAATTATTATTTTTCGATTAAATTATGATTTTAAATTAAAATTACATTTTTCATATTTAAGAAAAAATTAAAAAAAATAGAGTTCATTTTTGAATTATACACATTGATAAATTATTTGGGTGAATTTTTTCAATTTTTCTAAAGTACATGAATTTTTTGTAAATAATGAAATATGATAAGTTATGAAAGATGCTAAATACATTAATTATTGAGTCATGGATTATGTTATAATAATGTAAGAACCATTTTTTCAAACTCACATTCACTAATTTATTTATTTAGTCATAATAACCAATACTATTTCTTTTTGTAAGTAAAATAATAAAATTAGGATTAAAATAATAGAAACCCCCCTCTCCTCTGATATAAATACCACCCCCGCCCCCTCTACTCATCACAGCTCTCAAGCTATGGTAATTGTAAAAATTATACACAATCATGTTATCAATCATCTTCCCCACATCCAATACCAGTAGTTATTCCCAAAAGGAAAAAACCAAGGTCCTCAAGGAGGTTCTCGAGGAAGATAATTCAAGAGGTTAAAGTCAACCATCATTTTCTTTTCTTTTCTTTTCAATTATTTTTCTTTTCTTATACTATCTTCACATCCCCATATCCAAGATAAATTAAAACTACGGTATCTTATATATAGTATGATTTTATCATGTTTATAGAAATATTCATCATCATACTTCTTCTCCTCTCACATTTATTTTTAAAAAGCATTATCTGTAATGTGTCGATTTACTGAAATCATGGTCGATGTAATCTTAATTCCCATTACCGCTTTCTAGGATATCCATAAAACAATTTTAATAGCTGATTTTTTTTTAACTTTTTGATATAACCACTTTTATGTTCGGTAATTAACAAATTTACACAATATTAAATTACATTAAGAAACTAGTTATTGATTATTGAAGAACCTCCAAAATTATCTAAATAAATATCATCATTGTTTTATATAATTATTTATCACTATATTTGAGATAAATAATTTTAGGTATCACTTATTATTTTGGAAACATATTAATACCATTTAATTCTACTTTTGGAGTTTTTCGTCCATTCGATAAGAAAATCCTTTACGAACCGGACCATGGAAACCATGTAAAGAATGCACCCAAAATAGTTGAAATAGAAAATTATTATTAATAAATGGGTGGAATGATGTTATAAAAATTTATATGTTTCCGTAAAATATTATTAACACACATTTAACCACTATATCAGTGGTTTAATCACTTTTAATGTAACACAAACCCATGGAAAGTGAATTCTTAACCCGATTTCCATTATCTAGGTTAACCTTCTACTTTATTGATTTTTTCATGTTATGGTTACATGTAAAATAAAATTATATATATTATGTGGTAATATATGTATTTAAGTGTTTATACACATTCCTTTCATTTTATTAATTCTCTCTTAAATGATATAGTATATATAATGGACTCCTCGTTAAAAATCCCCTTTTAAATTTCTATTTTTACAAAATTCAAAAGTAAAGTTATGATGAAAGATTTAATGTTTTATAATTATGTTATGGTTGTTGCGATTTGTTTATGAGGAATCATGGGACCGATATCTCTCTCTAATATATTTGGTATGATTATGTTGTATTTTGGCCATATAGTTACTCCAAGTGTAACTACGATGGTTACACCGTAAGGTATCTTTGAGTGTTACATTGTAAGGTATCCATGAGGGTTACTCTATAAGGTATACAAGGGGGTTACAAATCAGATGGTAGTCATAATTGTTACAATCAAAAGTAATTAATTCCCCAAGTAATCTATATGGTTTATTTTTTTTAATGTTATATGGAAATATCATGGTTTTACATGTAACTATATGATACATATTGGGTGATAAGTATGTCTTTATGAAAGTGATTTTATATGTTTATAAGTATTACTGTACAAATTTTTTCCCTCATTCTTTTTATATCCCCTACTAATATTTTTTGTGCTTATACCAAATATAAAAAAACAATTCACGTTGTTTTAAGGATGCATAAGAGAAAGGAAGAAGTCAATATTAATATTGTGAAGGATTTTCAAGAATAAATTTCATGTTTTTATTAAAAAAATGTATTATGAAACAAATGGATATTGTTTTACTAGTATCCACCTAGTATGATTGTGGGTTTATATTAATGAATCAATTTATACCATTCTAAAACCCTAAAATAAAAATATGTTTGGGAATATGTAGATGTTATTTTTAAAGGAATATACTATATTATGTAATGTTTAGGGACGGGTCCTTATAGTTGGAATCATAGCACGGTTTACATAAATTCACGGGTTAGGATAATGTTAATAGAACACCATAAATGTTTTTTAGATTTCGATTATGTTGAAATGATATAGAATTTAGTGATTACAATGTTTCTTTATCTATGATATTTTTCTTTAGAATGGTTTTTTCATATTAGAAATAGGGAAGATGAATTTGGAAGGGATTGAGCGGATTGTTTTTCTTCAAAATCCAAAACCAAGAATGGTGGGAATTGGAGTCGAGCAATTTTTGATATCAATGGATTAGTTGAAGTTGGAAATAAATGGTAGTGGCATCCATGCAAGAGAACAACTAGTGTTTCCAAAAAAGGTACATGATGATAGTGGAACATTTTATTAGTCAAAACCCTCATGATTTTAGTGGATCTTTTCACTTAGTGGTGGAAGAAGGGTGCATCAAATCCCTTTAAAAGATATTTGATGTTATGAAGTGTTCAGAGAATCAAAAGTCTAGTCTTCTCATTTATTATTTTGAATTTGAAGTTGACTAGTGGGGGGTAATTGTCATAATAGTTAGGATAAATATGAGATTGATGCATTGGAATTGGGTGAATTTAAAAACCTTTTCCTTGAAAAATATTTTCCTAAGGTGGATCGACTTAGAATAGAAAATAAATTCCACAATTGAATCGAAAGAAGGATGATTCAGTGTCCATATATAAAGAAAACTTCACCTGATTGGAAAGGTATTCTCCGAATCATATTCGAGATCTTGATATTAAAATAAATCATTTTTACTCAGGGTTAATTTCCATATATTGAAGGGAATTCTCCTCCTGAGAATTCAAAATTTATGAGAAACTTTTTCTATGTGGTGACTATATTGAAATAGATGTTACTGATGAACATGTTTACATTGAAAAAATAAATAAATAAGAGCTCTATAAGGGAAGTGATGGGTAAAAATAAATCAAATAAATCTGGTGGTAAGAAACCCCAATTTCTTGTTTCTAAAAGTGTGCTCAAAAGAACCATGGGGAAATCCTTAACAAAATTGGGATCTGTTTTCGATGTGGCATATTTGGATATATGGCGGGAAATTTTAATGAATATGAACTTAATATAAATTCTGATAATCCCTCTATAAAGTGTTTTGAATGGGGTGAGATGGTTCATAATGGAAATACCTACCCAAAGAAAGATCTAAATTACGGAAATCAGCCAGATTATAAGCAGAATGGTGCAGTGAGATCCTTTGCGAATACGTCAGCAGATGTCTAGACATCAAATGAAGTGGTATCATGTACTTTTCTTTATTACGCATATTTTTTTAATTCCATGTTTTATATGGGGTCTACACATTCCATTATTTATTATAAATTTTCTATTAAATTGTGAATTTATCCCTATGAAATGAGACTGGAATTTTTGGTTAAAACTATAGGGGGAAATATTACATCAAAAAGGAATTATAAGAATCTTCTTATTGTAGTTTGTGGAAATAAATTACCTTCGAACATTTTTTTTCGTCCCTTATTAGAGTTTGATTTCATTTTGGGTATGGAGTGGATTTCTATTTATCATACTAATATAGATTATAGAGCAAAAAAAGTTGTTTTTTAGAAAGAGTTTCAGTTCATTTAGACGAATGAACCCATACAATTGATAATATATCTGGAAGATCAGAAACTATTAAAATATGTAAATGGAAGTTATCTTAATCATATTGTCAAAATTAATGGAACTATTCATATTAATGACGTGACAGAGGTAAATTAATGCTTGTATTTTTTTCTTGATGAGTTACCTACTGTTATACCTAATCAATAAGTGTAATTTATAGTTGAATTGGATCTTGATGCTAATCCAATTTCAAAACCCCCTTATCGAATGGGTCAAGTGTAATATATTGAATTGAAAAATTAGTTTGTATGAGTTTTTTGATAAAGGCTTCATTAATCCTATCACTTCACCATGGGGTGCTCATGTTTTGTTTTTTAAAAAGAAAGACGGTATCATGAGACATTACATTGACTATAGAGGATTGAATACAATTACTACTAATAATAAGTATCATTTTCCTCATATCGATGTCTTGTTTGACTAACTCTAGGGGGCATAATATTTTTTCATGATTGACTTGAGATCTAGGTACCATCATCCAAAATTAAAGAATTATAACATATCAAAAAACCATTTTCATACTACATATGGTCATTATCAGTTTATTGTTACACCTTTTGGTTTGACAAATTCCCCTAGTGTATTCATGGATCTTATGAATATAATATTCTGGGAGTATTTGGATATGTTTTTCATGGTTTTATTGATGATATTTTGGTCTTAAATGAAGATTGTAAAAAAAATTTAAGGATTTTCTAACAAAATTTGAATGAAAAGAAGTTATACAGAATATTCCTAAAATGTAATTTTTCATTTCAATAGATTTCTTTTCTTTATCACATTGTAAATAAGGATGGAATTATAGTTTATTTCATCAAAAAAAAGTTGTTCATGAATGAAAAAAGACATAAAAATGTGATATAGATTCATAGTTTCTTGCATTAGTAGATTATTATAGATTTTTTGTTAAAATCATTACAAAGTTATCTAGCCCACAAATCAAGTTGGCATGAAAATTGGATAAATATATTTGGAAATAGGAATGTGATGTTTGTTTTTAGGAATTGAAGAAGGGATTGGATAATGCTCTAGTTTTGGATATTCCTTCCAAAAAACTGTGAATTTATCATCTACAGGGATGCTTCCTTGAAGGGACTTGGGTATGTTTTGATGTCGAATGATCAGGTAATTGCATATTCTTCAAGACAACGGAATCCTCATGAGCTAAATTCTCCCACACATGATTTTTAATTTTTAGCTATCATTTTTTATTTGAATGATTATAGGCATCATTTAAGAATATACAAACATGAAATAAATACTGACCATAAAAGTTTTATGAACACAGGGTAGAGGATATTGCTTAAACTAATAAAGTATTATGATTATACAATCAATTACCATCCTAGAATATCAAACAATGTGATGAGTTTCTTGAGTCAAAAACATCATGATTAATTAAGCATGTTACCTTTAGAAAAAGACACATTGATTAATGATTTGATAAGTATTGTCTTAGAAGATGTTGGTGAAAAAAATTCCTAGGTTTGATTTTAGGTTTCAGTGCAATCATCTCTCTCGGAAAGAATTAAGAAAGCACAGAATGTAGACCATGAGTTACAAAAAATGTTATATTTGGGGAAAAGGGTAAGTTTCTATAATTTAATGTTGATAAAGATTTTGTTTTATGATTTGGGAATAAATTATATGTGCCATGTGATTCATAGATTAATAATGAATTATTATTTTAAGAACATAGCTATTTTTTTCTCTTTGAAGGACCCTGGGACACCCTGACAGTGGAGGGGTGAAACAGGGTGTCAACTTTGTCTTTTAAAATGACAGATCTTGATCCCACATTGGTAGAAACTAGTTCAAAGTGTATTATGGATATAAGAATAAATAAAACATTCACATGCAAAGAGATGACACATCACTTTTTACTTCGTTCAACACTAAGGGCTACATCCAAGGAGAATACGCCAACAGGTTGTCTATCGTACGAAATTCCACTATTCTTCACTCATTGTGGATTACAATGGTTTGGGGTCAGTCACTCTATCCCAGGCTCACTACCTTTGCAACTGTTTAGGGACAGCCTACTGCGTCCCTCAGGCCACTCCCATTAACTCCCCTAGTTCACTGACTTTGGTGAAGTCCCATTCAGTTTATAGACGTGAAGGTCACATGATCATCACAAATGAATACATCCTCTATTGTATGTATATGCTCTGTTGAAGTCCAACTCCCACCCATAAGCTAATCTCACTTTGCACCAAAGGTATCGGGAAAACTTCCAGCTTTTGCGCAGCCCCAAAATGATTGGCGTACTTCAACCACACCTGGCGTGCTTTTCCAAGCCTGATGTGCAAGTTTTAAGATGTCGTGCAAGTTCACCTCTTACATTTGCACGACACTTAATTTTTCAACCTCAAACTTGTGTGACTCACCCTCTTTTCCTCCCAAACAGGTTTTAGTGTGCAACTGTTAACTGTTGCACTTCTTCAAATCCTGGAATGAATGTGTGACCAAACCACCTGCGTGACACCTCCTTGACCAACTCCAAACTTGTTCTACTCACACCCTTTATTTACCAAAACATCTTGGATGTACAACAAACAACTGTCACGCAACATCAACTTGTGTGATCCACTACCACTTGCATGACCACAACACCTGCGCGACAAGAGCTCTGATTTTATATTAGTCTGAAATTTGTGCCGAATAATGAGGGGTTGACCTCTATTTATATGGATTTGGATACCATGTGTGACGGCACGCACGTCTTCCTTCAGCGCGCATGTTTCAGCACACAATTCTCTACCACGCAAGTCACTTGCGCGACCAAACATTAAACTTGGGCGACCTTCTCCCTTTGCAATATTATTATGTTCTAATCTTTAAAAAAAATATGGTGTGCAAGTTTCCTCTCTTTCAAGACAACGATGAACAAGTCTCTTTTCCAAAACCACTTTTCTCCATTTCTCGACTTTCAGGCCCAAATATTTGGCAAAACTAGAAAACGGTGCCACCTTCAATATTGTTATCTGCTTGTTCTATATGATGATTTTGCTAGCACACATTCTAAACATCCACTTAGGATTGACAACAAACACAAACTATACTTTAATTCATGAAAAAATGACCATGGTTCCAACAATCTCCCCCTTTGGTTTTTTTGGCAGTCAGTAAATAAATGCAATAGAGCACCAGCCAAAGGCAAACCACAAACGCAAGAATCAACTCAGCCAACACTATAAGTCTACCTGAGCAATGATCGTTGTAGAAAACAAGATAGGAAGCTTGAATTGGGTTCACTTCCAATGTATTCCTTCCCATCCTATCACCGACATTGAATTCTCAATGTGTCACAAAAGCATTACATGCCTGAATTTATTTCCTTCTCCCCCTTTTACAATAAACCCAAAATACTGGTAATTGTTCATTGTTCATCTCAAAACACACCCCCTTGGATAGTATATCCCCCACAAACCTTCATGGCATCTATAAAAATATTAAAAACAATTAACATAACTAGGGAGAGGGGTATTGTGTAACCCCCTTATGCACTGGGAGGTGGCTAAACATCGAGGCTCAACCGATGCCTCTCAAACATAGCCGCTGAAAGTGGCTTGGTCAGGATATCATCAACTTTCTCATTAGTTCCCACATGATCCATCCTAATCACGCATTGTGCAACTTTTACTTTGATAAAGTGATACCTGATTTCAATACGTTTTGTATGATAATGTTGAACATGATTCTTCGTAAGATCAATTTCGCTCTTGTTATCACAGTAAATTACCATTGGTTGCTTCACCTCATCCCCAATATATGTTAGTTGTTGCTTCATCCATAGTAGTTGAGTGCATGCCTTTTTGGAAGAGATATACTCAGCTTCAGCAGTACTAAGAGGAAGTACTTTCTTGTTTTATGCTCAATCATCCAACACATTTATTCCCAATATAGAATGATCCACCACTGGTGGAATTTCTATCCACTACATCGCCAGCCTAGTCAGCATCAGAAAATTCTAATAATTCACTGTCTCTTCCTACAGCAAAGTATAAGCCATAACTGTGAGTACATTGAATATACCTCATGATTCTTTTTATGACTATCATATGTTCCTCCTTTGGATTACTCTGAATGTGGGCCGCTAGACAGGTTGCATAGGCAATATCTGGAGGTGTCACTGTCAGGTACAGTAGGCACCCAATTATCCTCATGTACATAGTGGGGTCTACAGATGCCCCATCCTCATGCTTTCCATGTTTGGTTCCAACTGTAATCAGAGTTGATATTAGTTTTCAGTCTTGCATATTAAACTTCTTCAGCAGCTATATTGCATATTTTTCTTGAGAAACGAAAGTGTAATCCTGCCTTTGAATCACCTGCAACCCCGAGAAATTTGTGATCTCCCCAATCATAGACATTTCGAATTCTGATTTCATGCGATTGGAAAATTCATCAACTAATTTCTTCCTGATGCCACCAAATATAATGTCATCATCATAGACTAGAACCATGAACTGATATTTTGGAGAATTCTTCACGTATAGATTGTGGTCTACTCCTCCTCTTTTGAATTCCAGCTTCTTGAGATATGAGTCTAACTGGGAATACCATGCTCGTGGTTCCTGCTTCAAACCATATACAGCTTTCTTCAGTTTGCAGACCTTTGTTTCATCAGTACTAAGAACAAAACCCATTGGTTGTTCAATTTAGACTTCTTCTTCGAGTACACCATTAATGAATGATGTCATGACATCCATTTGATATACATTATATCCTCTTTAGAGTGCCATGGCAAGGAAAAGCCTGATTGACTCCAATCTAGCCACTGGAGCAAAGGTTTCTTCAACATCAATGCCTTCAATCTGGGAGTATCCTTTACATACAAGTTGTGCCTTGTTTCTAATAAAACTTCCATGCTCATCAAACTTGTTCTTGAAGATACATTTTGTACCAATCATATTGTGACCATCAGGTCTCTGGACAAGATCCCATGTCTGATTCTTGTCAGTCTGATCCAACTCTTCATTCGTGGCTTTCACCCATGATTCATCCTTTTCAGCTTCTTCTAATGAGGATGGCTCCACAACTGATAGAAATGCATATTGCGTGTGATTTCTCATCCTCCTTGTTCGTGTGGGTGCATTCCTATCCCCAATTATGTTAGATGGATCAATCTCAGCTCTTCGATTTCTCCTATGAGGTTCAGTTGCATTCTCTCCAGCCATAGTTTCTTCTTCAGGTTCTACTTATGAGTCAACATCATGATGTGTCTGCTAAGTGTTTTGTACAACATCATCTATTTATGTATTTGTATTTTCTACACGTTCACTTTCTTCCTCAATTTCTATCACATCAGCAAATGAGATCCTTAAAGAATTTGTTGTTTTCTCTTAAATTATCTTAACATCACTTCTTTCCACAATCCTTCCTAATCGCTTGTTGAAACACTTGTAGGCTTTTCTATTCATTGAGTATCTAAGGAAAATTCCTTCATCTGTAGTGTCAACATACTTCCCTTGATTTCCTTCTTTGTTTCAAATGAAGCATTTACATCCAAAAACACAAAAGTATTTCAAAGTGGGATTCCATCCATGCCACAATTCATATGGTGTCTTCCTATTAACCATATAAAGTCTTGTTCAATTTTGAATATACACTGCAGCTTGAACAACCTCTTTCCAGTATAGTCATGGAATACGACTGTCAATCCTTATAGTTCGTGCCATGTTGTTCACCTATCGATTCCTATATTCAACAACTCCATTTTTTTTTGCAGAGTTCTCACAGCAGCTACCTCATGTTCTATCCCATGCTTCTCCAGGTAATTTTAAAATTCAATGGATGTGTATTACCCTCCACTGTCATATCGTAACACTTTGATTGTTCGTCCAGTATCGTTCTCAGCGATTCGCTGATATGTTTTCTTGCAGTCAAGCGCATTTTGTTTCGTATGAATGACCATAACACATTCCATTCTACTATAATCACATATGAAAAAGACAAAGTACCTTTCTCCATGAGTTTCAGAAACATTTCTCAGCCCACATACATCTGTATGAATTAGATCAAGAAGATGATATGCATGTTTCATCTTTGGCCAATATGAACTGTTGACCAACTTTCCATGAATGCAAGCATCAAAAGACTTTTCATTCTCACACTTCAGGTAGGGTATGTCCATGACAATACTCAATTTTGATATTTTCTCCATGTCTTGTTGATTGATGTGTCCCAGTCTCCGATGCCACAAAATTTTTTTCTCCTTCAACAATCATGTAACAGACATTTTCTTTACTACCAACCTGATACAAGTTGCCTTCTTTCTGCTTCCCTTCATAAGTGAATTTCCCTTCATTCCCTTGATAGTGCATCCTTTCTTATTAAAAGTAACTATATGTCCTGAGTCACAGAGTTGACTCACACTGAGTAGACTATGACGTAGGCCATCTACGTAAAGGAAATCAGTCTTCCTTAGCTTTCCATTAGCTAGTTCACTACTTCTACTGCCTTTTATTTTCAGAGCTCCATCATTACCAAATCGTATTTTACCATCAACCTTCCTTTTGATATCCATTAACAAGCCATCATTACCTGTCATATAAGATGGACACCCGCTATCCAGAATCTAGGTACTATTGCTTTTTGTAGTTTTTAGGGACACCTCTACAAGGTTAGATTTCTCAATTTTCTTTATTTATTGCCACGAGACATTGGATTGAGTATAGAGAACTGATGGCCTTCCAATTATCTAATCTGGGTACATTGGTTCTTAATAGTCGAAGTATTATTCGAGATGAGAAAACATGTTTGTAAGAGAAACACTATCTTGTTGACGGGATTTGATTAGTCTTGAACTCTGGTATGAGGTGTCCATGTCCCTTCTCTGCCTAAAATTAACATCCTTATGACCAAAGTTAGAACGACGAAAACAATATCCATAGAAATTTTTTCTTCCAAAATAATTAGGATATGAATTTTTTCTCCTTTATTGAACTCCCATATCTTCACCATTCATATAGCTTCTTGCCTCTTCACAATAAAACATGGTATTGCCTAAATATCCATAAAAATGACACTTCATGAGAAGAAATTTCTTCTCACTTCTATTTAACCTCACTCTTTATTCGGTGGGATAATAGTTTGAGGGAACCTTTTTCCAAGATACTAGAGGGTAATCTTCTTTTCTTCTTTCAGATTGAATTGCATGTTTCTGTTTCAGCACTTCAGATGAATTTTCCACATCACCCACTTTCAGCTTGCCTTTATATTGGCTACGTTTATTTGCAGCATATGATGCATCTGTCTCACAACCAATTCAAATATTTCCCATGAAGGCGGGTCTTTGATCATCTAAAATCTTTCCAACTCCCTTAGAGCCTAGTTTTGCTCTCTCCAATAGCTCAGCATCTGAGAACCTTCCAAACATTATTTTATTCCTTGATTCTTTTGAAACTGAATCTTTTTCAAGTTTACTCCTAATCGTAACAACTTCTTCCCCAAGACGCTCAATAGTCTTGGACATTTCCTCTAGTATAGAGCTGAGGTCATTGTTGACCTTTTCCCGCTTATCAATTTTCAGCTTTAGATCTAATACATCATCATTGCTTTCAAATATTTTAGTCTGTAATTTCACCAATTCTTCTAGTCGTTCAATTTCATCTTCAAGTTGATCAACATATTCAGTCGATTATTCTACAATTGATTTCCACTTATTGTCACTCTTGAATTTAATCTTAATCTTACTAATAGAATCTTTAAAATGCAACTCGGGATCTGCACTAGTTTTCAACTGATTTTCTCCACCAATATCTTCTGATTATTCAACAGTGGCCATCAAGGAAGCATTGTTCCCAGTTTTAAAATCTGGTTCTTCTTTATCACAGAATGCATGATCATCTTCTTCCTCTTCAAAGACAAAACTCTTTTTTGGTACTTTATTTCTTGATTTAAAGGCTCCCCTTTGGAAAAACATTTTCTGAGGCTTCTCAATTTTTTCAGAATCACTATTCTCATCATCAATTCTTCTTGAACACTGAGAGGAAATTTGACCAAATTTTCCACAACAAAATCAAGCTAGAGGTAACTTCCCTTTGAATTTCCCTTTTCCCTTCTGGAACTTCTTTGAAATGAGAGAAATAATTTCTTTTTCCTCGTTATATTCACCACTACTGTATTTTTAGATTTTCAATTTCTCAATGGCTTTGAATGCCATTTCTTTTCTCACTCGAGTCGTAGCGTCTTCTGGTTTGACCCTCATTTCATATGCCACCAGGCTGCTCAGTAGATCATCAAGAGAAAGTTTGGAAAGATATCTTTCGTCAAGGGTGGAAACCTTTTCATTATAAAGGGGTGGATGTATTCTTAATATTTTCTTCACAATTTCTATATCTTTTATTTCTTCACCTAGACCCTGAATTTCTCCAACCACTTCAGTAATTTGATTGAAGAAGGAATCAACATTCTCATCAGGATGAATCTTTAGATCATCGAGCCTATTGTGCCAGACTTGTAGTTTCGCCTCCTTCACTTTGTTATCTCTTTCATAAATATTTTCAATTTTATCCCACATGGACATTGTTGAGGTACAACTCATCACTTTTAGATAGATCTGATTAGAAAGTGTTGCGGTGAGAGCATTATATGCTTTAGCATCTGCATCAAGAATTTTCCTATCTGTATCAGTCATAGCCCACATTGTTGAATCATAAACATGTATACCTTGCATAGTGGGAAACAGAACATCCATTCCAATGGATCTTAGATGATATGTCATTCTATTCTTCCAAATCTGAAAATTACTTCCATCAAAGAGGGGAAATCCCCTAACACTGGCTGAATTTTCCATGTCAGTAAAAAACAGATCAAATACCAGTAATCTCCCTCTAATACCACTTGATGGACCCTGGGACACCATGAGAGGGGAGTGGTTAAATAGGGTGTCAACTTTTTCTTTTAAACTAATGGATCTTGTTCCCACGTTGGTAGAAACTATTTTAACTTGTATGATGGATATGATATTAAATAAAACATTCACATGCAAAGAGATGACACAAAACTTTTAACTTGGCTCACCACTAAGGGCCACGTCCAAGGAGAATACACTGATAGGATTTTGGTCATACCAAATTCCACTATTCTTCACTCATTGTGGATTACAAAGGTTTGGGAACAGTCACTCTGTCCCAGGCTCACTGCCTTTACAACTGTTTAGGGATATCCTACTGCGTCCCTTGGGTCACTCCCATTGAATCCTCCTAGCTCACTACCTTTGGAGAAGTCCCACTCAGTTTATAGATGTGAACGTCTCTTGATCATCGCTAATGAATACATCCTTTGTTGTATTTAGATGCTCTGTTGAAGTCCAACTCCCACCCGTAGGCTAATCTCACAATGTACCAACGGTATCGGGAAAACTTCCAGCTTTCGTGCAGCACCAAAATGACTGGCGTACTTCAACCACACCTATTGTGCTTCTCGTATCCCAGCATGCAAGTTTTAAGATGGAACGAAAGTTCACCTTTTAAACTTGTAAGACACTTACTATTTCAGCCTAAAACTTGCGCGACTCACTCTCTTTTCCGCCCAAACCGGTTTTGGCGTGCAATTGTCAACAGTCGCTCTTCTTCAAATACTGGAATGCAAGTGTCACAAAACCACCTGTGCGACACCTCCTTCATGAAATCCAATCATGGGTGACTCCCACCCTTTCTTACCCAAAACACCTTGGACGCGTAGAAAACAACTATCGCGCAACTTCAACTTGCGCAACCCACCTCCATTTGCGCGACAACAATATGTGCGTGGCAGGAGATTTGATTTTCTCTTAGTTTGAAATATGTACAGAATGAGGAGGGGTCTACTTTTATTTATAGGCATTTCGATACACTGCGTGATGGTGAAAAAGTCTTCCTTCGGCGCACAAGTATCTACATGCAAGTCTCTGCCGCGCAATTCACTTGCGCTACCAAACATAAAACTTGGTCGCCCTTCTCCCTTTTCCATATTATCATGTTCTAATCTTGAAAAATAGATGGTGCACAAGTTTACTCTCCTTCAAGACAATGGCACACAAGTCTCTTTTCCAAAACCACTTTTCTCCATTTGTCGTCATTCAAGCCCAAAAATTTGGCAAGCTCTGGAAAACGGTGCCACCTTCAATACTGTTATCTGCTTGTTCTGTATGATCACTTTGCTGGCACACATTCTGAACATCAACTGAGGATTGAAAAAAAACACAAACCATACTCCAATTCATGCAATGAACGACAATGGTTCCAACATAGTTCATCTTGGAAACACAGAGATGTACAAAGACCTTTGAGAGTGTTACTGGTGGGATGTGATAAAAAGAGATTTTGCATATTTTACCATGAAATTTTTTACTTGTCATTAAGTTAAATGTGAGAAAAAATTACCAAAGGGGATGGTTCAGCCATTTCTAGTTTGAGAGTGGAAATGAGGAAAAATTTACGTGGACTTTGTGGTAGGACTACCAAAGACTTCTTGGGGAAATAATGTGATTTGGGTTATTATTGATCAATTGACTAAATATACAAATTTCCTTCCTATTCAATATACTATGTATTTAGATCATCTTTACCGATTTTACCACAAAGAGAATGTTAGTTTACATGGTGTTCCACTTTACATTTTATCTAAAAAAGATCCTAGGTTCACTCCTATCTTTATTAAAGAAATTCAAAATTCGTTGGGCACAAAATTAAATTTTTGCACAGCCTTTCATCCTCAATATGTTGGAAAATCATAGTGAACAATTCATACATTAGAAGATATTCATAAAGCTTGTTAAATGTATTACTACAGAAGTTAGGATCATCATATTTTTTTAGTTGTGTTTTTTTATAATAACAGTTTTCATTCCAGTATAAAGAAGACACCTTTTGAATAATTTTATGGAAAAATTTGTTGAACTCCATCTTTTTGGAATGAATTAGAGGAAAGGATGTTGATGGGATCATAATTAGTAGAGGAAATGGATGAGAATGAAAAGATAATCCAGCAACACATGAGGAAGTCTTCGAGTTGGCAGAAAAGTAATGTAGATAATAGGATGAAGGACTTTTCGTTTGAAGTAGGAGTTAGGTTTTTCTTATAATCTCACTAGGGAAAAGTGTTATGTGTTTTGGAAAGAAATGAAATCTAAGTCCACAGTTTGTTGGAACATATGATATTCTAGGGAAATTTGTACTAGTTTCCTATTGAGTATATTTTCCTTTGATTTTATCTTAGGTATACAATGTTTTCATATTTCTATGTTGAGAAAGTATTTTCCAGATTCATCTCATGTTTTCAAACCATAAACAGTTCATCTGAATGAGAACCTTTCTTATGATGAGAAAACAATTCAGATTATTGATCATAGAGATAATGTATTTAGGAATATGGTGATTCACCAGGTTAAGGTTTTTTGTATAAACCACATGGTTGAAGAAGGAACATGGGAATCTATAAATGTTATAAGGGAAAGGTACCCTCACATGTTTAATTAGTAAATGAAAATTGTGAGGATGCAATTTCCAGAAGGTGGGGAGAATGTAATGACCCAGGTACATATATAATATTTTTTATTTTGGAGTTAAATAGTAAAATTAATTATAAATTTATAAAGAATAATTGGAATTTATAGATATTATGGACTTTAAATTTATGGAATGGTAACTTATCCTTAAGAATAGTAACATGGCTATTAGGAATATTAGTTTGTCCAATAAAATAAAACATATCTTAATAAAGTATAAATAAAATTTATAAATCTTATATTTTAAAAGATGATATATTTATATTATGGCATGAGTAATTGTTTTTGGAAAAGTAAAAATTAAGTGTTGGTATTTTTATGAGTCGTGAATATTTAAGTACAATTTTATAATTAATATAATCAATTAAATGAAAATATTTTTTCATAAAATATATTAATAAGTTATTTATTTCATTATTATTATTATAATATAATTTTATGATACTTTAATTAATTTTTCCAGGTGTTATAAAATTAGTTATAGATTTAAAATTCATCATTTCCAAATAAATTATGATTATAATTAAAAATTAAATTTCTCATATTTAACAAATTGTTTTAAAAAAATGGAGTTCATTTTTTAATTCTACACATCAAAAAATGATTGGGTTGATTTTTTTGGATTGTTTTTAAAATATTTAATTTTTTTTTGGGAATATTGAAATATGATAATTTGCAAAAGAAGCTAAATAAAAGAATTATCGAGTCATTGATGATGTTCTGCTTATCTAATAACCCTTAGTTCGAGCTCACAATCACTAATTACTATTTATAGTCTCAAGAAACAACATTATTTAGTGTCTTGAGTGAAATAATAATAAAATGATTAAAATAATGGAACCCCCCCCCCCTCCTCCACTATAAATAATACCCATCACCCCCTCTTCTTCTCACATCTCTAAATAATTCATAATTGTCCAAATTCTTTTCAATACTCTTCCCAAGACTATTTCTCACATCCAATACCTAATGGTATCCCCAAAAGTTCAAAACCATTGGCCTTAAGGAGGTTCTCAAGGAAGATAATTCCAGAGGTAAAAATCCTATTTCATTTTCTTTTCTTTTCTATTCATTTATTTTTCTTATCTTATAATCTCTTCACATAACCTAATAAAAGAGTAATTAAAAATATAGGATATTATATATATACAGGAATTTTATCATGTTTATTGAAATATTCAACATCATACTTCTTCTCTTCTCCCTTTTATTCTAAAAAACATCGTCTATCATGTATCGATTTGTAGACATCGTGAATGATGTGTTATCAATTACCAATAACGCCTTTAAGGATGGCCATAAAACAATTTCAATGGTCGAAATATGTTGTAAATTTTATTATATAACCCCATTTATTATGAAATTATCATAAATATATATAATATTAAATTATATAAAGATACTAGATTGTTATTATCGAAGAACCGCCAAAATGATCTAAATGAATATCATTAATGTTTGATAAAATGATTCATCATCATATCTGAGAAAAAATTATTTTTAGTATCATTTATTATTTTTTCAAAACATTAATACCATTTCATTATACTTCTAGTTATTCATTTTAATTCAACAAGAAAATCCTTTACGAACAGACCATGGAAACCATATAAGGAACACACCTGAAAAAATTGAAATAAAAAATATATTATTAACAAATGGGATGAATGATGTTATAAAAGGATCATAAAATATGTTATACAGACTAATATTTTAATTTAAAATAGTAATAACACTCTTTTAACCATTATACAGTAGTTTTAAACACTTTTAATGTAAGAAGAACCCGATGTAAGGGAATTCTTAACCCAATTTCAATTAGTGTGTTAACCCTCTGCATCATTGGGTTTTTCTGGATATGATTATTTGTGAAATCAAATTTTTATATATTATGTTTTACTCTCTATATTTCTGTTTGTATACATATTCATTTAGCATTATTAAATCTCCCTTAAATGATATGGTATATGTAAAGTATAAAAAAACCCTACCCTTTATTACACACTTAAAAATGATTTATTACATAAAATTGCACTTAAGACAAATCTAAGGATATAGAGGTCTAGTGTCTTGGGAAAAATAGGAATAGTACATAAAAACATAAAACATAAAACCCATCATATTTTTTGGAAACGCCTTTTACATGACCACCCATTCCTTTATACTTAGTATTGCATGAATTAACTTGAGGAAATGCAAAAGAAAAGGGTGATCTATAAAGCCTAGTAAGGGAGAAAACAAGGCATTACATGAATAATATAGTACATGTTAAGAAATAGATGTATTAATGGATCACAATAGAAACATGAACATAAAGGCATGATAAATCACGGTTATCATAACATGGAAATGGGGAAACTACATTTAACATGATATTACCATGATTCAAGGCACATTTCACATGGATCATAAGTAAAACCACATTTAAATTGAATTAGAATTAGTAAACACTCATTTTAATTGGCTTATCATTATACTAATCTTTACCCAATGAATTGGAGTTCTATAAGGGTGCGCTCTTCTTAATCATTTCATTTCATGCATATGTGTGCCATAGAGACCATAAAACATGGATTCATTAAACAATATCATTTATTCCATGATATATGAATTTTGAATTCACACCTAAAACTATATAATAAATAATAAAATGTGTATAAATTTGAATACCCTTGATATAGAAATGGACAAGGTATTCACTACATAATGACTTTCACTTGGATAATCATGGTGCAATTTCGACAGCATAACAGCATGACATAAGAATTCATAAAAATAGTTGATGAGAGATAAAGGGGAATCTCATAATATTTACATGAAATGTATAGTAATTGAGTCATAGATATACATTTCCCATCATATGTAATGGAATTTAGATTCATACCATAAAAAATTTTCATGAATGAAAATGAAAAGAGAGAAATTCCATATGAAATTTTAGAATGGTAATAAGTGTACATGGGAGGAATTAATGAAAGATAAAGAGGTCCATAATCATTAAAACATAAGAAGGAAAGTGTGGGGGAGGTGAGAAATCATACCCTAACATTTTTAATTGAAAATAAAATGGTATAACAACATAATAAATTTGTAAAAAAATGAGAAAGGAAGAAATCCATTACGGAATTTTGGCATTGTAACGGGTGTAAATGGGTGTAATTAATCGGAGATAAAGGGGTATATCATCATTAAAACATGAGTACGGTAGTATAGAGGAGGTAAAAAATCACACCCCAACATTATTAATGGAAAATAAAAAGGCATGGCAATATAAGGAAACTTGGGCATGAATAAGGAAGGAAGGAAAGTGAGGATTTCTTACTTAGAAGTGTGACCCAAAGGCTTGGGAGAGACTGGAGATAGGATTATTGAGATCTTGGGAAACCTTTAGAGGATTCTAGAGAGATTAGGGTATATTAGGGGCCCTATATAAGGGTATTTAGTTGATATAAGTGGGATCTTGGGTGGGTTAATATATGAAAGTGAGGGGGGGTTCTTTAATATTTCACAAACATGGGTTTTGGAATCTATATAATTAAATATTTAAAACCACAAACCAAACCATGGTTTTTGCCCATGTTTTTTTCCAAAGGGGGGTGGAAAACATTATTTTATAAGTCTAATGGCCGAAATAATTAAAATATCAGGCTTTCTTATGTGGAGGTGAGTCACACTCTTAAGGAAATCATTTTAAAATGTTAAAATGTTTTCTAAATCTTGGAAGGTTCACTAAGGATTTCTAAAATAAATAAATAAAAACCTAAAATAATATTATTTTAAATTTAAAACTTATATTGGCCGAACATTCCATTTATAATATTTTATTACTACACTATTTGGTCATTATGATGTTATAAAACACATTATATAATAAAATGGTAATTAATTTTTACTAAAAAATTCAACTGTCTCAACGGATTTTGAAAAAATCACTATCAGATAATTTTGACATCCTGATTCCAAAAATAATATTCATTTTATCTCAATAAGTTTCTAAATATTTTAATTTCTTATATTTAAAATAAAAACTCACATTTATCGAAAATTAAATGGTTTTGAAAAAAACATCATTCAAACTTTTATAAAATTTCAATTGTATTCATAAAAATTATAGGATCATTTATATTTAATAATTATTAATTTAGTAATAATATTTTATTAAAATATTATTTAATAAAAAAATCCATTAAATCATCAAAATAGATTTCTTTATTGGAAATTAACTAAAAATTGTATTTGAGGTTTTAAAACTATTTACAATGTAACAATAATAAAATGAATGTATATTATTTATTCTATAAAAAATAATGCACATAATCATAGTGCTACGATCTTGTTACATAACCCCTTATAACTCATCCATAAGACCTAAGGGTAAGGTGTGCGATGGTGACAACCTCGTGGGGCGGCTCGGATAACATCGCATGGGTGGTAATATCTATTGACTTACACTTCTCCCATAGGTGGTTCTGTTCAAGAAAAACGTGTTGAATCTAAGATTGGGATTGGTCAAGAGTGAAGCCCAGTGATTCCACCTCCTTTTAGAGCTCCAACCAATGGGCTTTGTAGATAGCAATTCTATTGGATGAAGTCATCACTTCATTTGTCTGAGTAAATTGGATTTGTTAAAGTCCTATATTTATACTAATCGTGTAATCACCATTCAATGGCTATATTAGCAATGGTAATAATTATTAATAGTATTTTGAAATCAAAAAACAAAAAACTAAAGAAGTTCATATATTCTTTATACCTATCTTACATAATAATACATTAAATCTGATCAAGAGGAATTTTCATTAATAAAAGCTTGGGTCGTTACAATCTTCGCCCTTTAGAAATTTATCCCTCCAAACATATTTTTCCTACACTAGAAAAATGTGGGTAACTCTGCTTCATCACGTCCTCTTATTCCCACATTATTTCCTTACACTACAACACCATGATTCGGGGAATCGAATTATTTTATAGAACTTTTTACCTATGATCTAATATCATCTTTGGATTCTCTACATAGGAGAGGTCATTCTCCAATGGTACCACATATGGATTGAGTACATTTTATGAGTTAGGTTTTTACTTCCTCAAGATTGATACATGGAATATATCATGTACTTGGCATAGGTTTGGTAGGAGTTCTAGTCAATATTCCATTGCTCCAATGTGATCAAAGATCTCAAAATAGACGATGTACCTTGGACTAAGCTTTCGCTCATTCACAAATCTCATAACTTTATTCCATAGTGATATGTGGAGGAATATAATGTCTCTAACATCAAACTCTATGTCTCATCGATAATTATAAACATAGCACTTTTGTCGACTCTAACCATATTTAATGTGCTGCTAAATGGTCATAACCTTTTCCACCATTTCTTTGACCATTTTTTGGACCTAAGAGTTTTCTCTCCCAAACATCATCCCAACATGTCGGTGTTCTGATGCTCTTCCCATAAATAGCTTCATAAGGATCCATTGGGATGCTTAAGTGGATATTGTTATTTTAATACAACTCAACCAGAATAAGATGTTGGTCCCATTCTCCTTTGAAGTCCATTGAGCATGCTCTCAATATATCATCAAGTGTTTGGAGATTCCGCTCAGATTGGCCATCAGTTTGAGGATGATAATTTATAATGATGTTCAGCTCAGTATTCAGAGCATATTGAAGACTCTTCCAGAACATAATGGTGAATCATGGATCTCGATCAGATACAATAGATAGTGGAACTCCATTCAGCCTTACCACTTCTGTAATATAGATCTATGTTAGTTGATCCAATGATAAATCCTCTCGAATTGCATTGAAGTGTGCATTCTTTGTAAGACGATCCACAACAACCCAGATAGCATTTTTCTTTTGGATTTCTTTGGAAGTCTGGTGACAATGTCCATGGTGATGTTCTCCCATTTCTATATTGGTATGGGTAATGGTTGAACCATACCCTTAGACTTCTACCTCTTATCCTTCACCTTCTGACATTCCAAGAACTTTGATGTATACTCAGAAATATCCTTCTTCATGTTATCCCACCAATAATGCTCTCAGAGATCTTGATATTTTTTTGTGCTTCCATGGTGAATGGAGAAATTTGAACTATGTGCATCCAAAATTTCCTTCTTTATCATTGGATTTGACAATACACATATTATTTACCCAAATCTCACAATTCCTACTTCATTAACATTGAATATTAAGGATTTCCATTTTCTGATAATTTGAACCTTCTTTTTAATTCATAAATAATCTTTTTTAGAATCCTTGAACCTTTCCAAATGTGAATATTGATAAATCATTTGTGAACGGATTTATGATGTTCCCTTCTTTATGATTCTCATGTCCGTATTCATCAAATATAAGAAGATTGGATCCTTTTCAATTCTCATCAATGATAAAATCACTGGGTCCTTTCTACTTAGATAATCTTCCACATAGTTCACTTTCCTTAGGTGGAAATATATTGAGCATCCACAGTCTTTAATCATCTTTAACCATCATCGTTGGTGCATATTCACCACTTTCTGTGTGAATATATACTTGAGGCTTTTTTGATCTGTATATATTTCACACATCTACCCAAAGAGATAATGTTTCAAAATTTTACAAGTGAAGATTACTGTTGCCAACTCTAGATCATGTGTTGGATAGTTTTGGTCATGAAAATTCAATTACCTAGAATCATAGGAAATGACTTTGTCATTTTTCATCAACACGACACCCAAGAACTTATTTAAGGAATCACTAAATACCATAAAAATTTCTCCACTTATGGGTAGTGTGAGAACAGATGTAGTGATAAGCCTCATTTTCAACTCCTTGAAGCTATCTTCATATTCATAACCCTATGAAAACTTGACTCCCTTACGAGTTAGCTTAGTAAGAGGGTTTTCCAATCGTGCAAAATTTATCAAAAATCGGTGATATTATCCAGCTAACCTTAGGAAGATATGGATATCTGTCACCGATGTTTGTCTCATCCATCCCACAGATGCAGTTGTCTTGGAAGTATCCATAGATATCTAATTGCTTATGATGATATAACCCAAGAGTGAGAATTTCTTCCACCAAAACTTGCACTTATTGTACTTTTCATAGATATTCTCCTTTCACAAGGTCTCTAGTAAACTTCTCTGATGATCCTTATGCTCCTCATTTTTTTTGGAGTATATTATAATATCGTCTATAAAGACTACCACATATTTGTGGAGGTAATCTCTAAAGACTCTACTAATCTAGTCCATAAATACGACGAGAGAATTATTTAGTCTGAAAGGAATTACTATGAATTCATAGTGCTCGTACCTTCTACAAAAAGAAGTCTTGTGAATATCCTCCTTCTTCACCCATACGTGGTAATATGCAGATCACAAATCCACCTTGGAGAAGTATTGTGATCCGCGTATATGATCAAACAAGTCATTAATTCAGGGAATATGATAATTTTTCTTTGTCATGATTTTCTTGAGATCATGCTAATCAGTGAAAAGGCATATTGAACCATCCTTCTTCTTCATAAAGAGGACTGGTGCACCCCCTGGTGAAGCACATAGGCATATAAACCCTTTAACCAGATTCTCCTGTAATTATTTCTTTAGCTCCCCAACCTCCACAACAGCCATTCTATACAGAGTCTTGGATATAAGAAATGCCCTGGGTATAATATTAATCAAGAATTCAACATCTATTCTAAGAGGAAGATGAGGAAATTCCTTGGGAAACAATTTAGATAATTCCCTCACAATTTTCATGACTTAAAGGATGGTTGTTTCCTTAGACTCAATCATTTGAGAAAAATACACATGCTTATAGGCCAGTAATATCCATGCTTGAGATGATGGTACTAAAGAATATTTATCCTCCTCCTTGAACTTGTATAGAATCGTGGGTCGATTCACTATATGGAGAGTGATTTCCCTCTCATATAAATTTATGCTCGCTCTATATAAGGAAACAGAATCCATGTCAAGATTTTCATCAAATTCCACTAGAGGGAGTATGACGAAGTTCGTTGGGAAGTTCAATCCACAAATTGTGACAGAGGCGGAGTTATATTCATGGGTTGAAATTATTTCCCCATTTTCCGTTCTCACCTACATTTTTACTTCCATGATTTATGGTGGTGCTAGGATTAATCCACTAATCATTTGGGATATAAATGAATTCATAGAACTAGAATAAAAAAGCATGCTCACAATTATTGAATTAATAACTAGAGTACATGTCAATACTTCATAATCGGTATTTTCTTCGGTGGTAGTGATGGAAGAAGATCTCCCTTACAACCTTTGAGGTTGTTGGTTACCTCCAAAAACCCTTTTCTTAGGGCACTAGTTTGCCAAGTGACCTGGTTCTTTGCAATTGATGTAATGAACATTGTGTTGAGGGTCGAACGGAGTGTTCCTCTCCTCTATTGCAGCAGTGGGTTTTTCATGCCGACACATAATGCCTAGGTTCCCTTCTATTCCACACCTAATGCATTTCTTGTTCCCCTTTAGGAAATTTCCAGGTTGCTTCTTTCTCTGGCTTTGGAAAGTGGGGTGCGGGAATTTCTTAGCACTATTGGTGTAACGAATCGAATCCGGAGCCACTCAACTGGTGCCCCATACCCGGTTCGCCACATGACCTAAAGCGTGTTTCCCCAAACTCCAGAGGCTTCTAACTAGCAGTGAGGGCCTTGGTGAGTCATTGGGGAAACTATGCCCTAATTTGGTAACGTATACAAAGAAAATGAAATAACTGTCAATAGCGGAAGCAGTAAATAACATAAAATAACTGAAACTAAACAGCGGAAATAATTTATAATATAAAAATGATGAAAATGATACGGTAGGTACAAGTATCTAAGGAAATTTTCAAACACAACAACATGCTCAAATACAACTGAGAACAAAGTACTAAAATTAAACAACAACTCCAGCAGCATCGCAATCCTAGGCTCGGTCCTATGCTCTCCAGCTCCAACCAGCAATTATGTACCTGAAGTAGAAGGGCCACAATCCCTATCCACACCTGCAACCATATACCCTGTTTGGGCTGAAAAGTAGGACCCAAACAGGGTGTGAGACTAATACCAGTAGGCAATTAGCACAAGATCTGTGCCCTGCCGTTAGTGAGTAATGTAGCTAAAGTAAATTAAATAAATGCAACAGAGAAACAAGAGTACACTAAGTTAACAATCCTACAAATCTCTATTCACATTTATTTAGTAATTTAATTTAGTCATTTAATTATCACCCAAGGAATCTAGCAACAGCTCTATATTCCAAAAGCATAGAAAGTAACACAATAGGTATCTCAGCAGACTACCTAAACTACAAGCAGTACAAAACACAAGCTTGTTCTTTGGATTTGTGGACTCATCACAACCAAACAAACAATATTCACACTGACTCTCTGGGTGGATCATACTAGCATACCCCTATTGTCAAGTAATCATACAAAGGCATAGACACTCTGGGAAGCACTCTCTGTCAATTCCCATGTGTTCTTACAACGATAGGTATAGACTCTCTGAGGAAGCACTTACGTCTAATTACCCCTATATTCTAGATACATAACTAAGGAAACTATGAGGAAGCACAAAGTCCAATTCCTATGGGTCCTGCAAATGATACTAATTTATAACAGATTCTCTAGGGAAGCCCTTAATCGTCAATTCCCTCTTTAGTCTACCGCACCCGGTTCACACAGCCCTCAGCAGTCTAGTCGTGCATAATTGACTGTCGAAAGCACTAAGAAAGTTCAACAACTACTTGTCTAATAGATATAATGCATCAAAATCATATAAACAGTAGGCAATACATGCAATAAACTATATCATGGCAGGGAATCAATGCAACAAGGTATGCCACACTGGTAACCTAAGCCAAACGACATTAAACATCCAAAAAAAGGGAAACACCAAAGGGGTGATCCTCAAACATGCTAACAAGAAAATATTAATCATCTAATAACCTCAAGCTTACAAGCAATATTAGGCAGGTAATAATACATGTTCAAAACCCTAACCCGAGATACCAGATACATGGGAATCCGACACTTTTTTCACAAAAACTCAAAGACAATCAACGTAGGGAAACAGACCACCTACCTCAATCCTAGGAGATCGATATACTTGAACCTCAGCCTATGAATCGTCCTAGAATAGAGAAGATATGCAAAAACATCTAAAACGTTCAACCTTAGATAACTCACATAAGAGAATGAATCAGGAAACGTGGCCAAGGAAGAATCAAGAACTCACTACAGCGATTCTACTGTAACTGACGACGTTCGATTCAGATAACTGGTGACGGATCAGTGGCTCAGAGAAGATTCGGCCTCCTCGGATGCTCTGGATGTAATTAGGTGGAGAAGATAATGGAAATAGGGATTAGACGTGACCCCTGTCCATTTAATAAAATAAAAATAAAAGTACACGGCGTGTACTTCTTGAGTACATGGTGTGTACTGGCCTTTTCCATACACCGCATTAAGCGGCCTCTAGATCATCCCTATACACCGTGTGTGTGGCCCGGACATGGCCAGCACATGACCTTGTGTTGGATCAAAGTACACAGCGTGTACATATAAAGTACACGAAGTGTACTTATAAAATTTCAAGATTTTCCTCTTTTCCTCAAAAACGACTAGAAAATTAAAAACATACCCGAAACGAAGATCTGGGTTCTTACAAACTTCCCCCCTTAATTAAATTCATCCGTACATTTCTCTATCAAGGTGGGGAAGAATAAACATCAAACAACTCTGGCCACTGTGACCGCATATCAGCCTCCCTCTCCCAAGTCTCATCCTGCACACGGCCGAGCTGCCATAACACCCATACTAGCGGAAGAGATCATCCATGGAGTACCATTGCACTACGATCGATAATTCGGATAGGATGCTCCTCGAACGATGCATCCTGCTCCAGCTCAACCTCCTCGGGTTGAAAGATGTGAGACAAGTCTGAAAAATAACGTTGATGCTGAGAAACATGGAAGACGTCGTGCATAGCCCAGTACCTTTGAGGTAACTGCAACATATAAGAAACCAGTCCGACTCTCTCTAGAATCTCAAATAGCCCGACGTATCTCGGTGAAATCTTACCCTGCCTCCTGATCCTCTAGTGTCCCAACCTCGGGGTAACACGTAGGAAAACCTGATCTCCGACCATGAACTCCAAAGGTCATCTCCGCTGATCAGCATAAGATTTCTTCCAGGACTGTGAAGTAGACATTCTTTTCTAAATCAACTCCACATGTTCAGTTGTCTCCTGAACAAGACGAGGTTCCAACATAGTTTCCTCTCCTGCCTCCAGCCAACACAAGGGTGATCAGCACGAACTACCTTACAAAGCCTCATAATGTTCCATCTGAATAGTTGATTGAAAACTATTATTGTTGGAAAACTCCACCAGAGGTATTTGTTTCTCCCAAGAACCTCCAAAATCAAGGACGCATGCTCGTAGCATGCCCTCTAGCACCTGTATCGTGCGCTCTGACAGTCCATCTTTCTGGGGATGGTAAGCTGTACTCAGAAGTACATGTGTACCCAAAGCCCTATATAGCCCTTGCATGAAATGCGATGTAAAGAGGGCATCCCTATCGGAAATGATAGTACTCATAACCCCATGCAATTGTACAATCTCATGGATGTACAACCGTCCAAGCTCATCGACACCGACAGACTCCTTAATCGGAAAGAAGTGATCAACCTTCATGAGCCTGTCAATGACAACCCATACCGTGTCATTCCCTCGAGATGATCTTGGTAACCCTGTCATGAAGTCCATAGTGACATCATTACTATTCCACTAGGGAATGGTTAGTTGCTGTAAAAGCCCTGCTAGTCTCTGTTGCTCTGCCTTCACCTACTGACAGGTGGAACGTCTCATGAAAAAACTAGTAACATCTCTCTTCATACTTGGCCACCAATACTAGTGGTGCAGATCACGATACTTCTTGGTGACGCCAGGATGAACTAACCAAACTGAGGAATGGAAGTCTCACATCATCTCTTCACGTATATTTGCTGGCACCCATATGCGTCCCTGGAAACGCAAGATCTCGTACTCACCTATGGTCCATCTGGGAAGAGGGTCCCTTCCTGAAACGCTTTCCCGTAGGACTAGGCCTTTGGAGTCTAATAGCTTCCACATTCGATATCGGTCAAGAAGGGAAGAGGTAATAGTTATAGAAGAAATAAAAGTCTGACCCTATCTGTCATGCACCTCCAAATTCATTTCAGAGAACAGAGCCATAAGATTTCACTAACTACTGGCCTCCTGAACTACCTGTATCTGTGTCCTCCTACTCAATGCATCTACCACAGCGTTGCCTTTCCTTAGCGTATAATCAAGCTCGAAATCAAAAGACTGTAGGTACTCAACCCAGCTTTTCTGTCTCAGATTCAAGTCACGCTGCATGAAGATATACTTAAGGCACTTTTGGTCAGTATATACCACAAAATTTTTTCCCAGAAGATAATGTCTTCAACAACGCAAAGCATGAACAATTGTAGCCAACTCTAGGTCGTGCATAGGATAGTTCCTCTAATGTCACCTCAACTACCGAGATCCATATGCAACAACACGATCCTCCTACATAAGCACTTCTCCAATCCTGATTCCAGATGCATATCAGAAAATTGTATAACTCTTGCCCTACTCTGGAAAAACTAGAATTGGTGCTGATGTCAATCTCCCCTTCAGCTCTTGAAAGGCTGAATCTCAGGCTTCTAACCAGACATACTTCACACCCTTCTTAGTCAACCTATTCAGTGGAACTGATAAGCGTGAGAATTCCTGTATAAACTTCCTGTAGTAACCATCCAGCCCTAAAAAAATTTGTACCTCGAAGACATTCTTCGGCTGCTCCTTGGTAACTAATGCTCTCACCTTCTCTGGGTCTACTGATACTCCTGTCTCTAAGATGAAATGACCCAAGAAGTGAATTTCATCCATCCAAAAGTGGCACTTTTAGAGCTTAGCATATAACTGATTCTCCCTTAGTGTACTCAAAACGATCTCAAGATGGGTAGCATGGTCACGTCGAGTATGAGAGTACACCAAGATGTCATCCACGAAAACCACCATGAAAGAATACATGTAAGGATGGAAAACTCTGATCATCATCACTATGAAAACTACTGGCACATTCGTGAGACCGAACGGCATAACCAAATACTCATACAGACCATACCTACTCTGGAAGGTCGTAAGAGGTATATCAGATGGTCTGACATGAAACTGATGATACCCGGATCTCAAGTTGATCTTCGAGAACCCTCCGGATCCTCAAAACTGATCAAAGAGATCATTTATCCATGGAAATGGATATCGGTTCTTAACCATCAAATCGTTCAGCTTCCGATAATCCATACAAAGCCAAAGGGTGCTGTCTACCTTCTTCGCAAACAGGACAGGCGATTACCAAGGAGAAGTAGTAGTTCGGATGAAAACCCTTGCCTAAAACTCCTCCAAATACTTCTTGAGCTCTTGAAACTCAGGTGTAGCCATTCTATATGGAGGAATGGACACCAGTGCTGCTCCTGGCACAAGCTCGATAAAAAATTCCACCTCTCGCTTCGGAGGAAAACCTGAAAAGTCTTTTGGAAATACATCTGGAAAGAGATTAACTACTGGAGTAAAATCTATCTGAGAACTCCCATGGTCATACAGATATAAGCTAGAAATATGGGCTGTAACACCTCTCAACCCATGATGCTCTAGTACAGCTCTGCTCGTCTGGACATCCCATTCCCCATTGTGAAGAAACGATCTACCCTCCGGTGATGTAAAAATCACCCTATGACAATAGCAATCGACAAAGGCCTAGAAGAAAACTAACCAGTCCATACCAAGAATGACATCATAGCATGTCATTTCCAAAACATAGAGACTCCACGAAAAACGACACCCACCAACCTCAAGGGGGGATTCTAATCACTGACACTCGCTAGCAGTTCTAATTCCCAAGGGAGTGTCTAGCGTCATCATATGCCCAAAAGTATAAATAGTAATTCTAAGTCTTTCCACAGTATGCACAAAAATAAAGCTATGAGAATATACTCTATAGAAAAGTTAAGAGGATAAAACTGAGGCTACTAAAATCATACCTCGAACTGTGGAAGTTCCAGGATCCTGCTCCTGATAAATCTGCTCTACCGCTAATGTATGGCCTGCACCACAGCCCTGTGTAGCAGCCAGATATCACTGAGATGACCCTCCCTGAGCCTGACCACTGTGTCCACGACCTCTACCCTTTCATGAACGACCTAAATAACTCCAGCCCCCAGTCTGATGCGGAACTAGTAATCATGCTCCTATACAAGGAGTCGAAACTGAGCCTCCTTCACTAGCTGCTGGAAGAAGAACCTTGGAGAAACGTTGTAGATGACCCATCTTCTCGCTTGATCGGCACTCCACTGGGTCTCCCGGGAACTGAGGATTCTTATGCCCATTTTCCCCCACTGATAGCACAACACTTGGTTTCCAAAAGGATGATCTTGTCAACCCGAAGGAATGCCTCGCTTCCTTGAGTCACCTCGTGTAGACTCTCATTGGCGCTTCTTGTCGTCTACCTGAAAACATTCAGCCCTAGAAGTTGAACCGCCCGAGTCCATAGCTCCAGCCTTTCTCAGGTTTCTCTTAGTGATAATCACCTGATTGACTATCATAGTAATAGAAGTCAACTGGAATATGTCCACCTGCGATATGATGTCCGGTCTGAGGCCTTCTACAAACATCCTCGCTAAAAACAGCTCATCATTCCCCAGAACAAGAGTGAAACACCATAACTCTATGAAATGAGAGGAATAATCCATAACTGTTAGAGTACCCTATTGCAGGTTCATGAAATCTCTTGCTCTGTCAGCCCTCAGCGCCGTTGGGAAGAAGTGGTCATAAAACGTAAGCTAGAACTCGTCCTAAGCCATAACATGTTGGCGCCCTGCCTGTGAAACCACATCTCACCATATCTTGGCAGAATCCCACAACATATAAGTCATGAACTTCACTCTCCTCTCCGAAGGAGTCTCTAGGTGCTCGAAGATGGATTGCATGGCTTCTATCCATGACTCCGCAGCTTGCGGTCCTCCCTCCCCTGTGAACATGGGAGGATGCTGCTACTGAAAAACCCGCGTCAGCTCTGCCATAGACGGGGCAGGATATTGAGCTCCCTAGAAGGTCAGAATGAACATCATGAAACCCTATCTGAACTGAGTGTTGGCACCAGTGTCTGGAATCACTATAGGTGCCATGTCCGAAATGATAGGTGGAACTACTGGCTGTCCCTAGTATGCCGTATCAGGCGTGCGGTCACTGCCTGGTTCCTGACGTGCAACAGGAGGATGTCTTGGTGACATAGCTCTGTAAAGTCAAAACAACACCATCTTTAATGACGAACAAAGTTACAACATAAGAGAGTAAAATGGAACAGGAGTTAAAAACATTAAAATTCTGGAGAAACGTGACTACACAGTGTGTTATTACCACTGCACGGTGTGTTTTCCAGAAATTTTACCCTGGGCGTGTACCTTGTCCATACATGGATGTGTAAACCACTCAGCTACATGACATGTTATCAAACTACACGGTGTGTACTAACCCTTTTTATCCCTACCCGATCACTCCTACACGGCTAGGAACACGGTCTGTCCCAACAGAAAACTACACGGCGTGTTTGTCCACTACACGGCATGTCCTTAATATTTTTCCCCTGTCCATGTCACTGGTCACACAGACTGGTGCACAGACCACTACTACAAGATGTGTCAACATGGTACACTGCGTGTTTCCCTACGGATTTTCCCAACCCATGTATTAAACAACACGGTGTGGTCACACGGCTCCCCTATGACAAAACTACACAGCGTGTTCAAAGCAGACACTGCATGTACTAGACATGCCTTACCTAGCCCGCCTTGTTAGCGACATGGCCTGACACACGACTGACCCTACACGGCATGTTCCAGACGGAAATGGCGTGTACTTGAAGGAAACCCCCGACCTGTTTTGTTTGTGACACGGCCGGATACCCAAGTCATACTACATGGAGTGTAAACTAGTACACGATGGGTTCCTACAAGAAATTTCACAACCTCGTGTCCCTATCCACACAGTCAGTGACACAGCTAAAAACTACACGACGTGTATTCATGATGTACACAGTGTGTATTTTGGGTTTTTCTGGATAGTAGCCTCAGAACTGCACCGGGGCCAAGAAAACAAAGGAAAACAAGCGTTTAGGTGCCAAATTTTGATCCGTGGGGGCCCATACTCCCCGTGAATCAAAGATTGGCATCATAACAATGCATAAAGCAAGTAAATAATATAAAAAACTCACAACCCACCAAATTCCAATCCTCGAGGGCCCATAACACCTCTATGACCAAAGTTTGGCATCCATGATAAAGAATCTCGAAACAAATGATACCCTATCAACATGGCAGGTATTCTATCCCAGCAGCTATCACAACAACATCCATCATCTATCATAAATTCTATCACAATGTCATGAAAATTATAATGCAACCTTGATGGCATGGAAAAATGAATGACATGTGATTTTCTAACAAGTGCCTATATGGTGCATGAGATGGCATACTCTCATCTCATCGGGTTGAAACAAAATAGAAACACAATAATATAAATAGTAACAACACAAAACAAGTGCACCACCCAACAATGAAATCAAGTAAACTGTAACATTTGCAAAACTCAAAAATTGCAACATTCGAGGTAATCTGGATTTTTCCCTGTACACGGGTTCTAGAACTCCCGGGCATAGCTATTTACCATTTACCTATTCTATACTATCCTTGTCTACTATCTCTAACAGTAAGTCAATAGAAAAGGAAAGAACTCCTCTGATACCACTTTGTAACGACCCGAATTCGGATCCACTCAACTGGTGCCCCGTACCCGGTTCACCACACCTCATGTGTGTTTCCCCAAATTCTAGAAGCTGCAGACTAGTAGTGAGGGTCTTGGTGAGTCATTAGGGAAACTATGCCCTCATTTGGTAAGCTATACAAGGAAAAGGAAATAACAGTCAATAGCGGAAGTAGTAAACATCATAAAATAACTGAAACTAAACAACAGAAACAATGTATATTATAAAAATGATGAAAATGATGAAGCAGGTACAAGTATCTAAGGAAAGCAGCAAACACAGCAGTGTGCTGAAATACAACTGAGAACAAACTAATAAAAGTAAACAGAAACTCCAGCAGCATAATAAGCCTAGGATCGGTCCTATGCTCTCCAACTCCAACCATCAATCATATTGCTTAAGTAGAAGGGCCACAATCCCTATGCACACCATCAACCATATAACCTGTTTGGGAAAAAAAAGAAGGACCCAAAAAGGGTGTGAGACTAATCCCAATAGGCAATCACCACAATATTTGTGCCCTACTATCAGTGAGCAATGTAGAAAAAGTAAATGAAATAAATGCAGTAGAGAAAAAAGAGTACACTAAGTAAACAATCCTACAAATATACTTTCACATCTATTTAGTAATTTAATTTAGTCATTTAATTCTCACCTAAGGAATCTAGCAATAGATCTATATTCCCAAAGCATAGAAAGTAACACAACAGGTATCTCAGCAGACTACCTAAACTACAAGCAGTAAAAAACACAAGCTTGTTCTTTGGCTTGGTGGACTCGTCACAACCAACCAAACAATATTAACTCTAACTCTCTGGGTGGATCATACTGGCAGACCCCTATAGTCATGTAATCATGCAAAGTCATAGAGACTGTGGGAAGCACTCACCGTCAATTCCCATGTGGTCTTGCAACGATAGGTATAGACTCTCTGAGAAAGAACTTACGTCTAATTACCCCTATTGTCACGATACGTAACTAAGGAAACTCTAAGGAAGCACAAATCCCAATTCCTATAGTTCCTACGAATGATACTAATCTATAACAGACTCTCTAGGGAAGCCCTCAATCGTCAATTCCCTCTTTACCGCACCAGGTTCACACAGCCCTGAGTAGTCTATTCGTGAGTAATCGACTGTCAGTAGCCCTAATTAAGTTCAAAAACTACTTGGATAATAGCTAAAATGCATCAAAATCTTATAAACAGCAAGAAATACATGCAATCAATTATCTCAAGGAAGGAAATCAATGCAACAAGGTATGACTCATAGGCAACCTAAGCCAAACAGTGGTAAGCAACCAAAACAAGGGAAACACCCATGGGGAGATCTTCAAACATGCTAACAAGAAAAAATTAATCATCTAATAACCTCAAGAATAAAAGAAATCTAAGGCAGGTAATAATATAGGTTCAAAACCCTAACACGAGATACCCGATGCATGGGAATCCAACACTTTTTGCACAAAAACACAAAGACATTCAATGTAGGGCAACAAACCACCTACCTCGATCCTAGGAGATTGATATACTTGAACCTCATCCTATGAATCGTCCTAGAATGGAGAATATCTGCAAAAATGACTTAAACTTTCATCTTTAGATAACTCTCATAAGAGAAAGAATCAAGAAACCTGCACAAGGAAGAACCAAGAACTCACCGTTGCGATTCTATTGCAACCGGCAGCATTCGATTCAGAAAACTGGTGACAGATCAGCGGCTCAGAGAAGATTTGGCCTCCTTGGATGCTCTGGACATAATTAGGAAAAGAAGAAGACAGTAATAGGGATTACACGTGACCTCAGTCCATTTAATGAAATAAAAAGAAAAAGTACATGGCGTGTACTTCTTGATTACACGGCGTGTACTCGCCATTTCCGTACACCGCATTAAGCAGCCTCCACATCACCCCTACACACCGTGTGTGTGACCCGGACACGGCCAACACACGGCCTTGTGCGTGATCAAAGTACATCGCGTGTACTTATAAAGTACATGGCACGTACTTAGAAAATTTCTAGATTTTCCACTTTTCCTAAAAACAACCAAAAAAGGAAAAACATAATTGAAACGAAGATCCGAGTTCTTACAACTGGATTTATCCATCAGACAACCAGAATTAAGGTCCACCTTACTCTTCTTATCCCCATGATACCCCTGAGATTCACCAATCTCCATTTCAACTTTGGGGGAACATCAGTTAATTCCCTCATAGATACCAAAGTCGCGGATCACAAAGAATTCGTATAGGCTAGGTTTTATCCAATAAAATAATTTGTCAAACATAAATTCAGAGGTAATAATAAATCTAGATGCATATCGTGAAATCCTAGTGAAGTTTTCATCCTACCCTCTGATGGATTCTTCATCTTTTTTAAAAGAGGGCAAGGAAGTCCCTTTCCATATTAATATAGAGGGTTCAAGGAAAATATATATCAAAAAATATTTTCTAGAAATTCCTAAATTACAATGCATTAATATCGTCCTCAGGAATCATATTTTTTTATCAATGTCCAGCATTGATCAGTTTCACCCTCAATAAGATAATCATCCAGATTTACCTTCTCTTGTTCAAAACATTGATGGATGGAGAAGATATTCTAAATGGATTTGTTCCATTGTTCAGAGATTCAGGTATCAGATGATCCATTAAAATTAGGTGTACATTGTCTCATGAGACTCTCAATTATGACTTATTCATTCTTAAGGGTGGTTGAACTTTCCCCTTGAACCATATTTCCATTCAAAAATTGATTTAAATGAGATAGTATTGTGACAATGTTTTATATTCCCACTCCCATCAGATTGGGCATCTCATTAGAATAGTTTCCACATTGATCTTCACATCCGTAGTTAGCTCGAGTCCTCCTATTACCAGATATTGGTTGTAATAAAAGGAATGTTAGGGGGTGACACATAAAGGATAATCCAAATACAATAAGGTATAACTTATAAATTACTTTTATTTACTTAACATATGAATTTATAGGCTTCAATGTATGTTATCAATGATCTACTTCCCAACATATATTCTTAACGGATTCTTTTAAAATTTCCTTAATAATGGTTCCTAATAAGTTTATAAATTTAACAAATCATATAGACTGGTAGTTTTGTTACCAAGAGTGCAGCAACGCCCATTTTCCTACAATCGTACATGTTCGAGTCTAGAAAAAAGTGGTGTTTTGGGTTTTACCCCTAGATACATTTGTGCCAAACCAACCACTACCTAATCATATCCAGACATGGATGTATTTTCTTGATAAAAAACTTACTCAACACTCAACAAAATTTAGGTATGTTTTTTTTTATACTTAGTCTTATCCATAAAGCTTTCACTAGGTTTTTCTAATCCTAATCCCAAAAATAACTAAACTTATTCTATGATACCAAATATAAAAACCATGCTATTTATTGCACACATAAACATGATTTATTACATAAAAATTCAATTAAGACAACTCTTATGATCAATAGTTCAAGTGTATTTGGAAAATTGGGAACATTACATAATAAATTAGAACATAAAACCCAACATCTTTATAGAAAACTTCTTTTACATGACCACACATTCCTTCATACTTAGAACTTCATCAGATAACCTGAGGATAAGAATATAAAATGGGTGAACTATAAAGCCTAGTAAGGGAGTAAAAAAGGCATAAAATGAATAATATAGTACATTTTAGGCAATATAAATATCAATGGAGAATTAGAGAAACATAAATATAAAGGATTGATATAGAATGATTATCAAAACATGGAAATGTGGTAACAATATTTAACATGATATCATCATGATCCAAGGATCACTGAACATGGAGCATTAGTAAACCCTCATATAAGTTGAATTATCATGAGTAAAACCTCATTGAACATGACGTATCATGATACTAATCTTTACCCAATGCATTGGAGCGTTATCAGGGAACACCCTTCTTAATCATTTCATTTCATGCATCAGTGTTCCACATAGATCAAAAAACATGGATTCATTAAACACAATAATTTGTTGTACAATAATGGAATGTTAAATTCATACATGAAACTCTATAATAAATAATAAAATGTTAATAAAGGCGAATACCCTTGATATATAAAAGGGCATGGTATTCACTACACAATGATTTAGGCTTGGAGAATCACGGTGCAATTTTATGAGCATAACGGCGTGACATAAGAATTCAAAAAAATGGTTGATGATAGAGAAGGGTTTATCTCATCATATATACATGGAATGGAAAGTAATTAAGTAATATATATACAGGTCCCAACATATTTAATGGAAGTTAGATGAATAATATTAAAAAATTTCTTGAATGAAAATGACAAAAGAGAAGTTCCTAACGGAATTTCTTTATGGTAATAGGTGTAAATAGGAGGAATGGATGAGAGATAAAGAAGTATCTCATAATTCAAACATAAGGGGGGTAGTGTGGTGGAGGTGGGAAATCATAACCCAACATTTTTAATTTAAAATAAAATGTTATAACAACATAAATAAATTTGGACAAAAATGAGAAAGGAAGAAATCCCTTAAGGAATTTTGGCATGGTAATGGGTGTACATGGGAGGAATTAATGAGTGCTAAAGGGGTATATAATCATTAAAAAATAAAGAGTTAAATATAGGGGAGGTTAAAAATCATACCCCAACATTTTTAATTTAAATTAAAATGGAATAACAATATAAGGAAACTTGGACATAAATAAGGATGGCTGGAAAGTGAGGATCCCTTACTTAGAATTATGATCGAAAGTAGTGGGTGTGGATTGAGATAGGCTTCATGAGAGCTTGGTATTCCTTGGGAGGATTAAATAGAGGGGAGGTTAGAGTATGTACATGATCCAAGTGTTTTGAGTGAACATAACTGGGATCTTCTTTGGGTTTATATATAAAAATATAGGTGAATTCTTTAATATTTCACAAACATTGGTTCTAGAATCTATATAATTAAATATTTAAAAACACCAACTATCCCATGGGTTTCCCCATTTTTTCTACCAAAGGGGCACGAAAAACATTATTCTATAAGGCCAATGGACGAACATAATAAATTATTTGCCTTTCTTATGTGGAGATGAGTCACACTCTCAAGGAAATCATTTTAAAATGCTAAAATATTTTATATGTCTTAGAGTATCTACTAATTCTTTGTAAAATAAATCAAACAAAAATAAAATCACATTATTTTGAATGAAAAACATATATTGGCCGAAAAACCTATTTTTAGTATTTTATAACATCACTATTGAGTCATTGTGATGTTATGAAACACATTATATATTTTAAGGGTATTTAATTTTTGCCAAAAAATATGACTATATCATAAAATTATGAAAAATTCACGGTTGGATAATTTCGATGTCCTGATTTCAAAAATAATATTTATTTTATCTAAATAATTTTTCTAAATATTTGAATTTTTACTCTTATAAAAACATGAAATTTATTGAAAATTTTTGGGTTTTGACAAAAACACGTTTCAAACCTTAATAAAAATTACAATTGTATTCATATAAATTATATGATAATTTATATTAAATAAATAGAAATTTAGTAATAAAATTTTATTAAAATATTTTTTAATTAAAAAATAAATTAATTCATCAAAATAGTTTAATTAATTGAATATTAACTAAAAATACGATTTGTGCTTTAAAAACTATTTACAAAGTAACAATAATAAAATGAATGCATATTCTTTATTCTATACAAAAATAATGTACATAATCATAGTTCTAGGGTCTTCTTACATAACCCCTTATAACACCCTCATAAGACCTAAGGGTAAGGTGCGTGATGGTGAAAAACTCTTGGGGCATCTTGGATAACATCACTCGGGTGGTAATCTTTATTAACTTCCACTTCTCCCATAGACGGTTCCAATCAAGATTAACGTGTTGCAGCTCAACTTGGGCTTGGTCAAGAGTGAATCCTAGTGACCCCACCTCCTTTCTGAGCTCTGAAAAATGGGCTTTGTATAGAAAAATTCTATGTGGTGTTGTCATCTCTTCCTTTGTCTGAGTAAATTCAGTTTTTAAAAGCAATATATTTATACTATTCATGTGATCACTTTTAAACAACTATATTAGAAACAGTAACAATTCTTAACAACATTTTGAAATCCAAAAACATAAAACCCAAGAATTGAATATGTTTTATATAACCATATAACATAATAATACGTATAATCATATTAAAATTTATTTCATTAATAAAAGTTTGGGTCGCTACATAAAGGACTCCTCAATAAAAATCCCCTTTTAAATTTCTATTTAAAAAAATTCCCAATGAATGTTTTTATAAAAGTGTTCATGTTTTATGATTATGTTATGCTTCTTTTGAATTTTTCATTATGAATGTTGGGACCAATATCTTCATCCAATGCATTCAGTTTTTTTTTGGAGTTCGTCCATATAGTTACTCCAACTGTAACTGTGATGGTTAAACCATAAGATAGACTTGATAGTTACATTATAAGGTATATGTGAGGGTTACATTCGAAGGTATCCATGAGGGTTACAACTCATATAGTAGTTGTGATGATTACAATATTAGACAAGTGATTCCCCAAGTTACCTATAGGTTTTATTTGTGTTTTTTATGTTATATAGAAATGTAATGTTATCACAAAGTAAATATATGATACATATTCAGTGATATATATGAATTTGGGGAAATGAGTTCATATGATTATTTGTATTCATGTACTAATGGTTTCTCCCCTTTTTTTTATATACCTTACTAATATTTTTTCGCTTACAATGTTTTAAAATGTTTTTTATGGTTTATGAATGGGTAATAAAAAAGGATAAGACAAGATTAATGTTGTGAATAACATTCATGAATAGATTTCAATTTGTTATTAAATACATTTGTATTATGAAGAAATGGATATTATTTTATTACTATCCACATTATATGATTATGGGTTGATATGTATGAAATATGTCATAACATTATATAACCATAACCCAAAAAGATCAATGGGAAGGTAAAGAAATTATTTCAAAAGGAATCTATTATATTATATAATGTTTAAATTCAAGTAATTATAAAACATTTGAGGAAGAATATTCAAAAAAGAGTACACAGTTTGAATGGGGTCCATACAACATGTATCCCCAATCCATTGTCCGAATGTGTTCAACCTAGACACGTATCAGGAATCCACATCTCTATACATGAAATTCCATTCGAGATACATGGAATGTATGACCACCTCGGATCAAGGACATGGATCTCAACTTCTTCTATGTATTCCTTCATATGTTCATGTACTTCGGTATACAACATGACCATCATCTTGGGCCACTGGTCATGTGTGGCAAGAACATAACCTGGATACCTAGGAAGGGTTATATGGAATGCAGGCTTACCCATAGGGTTTGTGATAATTAAATTCACCCAAAACCCATATGTGTATCTAGGGGACAACACAGTGTGTGTTCTTCCAAACTAAATGTCTCGTAGTCATGTTTTTCATAGGGAAAACTAAAATTTTTCATATATCTCTAGATACACTACCTTTACCAATATTTCTATCATTTTAATACCAAGATCACTGTAAAAGACATCTGTTCATCAATTCTTGGCCTCCAATAACTGGAAATCAAAATTTGGCGATCCTCTCGAATTTTTCATCGCCTCTTGTCACCTGTATCACCTCACGTCGCCACCCATCACATCTCCAAATCTAATACCCACAATGAATTATCTAGAAACATCATATATGATCATCATGTAGACATAAATCATGAATTTGGGGGTCATATCTTGCTTGTAATCTCAATGGAACCCCAAAGATAAACACTAGAGAATGTGAAGAATCAATGGGGAAAAGGAAATAAACTAGGGTGAAAAAATATTTATCTAACCATTCTAGGAAAACAATCCCTTAAATAGGGATAATTAAGGAGAATAATTGGTATTAAAAGAATAAATCAAGAAAAAAGTCTTATTCATTTGATGGGCTCATGCAAAGGGTTCGAATACATAGATCAAGAATAACATATAAAAATCCATTATTAAAAGTTTAATAAAAGTGGTGAAACCAAAAATTGAATAGACCTAAATAAAATATTGATAAACCATTGGTAAATAACACATTCTCCTGTGATGAGGATGATTTTTTGTGTCCATTTATTGTAGATCCACCTCAATCCAATTTTTATTTGTCTTTTGATTCAAGTTTTCCAATGAGGAATGCCCTAAAATTTATCTCAGATATCTCATGAGTTATGTGGATAACCCAAGGAATATCATCATAAGAGGGTATTAATAAAATACTTTAATTAGTTCATTTAATAAAATAAATAAAAAAATTATTTATTTATATTAATTAAATGAACCCACTAACAACTGTCTCAACCATATGTCTAGAGACGACCAACCTTATGTCGTGCCTAAGGTAAACCCTGTATCCCAAAATAAATAATGGTATCAGATTTATGTTCTAAAGATCCATTTAAGAGTTATTCCTCATTTTTAGGAAAACTACATGTGTGTAAAAATAGTATATTTAATATTTTTAAAATATAAATTCCGGCCTAACCAGGACTCAGAATCTATTCTCATCTCAGTGTATAGCTCCAAAAATATACCATAATATATTTTAAAGTCCTTGAAGGAATAAAAACGGTGACTAAATTATTTACCCCTTCAAGGATTTTTAAACCCTAAAAGTGCATGATTTTAAAAAAATATGAGGATACTGAACCCACATCTAGCTTTCCTCCACCCAGGAGATCTCCTGCATGCCCTTGTGCTTCTAGAAGTCATGAACCAAGGTAATAGTTTGTCCTCTCTTGAACCATAACTATTAATCATTGATTTCCACCATATAATAATTAAATGTGGATCCATCCTCAATGTAGAACTCATCCTAGTCAACCATGTTCATAGGATCATATATGTATCTCCGAATCTATGAAACATAGATAAAATCATCCACCCACTCCAACTATGGTGGCAGGGATATGTGACAAGCAAGATCACAAACCCTACGTAAGATTATGGATACCATGATGAACCTTACAGATATTTTACCTCTCCATATAAATCTATCCAATCATCATCATGGGAGACTCTCAGTAATACATGGTATCCCTATTGAAACTCCAAAGTACTATGAAAGAATTCTATATAAGATATCTGTTGGCTCTAAGTAATCCTCATCCAGTCAAACTCATCCTAAACCTTATTTATCCTAATCTACACCATCTCTAACCCAAAAATTTTTTGTGTCTCCAACCTTTGACCATTATAAGGGTATCTTTCCCGGTCTCCTATAAAGGACCTCTAAATGGTACATACTAATCATAGAGTGATATATATTACTAAAATAAAACTCTATCAATGAAAAGTAATCATCTTAACTCCATTCGAAGTCCAAAACACAATATTTCATTATACCTCCAAAACATTGATAGTTTTTTGTTATTCCCATCCATCAAGGGTTGAACACCATACTCATTTGAAAATGGGTCTTAAATTCCCCCAGAAGGCCTCTCTGTAATCGTTACATGAAACACACATCTCATTTAGAAACAATTTTTGAGGGCAATCCATAGAGGATAATCCTCAACAAGTACAACTATACAAATATATTAACAAAACACAACTCCATGATGGGAAAGAAGTGTATTGACTTCATATGTTGGTCAATAATCTCCCATATGGAATTGAAACCTCTCAACGTCCAATGAATATATATCACAATGTCCATGGATATGTCATCTCATTTCCACTAATAGATTACAACAAACGGTTTCAAACCAATCGGAACATGGGGTTTATCATTCAACTTATAAAGTATGAGACACTAAGAGAAAAACTCATCTACTCTTCATCTCATGTCATCCCAGAAAAACTATAAATGATGATCCATATACATATTCCCTAAATAGGGATGTGAATTCAAAGGAGAACTGTGAAACTATCTCATCACCTCCACTCTCAACGTTACTATAACCACCATCTGACCGGATAAAAGTATGACTTGTTCCCCAACTTCAGAAAATAAATCTTGAAAATGTCTTGAAAATATCTGATCATGAAGAACAAGATAGTTGATTTATCCCAACCAAGACTCCCTCTCATGATGAAGAAATGAAGGATTAAACAACACTTATTGATGATAAGTTTCACCCCTCTCATCCACCATGGATTGTTATAAAGAATCCAATTACATGGAAGACTCCTCTACTATGAGAAAATATGACTTCCTGTAAAGGGAATTTTACACCATGTTTCCCTTACTAAGAGTATAGATAATATCTAAGTTATATTCATATAGGAACTCCAACCATATCCTCTATCTCAGGTTAAGATCTGTCTTTGTGAAGATTTTCCCAAGACTCTGATGATCTGAGTAAATAAAAAAGTTCTTTACTAGAAGATATTGCCTCTAAATCTTTAGATAGAAGACTACCATTGCCAAATATCTGTCGTGACTCATGTATTTCTTCTTATGGGGTCTTAACTACCTCAATCCATATGTGATCACTAACTACCTCTACATAAACACACTTCTAAGACAAACTCAAGAGGCATAAAAATAAACTATATACTTCATTCCCCCTCGGGTAGTCCCAACATTGTAGCACTGGTCAACCTCATCCTCAACTCCTCAAAGACTCTCTGACACTACTTGTTCTAGGTAAATAGTTTCCCTGTCTACATCAGGGAGCTCAAAGTGGTTACACTTCTATGGAATTTATTCATGAACCTTTTTAAGTAACCCACCAAGATAAGAAAACTACACACCTCTAACACACTCTTGGTTGTCTCCAAATAAATAACTACATCAATATTCATCAATCCCATATCTAATCTCTATCAAAAACTCACATACATTAGGAAGTGAAACATTCATATCTAGAATATGCACATCAAGGGATTACCATAAATTTGGTTCTCCCATAGTAAGTCAAATACCCTCCTAAAGTGCTCTTCATCCTCTTACTCTAATGCATATTAGTTGAGTATGTCAACAATAAAGACAAAAAAAAATCAATCCAAGTATGGATGGAAGATAAAGTTCATAAAATCCATAGACATTTTGTGGGAATTCATCACACCAAAATTCATCACCAAGAAATCATAATAACATTAGTGAAATTGGAATTTCATATTCAAAATATTAGCCTTTAAAACTCCCAAATAGTGGTAGACATAAATCATATCAATCTTGAAGAACCAAATCATTCCTCGTAGTTGACCAAAGAGGTCATCAATCCTTGGATAGGGGTAATGGTTCATTATTCTTTCCTACATCAATTTAAAATAATAAAAAACAATCCATAGTAACCTCTATATGTTTTTAATGAACAATACTGGACCTTCTCAAGGGGAAACACTAGGTCTATTAAAACCCCTCTCTCGAAGGTCTTCCTACTACACCCTCTACTACAAGAGCTCCATAATGGCCATCAGATATGTCTTAAAAGATATTGGCATAGTCATGGGGTGTAAGTAGATGTAGAAGTCCATATTACTCTTCAAGTTTTTATCTAAAAATCCTTTAGATATACATCAATAAAATCTTCCACTACTAAAGGAATATAGATTTTTGAAGAGCCCACAACTTCAAGGGATAATGTCAAAAAATGGTGGGTGGTGGTTTATAGACTCCTAATTAGAAAGAACACTCGATCATCATTGAGATATCTCTTTCCCATATAAGATAATGTCATCTATTCTATTTGATGGAATATGACCCACCTATGATAACAGTTGATTTGGGCTTAAACCTTTGAAAATGAGACTAGACCCAAGATGACATCATAATGATTCATCATGACAAAAAAGAGGACCCCTGAAAGATTCTCCACCAAATAATTTCTTTTTAATGTCTTTAGATAATTTATATTCACGAATAACACCCAGTCAGATCCTCTATAATATGTTGGTGTGATAAGGCCTCGATAGGGACATTTACCTCTTACCCAAGGGATAGAGAAATGCAGTAGTAACTATCACATGTTTCTACAAGTATTGGAGAAAGCGCATAAGAAACACATATCATACCTCATCTCATCTCTTGATTTTTCAGGCCACAACCCTTGATGGTGATCAGCATTCCAATACCCCATATTCCATCTCTTTAATCCTGGAATGGCCAACTGTCGGTGGTGGTATAGTTATTTCATAGTGTATCCCTCTACCAGTAGATCATCCTCCTGGAGCCCCACCTTCTAATCTCTTAGCTTCTACTCCCTATTGTGATACCCTTTCCAAACTAGGGGAAACCTGATCATAGATTTTTAACTTCCATGTTGGTATATCAACTACCTACCCACCCTCCTCTACTTGACGTGTCAAGAAGTCAAGTTCCATGTTTCAATTATGGTTACATGAATAAAATCATCGCCATATAGGCTACCCAAGTCTTCCACATAGTCCCTATGTTGTATGACCATGTTCCTAAGTATTATTATGGGTGTACCTATGATTCTGAGACCTTTCCATATGTCTCCTTCCATCCATTTTAGAAGAATCATCAGGGGGATCAACATTATTAACACAATCTGTCTGGCATACGTGTGCTAGAACCACTACGTGACTAGAGCTTGCTCCAAGGATCCGTCATAGGTTGGTATAAATAAGGAGACCATACTAGCTAGAATTTCTATATGGATACCCTTATGGAGCTTCCTAAATTAGAATAATCTATATCAAACCCTTTTTAGGGGGTACCTTGTAAGGGATGTGAGCCTAACAATATACTGAACTACTGAAATACTAACATTGTACAATTTCATAAGCTCTTAAATCCAAACTAAGTGAAATTATGAGTGGTATTACACCTCACAAAATATCTATTTGAATTCGTAACATGAGATTGAAGACTCATCATGTGTCTTCCTAATTAGACTCCATCAACTCCTTTCTTCCCTATGGAAATTATTGGCTTCCAGCACAACCATATAATCAATCGGGTCTGCAAGAGCTTGAAGACTCAGACAACTAACTCCTTCCAATAATCCAAATATTAGGGATCATCTCCCCATGGAAACTTAATGGAATTTATCACTGGAACTCATTGAGTTCACTAAGACAACATAAATCCTCATACCAACATGCTATTATAATCTACTACTCGATAGGTGGGTGTGTTTCTACCTTCCAACCAGTAGAATATATATCAAATGATCCCCCTAAACTAAGGCCTCTTCACTCTTTAGATCATATCTAAAATCCAAAACCAATAAAATTTATGGATTTATTTATAGATACATCCTAAAATTAATCATGATATATCATGGTTAGATAATCATATATATATATATATATGAAGAGATGGGCCTAGAAGTTCATTCAAACGACTCAAACATATAAGATGTATATACCATTGTTCCCTAAAAAAATGCATCAGTATTCTGATCCAATAATCAATAATTCAAAGTCTTTGAGTATGGGTACATTGGCCACTATGCCAAAAATGGGTTCCCTGGACATAAATATGCACTCGAGACACATCAACACAATTTCCCTAGGTCTCAACCAATATTCATAATGGAAAAAACACTTAACATCATCCCAATGATTGAAATGCTCTGATAGCACTCAATATTGAACCAACTCCCAGAGTCTTTCCTAGATCATTGATGTTCGATCCATCATAATCACATGCCAAACTTTTTAGGCCAGGGTCGAGAAACAAGAATCGAGAAGGCATATCACAAATGGGAGGCCTTTTCTGAGTGTACCTATTTTAACAAACACATTTGTATCCTTGAAATTGTGAAAAATAATATAAACAAAATAATGTAACATCTAGAGCTAACCCATAAATTCAAATAACTATAGGGAATATATCCGATTATGATAGAATATAACATAAGTATAAAATGAAAAAATACAACCCCAACCAAAAAAGAGGTCCCGAACTAAAAAAAACTAAAATAAAGTAAAGATGAGATAGATTTTTTCCAAATATCTAATCCCAACCACCGTATGTGGTCAATTCACCCTGTTATCACTATGCTCCACTATAATCACCATCAATCTATACATCATTTTCATAGGACATGAAAAATGTGGTAAAATTTTCATAGGACACAAAAAATGGAGGCACACTCAGTGGAGGACCCACACCCCATCAGTAATCAATGATAAGGGAGAAAAACTTGGTAGTTAGAAAAAATGCACCTATGTAGGGGTGTTCCCTCTCTATCTATGTAATGAATATAGGGGACCCATGTACTAGTGTGATAGGTGAGTACCCTCCCTAGAGATAAAGTATTTGTTCCCTAAATATGGGAGTAATGTCACTACCTGACTAAATATAATGTGGGACCCATACCCATATGTGATTGGAGAGTATAATGCCCACATATAGGGGACTCATACACAAAATAGGGGAGTACCATCTCTACCTAGATAAACTCCAATGATACTACCTGATCACTGTCATTAGTGAGTGTCACATAGAGAAGCATCACAGTTGATACATCTCTCATCATATCTGATATTATATAACGGAGACCACCATCATGTTCTATGTAGAAAAATACTCAATATAAGTGAAATTTTGGCCAGAATACAAGTCCAAACATAGGTGATATGAGGGTATAAGATTCACATAGGAGTACACAATGGGTATTGGGTCTATACGACATGTGTCCCCACTCCACTACTTGGATATTTTCACCGAAAACATGGATCAAGAAGCCATGTATCTATACATTTCATGGCCTCCAAGATACATGGAATATATGAACACCCAGGGTCTTTGTTGTGTATCTCATCCTCTGTGAGTATTCACATTTTTTCTCTTGTACTCCCATACATGGAGTGTCCCTCCACACAGGGTCCTAGGCATATGAATAAGGCATATTGTTTTCCCCCTTTGTAGGGTCACACTATTTCTAAGTTAACCTACATGACTTGTGATATTTAACTTTTCCTAAAAACCTACTATTGTATCTAGGGGTCTACATAGCATGTGTTCTTTTAGACTAAGAATCTTGTAGTTGTTTTTTTCATAGAATGAACAACCAATTTTCACACATATTAAAATTCACTTCCACCACTATGATTTCCATAATTTTACCAACTAGGATTTATGGAAAACACCTTCGACTATTAATTCATGTCCTTTTATGACGGGAAATCAGAATCTGGTGATCTGCTCGAAGTATGCATTGCCTCCCATCTCTACTATCCCCTCACATCCCCACACATCACCATTCAAGGTCCCAGATCAAAAAAATAATTATTAATAAATATCTAATATTGTTATCTTTCACACATCCACCATGAATATAGGGGTATTATCACACTCATTCATTCCCCAAAAAATTCAAACCATGAACCCATAGGTCAACGGTGTAGAACACGAAGAACAATTGGTGGAAATGAAAAACAACAAGGTTGAACCCATACTTGGCTAGGAATTTTTCACTAAAAATTTCATGAAATGGGGATATCTGGGTGGAATAATTTCATAAAAATAATAAATTGAATAAAAAATTAAGTTCTTTTGATGATAACATGAGAAGGGTGCGAAAATGAAGATTAATAATAGCATATACAAATCCATTGTTAAAATTATAATCATATGGGAAAACCCACAATTGAAAATCCTTAACTCAATTATGTATCAATCATTGTTAAATAACATGTTTTCCAATGATGAGGATGATCTGATTCATTATCTTCCTATCGATCCACCTCTATCTGATCATCATTCTATATCAAATTCTACTTCACTAATGTGGAACTCTATGAACCCACTCTATGATATTGTAAGGGTTTTCCAGTTATCCCTTGTAAAATATTCAAAATATTTTATTTATAGAGAATTTTAATTATGTAGTTTAAGAAAATAAAGAAGTAAATTATTTATTTATTTTAGTTAAATGAAACTACTGGTGGCAGCCTTAAACTAGCATATGTCGATGACCACCCTTAAGTCGCTTTTAGGGTAAAACCCATGCCCTAAAATTAAATGTGGTCAGAAATTTAACGTCTAATGATCCTTTTAGGATATATTAATATTTTTTAGGAAACATACATGTGTGATATATTAATATATATAATATTTTTATAATATCAAATATAGGGTCATCGTACCAAAGGATACTATGTCATCTCAATACTTGGATCCAAAATTATTCCTTAATATATTTGAAGGTCTTGCAAGGAATATAGAGGGGAAATACAGTTCATATTCCTTTTTTTCTCACCAAAAAAACTCCACACAATATCAACTAAGTGTTATGAAATTATTTTGTAACTCCCCGAACCTAGATTCCCAAAGTCAGTGCATTATTTTAATACATTGGCATGATTACAAGGAATCAAGTCCCGAAAGAATGACCAGTTTAGCAGTCTTGGAAAATAGATTGCATACATGAACATTACATTACACTTTCTAACATACAACACATAAAAAATCCTTTGATAATACCACTGTTCTCTTATCTTAACCCTGCATCACAAACATAAAACACTTCTTGGGATCTTGGGAAAATAAAACATAAGAAAGGGGCGAGCTCAGATGCTCAGTAAGGGTAAATAATTTAGCAGAAGCTATAAACATTTAAGGCAAGATGTGTAATAAAAAATAGCCTTTTAAACATAAACATCAACATAATATGTTAAAAATAAATCAAACATTACAATATAAACATGGACATGGATATTCACCTAGTCTAATAATCACATGTAATAACCAATTTCATAATGGTGGAATGTATAGTAACTCACGTTAATTTCTGTGTCAAGGCCTCATGCCCGGACCAATTGGCTAACTGTAACCAGACCCAAACCCAGAGAGCCTCTGTAACCAGACTCTATCCCAGAAAGCCTCTGTCACTGGACTCCAACCCAAAGAGCCTCTATAACCGGACTCCATCCCAGACAACCAATGTAACCGGACTCCAACCCGGAGGGTCTCCTATAACCTGACCCCAACACAGAGAGATTAATTTTACCAATCCCCAACCCGGAACATACTAGTCCAATTAATTCATCATATGAAAAGGTTGAAATAGAACATAGACATTTGTATTAAGACAAGCATACCGAATGTTAATAATTTATCCATAAACCAAGAATGGTATAAATATAAAACATCCCCAGCCAAAAATATCACAAAACATTCAATAAAATATATAATATTTGTATCATAATAAATCAACTTCAAACAAGTTTAAAATCCATTAAAATATGTTGACATAGATGAAAATGATCAGTAAAATGCTTTGAGAGAAATACCCCTTTTTTCATGAAAGCATTAAAAATTATCACAATTTATAAAGGTAATCATTTAAAAGGGGTTTTTGAATCAAATTTTCCCATACCACTTTGAAATTGTTTTTAAAATAATTATCATTTCAAAAAATTCATGTCCAAATAAATAAATCCTTAAAAACCATTTTCAAATCATGGACATTAATGAGAATGATTTAGAAGAATAAAAATTTTAAAAATTTAAAATGATGTTTTAGTAAACTAGTACCTTTAAAGATTCCATTTGAAAACTATTTCATGAAACATGGACATGGATAATAAACATGTCCCAGTAGATACTTACGTAAACACAACCTCGGATAATAAAGAGATTTTGAAATTAACCCTTACCAATTTGGAAAATTACAAAACATACACCCCATGAAAGAATTATCATATAATTAATATGTAAATACACATAAATTATAGTTTATTACACAAATAATTCAATTATGTTCATTATATACACTATACAAAAGGTAACAGAGGAAATATAGCATGCATCACGCGGGAATAATGAGTGAGATGAAAAGCCCTTACCTTGCACTTTCCTTTGGTCGAGGGTACGTTTAGGCTCCTGTATAATGACCATTGTATGTTATTAGATTATAATAGAACCATATTCATATTTATTATACCATACATGATACATTTATGACTTTTTACTGCCCATTTAATAATTATTTTAATGTTAAATTAACATTTTGGGTAATAATCACTTTCTTTATCGTACGTATTTTAACTTGTTATTCTTGACCGTATCATTTAGATCATGCAATAAATAAAACCAGAATACAAACCTTTATTGATATATCATATATATTTAGAATATAAATATTTATATTAGATAGATATATGAAATGGAAAACACCGTTCATGGAGACGATAGGTCATACGTACGCATAAACGTTGTTTCTGTTTTCATATCATATTGAACAGAAGTAAGTGAATAAGATATATGTAAGTAAATAAATACATATACATATGTATATGTATATATCTCCAGTAGAATTATTTTTTCATGTATTACATACTTATTAGTAATATATATTTTTATAATCGTTGATGAATGGTGAACGTGGAAATCAATCTCATCGCGTTGTGGAGACGGTAATCCGTACGTACGCACGAGCGACAATTTCATTTTCTTAAAGGTATGGAATTGGATGGTATATTAATTTTACAGAAACATTATCATGTTATTTTCATTATTTATATACATATTACTCATCATTATATCCATCCAAATAACATAGTGCTGAATAATAAATTACACCACGACGTGGAGATGGTAAGCTGTACGTACACACGCATGGTGACATTATGATTCATAGGATGGATAGAATAATTAATGTGGTTATGCCATATTTATAAAAACACCACTGTATATATAAGGTATTGGATTTATTATTATTTTTGGTAATAACAAAGAAAGTGTAAGTGGAAGAATAAAAGAACTTGGAAGAGGGTGGTGAAATCATTACCTCTTCTTTGGGTTCTTCCTTTTGATTTGATCAAAACATCTCCTTAAGTTAGCTTTCTGACCAAAGGAAGGAATCTAAGATGAAGATAAGATAGTTGGGAAGATATTTGGGTAGGTTGTTTCCGAGCCAAAAGGCTTTGGAGGTGTTAATTTGAGAGAAGTGGAAGTGGACTTTTATAAGAGGGGTGAGGGGAACCTTATAAAAACTTAAAATATTATTTTATAATAAATTTATTTTGGGTTAATAATGGCTTAAAAATGAATTATTTTAATTCTAAGGCGGGGATCGGTCGAACACCACTCATCCAATAGGTTTTAGACTGGTTTGGGTCACTATATTAACATTATCTTTTAGATTTAACTCTTAGTTAAATAGTTTGGCATTTACCATGTATCTTTCTATTTTTATATTATATGGTTAATAAACTTACACTAAACTTCCAAGAAAACACTTAGTGGTTCATTAATGACATATATAATATTGTTTAATACCTTTTTCTAATCCTTATATTTTCAGGAATAGAATACCAATTAATAATATAATATTTGTTTTAAAAACACTTTTATGTCAAATTTGACACTACTTGGTATTTTTTTTCTAAATTCATAACAGCATTATTACATCGAAAAAAAATCAATTAATCAATAATATTATGTAATATTAACCTAGAAAATTAGTTTAATTAATAAAAAGTCTCAAATTACATTTCTTTGGGTATTAATAATATCAATTATTTTAATATTTCATTAATAAGATAATTACTGCATTATCATTGTGTAATAAATAAATTAAATTATTTAAGGAATATAAATTTTAAATAAAATACCATTTTGTAGGAAATCTTTTTATATTTCTAATTAATATTTATCGTTGAATTTATCTAATGTGTAACCTTATATTAAAAATGGTTTAGTTATTAAACTTTGAATTTAACACTTTTAACTCTTCTTTGAATTAAGTAATAATAAATGTCCTAATCAAATCCAAGTGGACCTAAAGGATCATATTTTATTCTTAAGATTTTTTTTGGTCGAATTAAACTTATCCAATATAATTTTTACATGTGTTAGGGTAATAATAATATCATTTTTACCTTTAATTACCCTATTTACTTTTAACCGTGGTAAATAAAATTCAAAATTTACTATTCACCAAAAATTATTTTTATCTTACTGAACCACATTTTACAAACTGATATCAACCATGTCTAATGGATTTTTGAAATTCAATTCACAAGAGTGGTGAAATTATGTTTTATGAAAATTTACAAATGCTTCTACGAGTTGGGTAAAAGACGGTAAAATTTCAATAAAAATTTTCATATCAAAACTTATTATAAAATGACTCCAATGAATTAAATTTAACTTATATAGTTATTATGTATCTATTTTTACCTAAAATAAATTTAAATTAAATAATTAATTATTTAAATGAAAAGTCGGTTTTAACCAATAACGCAGCGTTTTCACTATTCATCAAAAATTGAAAGTTTTCCGAAACATGCCAAACATCCGCCCTAATCTAATTTCGATATTAAAAATTCAAAAATTAAGTCTATATTACCAAATTAAAAACATATAAATTGAATTTATTAATTTAAAAATAATTCCCTTTGTCAAAACCAAAAATCATATTTTTAAGAAATAATAACTATAAAAAGATTGACACTTGATTATGACCAATTTCAAATTGAAATTAATTACAATGACCATAATTGGATTAAATAGTAAAAATATATTATATTAATACTTCCAAACCATTAAAATTTATTATTTAACACAATAAATTATTTGGATTAAAAAATTTGTTTTCAGTTAAAATATTGAATTTTTCAATATTCACCCAAATATGAATGTTATCATAAAAACACCAAAAATTTATTGAAACTAAATTCTGATGTCCCAATTGTAAAGAAGAAGTTTATTTTGTCGAATTTAATATATAAAAGTTTCAAATATTTGTTTTAAAAAGGATCGCCATTAAAAAGAGTTAAAATTTCATTTTTTGAAAAATATCTCTTTTATCAGAAAAAATGAATTTGTTCTTACATTATGTCTAATAAACTCATAATATGGATTCTAAAATTATAAGGATTTTATAAAGTTAAAAATTCAGTTAATAATATTTATAACCTCTTTTGAACATCTATTTTGGTAAGTCATGGTGCGCTAGAACTTGGTGTTGCGTGTAGTGCATGTTATTGAATTACTTTGAAGAAATAACGTACTATGAAATCTTGGGGTGTAACATTCTTCCCTCATTCAATAAATTGTGTCCTCTCAATTTGAAATTGTTTTCGAAAATAAAAGTTTGAAAATATAAAATACCTTTGTGGGAAAACCCACATTGTAAATTGGGTTGATAAAATTTAGTCTTAGTAAGTGGAAATGGAAAATGAAAGGGTCACCACCAAATTATGACCTCGGTGAGGATAACATTGGTGGAAATTAGAGACACATAATTGGAAGAAATACATAAATATTTATATGGAGTTATTGAGTTCATCAATCACAAACAAGTGTAAAATTGAGGGCCTCAAATCCATCAATCTATGATGATTTAAAATACCATTGGTTCAATAAAACATAAGGTATCAAGATAACACATTTTTGGTTTTAAGATCCCTTTCATAAAGTTTAAGAATTAATTTACCCATAGAATAAGAAGGAAAATATATATATATATATATATATATATGACAAGTAGAGTTTCATCCTTCAACTGATCCCTACCACAAACCCATATTTCACTCCTAATGATTTCAAAAAAAAATTCTATTTATCCTAATCATATAGGGTTCCAAAAATAATGAATTTATAATTCACCTATAAGACCCTTTAAAAAAACTAGATTATAAAATATAGGGACTACAAGTAGTTCAGTGTTAGGCTATAAATCCCAATAACACTATGGTTGTGGGTTCGATTCCCACACCTTTGTCCGACGCGATGGATTGTGACACGGTCTACGTGTTGTCCTTTTTATAACAATCCAAAAATAACCATAACAATAATATCAAATTTCAAACTTAATCAATTACAAACTTTAGAATTATCCAAAATACTTCTATCCAAACTCACAGTCCAAATTTTATAAGGAAGCTAACTACAATGTACATCCTTTTTTCCGTGTAATAACATGTGAACACCTTCATCATATATTATTTTAAAACATGGTAAAACCCTGAATTACCATAAAACCTTATTTATTACATTCATGCTCCCTTATACATTATATAATACTAAATATATTCCTTATATCAAAATTTTTTTAATATTCCAACAATGATGAAATAAACAAACCATTAATCAGTTCCAAGATAGTCATGAATATCCAATATGATTAATCCAAATCAACCATCTCTTATAACAAAATTACTACCTCAGTATCAGGACCATATTAAGGTTTATCTTTCTTCCAACCATGTATTTTCCAAAAAGTTTAACTTTTTTTTTGAGTTACTTTTCATAAAATTATATAATATCAAATCCTCAATGAAATAGTATTGTAGTACAATCTTTATTTATTTCCGTAATTCATATAACTGGTATATCATTGATACAACACTGAAATGGCATAATCTTTTAACAACAACATATGAACACTAGTATTTCATCTTCATCTGTGGTAGTATCATAACTTGATTATTATCCAATAGCATCATTTGTGGTATACTCAGATGATTTGGACATTTATCGTGTAGTGACCCAACTCCTTGTAGATAAAACATTGTACACATGAAATCTTTTTATTATCCTTGCAATCACGTACTTGGTGTCCTTTTTCTCCACACTCATAACAAACTCTTATTCCCTTCATGAATTTACATGGGTGATTATTTCCACAATTATCGCATATGGGAAAATCCTTTTTTCCCTTCTTCCCTTTAGCCATCATTCTCTCTACCATACATTCCTTTTATGGCTTCCCTTCAAAGCCATAAGGCTCAGATAATTCTATACTTATCTTATTAACACTTGATACTATTTATTCATATGTTAAGAATACGTGGGATACTATTTCCCTTCTAAATTTTGGCTTAATACAATGAAATATATGATCCTTCTTACTCTTTGGATCATACATATTGTTGGAGTTAGCATTCCTTCTACCGAGCACCATTTCTAAACAATGGAATACACTAGGTCAGTTTATGAATCACAATTCATAATTCTAAACTTGTAAAATAGTTACCATAACTTGAACAGTTTATAGATATATTCCATATTCAAAAAAAATCTTTGAGGAATTATATACTCATAAACACTTCCAAATGGTTTGTAAAGAAAATGAGAATTATCCTAAACATATCCCCTGGGAGTGTCATAACCAATAGTGCAGCAAGGCCTATTGTCGTGCACCAGTTCCCCGTTCGAGTCTAGCTCAAAGCGGTGTTTTCGGGTTTTACCCCTAGGTACATTTGTGCCAGAGCCGCCTCTACCTGCTCGTATCCAGAGAGAGATGTATTTCTTGGAAAACTCACAAGATCTCTACATTACCAAAATTTAGTAAGTTATTCTATACTAATCCGCAAAGTCTATCTTAGGATAATTTTCTCTAATCAGAGTTTATCAAAATCTAGTTTCCAAGGATTGTACTAAAATTCCTCTAATACCAACTATAACACCCCGACCCTAGATTCCCAGAGTCGGTGGATTATTTTAATACATTGGTATGATTACAAGGAATCATATCCTGAAATACTAATTAGTTTAGCAGTCTTAGAAAACATATTGCATACATGAACATTACATTACACTTTCTAACATTCAACACACAAAAAATCCTTTGATAATGACACTGTTCTCTTAGCTTAACCCTACATCTCAAACATAAAACACTTCTTAGGATCCTAGGAAAATATGACATAAGAAAGGGGTGAGCTCAGATGCTCAGTAAGAGTAAATAATTTATCAGAAGCTATAAACTTTTAAGTCAAGATGTGTAATACAAAATTAGCCTTTTAAACATAAAATTGAACATAATATGGAAAAAATAAATCAAACATTACCATATAAACATGCACATGGATATTTTACTGGTCGAATAATCACATTTAATAACTAATTTCATAATGAGGGAATGTATAGTACCAAACATTAATTTCTATGTCAAGGCCTCATGCCAGGACCTATACAATAACTGTAACTAGACCCAAACCCAGAGAGCCTCTGTAACCGGACTCAATCCCGGAGATCCACTATAACCAGACTCCAACCCTGAGAGCCTCTATAACCGGACTCGATCCCAGAGAGCCTCTATAAACGAACTCCAACCCAGAGGGTCTGCTGTAACTAGACCCAAACCTGGAGGCCTTACTTTTATTTGTCCCCATCCCGAAAAATACTAGTCCAATTCATTCATCATATGAAAATATTGAAATATAACGTAAACATTCGTATTAAAAATAGCATACAGAATGTCAATACATTATCCATAAACCATGATTGGATTAAAATAACACATCCACACTCAAACATGTCACAAAATATTCAATACAATATGGAATATTTGTATCATAATAAATCAACTTCAGAAAAGTTTAAAATCCATTAAAATATGGTGAAATAGATTAAAATGATCAGTAAAATGCTTTGAGAGAAATACCCCTTTTAATGAAATCATTTTAAATTCACACAATTAATAAAGGTAGTCATTTAAAATCAATTTTTGAATCAAAGTATCCCATAACACTTTGAAACATTTTTATAAAAGAAACATCATTCCAAACCATTCATTTTTATATAAACAAATCCTTAAAAACCATTTTCAAAACCTGGACATTATTGAGAATGATTTAGAAGAATAAATATTTAAAAATATTAAAATGATGTTTTAGTAAAAAAATTACATTAAAATAATCCATTTGAAAACTGTTTCATGAAACATGGACATGTATAATAAATATTTTCCAGTAGATACTTACGTAAAAACAACCTCGGATAATAAAGAGATTGTGAAATTAACCCATACCAATTTGGTAACTTACGAAACATACACCCCATGAAAGAAATATCATACAATAAATATGTAAATACACATAAATTATAATGTATTACACAAATTATACAATTATGGGCAGTACATACACCAGATAAGAGGTAATAGAGGAAATATAACATGTATCGCATGGGAATAAAGAGTGAGATGGGAAGCCATTACCTTACACTTTCCTATGGTAGAGGTTAAGTTTAACCTCCTTCATAATGACCATTTTATATTATTATATTATACTATATCCATATTCATATTTATTATATCATACATGATTCATTTATTACATTATACTACCCATTTAACAATGATTTTCAGGTTAAATTAACATTTTGGGTAATAATCTCTTTCTTTATCATATGTATTTTAACTTGTAATTCTTGACCATATCATTTAGATCATGGTTTAAATAAATCCAAAATACAAAACTTGATTTATATATCATATATATTTAGAATATAAATATTTATAATAGATAAATATATGAAATGGAAAACACTGTTTATGGAGACGGTAGGCTGTACGTACGCATACACGTTGTTTTTGTTTTTATATCGTATTGAACATAAGTAAGTGAATAAGATATATGTAAGTACATAAATACATATATATATATATACATGTGTGTGTGTATATATATATGTATATATATCTAGTAGAATTATTATTTCATATATTACATACATATTAGTAATATATATTTTTATAATCTTTGATGAATGGTTAGTGTGGAAATTAATCTCATCGCGTCGTGGAGCCGGTAATCTGTACGTACGCACGAGTGAAAATATAATTTTCTTAAAGGTGTGGAATTGGATGGTATATTAATTTTACAAAATAATTAGAATGTTATTTTCATTATTTATATACATATTACTCATCATTATATCCATCCAAATAACATAATTTTGAATAACAAATTACACCACGGCGTGGAGAAGGTAAGTCGTACGTACACACGCATGGTGACATTATCATTCCTAGGATGGATAAAATAATGAATATGGTTATGACATGTTTATAATAACATAATAGTATATATAAGGTGCTTTATTTATTATTTTGGTATGGTCATAAAAAATAAAGAGTAAGTGTAAGAATAAAAGAACATGAAAGAGGGTGGTGAAATCATTACCTCTTCTTCAGGTTCTTCATTTTTATTTGATCAAAAAGGCTCTTTAGTTTATCTTTATGACCAAAGTAAGGCCTCTATGATTAATCTAGGATATTTTGGAGGATATTTTTTCAGGTTTTGGCTGAGAAAAATGGCTTTGGAGGTGTGAATTTGAGAGAAGGGAAAGTTCCCTTTTATTAGAGTGGTGAGGGGCACCTTAAAAATAAACTAAAATATTATTTTATATTAAATTTGTTTTTGTTTTATAATGGATCAAAAATGAATTATTTAAAGACTAAGGTGTCTATGGGTCGAAAAACACTCAACCAATAGGTTTTAGACATGTTTTGGTCACTATATTAACCATATCTTTTATATTAAAATCTTAGTTAAATAGTTTGACACTTACCATGTCTCTCTGTATTTTTACATTATATGGTTAATAAATAAACTATAAACTTCCATGATAAAACCAAGTTGTTCATTAATGACATATATAATATTATTTAATCCCTTTGGCTGAACCTTAGATTTTTAGCAATAGAATACCAATTATTAATATAATATTTGTTTTAAAAAAACTATTTTTTTTCAATTATGACACTATTTAGTTTTTTGTTTTTTCCAAATTCATAACAGCATTATTAATTCGAAATAAATAAATTTAATCAACCCTAATATGTCATATTAACCTACTAAATTAGTTTAATTCATAAAAAGTCTCAAATTACATTTATTCAGGTATTTATAATATCAATTATTTTAATATTTCATTAATAAGGTAATTACTACATCATCATTGTGTAAAAAATAAATTAAATTATATAGTGTATAAAAATTATAAATATAATACCATTATGTATGAAATATTTTTATCTTATTAATAAATATTTATAGATAAATTTATCTTATGTGTAATCCTATATTAAAAATGGTTTAGTTATTAATGTTTGAATTTAACACTTTTAACTCTTCTTTGAATTAAATAATAATAAATCTATAAATCTAATCCAAGTGAACATAAAGGATCATATTTTATTCTTAAGGTTGTTTTTGGTCGAATAACACTTATCCAATAGAATTTGGACATGTGTTAGGGTAATAATAATATCATTTTTACCTTTAATTACCCTATTTACTTTTAAGAGTGGTAAATAAAAGTCAAAATGTACTATTCACCAAAAATTATTTTTATCTTATTGAACCACATTTTAATTAATTAAATCAACCATGTCTCAACTTTTTTTGAAATTCAATTCACAGAAGTGGTAAAATTACATTTTTGCAAATTTGAAAATGCTCCAAGGAGGTGGGTAAAAGACGGTAAAATTTCAAAAATAAAATTATATATCTAATCTAATTATAAAACAAATCCAATGAATTACATTTAACTTATATAGGTATTATGTATCTATTTTGACATAAAATAAATTTAAATGAAATAAATAATTATTTAAATGAAAAGTCAATTTTAACCAATAACGCAGTGTTTTCTCTATTCATCAATAATTAAAAGTTTTCATAAAAATACCAAAAATTCACACTAATATAATTTTGATATTGATAATTAAAATATAAAGTATATTTTACCAAATTCAAAACATAGAAATTTCATTTATTAATTTAAAATTATTTCATGTTGTCAGAACCAAAAAACGTATTTTTAAGAAATAATAACTATCAAAAGATTAACACTTGTTTATGTCCAATTTCAACGTGAAATTACTTACAAAGACCAAAATTGGATTTAATGGTAAAAATATAATCTATTTATACTTCCAAACCATTAAAATGTTTAATGTAACACTATAATTTTTTTTATTAAAAAAGTTTTTTTCAGTTAAAATATAGTATTTTTCACTATTCACCTAAATATGAAAGTTATCAGAAAAACACAAAAACTTTATTGAAACTAAATTATTATATCTCGATTGTAAAGAAGAATTGTATTTTGTCAAATGGAATATATAATAGTTTCAAATATTGGATTTAAAAAATGTTCGCCATTAAAAGGCAGTAAAATTGCATTTTTTGAAAAATACTTCTTTTATCTAAAAAAATGTATTTGTTATTACATTTTGTCTATGAAACTCATAATATAAATTATAAAATTACATGGATTATATAAAGTTCAAAATTCTGTTAATAATATTCATAACAGCTTTTTAACAGCTAGTTTGGTAAGTCAGGGTGTGCTAGAACTCGGTGTTGTGTGTAGTGCAAGTTATTGAATTACATTGAATAAATAATGTACTATGAAATCTTGGGGTGTTACATAATTCCTCATTTTATGTACTTTTAAATCCGAATGAAATATTAATTTTTAGAACTCCGGGAGACTTATAATTGACTTTCCATATGATAAAAATAAATATATGCATACTTTATACTCATTTAAATTTTTGATGGACTTGGGTCATCATTCCCATTATGATGTTCTAATATCATTAATTCTCTACATCCAAAGAATCCCCTTCAGGATCAACCATTAAAAATTACCATGCATTATTTCATGAGTCCAATTGGCCACATCACAGTAATTGGGTATGTGGAACATTTGTTTATGTGGGAAGGTTGGATACATGTATCAAAATATCTATGCAAAAATCTTCTGCATGGATCACATTTTACATTAGTTACATCCCTAAATTGGTTATGTGAATAGCCTATGTTGATAGATTGGCTACATGATTTTCATATTTCACTAAAACGGCTATGAGAATCATTTAGATACATGAAGAACCATATTTTAATACATAGTATAATTTGGATACATGATTCATCTATATTTCATAAATAGATATGTGGTACACATCGTCTACGTATAAATCAGCTACGTGGTTATAGAAAACTCTACTCAACTATCAAATAAACTTTAAATCTCTTCATCTAACATCCATACCTTCTCAAAAACACAATCTAGTATCATGAAACACTCCTAGATAGCATATATAAAATCCTTAAAAACTATACTAAAAGGATTTAAAATAAATTATCACATTAAAATAATGATTGAAACAACTAAAACAACCATAACTAACCCAAGATCCATGCCATCTTCAATCATTTTCGGAAAAAGCCAAAAAAAATATATGGGTTTATCTGCGTTGTCTTGTCAGACTACCAATCTATTTAATAATGATATGCAGTGCTGATGTTTATTTCTATTTTAAAATATTACTAAATACTTCTCTAGAACCATGAGTTAAAACTCCAATCCTAATAAAATATAATCAAATGTGGTATTTCATGATACCTTACCACTTCTTTAATGCATACCTTGTAAATATAATAATGTGTGAAATATTATCTGATTGCAATAAAATGTGATAACATCATAAGTTAATGAATAGAAACCCAAATATTATTATTCAATTTAGATGTCTTGTGGAGTCTTATGATGAAATCCATGGTAAAAATTTCCTACATTCATACAGGTATAGTTAATGGTTGTAACATCCCATTAGACTTAATCTCTTAACCTTAAATTTTTGGAATACGAAGCACTGAGATACATAATTTCCAAAATCCATTTTCATTCCATACAACTATATATAATCTTTAATATATCTACACATCATCATGCATCTAGCATAAATCGATAATGGTGAAAAATGATCTTCGTTCAATATCTCATTCACGAAGTCTTGTATAATAGTGATAAATACTCTATTATTGTATCCTATTATTCCATCACAATCAAGGTTAAAGAGAGGAACATTTCATACCTTTTTCTATAGTTCCACATCTTCCTTTTATGCGTTCATAATCATAATATAGATGGATGATTAAACATTAATCTAAGAAATATAAGATAGGTATGCATTACTCATGATTTTAATATCCATATTCTCTAAATCCTTATCTATTAGATTTCATTCAAACCTCTTCATAGAAAAACTTGAATAATCATTCCATCTCAGAGTATCAGCCACCATGTTCAATTTCTCACAATTGTATTATATTGGGTATTCATAATAATTAATCAACTCCAACAATCTCCTTAGTTTAATATATAAATGTTTTGAGGTGAATAAATAATTCACACTTTTATGATCTGTATATATATCACATAATTCATCATAAATATAATGCCTCATATTCTCAATGAAATAAATATTGTTTCATAACTCTAAAACATGAGTCAAGTAATTTTAATAAGTATTATTCAATTGGTGTGATCCATAAGATGTCACCATACGATTCTACATGAGGATTCATCACAATCTCTTATTTTATTCATCACTATAGATCATAAACACTTCTCTACTATAGGGTTGTGTGAACAGATGTATACTCACCAACCACCACTTTAGTTTCATAAATTTTCCTCACAATCATCCATCCAAAGGAATCTAGCTCCCTTTTTAGTCAAATTAGTTATTATATTATATATATTTGGTAAATATCTAACAAATCATCTATAATTTCTAGTAACGCAAGAAAACTATAGATCTAAGTCACTATTGTTTGTCTGGACCATTTATTAATATCATCCATCATTGAAAGATCTACCAATACACCCTCACATGTTATTATATGACCAATTAATGAAACTTTTTTAGGCCATAATTCACACTTTCTCAGTTGGGTATTCAACTTTTCCTTAATTGGGTTCATCAACACAATATTCAAATGATCTTCATTATATTCTTTTCTCATTGAATATATAATAATATCATCTATAATTACTACTGCAAACTAGTCGAGGTAATATCTAAATACTCTATTCATTTAATCCATGAAGATAGTTGGGGATTTGGTGAGTCAAAACGGTATCAATATAAATATATAATAACCATACATCCTATAGATGGTATATCATTGGGCATATCCTCCTTCTTGAACCTTAATTTATGATTTCTAGAATGAAATTAATTCATTGAAAAGTATTGATATCCACATAGGTCATCAAGTAATTCATCAATATAGGGTAAATGATACATTTTCACGATAGTAATCTTGTTATGTTCTTGATAATCTATGAAAAGATGCATTGATCGTTCTTTATTTTTAATAAAAAACAAGTTCCCCCCATGGTGTTTTACTAAGGCATATAAATACCTAATTAATATTATCTTGGAGTTTCTTCATTAATTTTTGGAACATAATCAGGTAAATTCAATAAAGAGTCTTTGAAATATGTGTATCATCATGTATGAGGTCTATTGAAAAGTCACCTTAATAATTTAGTGGGAGGCTATGAAATTATTCCAAAAATACATATTAACATTCCCAAACTATAGTCATATCTACAATGATGATTTTACCCCTATCAATTTGAGATAAATATACTTCATGAATAGGTAGTGGGGCACATAAAATATAATTAATTTCCATTAGAAGTTCATATTCATCCTATCACAAAAATACAATCATATTTTGATTTTGAATATCAAATGTGATTTCTATTCCTTGAAAAATCACATACTCTATTACCTTTGTTTCCACAAATAAATCATCGCTCATTCTTATGAGACATTTATTGTGGTTCTTATTACAATATTCTCAACATATAAAAAGTTTAATATTATTTTGTTAATGGTATTAATATTCAAAATTCCCATGAACACCATTATTATCATATTGGGTGGGTTATAAAACTCACCCATATTGATTTTGTAACCATATATAGATATTTATATTTAAGTTTGATAACCAGGATTCAAATTTTGACTCCCCTTTAATTTGGTTACTCGTGAGGATAATCATTACATTGTTTGAAAAATTCATAATTAACACAATTTATCATTTTTCAAGATGTTAGTATTATTTCTCGATCCCGGATTCCACTTAATAGGTTCCCCAAGCCCAGTGGGACACATGGCCTCAAGCACATCTCCTCAAATAGTAGTGGTTGCTGACAAGTAGCAAGGGCCTAGGGTGTGTTTATGGGGAGACTGATCCCTCATTACCAGAGTGTAGCATAATAGATAAACATAAACAGAGGTAAATAGAAAAAGAAATATGAGTAAACCTAAGTCACAACGTAAAATATAGACAAAGACAACTACAATAACTAAAATATCTAATATAATATACAACCATAAAACTACTGAATATGATATGTCATGTCACTGGAAAAATAGAAAACATTGGTACAAGATAGTAGGAATAACATGTTCTTCCAATGTATAATAGAAATATAAAGTCTATCCCAAGAATCCTAAGCTCTGACTCGGTCATATTCTATAAAGTTCCATCCTAAATAGTAAGAAATCTTGTGTTCAAAGATATATTATTCCCTTTATCAACAACGGAATTCATGTAATCTGGTCAGGTACCAAATGTTTCTCGGAGAGGGTGTGGCATAAATCATAGTGGGGTACCACCTATAGTTTCTATAACAACTGGCCCATGTAATAAATTATAACAGTGTGTCAGAATTAATTTATAAAGTAAAGTATTACAATGTAACAAATTCTGAAGTATCTGATTCATCTATAGCTAGTGTCTGAACATGTAACCAATACTTTTTGGATTATTACTAGGTTATAATTAAGTCACATGTTAACAATTGCAAAGGTTCCAAGACATAACAAGGCTACCTATAATGATATTTAATAATTAATTTCAAGGGTAACAACCAAGGAAACATAGACCTCAAGGGTCTCCAAATCAGTAATGATTGTAACCTATATAAGGGTAATATTGTAATCAAAGGGTCGTGGTTTAAGGCATTCCTTAATGAGATGCCTACCAACTCCAAGAAGTTCATATAAGGTAAATTGGGGATAAATAATGACTAGGATTGATGGGATTTAATAGTGAATCCAAGTTATCAATGATGGATCTTAAGAGTGTATCCAAATAATCTTGTAGTAATATTTATGGGATCCTACGGTGTCATATCAGGAATCCAAAAATAGACAGGGACAAGGTTCTAAGTGCTTTTCAACCAAGGAAAGTCACATCTTTGAATTGGAATGGGGTTCCCTAGTGCACAAGGAATTCCCCATGAAATCCAAGGTGACATTAAGTTAGACCACTCCTATTTCATAATTATTTCATATAATATTTCATAAGGTTCATGCCATTAACTTTCATTACAGTGACAAGGCTAATTTATCATTCAACCATTTAATCAAGTCTTAATTAATCAATATGTCGATTTGGTTCAATCCTTGCCTTTCATTAGTGTGATAAGACCAAGTAGCATGAAACCATTTATTAAATCATTTATGGAATTTTCATAAATCTAGGTTTAATCAATTACCTTCCATTAACATGGTAAGGGGTTCTATAAAAATTCAACCTATTATTCAATTATATTTTAAAAGGCCAATTCAAATACTCAGTATACCTACAAATTTCCATTTCACATTTAATTATCAAATTGAAGCACTTACCTTATGTGGGTAAAGTGGTGATCATACATGGTACATACCATTATGAAATTCAAAATTCAAATCAACCTATTAAATATAGAAAAGATTTCCCTTAGAAAGTTCAAGCCTGGGCATACCTAAACGATGGCTCAAACGTGTCATAACACTAAAATAGAAATTATGGAATTCCATCCTACATGGAATGGATGGATTTGGGTGTGTAAACACTAAAAACTAATCACATATTTTGAAAAACATTACTGTACAATTATAATTAGTATAAGTGTGGTGTGTAAATTCAATAAATGGCACCTGATGAAATCGGAGGGCCACACAAAAAAATCCACAATCAATGTATTATAGGGATGAGTTATAAACTACCCACCGTTGGCTCATATGTCTCTCCTCCTCTAGAATTAACCTCAGATTTATCATGGATCGGAGTAGATATTAGAAAAAGTTGAAAATTATCACACCTTTATAACTTAGTCAAGAGAAAGAGAGATGAAGAACATCTCAAATAAACTCATGTACTTAAAATTTCACATCCAATGTGACAAACAGAAACTCGATCTGATCCCGGGTGAAGGAGATATCTTGATACATACCTTTGGCCTTGAAAATTCTCCAAAATAAAATTAAAGGAGGATAATCCCATAGGAAATCAGATTTGGGAGGAAGGATAATATTAATTAGACCATTATGTGAAAAAGGGTAAAATTACACAAAATTTATCTTGTACACGGGTTGTCTGCACTGTTTGAAAAACCAAGTACAAACCCAAAATGGGTACCCAGAGAAGAAGGTAACTAGCATGGTTAAGTTTCATGGTTAAGAAAACTATTCTCCAACAATTCAATATGGATCTGTCCAAAAAACAGATCATCTTCATGGTTAGATCTAACCATGTAGACTACCCGCATAGTATTCTCTAACAATGTACCAAGCCCAATTGTCCCCAAAAGTTGGGTTTCTGGCTGCAACAAGCCCTGGAAACCCTCATAACATTATCTAACTCTTCAGGAATCCATACTAGGTCCTAAAATAAGTTATCATACATAAATTTAAAGGATCTATACCTGAGTGAACAACCGGGTTTATAGAGTATTCTACCCATAAAAGAACTCATCCCCATGTTCAACTCCAAGGGTGGATAAATACTGTCTGAGAATAACTCTAGACACTGAGCATGTACACCATCATCTCTCTTCCAATTCTTATCCTTCACATGGCACAAAATAACATGCTCTTGAAGGTGGAGCTGGTGTAGATACTTTTCCACTCATAGTAGATGGAATGTTCTTAAAAAATGTTGTAGATTCCTTATATTGAAGCAATCCTGACACTCCATTGGGTCTCTATCAAAATGAGGCTTCATTTTCCCCTATCATCCACCCTGATGAAACACCATAGATCTATCAAAACAAACACATTGGTTATCACTACCCTAATGATAATCCTTGAGAGAATGTTTCCTACCACCAGGATATCAATTGGCTTACAGCAGCACTGATCCTCTATGGCCGGTACTATATTCTTACTCAGGCTTCAATCAATTATTATATCATGGTTGACTATTTTAGAAATATTAGGTTGGTGAAATATATTCACCTACATATGGATGGTGTTCTTGAGCCCATCCTCAAAATGTCTACCACGTGAAAGCTCATCACTGGCTTGAAGCGGTGTAAAGCACTGCAACTTTTTTAAGCGCATTGAATATTAAATAAATGACATAGAACCATGATCATGATGCATGAACTCTCTTGCTCTATAATCTCGTAGTTCTTTAGGAAACAACTGACCATAGAAGGTAGTCTAGAAATCAACCCATAACATTCACTAATGATGACTGGCCTGGGTAATCACTTCCCACCATTACCCTACCGTATCATGCAATAACTATGTGGAAAGATTGAACCTTCACTCTGAATGTGTCTATAGATGCTCAGAGATAGACAAGGTGGCCTCTAGCCAAGACTCAACTGCCTATGGGCTGGCACCCTTAGAAAAATTAGGAGGATGTTTCTACTATAACTCATGAATCAGATCATCCATCAGTGGTGCAAGCCGTGGAGCACCATGAATGGATTGAATTAGATATAGCAAACTACCACGAACATGGGTGTTAGTTCCCAAATCAGGTACAATGAGTGGCACCTCAAGTGGTAGTCATGGAGATAATACTAGTAGCTCAGGGCCCACAACATCTAGATAATGATTGTTTCCACCTTCCTATTGTATGATACAAGGAAGTCATCGATGTTTTGGTTAAAAAATTATAAGCACACTCCTCATAACAAAATTTAAGTAGATATATAGCAACACATAGGGAACCAAAATGTAATAAAGGTATAACTATATATGTTATACTTTCCCAACTACCCACTTAGATGGCTAGGTACTGGTATGTGCTAAAGTATAAGTTTCAGGACTTCTTATAGATTAAGGGTCAATAGTACCTTGCCTCATCCTTTACTAGAAACTATCTTATATAACATTATGTTTAATTGCCATCTTCATTCATTTACCTTCTATAAACATGAAAATGTTGGATAAGTACGTAAAATAATTTCATATTATAGGTTATATTTTACTATGAAATGGATAGTCATTCTCATTGAATCAGTGATCATGAACTATATCAATGAAAACAACACCCTTTTATTTATATCATAATGGCTTGAATTAGTTAATTACTCTACCCAAACCATGAGGTCCCATACACATAATGAAATGAAACAAGTAATCACTTAATTTCAATGAATATTAATACAACCATAAGCTAATTATCATAGAATCACTCAACAATCACATGCATAAAAAGTAATGAAAGTATTGAAATACACCTATATGGCAAGGAAATATGCATAGCCTGTGAATTATAGGTGCCTATAATGATGCATGTAACAATGTTTATGGCCCTCATCTCATCGGGATAAGGATGAAATTAAATTATCAATCAGAGTAATAATAATAACCAAAACACAACATGTGGATCACCCGTTGGTGAAATAATGTTAATTGTAATAGGAAAAAACATAACAATATTATAATTTAGGCAACTCGGCTTTTACACCCAACATGAGATTGTACCAACAAGTATGGTTTCTGCTAAAGTTCCAAGCATTATTAATCTCCAATATATTGTCTCCAAACATTAAATCAAGAAATTAATTTTTTTTATGCCACTTTTTGAAGTCCCAAACCAAGATACCACTTAATAGGTGCCCCGAGCACAGTGGGCCACATGGTCTGAAGCGCATCTCCTCAAATGAGATGGGTTGCTGACAAGTTGTGAAGGCCTAGGGTGTATCCATGAGAACCCTATTCCCTTATTACCATAGTGTAGCACATCAGATATATATAAACAGAGGTAAATAGTAAATGAAATATAAGTAAACATAAGGCACAATAGAAAATAGAGAAAACCACAAAATTAACTGAAATAACAAGAATTACATACAACCATACAAAATGAATTTGATAAGTCATGTCACTAGAAACCTTGAAAACATGGATATAATAAATAATGCATAACATGTTACACTAAAGTATAATAGAAATTAAAAGACTATCCCAAGCATCCTGAGATTCGGTTCTTTCATCTTCTACCAAACACCATCCTAAATAGCAAGAAATCCAGTGTTCAACTTTGTATGCTTCCCTTTATCAACACTTGGATTCATGTAATATACCTTGGGTACCAAAAGGTGTCCATAGAGAGTGTGAGATAAATCATAGTGGGACACCACCAATGGTTTCTATAACATTGGGCCCATGTAATGGAATATAATAGTGTTCAAGTATAAATATATAAATTAAAGTTGTACAATGTAACTAAACACCCAAGTACCCACTTCAGCCCCCAATTGATGTATAAACATGTAACTAATCCATTATTTTATCATTACCAGTTTATAATTAAGTAACATATTAATAATAGTAAAGCCTCCAAACTGTTGCAAGGGAACCTATAATGATATTTATTAATGATGTTCCAGGAAATTATCTAAGGAAAATTAGACCTTAGGGGTAACCAATATAGTAATTATTGTATCCTGGCTAAGGGTAAGAGTGTAATCCAAGGAACATGGTCCAAGGAATTCCACAATGAGACACCTACCGATTCCAAAGATTTAATCCAATGTAAAATGGGGATAAGAAATGACTGGGTTTTTTGGATGTAACCATGGCACCTACTTATCAATGTTGGACCAAAGAAGTGTATCCAAGGAATATTTTAGTAATATTTAAGGGGATCATATAGTTTCATAATAGGAATCCATGAATATACAATGGTTATCTTCCAGGTTGGTTTCAACCAAGGAAATCCGCACCATTGAATCGAAATGGGGTTCCTAGGTTCTTAGGGCATTGCCTATGTAATCCTAGGTGAGCTCAAATCATGAAACTTTTGTTTGATAATGATTTAATATAATATATCGTAAGGTTCAATCCATTACCTTTCAATAGTGTGATAAGGATAATTGAGCATGCATCAATTTTATAACATCTTAATAAATCAATAAGTCCATTTGGTTCAAGCCTTTCATTTCATTAGTGTGACGAGGCCAAGTAGCTTGCAACCATTTATTTCATCATTTTATGTCATTTTTATAAATCATGGTCCACTCCGCTACCTTCCATTATATTTTTAAGGGGTGATACTGAAAACCAACCTATTATCAAATAAATTTTAAAAGCCCAAGTCATATACATAGTATACCTTCCAATTCCCATTTCATATTTAATTATTAAATTGAAGCACTTACCTTAGGCGAGTCAAGTGGTGAGAATTCAAGGTAAATTACATTTTGAAATAAATAATTTATAGAAAGAAATTTAATATAAAAAATCATACCCTTATAAAGGTCATGCACAGGAAAACACAAACGATGGCTCAAACAAGTCAAAACACTTAAATAGAAATTATGGAATAACATCCTACATGGTATAGATGGAGTTGTGGGAGTAACCAATAATTGATAATAACATATTTGGAAATATAATAACTATACTATTATAATGAATATAATCATCGAATATAAATTCCGTAGATGGCACCCAATGAAATCATCGGGACCCACACAAAATTCCAAAAATTGACGAACTTGTGGGATATGTTATAGACAAGCCATCTTAGGCTTGTATGACTTTCATCCATTATTATTAGACATTGATTTCTCTTGTATCAGACTAGATCTTATAAAAAGGGGAAACACTCACACCATGATAACCAGGTCGAGAGAAAGAGATATGTAGAACTACTTAAATGGTCTCGATTAATTACCATTACGCATCCAAAGTGATGAATGAAAGCTCGATCGAATCCCAGATGAAGGAGATCTCTGTATCCCTACATTTGGATTTTATAATTCTCCAAAATGAGAGTGAATTAGGCTAATTCCATTTAAAATTGGATTAGGGAAGAAAAAGAAGCATAATTACATCATTAAGGGGAAAAGGTAAAATTATCCAAATTTAGCATGTGCATAGTTTGCCTTCACAATTTGGAAAACCATGTGCAAACCTTGCAGGAGTACCTAGAGAATAGGGGAACCAACATGGGTAGGACGCATAGTTAGGGAAATTGTGCATCAACTATGAAATATGGCTCTGTCTAAAAAAAGAAAATAATCCGCATAGTTTTCTCTAACCATGTTGTAGGCCCAGTTTTCCCCAAAATATGGGTTCCAGACTCCGAACAAGACCCGGACACCCTCGATACCTTCTCAAACTCATTAGGTATTAAATTTTTTTCCCAAATAAATAATTATACCAAAATTTAATGAATCCATACTTGAGTGAAAAATTGGGTTCTTACAGTTATGTACAATGAAAAAATAACAGATTGAGAAATAGTAATCATACTGAGAAATCATGAAATCATAAAAAATCATTCATAGTATTTCAAATCATGACACCTTGACTTCAATATATGATATATTTGGTTTAATCTAGGTCATTGATGGTCATTATCAATTGAAATCAATCATAATGGTTAAAATTAAAATGCTGATTCACCTAACAATAGATTTTGAGAGTGTCAAGATATGTGTACACTCATGGGCCCACTCATCATGCACCAGGGATGATCATGTAAATACTCAATCCCCAACATTCAATGTTTTACCCTGTAGGTGAATCTGTGCCACTACCAAATCCTCTTTAAAGCGTCCATATGGTTATTTATTTTCTAGTAAAACTGTTCTCATTTCCTTACAATAACATTGGATATTCTCTTATACTATTGATTATCCCAATAGATATCATTAATGTTTTCAAATCCTAATCTCTAAGAGTAAATAAACCCTTTTATTATACCAAACACTACTGGAAAAGGGACTTTTCCCAACACTTGTGTACCAACGGTTCAATGAACCGTTGGCATATCTTGTTTTTTCCAACGGTTTATAGAAACCGTTGGGAAAAACCCCTCAATGATAGTTTTCCCAACGGTTTCATACAACCGTTGGGGAAGATAGGTTTTTCCCTTGTTTTCCCAACGGTTTATAGGGAACCGTTGGGAAAGATAGCTTTGTCCCAACGGTTCATAGAACTGTTGGGAAAAGTGCTGAAAAAATCTTATTTTCCCAACGGTTCTATGGAACCGTTGGGAAATGTTGGTCATTCCCAACGGTTTTTAATAACCGTTGGGAAAAAAAATCCCCAAATACCAAATCGAGCCAGCGGCCTCCCCACATTCCAGAAGCATTCACTTCGTGTCCTCCTGGAGCGATTCCTTGCAGAAGGACCTCCCAATCCCCACATATTCCATCAGATCAGCACCTACCAGGTTAGACTCCTATATTTTATCAAGGATATAGTTCCAGGTGTTATAAATCATATACTTCTATCCTTGATTTCGTTATTCCCAATTATTAGGGTTTTTGTAAAAATTTATGATTGTTTCATGGTGGTCATGTGCGCCACTATAGGTACATTGATTCACTAATTTATTTTGGTATTTCCATAAATTTCGAAGACAATTTATTAATTAATCAATGTTGAGTGTTAACATGACATTCATGTTCTTTATTTTTGTTGAAAACCTTATTTATGGTATGGGGTCATATTATTTAAAGTGTAAACAAATACTTATATAGAATTTCCTTGTAAAACCTGATGGTTTAATTCTAGTTAAATGGACTCATAATTTTTTATGTTATTACTATTTAGTAATTGGTGAGGTGAATCATATATGTATATGAAAAATGGATCAAGATCATTTAGTATTGGATAGAATTATTCCCTAGTAATGTGAGACCCTTATGTTATGGGGTGAGTATGGAGTAGTGAGATATATTGCTTGTTACTTACTTTTTTCAATTCTATGAGGTAATCATGGCATGCACTAATTTTTTGAGATCTGTCAATGTTTTTATGGTTTTGATAGTGATCCATGATGTGTATCCTAGTATGTAGATCCTGTTGGGTATTGGACCCTGGATTGGGTGAATTTGTATGCAGTAGGGTGCTTTCTAGGATGGGTTGTACTGATGTGATGGTAACTTATGAGAGGGGTGGGTCTTACTAATGTGGATTCATTCTATATCATAAGCATGTAAATATAATTTGTATTATGATAACTAAATGCGAATGATGTGTGATCAAATATTGTCTTATCCTAGAGAATTCCTTGTGATATATTGATATGGTGGCAAGAGTGATGATGCATGTGGTGACATGACCAACATACATGTGTTTCATGGTTAGTGATCAATTAGGTTAGTGATCCTATGATCATTGGGATGTGACTCTAAATGATTCAAGAAGAGTTATTAATATGATAACATGAGGGTGTGTTCCTATTTGGTTTTATCTAGAATCGTAGTATAGTATTGGAGTTGAGTTATTTTTATATATTATCTGTTTTTATGGATGTTGTCTTTTAGTGGTTGTGTGTTTGGGAACCCCCCTCCTTCCTAGACCCTGGACAACCCCCCACCCTCCTCCCTGGACCCTGGACAACCCCCCGAACACCCCCCGCACAGCCCCCCGCACAGCCCCCCACCCTCCTCCCTCGACCCCAGACAACTGTTGTAACCCTCTCTCTTGGATTTTAATGATCACAATCACTCTCATCGTGTTCTAACTTGTTTTCAAGTGTTTTGATGCTAGGAAAAAGGTTGCCCAGGAGTTGGCCCAAGAAAATTGAAAAGGACTCTCTGAGTCCACCGGCCAACCGGTGGATTCCCACCGGCCGGCCGGTGGTCTCTGGCAGAAGCATTGCTTTCTGCCAGAGCCACCGGTCAGCCGGTGTTAGCTCACCGGCCAGCCGGTATAGGCACCGGCCAACCAGTTCTTGCCCACCGGCCAGCCGGAGGTTCCAGGCAGTAGGCTTGCCCACTGCCTGGTTCCACCGGCCAACCGGTGTATGACCACCGGCTGGCCGGTGGAACCCAGACAGAAAGCCTGCTGTCTGGACCACCGGCCAGCCGGGAGCTCAGCACCGGCCAGCCGGTGGACCACCGGCCAGTTGGTGAGACACCACCGGCCAGCCGGTGTGACCAGTCAGACTAGCCATTAGGCTTTGACCAGACTTGTACTTTTGACCCCCAACGGCTCCGGAAGCTCTCCAACGGCCATATTGAAGTGTTTATGGGTATTTCTCCTATAAATAAGAAACCATGGATGCCGGGAACATAATGGAATGATATTTTCTTTAAAATGGGCATAATTTTAAGTGAAAACAACTGACATATGCCAAACCAACCAAAATTCTTCTGATTCTGTTGAAACTTTAGGAAAATGATCCATGGGTCATATGTGACGTGTATGAGTCAACCCTGGCTCAATCCAAGACACGATGTGACTGAGACCATTGAAACTGTCTCCCTTTTGTTCAAAATGGACTAAATTGTAAGTGAAATCAACAACTATCATATGGGAAACCAACCAAACGCCTTAGGATTATATTGACACTTTAGGAAAACGATACATGGGTCATATGTGATGTGTACGAGTCAGACTTGACTCAATCCGAGGCGCGGTGTGGCCTACACCACCAAAACTATCTCTCTTATGTTAAAAATGAACAATATTTTACGTTCATAAGCCAAACCGATCAAACGGATTCTGATTGTGCTGAAACATTATGAAAATGATCCATGGATGATATGTGATGTGCACGAGTAAACCCTGCCTCAATCTGAGGCCCAGGGTGGCGGACACCACCCAAAGTGCCTCTCTTTTGTTTAAAATGGACTTAATTTTAAGTGAAAACAACAACTGACATACGCCAAACCAACCAAACGCCTTCTGATTCTATTTAAACATTATGAAAACGATCCATGGGTCATATGTGACATGTACGAGTCAATCCCTCATAAATCCGAGCTGTGGTGTGGCCGGAACCACTCAAACTATCTCTCTTTTATTTAAAATGGACATAATTTTAAGTGAAAACAACAACTGACATACGCCAATCCAACCAAACAACTTATGATTCTATTGAAACGTTAGTAAAACGATCCATGGGTCATATGTGATGTGTACGAGTCAACCCCACCTCAATCCAAGCCATGGTGTGACCGGGACCACTCAAACTGTCTCTCTTTTGTTCAAAATGGACTAAATTGTAAGTGAAATCAACAACTGACATACGGGAAACTGACCAAACACCTTCGGATTCTGTTGAAACTTTAGGAAAATGATCCATGGGTCATATGTGACATGTACGAGTCAACCCCACCGCAATCCGAGCCGCGGTATGGCTGGGACCACTAAAATTGTCTCTCTTTTGTTGAAAATGGACAAAATTGTAAGTGAAATCAATGACTGTCATACGGGAAACTGACCAAATGCCTTCATATTCTATTGAAACTTTAGGAAAACTATCCATGGGTCATATGTGATGTGTAAGAGTCAATACCGCCTCAATCCGAGGTGCGGTGATGCCGACACCACCCAAACTGTCTCTCTTATGTTAAAAATGGACAATATTTTACATACATACACCAAACTGATCAAACGGATTCTGATTGTGTTGAAACATTAGGAAAACGATCTATGGCTCATATGTGACGTGTACGAGTCAACCTCGCCTCAATCCGAGGCCCGGTGTGGCCGACACCACTCAAAGTGTCTCTCTTTTGTTTAAAATGAACTTAATTTTAAGTGAAAACAATAGTTGACATACGCCAAACTAACCAAACGACTTCAAATGATATTGAAACTTTAGGAAAACGATCCATGGGTCATATTTGACGTGTACGAGTCATTCCCGCCTCAATCCGAGCCACGGTGTGTCTAGGACCACTCAAACTACCTCTCTTTTCTTTAAAATGGACTAAATTATAAGTGATATCAACAACTGACATACGGGAAACAGACCAAATGCCTTCGGATTCTATTGAAACTTTATGAAAATGATTCATGGGTCATATGTGACATGTACGAGTCAACCCTGCCTCAATCCAAGTCACTGTGGGGCGGGGAACACCCAAACTTCATCTCTTTTGTTCGAAATGGATAATATTTTATGTACATATGCCAAACAAATCAAACGGATTATGATTGTGTTGAAATTTAGGACAATGATCCATGGATCATAAGTGATGTGTACCAGTCAACCCAGCCTCAATTCGAGGCCCGGTGTGTCACTTATGGAGTCACAAGTGATGAGACTCCTATGAAAATACCTTTTCACCATATATTATTAAAGTGGTTGTCATGTGAAGATTGAAATGGGTGTAAATAATATTTGATTTATTGAAACCCTGATTCAACTATACTGGATGATTGTTGTCATATGAAAATTCAAATGGGGAATTATTCACCATGCCTCTAATCAAATAGGTGGTGTTCTTTTTAGTTGTTTTAATTCTGTTAGTGTTTTTAGTGGTGTGTTTTATGCAGGTCTATGCACTGGAGGGGCTACTGCAGGGGCATCTGTGCAACATTTCTGGAAATATACAATACCAACGGTTGTAAACCGTTGGTAAACTTTGAGAAAGAATTATACCAACGGTTCAATAAACCGTTGGTAAAAAACTGGTTTCAATGAAACCGTTGGGAAAATGATATACCAACGGTTGTAAACCGTTGGTATAACATCAAAATCATAGAATTCCCAACGGTTTCAATGAAACCGTTGGGAAAAAAACTATACCAACGGTTGGGAACCGTTGGTATAAGTTGAGAATTATAGAATTCCCAACGGTTCTAAACCGTTGGGTAAACCTATACCAACGGTTCAACAAGAACCGTTGGGAAATCAATACATAGAGTGGGATATCCCAACGGTTTACTTAAAACCGTTGGTATATATCTTTCCCCACGCCTTACTTCCCTACGGATACCAACGGTTTTCCAGCCTATACCAACGGTTTACAACCGTTGGTATATACTCTATTTCCAGTAGTGAAATGAGGTGATCAGTGTATAACATAAATAAATAATATAATATTTTAGATGATTAGTCAATCGATAAGATAGTTATACTTTCCCAAAAATTATAAATCCTTATTGTATTTGAATACTAGATTCCCAAACATATTATTTAATAACGAATCTTCAGAATATCTCAAAAATATATTTGATCACATTGCTATTTTTAGACATTCCCAACTTAAAACCTTTCTTCATAACCATATAAAAATGGACACATAACAAAGGGTGAGCTCATATTCATTGTATGAGTAAACATTGGAGATATTAATTAATGATCATAAGTGAGTGTAAGCGTATAAGAACATGAAATTAAAATTATAAATCCACACTCAATAAATTAAAAATCATAAATCATGGGTCATGGAATAATGATTTTTTACAAAATATTAAAGTCATAAGAGTTTGGATCATCAATAATAAATCATTAGTCGAGATAGAATATCATAAACCTCGGAATTTGGCATAAGACATATCTTAGGAAATCATAACAATGGGAACATGTATAAATAGTAATAGGTTCACTAAATATATTAATTATATGAAATCAACTCCTCATATAATGTTATAAAATTTTAAACATGTAAAAAGCGTAACATGTTCATTCATTATTTTAATAACAGGAATTCATGTCCTTTTGTAAACTTATGTACATGAAACCCTTTCCATGCATAATTTTGTGAAAAATAAATTACATTCACACAAAACATTTTTATCTCATGAGTTATCTATATTTAATTAATTCTTTTACAAGATATAAGGGACCTAACCATCACATTATCATAATTGATTCATATATACACAATAGGATCATAAAAACATTTATCATTACATCATAACTTAACCCACAGAAAAGAAAACATGGTTCATCGATATTTCATCATCATAAACATAAACTATCCTGATAAGGAATAAGGATGGTATCATTGGATCATAATCCCAGTTGTTCATATGTAACATAAATTTATCTTATTATAGATAAAAGAATTCTATTTAAATATTAATAGAAGTATTAAAGGGTAAAATAACCTTTTCATTTTTGAAATAAAATATGTAAAATATATAAAAATAATAAATATTAGTGAAACAATTTCATAGAGAGGGAATTTTTAACTCTCAAATTAATCATCAAAATATTGAATATAAATGAAATTGGGAAATTCCATACCTATTGTAATCATTAAAACAAAGAATCTGGGTATACCATAAATAAAATATACCTCATTCAGAAAATAAAAATATGATTCTTTTTAAATATTTTTATATAAATTCAAAAATTAATAAAAATGAAATTAAAAAATAATTTTACTATATTTAAAACATTATTAATTCATTTTAGAGAACAATGATATGGAAGAGAAAAGATTCATGATCGAAGAGAAAAATAAAGTTGATTGTACTAAAAAATATTTTATAGACAATTTTGAGTACTAAAGAGAAGAATAGGGTACTAAAAAATAAAAAATCTAGAAATAACTGGAGAAGAAAAAAATTAATTTTCATAAATAGTTATGGATCATATAATTTATCACAATGTAAACTTAAGTATAAACAATCCCAATTAAATAATATTGAAACATAAATCCATTATAGCTTTGGTATATTTTAAATCATAACAAATTCGATGAAATAAATTTAATTTTAACATTAAATATAATGTTATAAGAACAAATCATTATATAAAAAAACAATATTGGTATTATATACACCTCATAAAAGTAGATAGATATGTAACATAACATATTTCCCAAAGAAGAAAATTTAATATGATAAACCCTTACATCAAGCCCCATATTTATTCATACAGGGTCAAACCCCCTACATTATAAATATATATTTATTATAAAATTTTTATATAACTATATTTGTATATTTAATCAAATAATATTTTTACTTATAACATCTTATCAATTGATGATTAAACATTCTTTAATAAACTCATTGTTTCGAGTGACTTTTGTTTATTTTTTCATACCTACTTTTGTTATGTAGTTGTGGGCCTTTCATATTGATAAAAATTTTATAATATAAATAATAATAATCATGAGATAGGTATCATATTTATTCATTACATACACACTTATAAACATCTATATAATTTAGTGATGAAAAATTAATTACATTACTCGTTGGAGGTGGTCGTCTATATGTACATATACATGATGTTTTTACGATTCTATAAGTGGAAATAAAAATGATGAATAATAGTTCAAAATTAAATAATAAACATTATATCATATATATTATATATATTCATTAAATATATCATTATTACCATTCATCTAAATAGTAAATGAAAAACTAATCCCATCACTTCCTGGAGGTGGTAGTCCATACGTACTCACGAGTGATGTTATCATTTTACAACGGATGACAAAGAGATATAAAAAGGACGTAATAAAATATTAATAAAATATCAACATATTTATGATACTGGATTTCTAATTTTAGTATAGATTCAATAAAAAGTACAATAATTATACTAATAAATAAACATTCAAAGATTCGGGTAAAATGGTTTCTTCTTCATTGAGTGACCTACTTTGGATTAAACCTTAAGACATAAAGTATTTTCTTAATATAACACAAAAAATATCTATGATGTGTGGAAGGAATACTTGAAGGTATTTTTGTAGGGATTGGTCTATTTATGTGGCCCAAGAATTAGAAATTACATAGTAATGTTAGTCCCTTATATAATTGAGGTGATGACACTCTTGCAATTATTCAAAGTTTCAAATAAATATATGGTCTTATTCATGGTCATAAGAAATCAAGAAAGCTAAAATTAAAATATATTATGTTTATGGTCTAAATAAAACCAAAAAATCACATTTAGAAATGTTTTGGAGATATTTTAATCCATATATCTTATTTAAACCCAATTTAAACCAAATTTAACCTTAACCACAATAAATTAACCTTTCATCATGGTAATATAATTATAAATAGAAAAACCAAAGGTACATTTTATTTTATTTTTTGAAATTATGGTTATAAATTTTTAATCAATTTTATCACGTTTAAAATTTATAGGTGAATGAAATTACATTTAAAATAAGTACCCAAAATGCATGAAAAATACTTTTTATGAAATTAACAGAATTAATTGTAAATACATTTACAAATGAAATTAATTAAGAAGTTTATTAGAATGATTTTTTATTGCTAAATAAAAAACAAAGTATAGTTTTTAAACTTTTGGATCAAGACAAAACTGAATTTCACCTTCCAATAATACCATTAAATGAAATGACACAAAAAAAGTTTTCAATTTGAAAAAAAGACAACTGATGTTGAGGTGTACCAATGGGAAACACTGGGAGAATCAGATCTTCATATATGAGAAGAATATTTGGATGTTAGAAAATTTATAGGCACTGATCAAAACTAAATTATTAGGGATCATCTTATTGACAACGATCTCTTACATATATTTTCACCAAATAAGTAAATATTGATCATTATTATTATCCATATGGAGATTGATGGAATGAATAAAAAAATTGGAGGTAATATAATCACCAAAAAATATTTTCTTTTCTAATATTGATATCACTTCCACAGAAATAGTTTTCATGAAACGGTGCACTAGTCATGTCTCATCCAACCAAGATGTCTTTGTGGAAGAAATCACCCTATGAAATTTTTTATTATCATGAGAGCTATAAATCTAAAAGAGAACCAAATTTATAAATTTAATGATATTTTTGGGTGAATAGTGAAATTTTTATGATCTTATATCACAATGTATTCTCCTCTAAAGAAAGTAAACCAAGAGAGTGGACACTCATTTCTGTAGCACTAAAACCTGTATTTTTCATAATATATGAGTGGGAATGCAATTTTTATTCAATAAATGTAAGGAAAACCATCACACAATTTTGGATTATCATTTGAAACCTCAAATGGATTTTCTATCGCCAAGAAATCCTATGGGAAATTTCTTCCTCAGTTGAAAATCCAATCAGAATGGATCGACAAAAAGATAATCTAGAATTTGGGAATTATTACGGTTTGTTTTTGGAGGTGTAAATATACAACACTTTTGTTAAAGAGATTTTGTTAAAACAACATATGATATAATCAACCTAGAAATAAAAAATTGGATAATACCTGGATTTTTCATGAATTTTTGGTTCGTTCGTTATGAGTCCTCTGAATCAAATAGGGATGAATTTTACAACTTTAATAAGGTTAAAGGATATGAAGAATCATCATATTGGATGGAATAAATAGAAATACATGGTACTAGTACCCAATAGACCTAATGATATATCCACTGATCCCACTTCATTGGGTTCCTTATACTGGGATATGACCCACCAAATGAATTTCATAGTTCCCTATCTCTCAATCAATTTCACAGCCCTTATATGATGATGAGGACGTGGTTTTGAAAAAAATAATTGAAACCTTAATTGGAGTGGTTGAGGTGGATAATTTTACTAAATATCTTCGTTTACAACTACATTACATCCCCCATTTATAAAACCTATGCTTGGGGGACTGTTTTCCAAAGAGTTCTTATTATGGAGGCCTCTAATCATCTAGTTCATTTTACATGAGATCATGCCTTGATTTTGAAGTCAATCATAGGTATTTGGACACTTCTAACCCCCTACCACCAGAACTGGCCCCTATGAAAGAGGCAAAATGGTTCGATATTTCTACCCCCTCCAGATTGGATCCCACCATGGAGGATGATAATAGAGAGGATGGATCCCCTTCCATCCTTTAAGTGGAATCTATTATTTAGAAACCACAAAAGATGAGAACTATGCTTCTTATTAGGATTTCACCCATGATTTTGTATTTTGAAATATTGTATCTCATGTTGAACTATTGGCTTCCTCCATCTCTGAGGATACAAACATAGGCCTGATTACCAGAGATATATCCTCTCATGGCCTAGTAGAATCCCATTTCATCCAAGTCGGCCTCCAAAACTACTAGTATAAAGAAAATTAAGATTAATCCAACTGAAATTGTTCATTCAATCTAGATGTTCAACCCCCAATAAATTTCCAATTCTAGTGTGATTACATTTAACATATGTAACACCAAAATACCATCTAGGGTGTAAAAAATGTCTGATGATGGTGAAAAATTACTTGGGGATTGAACGCGAAAAAGAACAAAGAAAAAAAGGTAAAGGAAAAGGGAAGAAATATAATATGGAGATGAATCAAAAATGGAGGTGATATAAAAATAGGTGGAACTATCAATCAATGAAGCTATTATGCTATAATTTTCAAGCTATTAGTAATTATCACATAGTCATAGCCTTTAGACATTATCTAATGACCCATAATCCAATTTCAACTGGTCTTCTTGTGCCCAAATGTTATCCAGAAACTGGAATCCCTTAAAATACACCCCATAGAAACAATTTTGTCTCCAAAAAAATATATGACAATCTTATGGGTAGTTAATGAGTCCACAAACATTATAACTTTCTGATTCGTGATTGAAAAAATACGTCAATATATTGATATATCTTTGTCTATCCACTCCCAAACTATTTTCATCTCATTTTCAGATTCTTACATAGCTTAGATCAAGAAAAGGGAACTTAGAAAAGAGTTTTAAATTATATATGATGTTATAAGAAACAAATGGATCCTTTTAAGGGACTTTAACACTATCAGGAGTCCTGATAAGAAAACATAAACCATTTTCAATAGTATTTTGTCCCAGGAGTTCTCCAACTACATTAGTCTTTGTAATTTCTCTATATTTATATATATTGTGGATGAATTTAAATAGATAATATACATAATAAATTTAAGGCATGAAATTAAAATAGAAAAATACTTTTCTCAAGTGGAAAAAATTTCTTTCATTAGTGTTTTTGGAATCACCCTTGCCAAGTACATCTCAGATCAACTTACTATTATTATTTAGGTGTAAAACCAACTCAAAATAACATAACCCCCCATTAATATAAATTTAAATATGTATGGTTTGTAAATCCTTGATGTAAGGAAGTTTTCTTAAAGGAATGTAAACTAAAATCCCTTAGCATCCCATTACAAGCACTTACTGGAAAGATGAATAATATAAAAAGACTCTTTAGTGAGTTAAGTAAAAAATTTAATATCCAAGATTTTGGACTACATCAGGGATACTAAAAATGATCATTCGTACTACTGAATTAGAAATCAGTTCTTGGATTATCCTTTAATAGTGTAAATATGGTCCCTCTCCAAAATTGATGAACCTATTACTCTCAATGAGAGGTAGGACCAAAATATTTTCAATGTTAAATGGTTAAAGGAGGGTAATATGAACTCTAAAACATTCCCCTAGCTATACAGGGAGAAAATGATAATGAGAGGTGATAATTCCATTAGTTTTAATAGTTTCACCATCACCTATGATAGTGAAATCATCAATTTTATGATCAGTCAATTTCGAAACTTGTACTCTAATAATGGGATTATATCACCTATAAGATAATTGACAACATTATTTCATGCATTATGTATAATCAAGATAGAAGTGTCATCAATTCTCCCTCAAAATAGGAAGCACTTGGTATTATAAATAAGGAATTATTATTGTTATCCTTATAAATATAGTTTATCCACTATATTTATCAAATTCATCAACACCACCCTTGGATTTGTGTTTTTCTCTATGTTTGCATTGATGGATGCCCCATAGGATTCTTTCCATCCTAATATTCTCCATTAATGATGACTATATTAGTAGTTAAATTAATGAGATAGTTAAAATTTTCATTTTCAAATGTGTCAAGTCTATTAGGTACCTGTTTACCCCCTCACATCTTCTTTATTCTAATAATATCTTTTTTATGGATAGGCCCCCAAATTAACTATCTTATCATAAAAGTTAGTTTGAGTCACAATGAATAATTTTATGGTTAATCTATTAGTTCTATCATGACCTTCATTATATTTGGTCATAGAATTCCCATTACCAAGAAAAAATAATTTTCAAAACCCTTAGAGTTAAAAGATGAGAACTGCCATTCATGTATCTTAGTATCCTCTTATTTTGGTGAAAAATTATAAGTTTCTACTTGAAATATACATATTACACAATAATCAACCAGCTATCCATTTGTAAAGGGAAATCCATGCCCCATTATCTAAGGATTTGTTTGGTCAACTCAATGATCTCCTCAAGATTTGTTTATGCATTTTCTTTATATGAATAGCCCAGAGAACTTCTTAATATTTTGTAAAACATGATCAGGAACATCATTTATATTGGTTATGTCTATGAAAAAAAAATTATAACCATTTATGGGAAAGAATGCATAAAACCCATTAATATATGGATATTGGGAACCAAGTATCTCAATAACTTTAATAATTCTATTCCTGGAAAATTTACATGAACGATTATGGTATATTGTGATCCATATCTTAATTTTTATCCAAAAGTTTCATCATAAAGGTGATAAATGGTTCCTCTCATTATCTTGCTTCATCTTTCTGGATAAATCTTAGATAATGTTTTAATGGTATCCTGGGAATTCCAAATGGAGTGTATGTTGGAAATCCAAAATAACTTTTGGAGTACCCATAGCGTGATACACCTCTTGAATACATCATTGATGTACCACCAACACTACAAAAAAAAGCCTATTGTTGACATAATATACTAAAATAACAATCTGAATGTGACAATCCTTATCATGTCTCCATTTATCTACAAAGGTTTGAATTTTTCTGTAGGGAAATCCTTTTTTGGAAACCAAATGGAAATGGTCATTTCAACCCCAAATACCACTACTTGATGAGAATTAATAGAAACATTTCCACTCCAACATGGATTATTTAACTAAAGTGTCCCTTCATTTATCCCTAAAATGGCTTCCCGTACGGAGAATATAAATACCCCAAATTTCAACACATGATCAGATATAGTGAACAATACTACACTATGCCTCTTTTTCTCAACTATGTATGAAGGATGTTGAGAACACACAAGATATCTTAATTAAATGTCATTTTTAAGATGATTATTTGACTACTTGATTGACCTCTTTAGAATCAAAATCTACACAAACGTATAGTTATAGATCCTATTTTAGTTCATCGGTGCTTTCGACATAAGGAAATAGATATACAACCTGGTTATAGAAACCATTTCTTCCACCATCTCTAACATCTAGAAATCTAAAATTGGAAAGGTGTTTGAAAACATGATCCCATCCATCCATGGAGGAATCATACCTATACACGGATTTGTTTTTTACGCTTCCAATATACAAATATGTTTGATGTAAAATTCCATATCTAATCTAAATATTTAAATGTTTTTGGGTGTTGATGGAAGGCCTAACAAACCATTGGTGTTGAAACCCATTTGATGAATTTCCCTAATTCATTAATGGATTAAGGTGAATGTTGATGGTTATTACTATGGAATTTAAGGATACTTTGTATTTATATGAGTCTTTTATACAAACTATGGATTCATCAAAGGATGCTTCTACAACTACATGAGAATTAGAATATCATGTGAGGTCAAATTCTTGTCCATGAATCACACAGTCAATAATGTTTTCCATTAGGAATGGAAAAATATTTGGATAAAATGAGACTCTAAACATTTTATTAAAGAAATAAAATATGGAACTTGGAAATGTTCCCAATATAGTGATTCCTCAATTGATTGATTGTATATAGCCCACTACTCATCTAAAATTGGTTGTCCCGCATGCATACAGGGAATCTAATGAAGTTGAATATGTCTTGTAGAAGACAGATATCATGGAGATGATCTTGATGTGATTTTCATGGATAATAAATTTTGGAACATCCATTGTATGTGGAGATATGTGGGCTGAGATTCACTACCACCTTTATAAATACCATGGTAATTCTTAAGCTACCTACTTTTATTTCCTACGATATATTTTAGGATTTGGCTTTCCTGTATGCTGAACCCTTTTGATTATAATTAATTTTCATAGAAGTCTAGCATGGGTTCCAAAAATTAAAATAATTCTTCAAAATACATTATTTAAATACATAAACAAGTATTTGGATAAATGTTACTCAGCTAATAAGATAAAGGTAGGTGTTAAAGATATTTTAATTTCTTACCCCACAGTTCTAAAACAAAATTACCTATTTTATTCTTTCCAATGTCACTAATCTTTACTATGAATACTATTCATAATGAACAAAAAAAGGGATATATTTACCAAATTTTAACTCATTATTCAAAATTTTGAATAAAAATATCAAGATTAAATCTATATAACGGTAAAAAATAAATTTTAATGTAAATACATAAAACATAACAAAAAGAATTATTAGAAAAATGTTTTTTAAGAATAAAATTGAATTTATTCTTATTAAATGGGTATTAAAAACCATTAAATGAATTTTAAAATATTTTATTTAATATATAATATATATACATTTCATTAATATCATTCATAAATTAGTATTTATTAATTTTATTAATACAAACATGTGTTGTGCATAAAAAAATATTTTCTGAAAAATATGCCATTTTATGTTCAAATTATTTTATATACAATTCTAATCAATTGTAAATATATTTCTGATTATTTATTAAATTAATTTTATAAATTATTATTTTGTTAAATTAAAATTATTTTTATGTAGTGATTAATATTTTTTGTTCAGATAATATTCAATATTAAGTATAAAATTAAGTCATTTTTTATCATTAAGTAATTTTACTAAAACATGGTCTTTATTTCATAAGAATCAATCAATTAATTAATATTAAGTAATACCATTATATTTATATTTCACACTATGAATATTTTTATTCATAAAAATCAGTCCATCTTATAGTCAATATCTACAATAATATTTTAATTATTTTTAATTTAACTTAGGGTTTCATGTAAACAACAAAATCCTAATGATATAATTTATTTGAAGAGAAAAATGTAATTAAATATTGAGGTGTTACATTGATGTTGTATGACCAAATTATAGAGTGTGTAATTAATAAACACATTATTTATTGAATTCCAGATAAACAACTTGGCATCGCATGTCTTACCTGGCTTGTATTAGGCTATACATTCCTTGTAACATGTGTTTATCAGCTCACAATACATGTCGAGTCCTTAGATTTGTAGTGCTAGTGGCTTGTAATGAATCACATGTCTTGTATTTTTTTTACATTTTGTATAATTTAGTCCATCTCAAGAAAGGTACACACTAAAACATTTTGTATAATTTAGTCTATCTCAAGAAAGGTACACACTAAAACATGCATGTGGTGTGAGTAAACATGTAGTGAAATTAATACAGTTAAAGAAAAAAACCACATGGAATGTAGATGATGTGCATGATGTGTGGTATGGGTTTTCAACCTAGAGTACATGATGAGTGATTTTCAATAGATAATGTGGAATTTAATCCTTAAATTATTATTTTCCATATTATTATATAAAAATGATGATGTGTATGGTTATAAAAAATTCCAAATACTTCACAAGTAACGCCATTAGTACACACCAAGTATATTAAATAATGTTTTGTGGACATACATTTCATGAAAACTACATGGAATCACCCATAATACAACCTGAATTTTGATAAAATGACACAATGCATATGAACAAATGCAATGTAAGTATATGGTACACGACATGGATTATACATAGAATATTTCACACATCATGTGAGTAAAATTATAGTTATGTAAATATAAAGGGAACCTGAAATGTGACCACTGGTGTATGTCTTTTATACTAAATTATAGACATTATTAAATCTGACCAAAAGGGAACAGGTTGTGTGACTATGTTAGTACATGGTGCGTAAATAATTAATTTTAGATTGAGATAATTTATTTAAAATTAAAAATAATTTGAATCTCAAAGAATTTTTATAATTTTAATTAAGATTAAAGAATTAATTATTTTATTAATAAGAGAAATAATCTATGAATTATATAAAATTATTTTTATAAATTTAAACAAATATTACATATCGTCATTTCATGTTGTATATGATTATGATCTTGATGAACCTATGTGTGTGTTGGGATTTATTTAAAATTTAATTATTTATTACAAGGGTTTTTATGATTCATTTTTCATTAAATGAAATATGCTAATGTGGGTATCATTGCTTCCACCTTTTAGGTATGGTCATATGTGTTTATGGCTTATTTATATAACTATAAACCCTTATTCCCACTCACTTGAGAGTCATTAACAATATGTAAAGGAAGTAGCTTTCAAAGAGAGGATATGGTTCAAGAATAACCCAAGATGAAGTTATCTATGGATATATAGATATAAAATTTGGAATTTTATAACTTGATCCAAGTGTCTTATCATAAAGTTATTCCCTCAGGGTCTATGATTGTTTTATCCTTCACTTTATAAAAAACAAGTATTTTAAATCACATTATCATATAACATGTTTACTTTTTTTTCAAGTTTAGGGTAATTTATTTATTTTTATGATGTAATGATTATTTTATGTTTAAACATGATTACATAATGTAAATGAATTTCAAATAATGATAGATAAAATAAATGAACGTTCTTATGTGAAATTATTATATTAATACCTGGTAAATTAATAATGTAAGATCTATATAATATTAACAAGAATGTAAAGGAGGTAATACAGAATAATTACACCTAAATATACTAAAAATAATTTATATAAAAAATTGTGTTCGTTATTTCCTTCTAGATTTTATTATATTATACATACATATATAAGGAGTTCTTCAGACCATAGTTGCAGACATTTTTCGATTATTAGGGAGTTGTAAAAAATAATGGGTTACTAACCCAAATAAGTAATAAGTGTAATGGGGAAAAATTTTCAATTGAATTTGGATGAATTCATTGAGGAAATAAGAGTCCATGATTTTGGGATTAGGAAGTCCACTCAAAAGATAAAATAACTATAAGTTAATACAATTTGAAATATTACCTACCAAAATACCTTTAAGTAATTTACATGACTAATTTCATTATTATAAGAAGGGGAATATAGATCATTCCTAATAAAATATCCATGAAATGTGATATTCTAAATCCAATTGTTCAAGAAAGTGAGATTGAAAACAATAATAGAAGACTTATAAAAAATAACTATTATGTCACACTTAGTAATCAAGATAAAGTAATAGTATCTAACTTTTTATAGTGTAGAAAACTGAAAGATGTACTACATTAACACTACATTCATTCCTAGAAAGGGACTATTTACATTCCAATTTTTTTCCAATAGAGGTATAATTTTCTATACACAGTAGTACTATTAACAATTTTTTATTAGGTGTTGGAACCTGATTGTCTTTTTCATCCACCTCTATGAATGAAGAAGGGTGATAAGGATACCAACATGAGAAAAAGGAGGACGCATCAATTGTTTGTTGCATCATGTTATCATCTATGTCTAGAGAACATAATATTGAACATAAATACATAAATACATAAATTCATAAACCATGATAACCCATATCCTAGTAAATGATAATAAAAAAGGTAGGGAAAAGAAAATTGATATATTTACTAAACTATACCAATATAAATTGGAATATGAGTCTTACCTGAACACATATTAGTGAGGATTTTTTTTAAGAAATTATTAATTTACTCGGATGATTATTTGATTTTATCTTCAAGACAAAAGACAATATATTACATGGAAGTCAGTATCTATAATATATTTCAATTTGTTATGAGGTTCTATGATACCTTGGAGATGAGTTGGAGATTTTTTGTCAATGGTAAGTGAAGTGTAGAATTGAAGATCACGAGTTGAAAATTGGAAAAATAAATAATTGCATGTATAATAAATAAAGTCCACATGTAAGATAATTTAGCTATTCAATGTATTTTTTGTTTTCATAGAAATTGAAAAAGGCATTCATCATACACATAGAAAATTTTCACACATGTAAAAAAATTCATATTTACAAAGAATGATTTGCGTTTACAGAAATTGGAAGAGTATAGAATCATACACAAAATAATTTTTTCTATTTTTACTATACTTCTATTAACCATGTGGAAATTCAGTAAAATATTAGAGAATAGATTTTTTTCATTTTCAATAAATATAATAGGCATGTTTGATATTTTAAAACCCATGTATAAATCTTGGATCTATATATTATATATTGAGAATCTAATATGGTATTTTTTTTAAACATAGGATATCTAAGATTCTCAAAATAAATTATATTATTTATATGATTACTAAGATCCACATATGTTATTTCCTATTTTTAAAATTATAAATTCTCTAATGAATTTAAAAATTCTTAAAAATATATATTTTTATAAGGAATTATTTTGAACAAAATCATAATATGGTGATGATTTATTTTTCATGGTTTAAATACATGATCATAAATGGATGATGATTCATTCTATGATATAATGAGGACTAACTAAAAATGGTTCAAAGATGTTGAGATAAGTACCACAATATAACTACAAGATCTATATCACCATTTCTCTCATTCATGGATTGAGTTATTTGAGTATATGGATTTTATTGGAAGACTAAACAAGGATATATCAAAATATTCATAAGGAATATATATGTATATGTATTTAGGAAGACTAAAGAAGAAGGGGTTTTAAAATTATTGTGACTTCCAGAACTTGAATAATATATCTTATAGAAAATTTGAAGCCAATATTCACATTACAATGTGAATTTTTAAAAAATAACGAATATATGGTGGATATATAATTTCAAGATTTACATAGTTATGAGAAAATCCCATAATTAACGTCATGAAGATAAGAAGAATAAGATCATATATAGAGTCTATATGTGCGATGAAATCTTCATTAGCGGTCTTTTTCTATAAATATTTATTATATTGTATTAGTGTGAGTGCATAACTAGTAAAATAAAGTTATTTTATATAGATCAAGTTAATATTTTTGATCGTATTCATTTTAAAAAAAAAGGTGTAATGTGTAAGGAATAATAACCATAATGCATAGGGGAGATAATCATTTGAAAAGGATTCAAACATCATTGAAAAAATTGTTTTGTCTAAGTATTGTATTTATTAGTTAGATACTATGGATATGTGTATTGAACAAGAATGATAGTATAAAATAATTTGAATTTAAGGAAATTGGTTCCCCCCCAACCCACACTATAGGGACCATTAACCCTTAAAGAGATCATAAAAATTGGTATCAAAGAAGTTCAACACTCTGGTATTTCTCTAAGCTTACAATAATTAATCCACAAAACTAAGTTAACAGCTATGTTGTACCAATTTTTTATGATAATGTTTTTCATGACTATATGGATAAAATGGTTCCTTGTATGATCTTTTTAGGTTATAAATTCTTGATTTTGTTAGGTATGGATTCACTATTAAAAATGAAACCATACTATGGTTACTAACTGAAAATATGAATATTGAGAATGAATGAAAGTAAAATAATGATTTTTATCTTTATTATTATAAGATAATTTTTCAAAGGTTATGGGATGTAGAATAGCTAAAACTATTTGGAAGAAACTTAAATGAATTTATGGAGGAAAAAAATTTGAAAGAAGAAAATATATAAGTTAGTTAATAATTTTTTAAAATATTATAATATAAGATGATGAAACTATTGTTGAGTTATTTACTAAGGTAAATCTGATTTCTGACAAAATTAGAGAGTTTATAGAAACTCTTTCTGAATTGACCATGGTGAAAAAATTGATGAAAATACTTCGAGAAAAAATTTGATGAAGTGATCTCAAATATTTAAAATAATGATATTTATAACTTCATTATTTATAAAATCCAAAGTACATTTATTAACAATGAATATATAATAGGGATAACATTTTACATAAAAAATTTTTGGAAAATAAAATTTATTTCATATCATTAAAAGTAACAAATATGGAAGGGTATAAATGGTACTTGGATGCAGAAGAAAATATGGATGATTGTGATGAGACTATTTCTCCCATGTCATGAAATTTAATTGAGGAGGAATATTAAAATATAAAGGAAAAATTACTTTCAATTGTTTCAATTTTAAGAAGGTTACACATTTCTCTATAAAATTACCCATGAAACATTTTGTGTAAAATGTAGAATAATATGTTTCCAAAAAAACCACCAATATCAAAGATCATTAAAGAGTTCATTAAAATGTAAATAATAATATTTTAACTAGATTCTTTATAATAATATTTATATCCCTGAAATAATTTGTTCCTCACTGTGAGGAAAGGGGAGTGAAGAGAAATATTCTAGAGGTGACTCACAAAGAGTTCTCATGGAATTAAGGGTATAAGAAGTGAACTAATAAAATATAGTTTCATAATAAGATGGCTATTTTTCTATATAGTAATGAGATATTCTTACAGAATATAATATGAGAATTTGAAACAGAGTTGTTCTGAAATAAAAAGGAAGGATAATAGGGGAAAATAATCGACTAAAAACGTGTTCCCAAAAAAGAAAAATATAGGCTAAAAAAGATAGTCTAGTAAAATAAAATAAGATATTGAATCGTCATATTTATAAAAAGCGATGAATATTTGGATACGTAGATACTACCATTTTCTACCAGGATAAAGAAATTGTAATATTTAATGAAGAACAAATAAGATAGAGTTAGGGGAAGGATAATAAAATTAAAAGTTATAGGAAGAAGGTTTTTAAAGGGAATGATGAATGTTCCTAGAAACCTATAATAAGTAACTATTCACTATAATATGTAATTTTTTAAAAGTTAAAGTATTTAAAACATCTAATATAATGTGAAAATACTTTTACTAAGGGTAAAATTATAGGCTAGAACCTCAAATAACTAAATATCTAAAAATAATGCTCTAATATATTCATATTTGATGATAGAAAAATTGAAAATTTTACCTAAATAAATAAAACAATAATGTAAGAATACCATGAAAAAGTCTCCATTAGAATAACTAATTTAATAGACAAAAATAAAACAATACAGTACCCTATTCAGTAGCAGGTTGGTTTGACAACAGTAATGATTTTTGGGGTATTTTGGGTGATATTGTATGTGTAGCCATAAGGAATATAACATTAGGCACAATATGTATCTACATACAGAAAAGATATAATAGAAATCTAAAGGTATACACCCAGCATATATGATAACTCTTCCAGACCACCAATAGAGTGAGTAAAACATTCTAGTAAAGGAAATATTTGAAAGCATCCAAGAGGTATACGAAATATGAGATCATGAAGGGAATACCTAAAATGTATGTGTTTCATTTATTCAATCATTTTTGTATATAATTAAATGTATTAAAAATTATTAAATCCAAGTCAATAAATTAGTTAATGTTATAGAGGTTTGTATTAAAATATTGTAAATCTAAAAAATATTGTTCATCGATAATGGGTTTTAGTATCACGTGATAGGTGATCTAAATAACCTAAAAAATTGAAAAACATATGGGGTAGTTCTGTTTTTATCTCAGTATATCATTATAAAATTCATAGGAATTGAAACTCCATATATTATTTAAAATCAAATCTTCCATGAAAATATTTTTTTGATGATAGATTAGATTACAATTATACATGTGTATCACACATAGTTGATGTTTTAAATGATGTTATCTTCCAAGAAACTAATTTATTATTATGTGGTTGAAATATAGAATCATTATAACAAAGGTATTTTGTTTCATCTTTAAGAGGAAATTATAGACTATTATCTTTTTCATCAAGAGAAAATAAATTTTTGGAATATGTGATTTAGACACCTTGGAAGAATTAGTGTCAAAAACTCTTTAAGAAATAATCAATTACCAATATTCCCATCATATAAGATGATACGACTTCATTTTTTTATAACATGAAAGAATTGAAAGATGGTAAACATTTTTTATAATAGAGGATAAATTCAAAAATTAGAACTTATAGAGTTATCCATTCTAATGTGTGAGTTATTATGAATAAAAATTCAAATAGTATATAATGGTACTTTATTAAATCCATACATGAATTTACATGGAGTAATACATTATTTTTATGTCACTGAAATTTCATGCCTTAAATAAGTTCAAGTTTTTTAGAAGGTTTATAATGAAGAAAAAATGATGTTCTGTTAAAGAGGATGATGTATAAAAACTGTAGTGTGTATTTAAACATAAAAATCATCAAAAATTGATATAAATGTAATAATGTATGAATTTAGTTATCTAAACACTTCTCACCCAAATTTAGTATAAAAAAGGAAAAATATGAGTCTGGTTGTCATTTCTATGTTAATGTTGATAAGGCATGAAACATTATAATTTTTCTAGTCATGGGCTATCAAAACAGCTTGAATAATCCAAAATATATCTCTTGATACCAAATTATTACATAAATTATTTTGTGATGTGTCTTAAAATTATTCCAAATGTTATTCATTTTTGGTTGTTTGGGTGACCATTTTTTATTAAAAAAGAAAGAAGTAGAGTAATATTTAATGAAAACGATTCAGATAGAACTAGGTTATACACAAAATTAGAGATCTTGAAAGATCTATAATGATAAATAAATAATGAGTGAATGATATGACGTTTTAGTTAATTAAAATGAATAATAAAATAGAATAAATATATTTTTAGATAGTCATGATGATGTTCATAGATCTGAATCAGTAATAGAATTAGTCATAAAACTTTAAGCAGAAGGAGTAGATTCAGATTTCTACAGTGAAAATAATAATATTCAGAATATAGAAGTGGATAATACCAATAATAAAAGATAAACAAATATGTTTATTAATATAATTTAAGACCATAGAAGAATTTATATGTTGATAATATAATTAGTGACCAGAATAAAGGTGTTAAAACTCAGAGGAGAATCAATGTAGTATTCCATATTAATTTTATTTCAAAAAATTACCCAAAATATATATTGGAGTATTTTAAAAATAATGAGTGGGTCAGAGATATGATTGAAATTTGAATCAGAATAAAAAGTAAAATATAGTAAAATTGTTAAAATAACCACTTAGATGAATGTTATTGGGCTAAAATGGGTTTCTATAAATAAACATAATTATAATAGTTAACTCGAAGGAAACAAATCCACTCTGGTATGTAAGGGGTTCTCACAATTTCATGGGGTTTAATTTGTGGAAACTGTATCCCTTATATCTATAATATGTTCTATTAAAATATTCTCTACAATAGTTTCTCAAAGAAGAAAAAAATATTTTATATGGATAGTAGATCAGACTTTTTGAATTTTGGAATTGAAAAAGAAGTTTACATGTAATATACGGAGGGATTTATTCAAAACTATGATGCTAGAAAATTTTTTAACCTAATGAAATACATTAATAGATTAAAACTATTTTTAATGGCTTGGAATTTAAAACGAGATTAATATATGGAGATCATGAATTTTAAAAGAGGTAGTGTGGATAGAAACGTATATGTAAAGAAGACCAACACCACAATATATTTTTTTTAATTTTATATATTGATGAAAAAAATTCCAGTAATAAATATGGATTTTTTTGAGTAATTCTTAGGGAACATGGAAGGAAAAATTGAGATTTGAATTCTTGGATAAATGAAAAATATCTTGGGAATATTGATTACCCATGTAGCAAAAAATACCTTTTTTATAAGAGAAATATGTGAGGGAGATCATGAAAAAGATTAACATACTGGAATCTAGAGGTGTATCCAAACCAATTCATGTGGGTATATAACTGGGCTAGGATGATGGAGGGAAATAAGTAAATGATAAAAAATCATGTATCTTAAATTTTTGTCTTTTGTATTTAAAATCAAACATATCATATATAATATATGTTGTCACTCTTTCTGCAAGTTACAAAAACAATCCTAAGGAATCAAATATGTTAGCATCAAGAGGATTTTGAAATACTTATAAAAAACATTAAATTGTGGGAAAGTGTATAAGAATTAAGGTGAGATAAATCTAAGAGTTTATAATGATGTTAAATAGGAAAGTTCTATTGATGACAGGATGTCCACATTTATTGGAGATTTTTTATTGGATGAAAGTGTGTTTCATTACTTTAAATGTAGTGAATATCTATTACATTGTGTATAACCAAAGTTGATTATGTAGCTACATCACTCGAAACTAAACAGATGAAGTGATTTAAGACACAACTATATGATTTTGGTTTTCAATTAGATTATATCATAGTTTTAGGATATAACAATCATTGTTATATCAATCTATCCATAAATCCAATGACAAACTACATATCCAATCGCATTTATATCATTTATAATTTTCTCAAAGACAAGGTGTATAAAGGTATCATGGAACTAGAAATAATTAATTCTATGTACTAATTCGACTGTATTTATACAAAGGACCGCCCAACTAAATAATTTGAGAGGATGAGGCTATATTTGGGACTATAAAAGTCTCCCTCACATAGAAGTATGAAATTTTATCATTAGTTTCCTCCTATATGTTATCATTTCTAATTCTTGACAGGATATTATATATAGGTGTAGAATATTTTTTTCATTGTTTGATGATATTTTAATTTATGTGTTGATTTTTGTATAAATATATATGCTTAATTAGGTTAACTTTTTTCATCTTGGATGAAGCTTGAATTTGGAGATGATATTTTTTTATGGATGACATTGATGAATAATTTAATCACCCTCTTCTTCTATGAAAATATATCTCACATAAACAAAGATATGATTATATCATGATTTAATACATTGTAAAATTTTGCGTGTAATCCAATGTTCTATTCCCTTTTGTTTGATTATCAATAATGGGGATAGAATGAAGTAGTTTTTCCAAAAAAAATCTTGAGGGGATATTTTTGAACCCTTAGTGGTGATATTGTATATGTTGACAATTCATATAATCATTTGATGATTTTTTGATTTTATCATAAAGTAAAAATACAATTGTGGATAACAATTCACTATCTGAAATTTATTTTAAGTGTTTATTAAGTGCTATGGTGCTTTGGATATGAGTTTAAGATACTTTAATTTGATCAAGTAATGTCTGTAATTGTAGATCATGAGTTTAAAATTGAAAAAGGAAATCATCATATGTGCAAGTCATTTTTCCCATGCATAAAAAACATTTCCATTCAAAATATATTTTTTGTGAAAATGATTTTTTGAGTATGTATAATTTGAAATAGGAAATCAGTATAGGTTTAAGACATTTATCTACATGTAATAAAGTTTAGTACCCAAAGGATTCGTTGAAATTGAAGAAATTGATAAACTCAAACACTATATATGAAAAAAAAATTTACGACACATGAGATATTTTCATCATGTGTGTGTGAATTTAGTTAATCATAAATGATTTAGTTTTCCAAAGTTGACAATGGAAAGTACTGTGTATGATATTGGAAACCCCTATATGAATTTTGACTCCCTGGTGATATTTGGAGAATATCATATTATAATTTTGTACCACATAGGATGTATAATATTTTAATAGTAAATTTTAGTCCGTGTATGGTTATTGAGATATTCTAATGTTATTTAATGTTGGGAAAATCTATTTTTGAAAAAGAATTTTAAAAATATGAAAAATAATTTTTTTATATAATGAAAATATTATAAATTAAATAAAAAATTGTGGTGTTATGTTCTTCATGGATTATTCATTATGATAACTCATGGGTTATGATTCATGATCAGATTAAAGTAACACAAGTCAACCCAGGTGGTGAGATGTTGTAAGAAGGTCCTTGCTATAAAAAGAGAATCAAAGTCATTACTACATGTTTGAATGGATTAAATAATTTTAAATTGTTTGTTTTTTAAATAAGAAACCATAATATTTATAAATTTTCATTTGGAAGTTATGACTATGAGTCTTTAATAATAATAAAGAATAAATATATTTAAATTAGATATATTTCAGGAATGTGAATGATGAATGTTATAAAAAAACTGAAATGTATAATTTTTCTGATATTTTAAATAATAAATAAAAAGATAAGGATGAGATGATTGATTAGGAATTACATGAATCACATATTTTTTAGAAAAAACTATAAATATAGATAAGAAGAGAATTAGAAGAGGATATGTGGAGCCTTCATAGGGGCCTAAATTTTTATAGGATATATTGCATTAGAAATAATCATTTTATTTTATTCACATGATTTTGTAACTTGTATAGGTTGATGGTTTTACGATTTCAACGTCATACCCTTTCTAGTGTTCCTATTGATAATAATAAGGGAGAAGTATGCATGGGATAACAACTATGACACCTGATGGATGTAGTTTTCTTATAAAGGAGGTGAACATCATTTAAAACAATTTTTTGTTTGATTATTTTTTTCCTCGATGAGAAACTTGTTAGAGGTCTGCTCAATAAGACTAAGAGTTTGAAAAAAGAATACGTAGGGATACTAATTCACCCCTAGTTTCTTTTATGGTTTAATAGATCCAAAAGGTGTCAAGATAAGGATATTTCTTGAAATATGTTGAAATACATTGATCAGTTTGAGATTTTGGGGTTCGATATGGACAATAAATTATCTATTAATCTCATATCATCATATTTAACACATATATTCTTCATATTCATCCATAATTACATGATTAATAGTATGGAGAGGATTTTGGAGAATATTTTGATTATTTTTTTTGAAGATAAAGATTATTAAAATATGGTTACTCACCCCTTATGGTGAATAAAATAAAATAAAAGGTTGAAAGTCATATGGATGGTTTAAAGTTAATGAATATTTTAAAATTTCATTCAAAGAGAAAAAAAGATTCTTTGATAGGGTAGTGAATTGGACACTATCTACTTATCCTATGAAATTAAATGTCACTAAAAGAGGAAATTCAATAAATTAAAGAAAAAGTGAGCACAATATTCTTATTTTTGAATATTCATAATTGCATGTAATATTTCTATTTCACATCGTGGTTAATAAGTATAATATTTAGTTGGTGTACACCTCAGTGGTAGATGTTCCTTGTAAATTTGCATCTGTTTGTTGGGAGGATAAGGTTAAAATCCCATCAGCTTTGTTATTTTCCTCCAATTCACTTGGGGTGGATATTGGGATGGAATTAAAGGATACCAGCATGATTTAGGGTTTGTGTAGAGTTTGTTCATGGTATATGAGGACCCTCACTTGACAATGAGGGGTGGATTTTTGGATGGTGTTATTTGGCTGACAGATAGATATGATATGACCATGTAGGGCGACTATCTCTGTCATTTGCGCAAGCAACATAACCAAAGGAGGTGGTGTGAATACTCTAAACATAGTAGCCTGAAGTATCAGGTTAATTTATTACATTACTACTAGATACAAGTGAATTCATCCCAATAGACTTTATAGTTCAGTAGACCTGGTAAACTAGATACACACTTGAGTTTTCCATTACAATTTAAAATATAAATTACAAAATAGATAAATTAAAAATTATGATTCCTTGAATTTATTCAATGATTCTATATTCATATCATATTTAAGGGAGAGAAAATTAGGGTGAGATCAAACTCTTATAAAGGGATCATATAATAATATATCATGAATCAATAATTCATAAACAATATGACAAGGTAGATAACAAATAACTCATACCATTTAATCTATAACTTGAGCCCAAAGAGTAATATAGATGTAATAATAGATGATAAAACAATTAAATAAAAATAATCACATGATATTTAAGAAAATACATTGATAAAATCAAGGTAGTAATCTCATGGATAGTATTAACTAAATTCTAAATGAATAAAACTCATAATATTGGATGTCATGATCATAACCATCATAATAATTATATTATAAATACATTTCGTGATGCCAATTTAAAAATATGGGTAAAAATCCATTTTATTTTTGCTTGATAATTTTTCTCACAAGACATATTAATGAATCATGGTTTTATATAATTCTATGATTCACCCATCACAAAATTTTCAAAGTATTCCTCAAATAACGAATGATCTATTTAATTCATGAAAAATATTTCTTATCAATAAATTTCTACAATGAATAATGAATAGGGAATATCAACAGACACCAATAAATAAAATAACATTCAAAGAAAAAATTGTATGTAGAATTGATATTCTATTTAAAAAATAAGTACATTATTGTTAAACAATAATGATATCTAATGGAAATTTAATTTACATTGATCATTATAAACTGAATGTTCCAAGAGGGATTTAATGACTACATAATTAATCTAGAAAGTGAATATCAAAACATTCTCTAGTTAAACTAGCCATAAACCATCCATAAAAAGAATAAAAATGGTATCATTATAACACATCCATTTTATACTATAAGTAAAATATCTATTTTTTATCATTTATGAATATAAATACCATAAAATATCAATTAGAATATTCTATAGTAAATTCAATTATTAATTGGAAAATAACTTTTTAAAACTCAAAATATATATAATATTAACAAAAAAATTCCTTATAAATTTCCTCATATAAAATTAAATAAATATTCAAATAAATGAGTGTTCATGACAGTGGGAATATTCTGATTTGTTGATTATGTTAAAATAAACATTTCTGTCACATTTTTGGTAAAAAGTCAAAAATTAAATTATTCGTAAAAAATAGGAAGATTCTTTTAAAACCATTTTTTAAGTAAAACGTGGGAAAAAAATTATTTAATCAATCATTTTATAACATTAAAAAATATTTTCCAAAACTCTTTTAGGAAAATAAAGATATGGATAAAAAATTAATTTTGACCTCAAATAGAAATAATGTTATCTTTTCTAAAAAAGATTTTCTCAATTATTTTAAGTACCGAAGAGGTGAAAATGGTTTTATTATTTGAAAACTTCATGAATACTAATAATGATAATAAAATTAAAGAGTTTTATTATGATACTATCAAATAAATTCCTTAAGTTAAAATTCGGGTATAAATAATCCTGATTAATGTGAGATTGAAGCAAAAACCATTACCATTTTGAAAACTTTTTAATCATAACCCTCATGAAAGAAAAAACACAAAATTTAAAATTAAATACATTGAACATAAATATATTAATTATATAACATATCAATTTGTTAGTATATACACCTCATAAAAATAAATAGGTGTATAATGATAAATATGTCTCAATGGAGTGAAAATTGAGAAAAACACATTAAGAGATCATACTATTGAAGGGAAGATTAATCAATGAATTTATTATGTGTATCAAATTAAAATCCACATAAAAAGTTTAAATAAAACATAAAATAATTAAATTACATTACATATATAATGTTACAATTTCAAAGATTATAAAGAAGTAATATAAACCAACGAAAAGAAATTGAGTTACAAAAATCTTTACCATTTGGTAAAATTCAATTAAAATAACCATAGATCAAAAAATTCAAATTGAAAATTTAAATGCCAAGAATTTTAATGAATTCATGATATTACATATAAAATCTATAGTATAAACACCATATAAAATATATCTGGTTCATTATAATAAAATATGTCTATGTGAAGGAAAATTGAGACAGAATCCCTTACCTCAAGCTTTCCTTTAGTTAAACATAGTTTAACCTATAGTATAATGGTTATAATCTGGTAATTAATTAACTATAGAACCATATTAATGCATATAATATAATATATTATTTTTCTATAACACCTTACTACCCACCTGCTAATAATATTTCATTATTACCATTGTTTCGTTTATTTACTACTTCATTTTCTCATTCATATTTAATCACGGTAGTTTCTGTTATTATGAATATGATATAACTAATCCTATAAAAAATTATATTAATGTTACAAATATCACATTTATTCATTATTTACCTTTTTATAACCATTTTATAATTTTTTTACAAGGAATATGTTTCACATCATTTCGTAGAGACGATAAGTCACACGTACATATGAGTGATGATATCAATACCATAATGGGTGAAATGGTAATGAAGTGGATGATATGTTAATTTTACAAAATTTGTATAATTTTATATGTTTCATATATATTCATTATTAACATCTTTATGACTATCCATTTGAGTTTGTTATGGAAACAAATTTACATCGGTTCACCAGGTGGTAGTCTACCTTACACACGAGAGATGTCTTTATTTCAAATATGATGGAGGATGATATGGATAAATATTATTTCATAAAAAAATAAAATATAATTATTTGATAGGTATATTTATAGTATATTTTTATATTTATGACATAATTGGATGTGATAAAAGAAGAAGTAAAAAAAGAAGGATCTTATTGAAGATGATTAACATCTCTTAGAAAATATTCAATTGTATTTATTATTACGTAACCGAGGATTGGTCTTTTGGGAACACCAAAACCTATATAATGTTTATAAGTATTTTAGTGAGATATTTTTTTGGTTGAGCTAAATTTATTGAGAGGTTTGAAGAAGAGAGGTGGAGTTCCCTTTTATAATTATAGAGTGGAATTTCTGAAAATACCCAAAACTATTCAATAAGGGGAATTCACATTAACCCCAAGTGACTATAAAATAGATAAATAATGGTGTAAAGGTAATTTATGTGTGATTCACACCATAAATGTAAAAAATAAATAAATCACATTGTATTTGCTTATCCTCAATGTTTACTTACTTTTACCATATTTGTTTTCACCATGATAACTAATTTTTTATTTATTTACCTAGGTAATTTTTCCTTTAAAAAAATGAGACCTATTAGAAAATTCACAACCATAATAGTACAATTTATCAAACGAAATTTCTATTTGGGTTTTAAAACTATTTTATCATAGTTAATTTTATAATGAAAAAACTTATTTTATGCATAACAACTGTAATTAATTTTATATTATATTCACTATTTATTATGAAACAAAATTAAGGTAACCTTATTAACTAATAGTGAATATTATGATTCCAAATATTTAATCCATTTTTATAAATTTAATTCATATAAGTGGCATAATTTAGTTTAAAATCAAACCTTCTACCACGATGAAAAATATTGTTTTCCAAAGAAAAATATTTCTAAAATAAAAAACGTTTTTATAAAAAAAATTTAATATAAAATTGAATCCATTAACATAAATTTTATTTATAATAATATAGTTGAACTAATTATACTTTTAAAATAATTTTAAAATAAATTGAGGCTTTATAGATGTTTTAAACAAAAAAGGATGTTCCTATAAATAATCTATCTTCATTATTCATCAAAAAATTTTCATTTCATAAAATTCTCAAACATTAACTCTAAGATTATTCATAAATTATTATTAAAAAATAAGTACATTTTTTAAAATAAATTTTCTAATAGTTTCAAAAAAAACTCTTGAAATTAGGTGCACAAAATGTGATGAAATCTATTTTTAGGAAAATCTAGTTTTTCAACATAAAACTGGATTGATTCTCATCTCATACTTCAAGAAAATTTTAGATTATTGATAAAAACATTTTATTCAATATATATAATTAATTTATAATCAAAATAAATCACTAATTGTGATTAATTTAACTTATTATGTTTTAAACAAACAGATCGCATAAAACTATTTTTTAGAAAAACTTTTCTTTTTCTTTCAAATGACTTTTATTTTTATTTCTAATAAATTGATAACCAAAAAAACTGGTTTCTTAAATGAGTAACCATATACATTTAAAAATTTATTTATTATTATTAATATCCTTTAACTTAATGTCTAAGTTGTAAAAGTAAAATTGAAATAATTCATTTCATGAATTATTTGAGATCGGTGTTCTGAATCATATATGCTATAAAACACTATGTTTGGAATTTAAAATTTTATGGTGTGACATTATCTACACGTGAAATAGATTTTGTCCTAAAAAGTTGATATTTTTCTCAAAAATAATCTATTTTCTATCTAGAAATTTTATTTTTGAAAAAACACATTATAAAAAGGGTTAGTAGAACTTCCAAATGGTAAGAAAAAAAAGGGAAGCATAAATGGTCATTTAGAATAACATATAACTTAGATTCAAAATTGGAAAACATTATTGGGACATGAAAATATCAACATAAAATAAAAAAATAAATAATTATAGATAGTGACATATATCAATGATCATAATAAATTGATTGATCTATAGAAAGTTAAGGACTGTAAAACTATAAAATATTGTGGTGCCAAAAGAACACTCATTAATAAAAAATGAAGGTAAATGTATGAAATTTTTATTTCTAGGTCATTTTCCTAAAGTTGAGATATTAATTTAATATCAATATAGATAACACCAAAATAATACTTACTTGTTATACTTTTCATTCATAAACACAATTTAATTCTTTGGTTGTTTTTGGTCAAATTACCCTAAATTTATAACTCTGAGAAATGAATATATAATAGTAATTTCTTATGCATACAAAACTAAATTTTACTTTTAGTGGTTCATAATATTGATAAAAGACTTATTAGTCTTTCTGTTAGTCTTTAAATATTTACCAAAATCAATATGGTCCGAAAACATTATTCAATATAATACATTAGTCTCTAAAACTGTAATAGTAAAACCCAAAATTCATCTTAATAAATTCTAAAAATGTATATCGGTCAAAAAATTTAATTAAAACAATATCATATTAACTAGTACATAATGTAGGCTATTGGTATGTGTTTCACCCATGTCTCCATTGAATTGTTAGTTAATGTCCCCTGACCATGCTAGATGCTAATTATTATCACACAACATTTGAGTTATTCTTTTTATAAAATTATATTAATATATATACTATAATTTTCCAAAAAATATGATAAAATTATTCAAAAAAAAATTAATTTTTATATCACTTTTTAACAAATATGGATTCTTATACAACTCATTTTTCCCATGAAATCAAGTAATCTAAATTGACTATTATTACCTTAACATAAATATTCATATTATCCTTAAAGGAAGTAAATACATTAAATATTCTTAGTATATAATTATCCCCCAAATAATACTTAATGTTTAACGTAATGGCCATAGATACCTCAACCTATTAAAGAATCTCCCAAATTTTAATTAATCATAAAAAATTCTAATCACTTAAAAACACAAAAGGAGTTTATAATAGTTTCAATATATGACCCACCTCAAACTCATAAACCCTTGATGGAATACCAAAATATTAAGTTATTATTACATGGATATATATGTGCTTCCAATAATTAACACAATCCATATAAGTTCAAATATTTTTATAACCAAAATAATTCTACAACATAATTCTCGAAACACAATACATAAATAGTTCAATAATTCAACTAAAATTATTGGAATAACATAAACCTTAATTGGTATATTATTTAACTATTATAAGTTCCCTTTGACTCGGATAATACCAGTGTTTCCCGTATTTAAGGTAAATAAATACAAATGCATCCATAATATTAGATTTATTCCATTCCATCAATATTTTAATTTTTTCATGTTAATTCATTACATTAGACCATTATTTACAACATATAATTCGTTTTTCGATTAATTTGAGACAATATACTAGGTGTATCTTTCCACATTGCTGACTTTAAAGAAATTGGGTCTTCATTTCTCCATGTTCCCCACCACAAAATCTCTCAATAAAAATTGTTCTTATCTTCTTTAGTGAGTCTGAAAGTTGATTAAGGTGTAGGTTATTAATCGTACATCAATATAAATAATTAATAATAATCATTATATCTTTTAATCCACTCATCATCAAATTTGGTTTCCCATTATCACCACATTTTCCATCATATTCAATTTTAACATAATTCTTCTATGGTATATCCATTGTATAAATCCCAAATGAATAGTTTTACAAATATTAATAATAGCGGTAAAACCATTAAATAATATATAAGGTGTATAAATAATGAAACCTATTTTAAATATAACACACCTAATGTTTAATATAGATCATTAATTTTCATTACATATTCAAATTCTTCATTATAGTTCATAAAGATAATGTGAATTAAAACAAGAAAATCCCCCATGAGTGTCAAATCAGGTGTGTATCAAATCATATTGGCATGCACCAAGTGATGATCGAGTGAATGAAAAATGTACCCTTTTGGAGTTATTACCCCGGTTATAACTTTTCCATATCCACATCTTATTGAAGTATTCATACATGGATGTATTTCTAAGAAAACCACACAATATCTACCTTACCAAAACATTAGGATTTTCTCTTATTCTTGTATTAATCCTCAAAGTTATTCATGGTGATATATCCTCTAATATATATTTTACTAAATATATTTCTCAATGTTTCTATAAAAATTTCTCTAATATTGACTATAAATACCAAAACCTCAATAACCCGTATTTAGTGGTGACTTGATTACATTGGTGGTAGATAAAATCTATCATATCCAGAAAGACTTAATATTTTAAAATTATTGGTTATATACATACTTGAGTTCTTCATTACATTTGAAATCATAAATTTCTATATAGTGAAAGAAAATATTATGCATTCTTGAATTGATTCAAGTATTTCTTCTTTATATCCTAGGGAAAGGGAACAAAATAATAGTGATATAAAATGATCAATAAGAGTAACATAATGTGGAAGATATCAAGAATCAATAATTTATATTATGGAAATGTAAATAACTAACAAAACATTCTAATTAATCAACAAATTAATATTTAAAAGTAATATGGTAGTAATAAATGATGATCAAATATATACGTATAAATAATCACATGATATTGAAGATAATCCCAAAATAATATCAATTTATTAGTCTCATGGATAATAATAACTAAATTATTAATGAAAAAAATGCTTAGTATTGGATTTCAATATCTCAAACATCATGATATTTATATTATGAAGACCTATCATAAAGATAGTTTAAAACTTTAGGTAAATACCCATTTAATTACAACTTACTGATTTTCTCATGAGACGTGTTGAAAAATAGAGATTCTATATAATGGTTTCCCCACTTATCATTTAAATCTCAATTAATTCTTCAAATATTGGATAATATATTAAATTTATGAACAATATTAATTATTAATAAAATTAAGTATTGAATTAAGAATATAAAAAGTCAATGTTTTCTCATTCAACAAAATAACATTCCAATTTAATCACAATATATATATAAATGATATATATCTTAGGAAATAAGAATATCCATGATAAATAAATATGGATAATTAAGTTATTTTTAATTTACAATGATCACTAGAAAGTGATTGTTTCACGAGAAAGTTATTCACAATAAAATTAATAAAAAAATGTGAATGATAATACTTTATTTGGTCAAAAATATCATATACCATCCAAATAAAAAATGAACATTGTATTGTTATAACATATCCCAAATATAGTATAAGTAAAATATAGGGGTGTTTTCATTGATGAATAGAAATACCATAAAAATATCATTAAGATAATTTATAATGAAAATACAATTTTAATTTGAAATTCACTTTTAAAAACAAATGAAATTTACAAAATATTAGGAAAAATATAATTTTAAAATATACTTTTAAAGTTATAGTGGATAATTTAATGCAATTAGTGGCCATGACATATGGAATATTCTTTTCATACTGAGTATGTTAAAACAAATATTCCTTCCACATTTCAGAAAATTGTAAAAAAGTAACTTGTCTAGAAGACTACCAGAATATTCCCATAAACATATTTTAAAAAAATAAAAAATGAGTAAATTTTTTTCATTAAATCACTGGAAAATTTTAAAAATATTCATTAAAACATTTTATGTAAAATATGGATATGTAATAAAAAACTCGACCGAAAAGAGAAATAAAGATAGTTTTTCATAAAAACTTTTTCACAAGAAATTAGGTAAAAAAGAGATGAAAATGGTACTGTTAAATGAAATTTTCATGGATAAAAATAGTGGATTAATATTAAATGGTATTACCAGAAAATGATCGATAATTTCTTTTAATGGAAATTCAATTATAAGAAATCCTAAATAGAATGATATTAAAGCATAAACCCTTATAATTTTCATTAATTTTGAATCATAACCCAAATAAAAAAAATAAGTTCAAAAAAACATTAAATGCCCTTAATATAAATATATTCATTATATAAAATATCAATGGGTCATTAGATACACCAAATGAAAATAATTTGGTGCATTATACCCAATACACCTCAATGGAGTAAAAATTAAGATGAAACCTATTAGAATGATCATTCTGTTGAAGTGATGATTAATCAATAAAATTATAATTTTTATCAAATTTAAATAGACATAAAAAAAGTTGAAAAAACTAATAAAAATACAGAAAACATATAATCTTATAATAACAAATACAATTAAGAAGTAATGTAATCCAAATAAAAGAAATTGAGTTATGAAATTCGTTACCACTTGGTAACATTAAATTCAAATCCTCATTGATGAATCAATTGAAATTTAAAATAAAAAAACATCAATTATTTAGTATTAATGATATTTCATATAAAATGGGAATTTTACACATCATATAAAATAAATTAGTTTCATAACAATAAAATATACCTCTATGAAATAGAATTGATGAAAAATATTTTACCCCATGCTTACCTTTATTGTTACATGATTTAACCTTGTATATGATATTTGTAATCATGTTATTGATTTGTAACATAAAAATATTAATATTTATAATATCATTGTCATGACCCCCTCCCACCAAAGATGCCCCTCCTGATCTGGCAATGGTGAAAGGAAGATAATGACCCCCGAGTCCCGCCTCCAGTAGGCCCCGGGTTGGCGACTAGCACCAAGGGTATGAGTTTTCATAAATATGGGAGGCATTACCCTTTTTATTATTTTGGATTGGGAAATAGGACAAGTCAACCACCAAAAAGGGAAAAGAACAAGTGTATATAAATAAACCCAAACCAAGCCCACATGCATGTTTAAACAATTTTTATAACAAGGTACAAGTACAAGGAAGCTCAAAAGTACACTGCCAAAGAAAACAAGAGAACAACAACTGCAACAACTCCAACTGCCCGACTAGTAGGGTCCCGCACGGCCCTGGTAGTCCTCCTGGAAACCTGAAAGTAAACGTAGGGTGAGCATACAAGTATACTCAGTAGGGAAACCTAAAGCTCTCGTGCACAAGTGGGGAGACACACTAAGGTCCCGTGAGAAAACAGAAGAACCAGAAACTAACAAGGAAAAACTATCCACCCAGCCTCACTGGTCACACTCACCAAGTAACACAAACAAGTTTAGTATATATATAGAAAAAAAGTATTGGGTACCCCGCACCATTTCCCACTTAATTAGATGCTGCTCTTCCTAACGGCAAACGTCCTGATGCTACCACACTCTTCCCGCCCGCACACACCTGGGCCAAACCACGCATCCCGCCCGCACACACCTGGGCCTCACAACCACGCATCTCGCCCGCACACACCTGGGCCACAACCACTAACCCGCCCACAGACACCTGGGCCTCATCCCGAAGGTTCTTGGGAATGGTATGCCTGCCCGAAGAGTCTTGGGTGTAAGGTCACCTCAAGCCATCATAGCCTATGGAATAAGGAGCAGGAAGGAGCTAGTAACTAAGGGGGAACACCCTCTCCCATAAAATGGGAGTGTTCGGCACTAGGTGCTTGACATGGGTGTGGTGCGACAAAACACAAAGATACAATTATATATATACATATACCAAACACACAGCCCAACCTATGGCTTCTTAAAAAGAGAAACTGAGCATGTGCCTCGGCACTGCTACCACGAAGCATGCATCAACAACCAAACAATCATCCCCCAACCCAATTTAGGTTTTCATGTTTCATGCAATGGTTTAACAAATTATTACTACTGGGAAACTATCATCCAGACAAAACCTTTCACAAACATATCCCTGCCATCCACAACCAAGGTTAGGTAAAACGCAAGTGACCACATGCCATTTCATTTACAAAAGATTATCATAACCATACAACATTCCATCATTCATTTATTTCAAAGTTCCACACATAAAACCCTTTCCACACACAAAAAATTTCCGCATTTGAAAACACCTTTTACTTCAAAACACATTTCATAATCAAAACACTTTTCAGAAATAAAGGCATTTTCCACAAAACAACCAAACCACCAACATGTTCATTATTCCAACTTTATTCAAACCGGGTGATCACACAAGGTTTTCATTCTCTTTTAATCAGCCAGTCTTTACGTGCTTATCCATTTTCCATGTTTTAACAAAACCAACCACAAACAATTCAGATATCAATTGTGCACACAAAGGCCACCAACAGCCTTGATTTTTAGTAGGCAAAGGCCTTTCAATCCAAAATCCCAATCAGAAGATAAAGAAAACTGGAAGGCAATAGAAACAAAACAAAACCCCAAGCCCTTCTTTATCCGGTTATTATCTTTATTTAAAGTTCGACTACATCCCATGGAACAAAAGAAAAATATCCCACCCCGCATGTTGCACCAAAAAGAGAGACGAAGGTAAACCCCTACCTCAAAAGGTCCCGATCACGTCGCTTCCGACGACGTCCTTCGGTGTCCTCCGCCTTCGCCAAACCCAACAAACGCCTCCTAGGATGGAAGCTGGAGAAGGAAGGCCGGAAGGAAAGGTGACAAGTCCGGGCTTAGAAGCTTCGTCTCATCGCTACGATCCTGTGGCCGCTGACGGATCGTAATTTGGAGCTTGGACAAAGAAGTTAGAGGAGAAAGACTTCTTGATCATCCAAGAGTGTCATCGTGCGAAGAAGAAGCGATTGGTCTAGAAATAATCCGCGACCCTTTCTTATATAGGCAACGAATAGGTAAAATAGTATGCAGTGTGTATTGATGAATACACGGTGTGACCGTACACCCGTTACGCGTTTTGACTGGTCAACACACGACACGTCACGCGGTTTCCACGCGTTTAAATAATAACGTCAATTTTATTGATATGTGTGTTTCGTTGAGCCGAGACATAACTCATAAAAAGGTATCCATCACTGGTCTTAAAATGACCGTCTTAATTACAGGATTACACTTCCGCTGACGGTTCGTCATTCCGACACCATATGAAGAAGTTATAGACTTTTTAAGTTTTGATCACCCAAAATAATAATAATATTATTTTATTATTATTATAATAATTTAATATTTTGATCAAAAGGGCTTGTGGCGTGAATCTCTCCCCTTACACCATGCGCACTCCCTTATTTTATTATTGTATTACTATTTTAATATATTAAATCAACATTATATAAAATATATGATATATTAAATTAAATTATATAAAAAAATGATTTATACAAGGGAAAGGGGGAATTCACGCCTCCCCTCCCCATCTCATGCGCCTCCCCATAAATTTATTATAATTTATTAAATAAAACCATTTTCCTTTTAATTGTATTATTATATTTATTATACGATCAAAGTTATTAATTCCATAATTCAATTTTGGGAGAACCTATGCACAACCACTCCATGCGACTCAAAACCATTTCATTTAATTGAATTAAATGACAAAACAAAATTAATATAACATACATATTCAACCCCATTTTAATACATTTAATTTTATTAACCTCTCACATATAGTTTTACGCCATCATTGTTATTGATTGTTCTTCAATAACAATAACATTTCATCAACTTATTTTATTAACTCACCGACGTTATTGTTTTTAATAACAAGAAGATTTACGCTCATCGCGTTGACCACGTTAAACCACCCTGTTGGATATCTGAATCCAACCATGCCATGTCAATGTCGCGTAACATCCATCAATTTAATTATTTTAATTCTATTTATTTTTATTTCACACTGATTAAATTGAAACCACATTTATTAAATAAAAACCATTCAATTCCATAAACCCAATATAATGAACTCACCTTTAATTTTTGAACGCACCACCGTGCTTCCACTTGCATGTTCATTTAATTGTTTGCAATAAATACCATGACTCATTTCATCAATTTCTCATTATTATTAATATTATGAATAATATTAATAACACAACAACCATAATTATTATTCAAATTTAATTTAAACAATTACTCAATTAATAAAAAAAACTGCATGTTTCATTTATCAACGTCTAATGGATCACACACCTTCCCACTTCACATAATTAATAATAATAACACCAATTGAATCATTTTATCATGATTAATATTTTTAGTTTAATTAATCACACAATTTATGTCATCATCATTATTATTAACATATTTTTACGTTATCATCAGTATTAAAATTATCATTATAACGCACGTCGTGTTGACCACATCGATTTCAACAAAGGAATGGACCGGAGGGGTCCGGTCCATTACATCAGATACCTCTTAAAACATTCTCGTCCTCGAGAATTAAAAACCAACCAAGAAAAAGAATGGATCCAAACAACCACTCTGCAAGATACCTCTTAGGGCTCTTGTCATAACAAGAAACAACCGACAACCCTAATTATGTGAGTTAGGAATTCCATCTCCTATGTCAAGATATTATCCGCTTTAGGGGGCCCTGACTTGCCTGCACGGGTTTAATCGCATCTGCATTAATGCATCTCAATTTAGGACTGGGCCTTCCCACTTCCATATATTAGGTTTTTTTCCCAACTTACACTGCACCCAACAACGTACAACCCACACACTGCCCGGACATTTGGCTTGAGGAATTCCCTCTCCCATGTTGAGATATTATCCGCTTTAGGCGGCACTGACTCGCCTGCATGGGTTAAATCGCATCCACATTAATGCGTCTCGATTTGGGATTAGGTCTTCCCCTCCCCACATGATAGGGCTCTTCACGTACATTTAAAGAAAATCGGGAAACAACATAGCATTAAAAACTCACAAAAACAAGGTCCAGGCCCAGAGAATGAGCAAAAGAGTTCCAAAAATGGAGTGTAATGCTCCCAACAAAACATAAAGGAGATCATTCAAGAAAACCCAAACACATCTCTATCGATCCCTGGTCCTTCTAGAGATGTTGCCTCTGATGCATGCAACTATCCTCACTGAGCTCCTCTGCCTCTCTGTTGACGTCCACCTCCTCGACCACGTCCCGACTGGGAACCTTGAGGAACTCCTTGTGGCTGGCCACCACCTGCTCCATCTCCCCTCAAAGGGACTGGAGCCTGTTGCTGCTGGAAGGGTCTTGTCGGTGACTGGTGCTCCTGAGGAGGGTGTTGAACCTGTCCATCTCCACCGTACTGAGCATGGGTCGGGCACCGACTCTGAACGTGCCCAAAACCTCCACAAGAAAAACACTTTGGTCCTGGGCTCGTGAAAAAGGGACGAGGACCTGAAGATCTGAACTGGAACTGCTGGGGCCTGCTCCCTACTGGCCTGAAACTGGAAGGTCCCGTCGCAGGAGACCTGCTGCTGACTGCCTTCCCCTTCGACGAACTAGGCTGGATCCCCTCACGTGGTGCACCTCCCTGCGAGTGCATCCTTTCTACAACTTCCGCCTTCTTCTGTACGGCTATGTATGTCGGAAGGGTGAAGGGGGTCACAGCATACTGGAGCGAAGGACGAAGCGCCTCTTCCAAACGTCTCGCCCGAGACTCTTCATCCGGAAAGAGTTCCGGAGCAAAGCGTAGGAGATTCTTGAACTTAATCCCCAACTCTCGAACAGTCATACTCCCCTGCTGAAGGGAGAGCAACTCCTGACACTTTTCCGCCTTGATCAAAGAAGAAAGGAATTCCACTCGGAACTCCTTTTCGAAGTCAGCCCATGGAATCTCTACCTCCTTCCTCTCCCCGAGGTAGAGCATCCACCATTGGCGCGCCGCGCCTCTCAGATGACTGACCGCTAGGGGGACCCAGTACTCCTTCGGAGCACGGATCAAGGTAAAAGCGATCCCTAGCTCTTCAAGCCACCCCTCCGTCTCCGGGTCCGAAGTACTTCCCTCGTACTTCTTGAGAGTCTGACGCTGGAAAGAACGGAGGGTCTTCTGCCACTGGTTGTCTTCCTCCTCTCGATCGATCCTCAGCCGATCGACCGCCTGGATCTGCTGGGCCTCATCCATCTGAGCCACACGGGGACGACGTCCAGGTGCCATAGCTATACGGTAAACAAGGATCGCCTAAGCCCAAGTAGTAAGGAAAAACTCAAAGTTTTAATTATCATTTTATTTCAATTTCTTTCCTAGAACACCCAAATCAAGTAAAACACAAACATGATGATGCATGTACCTTCCCTAGGGTCTCTACCCTGCAATCAATATAGTCTCACTTGGTCGTTCGGTAGGCTCAGAGTCCTTGCATCGGATCACGGGGGGCCCTAAAATCCCGTGTCCTAGCCGGTCTTCCCTGGACTATGTCACGCACCAAGATTAACGAACATTGTTGCCATACCATCTCATGCAATCCTCATTGTGCCTAACTCCAGACTCCATCCTATCTCTCAACCATCAGCTCTGATACCATTCTGTCAAGACCCCCTCCCACCAAAGATGCCCCTCCTGATCTGGCAATGGTGAAAGGAAGATAATGACCCCCGAGTCCCGCCTCCAGTAGGCCCCGGGTTGGCTACTAGCACCAAGGGTATGAGTTTTCATAAATATGGGAGGCATTACCCTTTTTATTATTTTGGATCGGGAAATAGGACAAGTCAACCACCAAAAAGGGAAAAGAACAAGTGTATATAAATAAACCCAAACCAAGCCCACATGCATGTTTAAACAATTTTTATAACAAGGTACAAGTACAAGGAAGCTCAAAAGTACAATGCCAAAGAAAACAAGAGAACAACAACTGCAACAACTCCAACTGCCCAACTAATAGGGTCCCGCACGGCCCTGGTATTCCTCCTGGAAACCTGAAAGTAAACGCAGGGTGATCATACAAGTATACTCAGTAGGGAAACCTAAAGCTCTCGTGCACAAGTGGGGAGACACCCTAAGGTCCCGTGAGAAAACAGAAGAACCAGAAACTAACAAGGAAAAACTATCCACCCAGCCTCACTGGTCACACTCACCAAGTAACACAAACATGTTTAGTATATATATAGAACAAAATTATTGGGTACCCCGCACCATTTCTCACTTAATTAGATGCTTCTCTTCCTAACGGCAAAAGTCCTGACGCTACCACACTCTTCCCGCCCGCACACACCTGGGCCAAACCACGCATCCTGCCCGCACACACCTGGGCCTCACAACCACGCATCTCGCCCGCACACACCTGGGCCACAACCACTAACCTGCCCGCAGACACCTGGGCCTCATCCCGAAGGTTCTTGGGAATGGTACGCCTGCCCGAAGAGTCTTGGGTGTAAGGTCACCTCAAGCCATCATAGCCTATGGAAGAAGGAGCAGGAAAAAGCTAGTAACTAAGGGGGAACACCCTCTCCCATAAAATGGGAGTGTTCGACACTAGGTGCTTGACATGGGTGTGGTGCGACAAAACACAAAGATACAATTATATATATACATATACCAATCACACATCCCAACATATGGCTTCTTAAAAAGAGAAAATGAGCATGTGCCTCGGCACTGCTACCACGAAGCATGCATCAACAACCAAACAATCATCCCCCAACCCCATTTAGGTTTTCATGTTTCATGCAATGGTTTAACAAATTATTACTACTGGGCAACTATCATCCAAAAAAAACCTTTCACAAACATATCCCTACCATCCACAACCAAGGTTAGGTAAAACTCAAGCGACCATATGCCATTTCATTTACAAAAGATTATCACAACCATACAACATTCCATCATTCATTTATTTCAAAGTTCCACACATAAAACCCTTTCCACACACAAAACATTTCCGCATTTGAAAACACCTTTTACTTCAAAACACATTTCATAATCAAAACACTTTTCATAAATAAAGGCATTTTCCACAAAACAACCAAACCACCAACATGTACATTATTCCAACTTTGTTCAACCCGGGTGATCACACAAGGTTTTCATTCTCATTTAATCAGCCAGTCTTTACGTGCTTATCCATTTTCCATCTTTTAACAAAACCAACCACAAACAATTCAGATATCAATTGTGCATGCAAAGGCCACCAACGGCCTTGATTTTCAGTAGGCAAAGGCCTTTCAATCCAAAATCACAATCAGAAGATAATGAAAACTGGAAGGCAATAGAAACAGCACAAAACCCCAAACCCTTCTTTATCCGGTTATTATCTTTATTTAAAGTTCAACTGCATCCCATAGAACAAAATAAAAATATCCCACCCCGCATGTTGCACCAAAAAGAGAGACGAAGGTAAACCCCTACCTCAAAAGGTCCCGATCACGTCGCTTCCGACGACGTCCTTCGGTGTCCTCCGCCTTCGCCAAACCCGACAAACGCCTCCTAGGATGGAAGCTGGAGAAGGAAGGCCGGAAGGAAAGGTGACAAGTCTGGGCTTAGAAGCTTCGTCTCATCGCTACGATCCTGTGGCCGCTGACGGATCGTAATTCGGAGCTCGGACAAAGAAGTTAGAGGAGGAAGACTTCTTGATCATCCAAGAGTGTCGTCGTGCGAAGAAGAAGCGATTGGTCTGAAAATAATCTGCAACCCTTTCTTATATAGGCAACGAATAGGTAAAATAGTATGCAGCGTGTATTGATGAATACACGGTGTGACCGTACACCCGTTACGTGTTTTTACTGGTCAACACACGACATGTCACGCGGTTTCCACGCGTTTTAATAATAACGTCAATTTTATTAATATGTGTGTTTCGTTGACCCGAGACATAACTCATAAAAAGGTATCCATCACTGGTCTTAAAATGACCGTTTTAAATACAGTATTACACTGCCGCTGACGGTTCGTCATTCCGACACCATATGAAGAAGTTATAGACTTTTTAAGTTTTGATCACCCAAAATAATAATATTATTATTTTATTATTATTATAATAATTTAATATTTTGATCAAAAGGGCTTGTGGCGTGAATCTCTCCCCTTACACCATGCGCACTCCCTTATTTTATTATTGTATTACTATTTTAATATATTAAATCAACATTATATAAAATATATGATATATTAAATTAAATTATATAAAAAAATGATTTATACAAGGGAAAGGGGGCATTCACGCCTCCCCTCCCCATCTCATGCGCCTCCCCATAAATTTATTATAATTTATTAAATAAAACCATTTTCCTTTTAATTGTATTATTATATTTATTATACGATCAAAGTTATTAATTTCATAATTCAATTTTGGGAGAACCTATGCGCAACCATTCCATGCGACTCAAAACCATTTCATTTAATTGAATTAAATGACAAAACAAAATTAATATAACATACATATTCAACCCCATTTTAATACATTTAATTTTATTAACCTCTCACATATAGTTTTACGCCATCATTGTTATTTATTGTTCTTCAATAACAATAACACTTCATCAACTTATTTTATTGACTCCCCGACGTTATTGTTTTTAATAACAAGAAGATTTACGCTCGTCGCATTGACCACGTTAAACCACCCTGTTGGATATCTGAATCCAACCATGCCATGTCAATGTCGCGTAACATCCATCAATTTAATTATTTTAATTCTATTTATTTTTATTTCACACTGATTAAATTGAAACCACATTTATTAAATAAAAACCATTCCATTTCATAAACCCAATATAACGAACTCACCTTTAATTTTTGAACGCACCACCGTGCTTCCACTTGCATGTTAATTTAATTGTTTGCAATAAATACCATGACTCATTTAAACAATTTCTCATTATTATCAATATTATGAATAATATTAATAACACAATATCCATAATTATTATTCAATTTTAATTTCAACAATTACTCAATTAATAAAAAAACTGCATGTTTCATTTATCAACGTCTAATGGATCACACACCTTCCCACTTCACATCATTAATAATAATAACACCAATTAAATCATTTTATCATGATTATTCTTTTTAGTTTAATTAATCACAAAATTTATGTCATCATCATTATTATTAACATATTTTTACGTTATCATCAGTATTAAAATTATCATTATAACGTGCGTCGTGTTGACCACATCGATTTCAACAAAGGAATGGACCGGAGGGGTCCGGTCCATTACAATCATATATGATCCAATCATAACAACACTTCTCCTATTCGTTAATAATATTTCATCATTATCATTCTTTTTATTTTTCAACTTCTTCATTTTCTCATGTTTGTTTTGTTATGGAAGTTCTAGTTCATGTGCATGGGAAATAGATTAACAATATCCAAAATCATATTAATGCTTTTAAAAATATATCTATTCATCAAGAATAATTTTATTACCAATATTTATTGTTATACATGGAAACTGAATCACATTTCTTCATATAAATGGTAGGACATACGTACGCATTAGCCAAAATATCATTTCCTTAATGGGAGAAAGGGTAAGGAAGTGGATGATATATTAATTTTCCTTAATTAATAAAATATCATATTTATAAAATATATTCATGATTTCTATTATAATGTTTATCCATGTGAGCTTGTGAGGGAAAACATCATATATGTTCATGAGGCGTATTTAATTATGCACAAGATTGATTGCTCTGTTTATAATTTGATAGAGAAGAGAAATAAAAATATTATGACATCAATATAATAAATTATAATTATATTTTATAAAATGAAGTTATTATACTATAATTGTTAAAACGTAATTTCATGTGATAAAATAAGAAGACAAAAAGAATGATTTCAGTGAACACAATTACCTTTGCTTAGAAAAAGCTCCTTTGGATATCTTACTAAGGACCCTAGGACTTTTCATTTTGGAAGACCATAACTCCAATAATGTGTCTAAAAATGTTTAGTATATATTATGGTAGGTTTTAGCATATTTAAATTTCATTATAGGTGTAAATAAGTGAGGGGAGGTGGTGTCTTGTTTTAATTGATGAGGAGTGACATTTTTCAAAATACTCATAACTATTCAATAATGGGAATTAAATCACCCCAAGTTTCTCTTAAATTGGTAAATAATTTTATTTTGGTAATTTAAAGTTGATAAACACCCATAAATAATCAACACGTTATTCTCTTTTCCTCTAAGTTAACTTACTTTTACCATTTCAGTCTACACCACAGTAAGTACATTTTTATTTATTAACCTAGATAATTTCTCCTTTAAGGATAAAAATGAATATTACAAATTAGATAATTTAGAGATAAATTTTTATAATATTAAATAAAACAAAAAAAAATAAAATTACAATTTGTATGAAAAATTAATTTTATCGTGGTTTCATTTATTACGAAAAATCGTGTTTTATCATTAAGTAGAGTAATTAATTATTTGATCTATTTAAAACTTCTTACCACTAAATATTAAGTTGAACTTATTAATGAATATTAATTATTCTGATTCCTAATTTTCAATACATTTTTATCAAATTTAATTAACATAATTGTAAGGATTTAATTTAAATTCAAACACAGAAACACGATGAAAAATACAGTTTTCAAAAGAAAAAGATCCTCATATACAAAATGTTTTTATATAGAACACAAATATAAAATTCATTCAAATGACCAAAATAATAATAATATTAATATTATTGAACTAATTTTACCTAAAATGCAAAATTGTACTTTATAAATGATTAAAATAAATGGGTTAATTTCCATAAAAATCGGTATTGTTTCATTATTCATCGAAATATGTTCCTTTTAAGACAATTATAAAAAGTAAAATATAAGATAATTTTGAAATTTTGATTTAAAAAATGATGTTAATTTATTCAAATACATTTTACAAAATTTATAAATATATATTGAAAATATTTTACACTCGGTTTTTCAAGTCTTGGTTTTGATTTGTTTTGTTGGAAATAAAAATCCTTTTCTTGGGTTTTGGATGAAATTATAGTTGAGTTCTTTTGTGTAATATATCTCTAATTATGCAACCATGGTTCCTCTATTGCGTTTTGGGGTGTTTTTTGAGAAAATGGTTGTTACTTCAAGATTTCGGCCAAAAGTGAGCACATTTCCAGATTTAAAAAAAAATCTTTTAAAAATCCTTCATTTTCCACATTTTTCACCCATTACACTTCCCAATTGGACTAACATAACCTATTAAAACCTAAATATCCATTTTAACCCCTTATTAATTCATAATCATGGTGGTTTTGGGTAATTTATTCAAGTGTTGGGCCATCCCGTGAGCTCATTTCATGTTTTAAAAAAATATATAGTTTCTTTTATACCATATTCATGTTTTAATATTTTTTAGTGATTCCACCACCCAAACGAAGTACTAAATATTTTCTGTCCACCAGAATCACCTCACCCTTCGTTATCCTTCATTTTTTGCATATTTTTTGTAGATTTCTTAGAAACATTTAGTGGTTCTTCTTAATTTTTTCATCAAATCTTTCTCTTTTCTCTTCCCACTTCCTTATTCATTCATTAAAACCCCTTTTTAATACAAACGCATATAGCCCTATTTTATTTTTATCCCTTGTACGTGTTTCAACTTTAGTCTGATAGCCTTGGGTGACATGTGATCATTATGTTGGATAGTGAAAATTGGGGTCACATGAAGTTATTTGGTTGTCATGTTTGGTTGGTTTGGTTGTTGGTTCAATTTTACTTTCACTTTATTGTGCAAATAATGTTCTATTCAACTTTTACATAAATTTATATTAATATGTCCTTGTATTTAGAATTTTATATAATTTTTTATATTAAAGTGAAATCATTCCCTTCTCATTCCACAATGCATATGGTTCTTGTCGCCATCTTAGGGGGGTGTTGGTAAAGCCTTTAGGAACTTGTTGTAGAGTGGCTTGGGTGACCGATTTAGGGTCGACCTAGATAGATTCGGGACAAAATGGTATCAAAGGTGTCCATTTCATAGAATATCATTCTTTCTAGAGTTCCCATGTTATTTGGTGGATGTTAAGGTAGATGGAGTAGGATTTATGGAACATGAGGGGTAGGTTCGAGAACAATTTCATGAACTCTTGCTCGCTCCAATCCTCGGGTGTCCTTGGGATGTCTAGTTTTATTAGTTTCTTTGGTTCTTAGGGATTGTTTGGTTATTGGGATACAACAAGGGGAGTTAGACTAATAGCCTCTATGAGCTTGCAGGACCTGGGAATCCATGTAGAGATAGGTAATGTCCCAAAGAAGTCTCAATGTGTTTTTGTTGTGTTTTACATATATCCTCCAACCATAGGGTCATGTCACCCACCGACACTATTTCCCTTTTGTGTGTCTCTTAGACCTTTATGGAATTCTGAATATTATAATGAAAGTCCTTATGTTAGAATTAAGGATATGGGTTTTCAATGCATAATATTAGAATCTTTTTAATAATTTTGTGTTTTCTGAAACAACTTTTTGGGGATAAAGTAGGATGATTTAATTGGATGAAATATTATCAGTCTAAACATTTGGTTTTTGAAATAAAATGGTTGGAAGGGATGAGTTATTTTAAGTTGATTCTAGAAGTTTGCTTAAAATGGGATGTTTTGGGCTATTAAAAGGTGTTTGAATCTGATAAATAGGTTTTGGGAATTGGTTTTTTGAATTTTGTGTTTTCCTAAAAAGGGTTTTGGCCTTTATAAATGTTGGATTAAGAAAAGTGGCCTTGCTGAATTTTTGAAAATGGGAAAGGATTGTTTGAATTGCATGCTTGTTTTTGTAGTTTTTTTTAAATAATTAAAATGGATTCTAAATCAAATGGTTCTTGAAATAGTTTGGTTTGTTGAGATGCTGAAAATGTTTTGAATAATATGAGAGGGTTTTGATGGAGACCTATGGGGTTTATTTTTTAAGCTCGGTAAAATGGTTTGTTATGTGGAAATATGGAAAAGTTTTTTGACTTGGTGGTTATTGTGACTTTGAAAGGTACATGATTTTTTAAATGGGTTTAATTATTTAGGATTTTAAAATGAGGATGTTTATTATAGCCTTCGAGGCTTTCATGTGTAGAGACCCAAATCTTGACGTACATAAACATTAGATTACATTGGAGGAATACTTACTACATGACAGAAACAGATGCCCAAAGACCATATTAGTTTAGTCTCTTTGGAAACTCTGAACATAATCTTCTAATCATGGTGAAAGATCTTCAACATCTCTTATAATGATCTTCCCCTTTGGTCTTCTTGCCTAAAACATTTATTTATATCCTAGGGAAAAGAAAACATAAAAATCGTGAGCTCAAATGCACAGTAAGGGTAAACATGGAGAACATAAAACAATCCCTAAACATTGGAACGTAGTAGCATGAACATAAAACATCAAAATCACGAGTAATGACATAAATCATGGCAGTGCATAAGGCGTAGATCATAAAGGTACATTAACCATTATAAAATAGAAATGGAATAAAACATGTAATTGTGGAAACCATTAAGCACATGTTATGATTTCCATAGTGGCCAATGCATTGCTGCCAAGACTATCATAGTGGACAAATTCCATTACTGAACTCGGTTTACTTGTCGTTCCAACCCTGTATTACTGAACCAGATTCACTTACCATTCCATCCATGTCTATGTCATGAGATATGAATCTGTACCCAATGCATTGGAGGGAGATATAGGTCCCATCCATCTAATAATTAAATAATTCTTACTTGTGCCACAAAATAAAAATAAATCATTCATCATAACCCAAAGAATAAAATGGGATTCATAAACATCATCCCATCATAACATAATTCAGATAAAACAAATGGATATAATTTCATCATAAGAATAATCAAACCATGTAAATAATAGATACATTATACTTTAAACATAATCATACAAAATAATGTCATCTTAGATGGATAATAGTTTTGACAAAACACTTGAAATGAATTCTTGAAGAAAATATCCTTTCTTATAAAAAATCATTTTCTTTTCTCAAAATGTCGTGTGATTTTAAAAGAAAAGAATTTTGTTGAAAATAATCATGAAAACTTTTATAGGAAGCTTCATGTAAATAAGGCATTATGAAACCGTAAAAATCCATTCATGATGTATAAGTTAAAAAAACATTTTCCTCATACTTTTAACAGAAAAGTCATAAAGTACCACGTATTGTAAACAAAAGAAAGATTCATTCCATAACACAAAGTAAAAGTAAAAACGGGGTAAACATGACTTTAAAAAACATGTAAGAATATTAATCACTTTATAAAAAACATTTTAATGGTCATGGATGAAAAATATAACCGCGGTAAAAACTCACGTATAAGAAATCTCAGATAAAAATGAGATTACAAAATTATCCCTTACCTTAGGTCTGATATGATTTGTATGTATCCAAACCTCCAGTATAATGATTTAAATAATTTCATTGACTTATTATAGAATCATATTATTTTTTATGATATCATATATGGTTCACTTATGACTTTATATTAACCATTCTTTTGTAAATTCCATGTTAAAGTAGCATTTTGAGTAAAATCATTACATTTATCTTACGTGTTTTGACTTATTGTTCCTGATATTATTACTTATATACTGATTTAATTAATTCCATAATTTAAAACATTATTTATATATAATATATTTTCATCATATAAATATATATGATATATCAATAAATGGAATGAAATACACCATTCATGGAGACGGTAGGTCGTACATACGCATAAACGCTGTTTTTGTTTCCTCATTGAATTGAATGGAATTATTTAAATGAAACATATATGTACATAAATCCAGTATCATTATTATGTAATATCTTTCATGATTATTTATTATATATACTTTATAATCATAGTTTTATGGTTAATAATGGAAAATGAATCTCATCGCGTTCGTGGAGACGGTAGTCCGTACGTACGCACAAGCGATTATATCATTCTTTTGATATTAAAATAGTATATAATTGGATGATATATCATATATAAAAAATCATAATTATTTTATATTTATTATTTATATCATTTATACTCATTATTATACCCATCCAAATGATGAAATGTTTGAATAACAAACTACACCATGACGTGGAGACGGTAAGCCGTACACACACACATGTGTTGACTTTTTCATTCATATGATGGATAAAATAACTAATATGGTTGTACCATTTTTATAACAACATCATAGTATATATAATATATTGGATTTATTATTTTATCATGTAAACAACAATTAATGAGGAAGTGGATGAAGAAAGGAACTTGAAATAGGTGGTTGAGATATTTACCTCTTCTTCGGGTTCTTCCTTTTGATTTGATCAAAAGGGATCCTTAGGTTAGATTTATGACTAAAGGAAGGCTTATAAGAAGAATGGAGGACATTTTATAGGGTATTTGAGAAGGGGTTGGCCGAGCCAAATGGCTATGGAGGTCTAAATTAGAGAGAAGGGGGAGTGCCTTTTTATAAAAGGGGTTAAGGGGCACCATAGGAAAAACTTAAAATATTATTTTATAATAAATTCATATTCGGTTTATAATGGCTCCAAAGTGACTTATTTCGAGGCTAGGGTGGGGATGGGTTGAAATCCTCTCAACCAATAGGTTTTAGAAAAGTTTAGGTTACCATTTTAACCTTATAATTTATATTTAACTCTAAGTTAAATATTTTAACTTTTACCGTGTCTTCTTGTATTCTTACACTATATGGTTAATAAAATTACTGTAAACTGCCAATAGAACCTCAATTGGTTCCTTAATGTCATATATATTATTATATAAGTCTTTTCTCCGAACCTTAGATTTTTTGTACCATTATATCAATTAATAATATAATATTTGTTTTAAAAACTCTTTTTTGTCAATTTTGACACTATTTGGTATTTTGTTTTTTCTAAATTCATAACAGCATTATTACTTTGAAAAAAATTCATCTAACTAACCCTTATATGTTATAGTAACCTAGAAAATTAGTTTAATTCTTAAAAATTATAAAATTACAGTTATTTGGGTATTTATAATATCAATTATGTTAAAATTTCATTAATAAGGTAATTATTGCATCATAATTGTGTCATAAATAAATACAATTATTTAATGTCTAAAAATATAAATAAGATACCATTTTGTAGGAAATATTTTTATATTTTTAATGAATACGTATAGTCAAATTCATCTTATTTATAACCCTATATTGAAAATATTTCAGTTATTAAACTTTGATTTTGACTATTTTAACTCTTTTTTAAATAAAATAATAATAAATGTCCTAATATAATCCAAGTGGACCAAATAGGTACATATTTTATTCCTAAGGTTTTTTTGGTCGAATTATACTTATCCAATAGAATTAGGACATGTTTTAGGGTAAAAATAATATCATTTTTACCCTTAATCACCCTAATTAATTTTAACCGTGGTAAATAAAAGTAAAAAGTTACTATTCACCAAAAAATATTTTTATCTTATTGAACCAAATTTTACTCCTTGATGTTAACCATGTCTCTTGGATTTTTTAAATTCAACTCACAGAAGTGGTAAAATTAAGTTTTACGTAAATTTGTAAATGATCCTAAGAGGTGGGTAAAAGACGGTAAAAAGTTCAATAAAATTTTTATATATCTAAAATTATTTTAAAATGACTCCAATTAATTACATTGAAATTATATAGGTATTATGTATCTATTTTGAACTTAAATAAATTTAAATGAAATAAATTATTATTTAAATAAAAATTCGGTTTTAACCAATAACTCAGTGTTTTCACTATTCATCAAAAAATTGAATGATTTCAGAAAAATACCAAAAATTCACCCTAAGATAATTTCAATATTCCAAAACCAAAAATGAAGTCCATTTTGAAAGATAAAATTTATAAAATTTCAAATAGTGGGTATTACTATTCCTAACGGCTAGTTTATATAATATTTTAATAACATATCGTTGTTTAGTGAAACTCGGTATTGAGTACAATGCAGGCTATCGAGGAAGGTTGATCATGCATGTAACACGAGACAAGAATAGTGTTGCGTATACTCCAAGCTAATACAATGTTGTGTATAGTGTAAGATAATCTTAGTGTAGCGTACAAAAAAAGTCATCAAGAAATTAAAAAGAATAATTCTCATAAAATCTCAGGGTGTTACATTCTACCCCCCTTAAAATGAATTTCGCCCTCGAAATTCGTCGGGGTTATAAATGGTTTTCTACTTGAATGTTTCTTTCATAGAAACCCACATCGTAAAAAGGAATACTAAAACATCATTTTAGAAAAGGAACATTTAAAACATAACAGATACCCAAAGTAACTCATCACCGGGTTTCCACATAGGATAATATAGGTGAAAATATGGATATGGAAGAGAAATCTAACCATCTAGTTATGATAGAGAGTGGTAGAGAAAATGGCTATAAAAAATCCAAAAATCACAAAGACATAAATTTTTGATGATCTAAGGTATCATCTGATTCATGAGATATGAGGGTACTAGGACAACGTTTTTGGTTTTCAATATCATTTCCCTAAATTTGAATATTTTGAATTAGAAGAAATAATTATTTGATTTTGGTAAAATCTTGTTGTTGGTCGTTCCATGAACAATTTCCACTTCATATCTTAAAGAAATGAAGTTGAATTTGTAATTAGTGAAGTGTTAGCAGATCATGTAATGATGGGTCATTCCATCTGTCTCAAACAAAAAGTTAGCAACAATTATCAAATATACATAAGTCCATCTATGGTGAGGTTAATCGTATATGATTCCAAAAATGGACTTATACTTTATCTATCATATAGCTTAATAAAATAAAACTAGTTTATACTAACCAGGAACTTCTTGTAGGCCATTGGTAGGTGATAAAGGCCTATCGCACATCAGTTGTGAGTTCGATTCCTACAGCCCTGCCTGATGTAACGGGTTGTCACCCATCCTGGAGGTTGTCCTTTTTCTAAAAATACACTATTATAATATTCCAGAAATAATATAAAAAAAGGTTCTATCCTTAAACAATATTATCTTATGTCCAACATAATCAATTTCAAATCTTTAGGCTTATTCAAAATAATTCTATCCAAGATCATAGTATAAAGAAAATGATTACTAGAAATTTCATCAACCAAGCATGTGAATACCATCATTTATCCCCCGTATATCATAAAATATATCTTGTTGGTCACATTCCAAACATGTGAATACCTTAACCATGTATTCTCTTGAAACATGAAGTACCATATAGTCTTTGGGAAAACGTGAATTCTATCAAAAGTCTACTCTTTCCACATACCAAAATTCCAAAATTTCTATATCCTCAAACCATAATATCACTTTGTACTTATATGAGCTCATTAACACTGTAAAACATATCATTATCTCTTTATCCCTTAATTATGCACATATCATCTACTTTCCAAAAATATCTGAATAACCTTTCATGGTTATCGGTATCATTCAACATATACATTCAAATACTTTAGGAAAAAACAATACTGTAATAATCCTTAGATGTTTCTTTATTCCATAGTAACATTAAATTACCTATACAATATAACTCTTGATAAACATACAATAATTCCACTGCCTTCTTAAACCATTGGCCGAGCTTCATCATTTTATTCATCAACACTTCTTTAATCTCATATATCATTTGTAGTCTCTTCATCATAATCAACATAAATAATACCCATAGGACCATGAAAATTCTCTTCATGAGATTTTCTCTTAGGGAACTGGTTTTCATAATGCCCGTATGTTCCATATTTAAAACATTTAACCGTTATTGATGTCTTAGTAATACCATTATCCTTGTACAATTTGGTAACTGAACCTTTTTCTTCGAATTTACTATATTTGGGTCCTTATTTTCCACACCCAAAGCATCTTCCAGTTCCTTTGAAACATTCTCCCTGATGCCTCTTACCACATTATTTACATGAGGGAAATTGAACTTTCTTTCCTCTGTAATCATCATGAAACTCCATCTTTCTCTTATTAGTTGACTCAGGAATCTAACCAAAGTTGAGATTCTTGATCATATTATGAGATTTCTCATTAGACATAATGACAATATGGGGACTTCCAGATCCAATTTAATTTGGTTTCTCATGAAGAATATCATTCCACTGTCTATCATATTCTCTATTATCATGAATCTTCATGTTTCCAGCCATTTTTCTAAAACCCAAAAAGAATAGTGTGGGAGGAAAAAATAATGCTAGGAAAAAAACATAATAAAGGGGGATTACCTTTAATATAAAACATCTTAAGTTTAATTCTAAGATCGTTATCATAATTCTAGGACTATAACCTTATCATATAATTAACCTTAGAGACATCCCTAGACATACCTTAGAAATATCAATAGGGATCTCACTAATGTTTTCACATCCTAGTTTCCAAAGGTTAACTAAACCATCAATCTGATACCAACTGTAGAGACCCAAATTTTTATGTACATAGAAATTACATTAATTTTTCTGAATACTTAATACATATCAAAAACAGACACCCAAAGACCGTATTAGTTTAGTGTCTTTGGAAACTCGGAACATAATATTCTAATCTTGGTGAAATATCTTCAACATATCCTATAAAGTTATTCCCCTTTGGTCTTCTAACCTAAAACCTTTATTTATATCCTAGGGAAATGAAAACATAAAAAAGGTGAGCTTAAATTCTCAAAAATGGTAAACATGGAGAACATAAACAATCCATAAACATTTGAACATAATAACATGAACATAAAACATCAAAATCATGAGTAATGACATAAATCATGGCAGTGCATAAAGCATCGATCATAAAAGAACATTAACAATGATAAAATAGCATGGGAATAAAACATGTAATTGTGGAAACCATTAAGCACATGTTATGATTTTCACAGTAGCCAAGGCATTGTGGCCAAGACCATCATAGTGGACAAAGTCCATTACTGAACCGGGTTTACTTTCCATTCCAGCCTTGTATTACGAAACTGGATTCACTTGCCGTTCTATACATGTCTATATCATGAGATATAAATCTTTACCCAATGTATTTGACAGATATATAGGTCCCACACATCTCAAAATTAAATCATTATTACTTGTGCCACAAAATAAACATAAATTATTCATCATAACCAAAAGAATAAAATGGGTTTCATAAACATCATCACATCATAACATAATCCATATAAAACAAATGGATATAATTTCATCATAAGAAGAATCAAACCTTGTAAATAATAGAGACGTTATACTTGAAACATAATCATACAAAATAATATTATCTTAGATGGAAAATAGATTTGACAAAACTCTTGAAATGAATTCTTGAGGAAAATATAATTTCTTCTACAAAATCATTTTCTTTTCTCAAAATTACGAGTGATTTTAAAAGAAAATAATTTTGTTGAAAATAATCATGAAATATTGTATAAGAAGCTTCATGGAAATAAGGAATTATGAAACCGTAAAAATCCATTAACGTTTTATAAGTTAAAAAAACATTCTCCTCGTACTTTTAATGGAAAAGTCAAAAAGAACCATGTATGGTAACAAAAAGAAAGATTCATTCCATAACACAATGTAAAAGTAAAATAGGGTTAAAAATGAATTTAAACATAAATGGAAGAATATTAAACACTTTATAAAAAATATATTTATGGACATTGATGAAAAATATAACCCCAGTAACTACTTACGTATAAGCAATCACGGATAAAAATGAGATTGCAAAATTATCCATTACCTTAGGTACGATAGTCTTCATATATATCCTAACATCCTGTATAATGATTAATATAATATTATTGACTTAATACAGAATAAATTTCATTGTTATGATATCATATATGGTTCCCTTATGACTTTATATTAACCATTCTTTTGTAAATTCCATGTTAAAGCAGCGTTTTGGGTAAAATCGTTTCATTTATCGTACATGTTTCAACTTGTTGTTCGTGATATTATTATATATATCCTGATTTACATAATTCCATAATGTAAAACATGATTTATATATAATATATATCCTGTATAAAAATATATCTGATAGATCAATAAATGGAATGAAATACACCGTTCATGGAGACGGTGGGCCTTACGTACTCATGAGCGTTGTTTTCGTTTCCTTATTAAATTGAATGGAATTAAGTAAATGAACCATATATGTACATAAATCAAGTATCATTATTACGTAATATATTTCATGATTATTTGTTATATATAATTTATAATCATACTTGAATGGTTAATCATGGAAAATGAATCTCATCGTGTTCGTGGAGACGGTAGTCCGTACGTATGCACGAGCGATGATATCATTTTTTTCAAATCAAAATCATATATAATTGGATGGTATATCATACATAAAGAATAATAATAATGTTATATTTATTATTTATATCATTTATACTCATTATTATACTCATCCAAATGATGAAATGTTTTAATAACAAACTACACCACGACGTGGAGACGGTAAGCTGTACGCGAGCACGTGGGGTGACATTTTCATTCATAGGATGAATAAAATAACTAAAATGGTTGTACCATTTTTAGAATAACATCACTGTATATAGAAGATACTGGAGTTTTAAAATGTAAACAACAAATAAGGAGGAAGTGGAAGAAGATAGGAACTTGAAATGGGTGGTGAGATATTTACCACTTCTTCGGGTTCTTCCTTTTGATTTGATCAAAATGGCTCTTTAGGTTGGATTTATGACTAATGTAAGGACTATAGGATGAAGGGAGGACATTTTAGAGGGTATTTGGGTAGGGTTTGGCCTAGCCAAATTGCAATGGAGGTGTGCATTATAGAAAAGGGGGAGTGCCCTTTTATAAGAGGGGTGAGGGGAACCTTAGGAAAACATAAAATATTATTTTATAATAAATTCATATTCGGTTTATAATGGTTATAAAGTGACTTATTTCAAGGATAGGGTGGGTATGGTTCTAAATACTCTCAACCAAAAGGTTTTATACTAGTTTAGGTTACCATTTTAACCTTATCATTCATATTTAACTCTAAGTTAAATAATTTTACTTTTACTGTGTCTTCTTGTATTCTTACACTATATGGTTAATAAAATTACTATAAACTGACACTCGAACCCCAATTTGTTCATTAATGTCATATATATTATTTTTTAAGTCTTTTGGATAAACCATAGATTTTTGGACCACTATATCAATTAATAATATAATATTTGTTTTGAAAACTCTTTTATGTCAATTTTGACACTAATTGGTATTTTGTTTTTTCTAAATTCATAACAGCATTATTACTTCAAACGAAATTAATATAAGAAACCCTAATATTTTATTTAGACCTATAAAATTAGTGTAATTCATAAAAAGTATAAAATTACATTTATTTGGATATTTATAATATCAATTATGTTAATATTTCATTAATAAGGTAATTACAACATCATCGTTGTGTCATAAATAAATTAAATTATTTATTGTCTAAAAAATATAAATAAAATAAAATTATGTAGGAAATATTTTTATATTTCTAATTAATATTTATAGTCTAGTATTTCTTATTTATAACCCTATATTAAAAAAATTTTAGTTATTAAACATTGATTTTAACTATTTTAACAGTTCTTTAAATAAAATAATAATAAGTGTCATAATCTAATCCATGTGGACCAAAAAGGTTCATATTTTATTCCTAAGGTTGTTTTTGGTCGAATTATACTCATATAATAGAATTAAGACTTGTGTTAGGGTAATAATAATATCATTTTTACCCTTAATTACCCTATTCACTTTTAATCGTGGTAAATAAAATTAAAAGTTACTATTCACCAAAAATTATTTTTATCTTATTGAACCACATTTTACTCCTTGATATTAACCATGTCTCTCAGATTTTTGAAATTTAACTCACAGATGCAGTAAAATTATGTTTTATGTAAATTTGCAAATGCTCCTAGGAGGTGGGTAAAGAGGGTAAAAAGTTCAATAAAATTTTTATATATCTAAAATTATTATAAAATGACTCCATTGAATTACATTGAACTTGTATAGGTATTATGTATCTATTTTGACCTAAAATAAATTTAAATAAAATAAATTATTATTTAAAAAAAGGTCGGTTTTAACTAATAACTCAGAGTTTTCACTATTCATCAAAAATTGACAGTTTTCAGAAAAATACCAAAAATTTACCCAATCCTAATTTAAATATACCAAATCCAAAAATAAAGTCCATTCTAAAATATAAAATTTAAAAATGTGGGTATTACTATTCATAACGGCTAGTTTATATAATATTTTAATAACATATCGTTCTTTAGTGAAACTCAGTATTGCATAAAACACAATCTATCGAGGAAGGTTGATCTTGCATGTAACGCAAGCCAAGAATAGTGTTGCGTATAATACAAGCTAATACGGTGTTGCATACAGTGCAAGATAATCTTGGTGTAGTTTATAGCGCAAGATAATCTAGGTGTAGCGTGCAACAAAAGACATTAATGAAATTAAAAATAATAATTCACAAAAAATCTCAGGTTGTTACATCATGGGTTCTCACATGAATTTTTTTTATAGATATGTTAATGGATTCTCGGTATGGAATAGTCATTTTGGGCCCAAGGTGGTATGAGAATGTGCATGTGAGTGAGACTTGATGAAGCTGCATTGGTGAATGTAAAAATTCATCATTTTAATTTATTTTTTAGAAGATTTCTATGCTGAAAATGTGCTTTATTTTGGTAAAATGGTTTTTATGTGGGTTTATTTTTCACGTTTTAGAAGTGTGGTTTGTTTGGAATGCTTATTCATGATCTGGATGTGATAATCTAGGTGTTCCTTGAGAAGAGATCTTATTGGAACTAGATTTTGGAGCAATTTTCATTGGGGTTATATAGATATATTGGATGTTATGATGTGTTCATGGATGGTTCTCTATTGTCAAGACATCCAGTTGATCATCATAAGGATTAATTTCAAACAGTAAATACACCTCTTCAGATGATGCCTCTACTTGTTTGATTGAATAGAAATTTGTTTGGGATTTATTTAAAGTGTTTCCCTATTGTGATAATTCTTTTCAATATAGCATTGGTGTTCAATGATGTTGATGTGTTTCACCATTTTCCTTGTCAATTCAGCTCCTAGTTTGGAGTGAGAGAAAATGGTGTTATGTATCTATGATTTCCTGTTCAAATGAAGGTATTTTGTTGAGAGTGTGAGTTTCATGGGGTGTTGTGATCCTTTTCTACACGATGTAGTGCAATAGATGCTTCAAGTATCAGGGCTCCAGCCATATGTCTCCAAGTGAATCTTTCCCATGGTCAAGAAATCGCTAGAGGTGTGGGGAGCATGACTAAGATCCCACCTTCACCGATGTAGTAAGGTAGTTTCAATTTTTTTTTGTGGTTTCTCATCACTGTGATTTTTCTATTCTCCTGCAAATAGCCTGGTGGACTTACCCCTCACAAAGTGTCTATGGTTATTTCTTCTCATATGTGGGTTTCTGATCAATATACCTATGTAGACCGCCAATGTGAATTAGATGTTGTGTTGGAATTACCTATTCGTAGGAAGAGAGTGTTGGGTTGTTCTTCATTTCTTTTGTGGTTTCTATGGCCCAAAGATTTGTTCTCATTCCCACCCCACCCCAAGTGGTGAGGTTTTGATCTGTGCGGAAAGTGTTGGTCTAGTCCTTGTCCCCTCTTTTTGGGAGTGTGTGGTTTAAATTTTATATTTGTAACCCTCCTAACATGGGATTGTAGGTTGTTGTGGTAGATTTTTGGGGGGAATGTGTGGGTGAGGCCCGATTCTAGTTCTTGTTGAATTCTTTTTTTTCATTTCTCATTGGTCCCTAATGGTGGGGAGACCCACTACGGGTCTTGAAAATCTTTCCATTAAAGATTTGTCGAATGATAGTTGTGATTTAATAGTGGGATCCCATTACAGAATCCCCCTGAGTATTTGGATTTTTTGGGTGTACTTTGGTTTGGTTGATCCTTGGGTTCATTGGGAGAAGTCCAAATAATCTTATTCTTGGCTTTGTTATGTAGGTGGTGGCCTGATCTTTTTGTTCATTCTCATGAAGTGGTTTTGAGTTTGTGTTTTGTTTTGGGAAGGGGAATAAGTTTAATTGGTGGTGGATGATAGGTCCTTTTATTGAGAGTCGGGACTGTATTGATAAGGAATCCTTAGGGTTTTATCTTTCAATTAGAAAGTGTTATGGCTTTTTAGGTGCGGAAAACTATAATGGTGGGGATAATTGTCACGCCTGATTTTCCATGTCTTGGTCTTGATCCGGTTTGTCAGAATTACCAATCATTTTCTTGGGGTTTGGGTAAAATTAATTTTGAGTTTTGAAGTAACATTTTTTTCTAATCATTCAACCAAGGTTTTCCCATATCTTATTTGAGAGTTTTTTTAGAAAATGGCGGTGACTTCAAGATTTGGTCCAACTGTGACCTCATTTCTATATTAAAAAAAATTCTTCTATATCTCCTTTATTTTTAAACAATTTTTACCCATTCCACTTCCCACTTGGCCTCACCTGACCTATTCAAACCAAAATATCCATTTTTACCCATTAGGAATTCATAATCAGGGTTTATTTGGGTTATTTATTCAGGTATTTGGAAAGCCTGTGAGCCAATTTACAATTTAAAAAAATATTTTGTTTCTTTTATATCATATCCAAAATTTAATATTTTTCAGTTATTACACCTCCCAAACAGAGCCTTAACTCTTTTTTATCAAATATAGTGGCCTCCTGCTTCGTTATCCATCATTTTGATCCTATTTAGGGTCAATTTCTCAGCAATGGTTTGTGGTTCCTAATAATTTCATCATCGAATCTTTCTCTTTTCACTTCCCTCTTCCGTCTTCATTCATTTTTTATTGGATTTATCTTCTCCCCTAGTCATGAACTACCTAGGGTTATGTTTAGAAATCATTTTTTGGGGTTTTTTTGGGCTGGCCTTTATAGATCTTGGGCTTTGGAACCCAGAGCGGGGGTTTTCTTGTGTGTGTCTCCTTTTTGCCTTGGTTTCGAGGTAGGTTATCCCAATAACATTCCCTTATTATTTAAGTTTCATCTTTGTATTGATTTTATCATCTTATATACATTTATAGTATTGTATTTCAACCTTTTGATGATTTATTTGGTGTGAAAAATGATTATTTATGTCTTATTTTGTGTAAAACGGCGTTGTTTCGTTATAAAAGTGCACACTACTTGTTCAAAAAAATGTTCCAATGGTTTTTTCATATGGAGTGTGATTTTCATGACCTTTTTTGATTAATGTAATAAATTTTTGGCATGCACATTTGGTTTTTTAACCTTTTGGGTGTTAAATAGAAGTTTTTTTTCTAAATGTTGTGCGTCTAGTATTCATAAAAGTGCTCGGTTGGCCTTTGTGTGCTAAATGTGATATAATTTTTTTTAAATTTATTAAAGTATTTGAAGATTGAAATGTGTTATTTTTGTGTCCTTTTATTGTTTTACAAAGTGTTTTTGGTTTTATAAATATATGGGATCCATTTTTTAACAAATTTTGGCACAAGTTGTAGGTAAGTTGATCGTTCGTCATTATTATGAAAATGGTTGAGCTTAAATGTATAACATAAATGATATAAAAGGATTATGTAAATTTTTTCCTACTAATAATTGTGTTTTACACCTCTTTATGAAAAGTGATATTCATACCTTATTTATACGTTGGTTTGTAAAAATGCTAAAATGCATGTTTGGAATTTCTCTTTTAAAAATGGGGGTTTCATTTGTATTAAATGTTGTACCATTTGGGTTTATTTAAATATTATTATAATTTATTTATTAAATGGTTTTTGGGCTGAAAAATATATTTTTGGTATGCCATTGGTGGGAGTTTGTACTAAAACATGCATTTTCAAATGGAATTCATGTGCAATTATTTTTTTAACTTCTTGAAATTGTTTTATGAATATTTTAGATAGTTTTTTTCCTTAAACAAAAGGTGAAAACATGTTTAGATACTATTTTGAGTGTGTGTGATCAAAAATGGTGTTTTTATGTGTAAGTAGAACTTGAATGCATGTGGAACTTGTTTGAACAGAAAGTTGGAAACCCAGGTATCTTGGTGCGCAGACGTGTACTAGTATGCTAATGATCTGTAGTGATTTCGTCCCCATTTTATGTAGAAAGTTGGATGATGAGAACAATAACTAAATTATTATGATGATTTTGGGGACCACATTTTTATGGGTATGTTCCCTTCTAGTGGCTCGTGCATGAGAAAAAATATTTGTTATGGTTACTCTTCACTGATATATGAGGTACTTGGGGCCCACAGCTAGCTAGTGCCTTAGGTGCTCCCGGGACTTGTGCTCATTGGATATATTGTATTCACCATCATGAATTTGGTTAGTTTGGTTTGAAAACTCAGTATCATGTGAATTTTATTTAAAGGTGTAGGATCTATAAAGAAACCCTCTTGAAAACTATTATCAATTTGAAGTTCCATCTCTTTGAAATTAGTTACTAGAATTTCATCTTTATGAAAACTAGAAAGATTTTTTTTAATGTTTAAAGAACTAAAACTTGTTTCAAAAACATATTTTTATACATTTTATATCAAACATTAAATTTATATTTTAATTATTTTAATGATAATTCATTGGAAATAGAATATTTGGATAACCTACTGAGTTTTAACACTCACGCCTATAATATTCTTTTACTTTTATCCCTTGTACTGGGTTCAAATTGAGTCTGACCACCTTGGGTGATATGTAATCGTTGTGTTGGAGAGTGAAAAGTAGGGACACGTGGAGTAATTTGGATGTCATGTTTGGTCGGTTGAGTTTTTGGTTTAGTTGTACTTTTACATTCATGTGTGAATATTGTTCTATTTAAATTTTATATAAATCTATATTGGCCTGCCCACTTCTTTCCACTATTTATTTAATTGATTATATTTGGATGAAATCATTCCCTTGTCACTCTGTTGATACCCTTGGTTCTTGTCTCCATCTAGGTAGGATCAGTCATTCCTCTTGGGACTTGTTGCGGAGTGGCCTAGGGGACCAGTTTATGGTCAACCCGGGCTAGTTCATGACAAAATAAGTGTATAAAACGTGATGAAATTGGTTATTATAACCAAATAGTTTTTAAAAATAAAACCATATTTATTCTTATTTTATTCTTAAAAACATATTACATTAATGATAAAAAATATAATGTATAACATAAATAAATTTCTTTAAAATAATTCTCTTATATTGATTGATTTAATTCATTAAAGATATAAACACAATGTACACATAAAAATCATTTTTGAGAAAAAAAAATTGTATTACATTCAAATGTCTTTTTAATTTAAAATAAATTAAAAACCAATGACATTTAATTTTTCAATTTGTAAATAAAAAAATTTTAATACTTTAGTTAGTCATATTCATAACCTCCAATTTAACAAGTATGTAAAAATGACCTTGGCATCATTTTCATAGTATTGTTGACTACCTTACTTCATTGTTAATAGATATAAAGAATCAATATTTAAGTAATACATATTTTTGAAGTCTTGGTAAAATTTATGAAAACATTATATTTAAATCAATTTGAAAAAATAAAATACAAAGTGTGTTTTCTTTGATAACACCATTATTCTCCTTAGAAAATCTTGGCATGTCAACCACAATACACTTCTTAGTATCCTAGAGAAAATAAAATATAATAAATAGAAGAGCCTAGGTTCTTTTTAAGGGTAATAATATATTGTAATATATCATGAATATATAAGATAAATCAATATAGATAGGTAAATAACTGAAACATGTCAATTTAAACAATAACATGATCCTAATATGGCCGGAATAAATAGTGATCAAATAAATCCACATCTATAGTCTCATGAGATCGAAACTAATCCAAGGATATTATAAATAATTTAATAACACAATTTAAGTCAATAAATAATACCATAAGTATTTATTTCATAATTTCAAATATATGAAACATATTTCCACAGCCTTTCACAAGAAAGTTTAAATCTATGGGTAAAACCAACTCTAATTTTGTCAACTGATTTATCTCACGAGACATGAAGATTCACCAAGGGGATATCTATAGAAGGCCCCAACCCATCCTCTACTTCATTTTGTTCATTTTTCATACGAAAATGGTAAAATATAATCAACATAAATATTTGTATTGAAAAACTAACCTAGGAAATTTTAATATTTACCTGTGTCAGATAAATATAATCATAAACCATCCAATGTAATATGATGAATGGGAATAAAATTTCCAATCATTATTCAAACAAATCATAAACTATCCAAATAAAGAATAAGGATGATACCAATACAATATATCTCGATTGGTTCATTATTACTATAAAGGATTGATGTCATTGATGAATAGAAATTCTATAATAATATAATAAAAACAGTTTTTATGAAGATAAATTTTGCAGATAGAAAAAATTTGTTTTAAAGTTCAAAAATTATTACCCAAATAAATAACTTCTAAAGAACATTTTAAAACATTTAAAATAATATTTAATACCCTGGAGGGTCATTATTGTGTAATTGTTTTTCATATTTTACACGTTAAAATAAATATTACATTAATTTTTTGGTAAAAGACAAAAACAACTATATGGAAAATGACATGAATATTACATTCAAGAAGTTTTTTAAAAATTTTAATAATGGTTAGAAATTAAATTAATAATTCATCTGTATAATTTGATAACAATTTTCAGAAACATTTTTAGAAAACATGGCTTCGAAAGAAAAATATTTTCAACCAAAGAGAGAAATGAAGTCGGGTTTACTTAGAAACATTTTCTAAATAATTTCATGTAAAGAAGTGTGGAAATGGTTATATTAATCGAGAAGATCATGAACAACCATATGATAATGAAATAGATTTATTTAATGATATAGATATCAAATAATTTCCCTAAGGGAGACTTAAACATAAACAATCCTCAATAATGATGAGTTATTTTAATGAAACCTTACCACTTTCGTAACATTTGAGTCATAAGATCCATGGAATATATAAAATCAAATGAAAATTTAAATACCAATAATATAAATTTATTAATTATATAAAAAATATAAAATGGAATAATATATGACATGGAAATGAATAAGTGGTGAATATGGGATATGTCTCAGGGATGTAAAAGTGAGACAAGAAACCCTTACCTTGGGTTCTACAACCTTTGTATATGTCCCGAAATCCTATATAATTAATAAATGTTTATTATAAACATATTTTAAAATAATACTCATATATCTCATACTTTATATTATTTACTTGTAGTATTTTATCACCCTTTTAATAAAAATTCTTTATTAAAGTCATTTTGGGGTGATAATTACTTCGCTTAACATGTATGTTTTAGTTGAATAATTTCATTCCATTTACATTGATCATAGTTAAATAATATCTAAAATTTTGAAAACTATGTAAATATCATATATATTCATTATATATTTATTTATGGTAATCCATTAAATGTATACATTGGAAATGGATTACACCGTTCATGGAGATGTTAGGCCATACGTACACAAGAATGTTGTCTTCATTTTTACATATGGATGGAATGAAATGAAAATAAATATTAATTAAAATTTACATAACCATTATTATATTTTATATATCAATTATATTAATCAAATCCTTTCTTATTACAGAGAGTGCCCTCTTGAGGTTGCAGGGTGTCATTTCATATGGGACCTCTATGTCATAGAGATGACGGGTTATGACATCATTCTCAGTATGGACTGGTTGGTTACCTTCCAGGCAGTCGTTGATTGCTATTACTGTAGGGTGAGTTTCGTATCCCCAGAGGGCAGATCTTTTCTTCATCAAGGTGAGTGGGATGTCCAGGCGGGTAGAGCTGGACCATTGCATCATGGGCTAGGAGAAGTTACAGCCCAGATTTCTAGTCTTTATCTAGATGATCAGGGGACTTCACAGTTAGACTTTCCTCTAGTGGTGGATCGTTTTAGAGATGTCTTTCCAGAGGAATTTTGGGGTTTACCTCCAGAACACGAGGTAGACTTTTCTATTGAGCTCGTTCCTGGAGCAGCACTGGTTTTCATTCCTCCTTATAGGACGGCTACACCTGAGTTGTAGGAGCTCAAGAAGTCGTTGGAGGAGTTGCAGGAAATGGGATTCATCTAACCCAGTACTTCTCTTTGGGGTTCACCTGTCCTGTTTACGAAGAAGGAAGAGGGCACCCTTCGGCTCTGTGTGGATTATCAGAAGTTGAACCAGTTGACGGTCGAGAACTGATATCCATTGTTGAGGATCGATGACTTCTTTGATCATCTTCGAGGAGCCTCGGTGGTCTCGAAGATCGATTTGAGGTCCGGTTATCATCAGTTGCACGTTAGACCATCAGATATACCTCTGACAGCCTTCAAGAGCAGGTATGGTCTATATGAGTATACAGTCATGCCATTCAATCTCACGAACGCGCCAGCAGTTTTCATGGCACTGATGAATCGAGTGTTCCATCCTTACATGGACTCCTTCGTCGTGGTCTTCATGGATGATATCTTGGTGTACTCTTGTACTCGACACGACCATGTTACCCATCTTGAGATCGTTCTGAGTACACTGAGAGAGCATCAGCTTTATGTTAGACTCTTGAAGTGCCACTTTTGGATGGATCAGATTCACTTATTGGGTCACGTCATCTTAGAGGCTGGAGTATCTGTGGACCCAGATAAAGTGAGATCTGTAGTTTCCTGGGATCAGCCGAAGAACATCTTTGAGGAACAGAGTTTCCTAGGGATGGCTGGAAACTACAGACGCTTCATTCAGGACTTCTCGCACCTAGCAGCACCATTGAAAGGTCTGACCAAGAAGGGGTCAATGTTTATATGGTCTTATTCTTGTGATTCCGCCTTTCAAGATATGAAGGGGAGGTTGATGTCAGCACCGATACTAGTCTTGCCTGAGCCAGGCAAGAGCTACACTGTTTACTGTGATGCTCCAGGTATGAGGCTAGGAGTTGTGCTTATGTAGGGAGATGGAGTCCTTGCGTACGGGTTTGGCAGTTGAGACCACACAAGTGGAATTACCATATGCACAATCTAGAGTTGGAAACTGTTGTTCATACCTTACCATTTTGGAGACATTATATTCTGGGAGAGCACTCTGTGGTTTTCACTGACCACAAGAGTCTCAAGTATATCTTCACTCAGCGTGATCTGAATCTGAGACAGCGTAGGTGGGTCGAGTATCTTCAGTCCTTTGACTTCGAGCTTGCCTATACACCGGGAAAGGGTAATGCAGTGGCAGATGCATTGAGCCGAAGAACTCAGATTCATTCATTTCAAAAGGCTAGTAGGGAGTGGAAACTAATGGCACTATTCTATGAGATGCACTTGGAGGTGCACGACAGACAGGGACATACCTTTCTTTCTTCTGTAGCTGTTACCTCTGCACTTCTTGATCGGGTACGGATGAGGCAGCTATCCGATTCAGAGGCCTTAGTCCTGCAGGAGAGTGTGTCAGGAGGGGACCCTCTTCCTAGATGGACATTGGGTGAGCATGAGATCTTGAGTTTCCAAGGACGCGTATGGGTGCCTGCAGACATACGTGAGGAGCTGATGCAGGATTTTCATTCCTCAGTTTGGGCAGTTCACCCTGGCATCACCAAGATGTATCAGGATCTTCATCCCCAGTACTGGTGGTCAGGTATGAAGAGAGATGTTGCTAGTTTTGTTATGATATTTTCTACTTGTCAACAGGTGAACGTAGAGCATCAGTAACCAGCAGGGCTTTTACAACAATTACTCATTCCGGAGAGGAAGTGGAACGATTTCGTGATGGACTTTGTGACCGGGTTGCCGAGGTCACCTTGGGGAAACCATGTTGTTTGGGTTGTCGTCGATAAACTCATGAAGGGCACACACTTCTTTCCAATCAAGGAGACCTTCAGTGTTGATGATCTAGGATGGTTGTACATCTGGGAGATCATACATCTACATGGATTTCCACACTTCATTGTTTCAGACATGGATGTGCGCTTTACTTCTCGATTCTGGCAGGGACTTCAGAAGGCTTTGGGTACACAGGTACTTTTCAGTACAGCATACCATCCCCAGACTGATGGCCAGTCCGAGCGAACGATCCAGGTGCTTGAGGATATGCTCCGAGCGTGCATTCTAGACTTTGGTGGTTCTTGGGAGAAGAATATTCCTCTAGTAGAGTTCTCCTACAACAATAGTTTTCAGGCGACCATTCAGATGGCATCAAACGAGGCTTTATATGGTAGGACATGTCGATCATCCTTATGCTGGCTGGAGGCAGGAGAGGAAGTTTTTCTGGGACCTCGTCTTGTTCAGGAGACCTTTGAGCAGTTAGAGAGGATTCAGAAGAGGATGGCTACAACACAGTCTACAGAAGTCTTATGACGATCAGTGGAGATGACCTTTGGAGTTTGAGGTTGGGGATCACGTTTTCCTGCGTGTCGCACCGTAGCTGGGACACAATAGGATTTGGAGACAGGGTAAGCTTTCACCGCAGTACGTCGGGCCGTTTGAGGTTCTGGAGAGAGTTCAGCTGGTTGCCTATCGATTGCAGCTACCTCAGAGGTACCGGTCCATGCATGACACCTTCCACGTCTCTCAGATCTTACGTTACTTTTCAGACCCGCCTCCTGTCTTTCAGCCCGAGGAGGTTGAGCTCTAAGAAGATGCATCGTTTGAGGATCATCCTATCCGGATTATCGATCATTCAATGAAGGTTCTTTGTGGGTGGTCTGTTCCTCTGGTACGGGTGTTAAGGAAGCATGTACGAGTATAGGATGAGACATGGGAGATGGAGGCTGATGTATGATTATAGTGGCTGGAGCTGTTCGGGTTTTCTTCTTCTACGCCTCGCTAGGGAAATTTGGGGACGGATTTCTTTAAGGAGGGAAGTTTGTAGGAACTCAGATCTTCGTTTTCAGGTTTTCCTTCCTTTTTCTGGAGTTTTTGAGAAAAATGGAGTTTCTGGAAATTTTTGAAGTACATGCTGTGTACTTTCTGAGTACACTTCGTGTACTCTTTTCCCACTCGAAGCCGTGTGCTGGCCATGCTCGGGCCACACACATGGTGTGTAGGGGTGATGTGGAGGACAATTTAAGCGGAGTATGAAAAAACCTAGTACTCTCCGTGTACTCTAAATGTACACACAATGTACTTTCTTTTTTTCATTAAACGGACCGGGGTCGCATCAGATCACCATAAATGTCTTCATCTAGGTACTATTCGTCCGAGAGTGTCGAGAATCCACAGATCTTTGACAAGACACCATTCCTCCATCAGTTCTCTAATTCGAGCACTGTCGATTGCGTTGGAATCGCGGCGTTGAGTTCTCCCTTCTTCTTGAGCTTTGTTTTCCAATTTTTCATCCTTCTCAAGATATAGTGGGTTGAGTGTTTTGGGTGTTTTTATAGATCTTCAACATTCTAAGGAGAATCAGTTGTCAGGATTCACGTATATCGATCTCTTAGGATCAAGGTAGGTGGTTTGTGCCTTACCGTTCTAAGTCTTTGAGTTTTATTCGCAAATTCCACCAATACCCATGAACGGGGTATTACGTGATTACCTTTTTACCCCTGTTGTTTTCCTGCCTTGCTTGTATGCTGGTGTAGTGGTAATTTTTTCATGTTAGAGGATAATTTTTTGTGCTTTTATTTCTTGCCAGTCTTGTTTGGTTATTGACCTTTGCATCTTTATTGCCTTGGGTATTACACCTATTTTCATGCCTTGTGTCTATAGGATAGAGTGTTTTTGTATAACATACTTGTTTCCCTATAGGCTGATTAGCCAAGTAGCTCTATAGGTGTACTTTGGTTACCCAAGTATCTCTATAGGTGTACTTTGGCCTTATAGGATTATTATGCACTAACTGGAACGACACTAAGAGAACCTGGTGCTATAGACTATAAGGGATAGACCGAGTGAGCTTCCCAGAGAGTCTTAGACATTATAGACTATATGAGGGTAGATCGAGAGTGCTTCCTCAGAGAGTCTTGGACATTAGACTACAGGGGATGGACCGAGTGAGCTCCCAGAGAGTCTTGGATTTTTTATCGACTACAGGAGGGTAGAACTAGTTAGCTTCCTCATAGAGTCTTACCTTGTTTGAATTCTCTTTAAGAACCTTCCCAGGCTAGAGGAGGAATTGACCGAGTGAGATTGCTCAGAGAGTTTGTGGTATACCTGAGGCTATAGAAGTAATTGACCGAGATAGCTTCCTCAGAGAGTCTCTAGACCTTGGGACTAAGAGGGTTTAACCACGTAATCTTCCGTAGAGATTTCCTGACTACCCTGGACTATAAGAGGAATTGATTGAGTGATCTTCCTCGGAATGTCTTATAATTTTCTATGACCAATCCAGAGGGGTTAGGTTGAGTGCACACCCCATAGGGTTGTGGTACTTCTTGGTTAAGACCAGAGGGTATGACTGCGGGTAATTCCCAGAGGGTTCCCTAATTGTGTTAGCTGATTTTCTTCAGTACTGCTATTGTTTGTGGGTTGATTGCTGTTGTGTATCATCCTGTTTATTGCCTCATGTTTTGATGTTGTTGTTTACTGCTTACTATAATTTACCTACCATATACTCACTGACTGTGTGGCACGGATCTTCGGGTGAATTCCTACTGGGATTTAGTCTCACACGCTGTTTGGGTCATTCTTTTGGGCCAAAAAAGACTATGTTGTTGTAGGTATAGACAAGGGCAAGCGCCCTTCGACTTTTGGTACTTGATTGCTTGGAGTATAAGATCATGGGACCAAGATTTGGCTTGCGATTCTGAGGAGCTGTTTTATTTTCTTTTTTACATGTTTGGTACTATGGTGTTTTTTAGCATTGTGACTTGTCTGGCTATTTTCCTAGATATGTTCCATGCATCATTTCATATATACATATGTGCCCCAGCTTTTTGATTTAGTCTTCCGTTGTTTATTATTGATTGGTTATTTATTACCTCTGCTGTTGCATGTTATTCTTTTCCTCTGTGTACTCTACCCATGAGGGAATAGTTTCCCCACTATCACACCCAAAGCCCTCGCAGCTAGTCGGCAGCCTCTGGAATATGGGGAAATGTGCTTGGGGTCATGTGACCAACCAGGTACGGGGCACCTCTGGATGGCATCCGGAACTGGGACGTTACAAAGTGGTATCAAAGGAGTTCTTTTCTATTGATTTACTATTTGGAGCCTTTAGCGAGGGATAGGACGGATTCGGTACTTGGTATTAATCTGTGCTCGGGAGTAACTAAACTATGTACAGGGAAAAGCCATACTACCTCATTTATTGCAGTTTTGTGGTTTTCAGATTTTACGGTTGATATGATTTCACCTAGAGTGATTCACATGCTTTTTGTTGTTATTGTTTTGACTATTGTGGTTCTATTTCTATCGCAACCCGAGGAGATGAGGGTATCCCATCTCATTCATCATATAAGCACTTGTAGAAATCACATGCCATGCATTCTTGTCATGCAATCTAGGGTGCATTAGCGATTGCATGCTGTTGTGATAGACTTTCTGTACATTATGCATGCTTTTGTGATAGATGATTGATAGAATATATGCTGCTTTTTAGAGGATTTTTTGTATTTTATATTGCTTAAATGAACACCAAATTCTAATTCTTGAGGTGTTATAGGCCCTCTTGAACCAGAAATTGGTGGATCATTATCCTGTTTTATCTTTTCTATGATTGCAGGAGATGCCAAGCTTTGATTCGCAGGGAGTATGGGCCCTCACGGATAGGAATTCAGCACCTCTTTCCCTTGTTTTCTGTGTTTTCTAGGATTTTGTGCAGTTTATGAGCTACTACCCAGAAAAACCCAGAATTCACGGTGTGTACTTTTGACTACACATCGTGTAGTTTTTAGACTATGTCACTGACCGTGTGAGCAGGTACACGCTGTTGTAGAAATGACTTCAGGAACATGTCGTGTACGGTATGTACACGCCGTGTATGCGGTCGTGTCACTAACAACACGGGATGGAGAAGCTCAAATAGAACATGCCGTGTTGGTGAGGAGCATGCCCTGTAGTTTTGTTCAGGTACCCGGCCGTGTCACAAACAATAGAGGTCGGTGTTACCTTCTTCCATACACATCGTGTAGGTGAAGAACACGCCGTGTAGTCTTGTCCGAGGTACCAGGTCATGTTACGAACAACACAGGTTGGTGTTAACTTCTCTTATACACGTCGTGTTTGTTGGGAACATGTTGTGTAAGGGTCAACCATGTAGACGGCCGTGTAACTAACAACACGGTCCGCCAGGACCTTGTATAGTACACATCATGTCCCTAGGGAACACGCCGTGTAGTTTGGGGTTAGTTTGGACCATGTGGGTTAGCCGTGTTTTGAGGCTCAGGCAGGGTAATAGAGTTCAAGTACATGCCGTGTAGTTTTTATACACGCCGTGTAGTTTGGGGTGTTACACGACCAGTAGTGGGAGGAGTACACGCCCATGTTAATGGCTTTAAAGGATACATTGTTTAGTTTTTATACACTCTGTGTAGTCATGCCTTGTAAAAATTGAATGTTTCTTCACCCTGTTCCCGTTTTGTACTCCGGTGTTTTCAGTCCTTGTTAATTATGATATAAGGTGTGCTTTTGACCTTTCAGAGTTATGCCTTCAAGAACGTCCTCTAGTTGTACGCCAGTTTCCAGACAGTGATCAGACACCGGATATGGCTGATCAGGGACCTCCTTTTAATCCTCCTGTAGATCCTCCTTCTGTGCCAGCCTTGGCACCAGTAGTTATACCCGTCACAGACACCGATGCGCAGTTCAGGAAGGATTTCCTGAGGATGATGCAGACTTTTCAGGGAGTGTTGCCTCCTGCCTCGTCGATGGCTGAGTTGACGAGGGTTTTTGAGCTGCAACATCCTCCTACTTTCTCAGGAGACGGAGGACCCCAGGACGCTGAGTCGTGGTTCAACGCCACCCTGACTATCTTCGAGCACCTAGAGATACCTCTGGAGAAAAGAGTAAAGCTTGCTTCTTATATGCTCCGGGTCACCTCCAAGAGGTGGTGGGAGGTGATCTCACTGTTAGGGTGCCAGAAGGGTATGTCATGGGATGAGTTTCAACATACTGTCTATGACTACTTCTATCCAGAGACCCTAAGGGCCTATCGCACCTAGGAGTTTATGAGCCTGTAGCAGGGTACTCTTTCTGTCATGGAGTACCCATCCCATTTTACTGAGCTGCAGTGTTTGACACCGATCCCAGCAGGTGATAAGTTGTTTCTTGCTTGGAAGTTTGAGGAAGGTCTCAGGAAGGAGATCTGTTCCTAGGTGAATATCTTCCAATTGACTTCCATATCCTCCATCATCAACCAGGCAATGATCACTGAGCGCAATCTGAGAGATTCTGGAGCAGTGAGCCAGGGTGATTCGACATCCAGAGCCGGTGTTCCTCCTACAGATAGTAGGAAGCATCACAGAGAGTCTTCTCAAGGTAATCAGGGTTTGCGGAATGTATCTTCTGTCAGATCTTCTCACCTTCAGCTGGTGGTAGGGGTTCCTCTATGACCCCGCATTCTGGAGATGCTTCTCCAGTTTCCCACCAGTCTGGTAACTAGAGTTCTTCCAGCCGTTTAGGCTGAGGTGGAGGTCTTGGCTATGGTGCTCAGTCACCAGGTCATCAGTGACAACATAGTGGATCAGCTCAGAGTGGTCAGCCAGGGGCGCATGGTCGCGGTGCAGGCCAGGCTTTCACCGTGGATCAGACATATCAGGAGTAGGATCCCGAACCTTCTACAGTTATAGGTACGATCTTAGTAGCTTCAGTTTTATTTTCAGCTCTTTTCAATACGAGTGCTTCACATAGCTTTATCTCTGTTGCTATTGTGGAAATCCTTGGGCTATTTATCTTTTCATCTGCCGACTAGTTGACTCTTGACACGCAGTTGGGAATGAGGACATCTAGTGTACGTCAGGGCAGAGAGTGCCCTCTTGAGGTTTCAGGGTGTCATTTCTTATGGGACCTCTGTGTCCTAGAGTTTATGGGCTATGACATCATTCTCAGTATGGACTGGTTAGTTCCCTTCCAGGCATTTGTCGATTGCTATCACCGCAAGGTGAGTTTCGTATCACCAGAGGGTGGATCGTTCCTTCCTCGTGGTGAGTGGGATGTCCAGGCGGGTAGAGCTAGACCAAAGCATCATGTGCTAGGGGAAGTTAGAGACCATATTTTTAGTCTTTATCTAGATGATCAGGGGACTTCATAGTTAGACTTTCCTCCAGTGGTGGATCGTTTCACAGATGACTTTCCAGAGGAATTTTTGGGTTTGCCTCTGAAGCGCAAGGTAGAATTTTCTATTGATCTCGTTCCAGGAGTAGAACCAGTGTCCATTCCTCCTTATAGGATAGCAACACCTAAGTTGCAGGAGCTCAAGAATCATTTGGAGGAGTTTCAGGCAAAGGGCTTCATCCGACCCAGTACTTCTCCTTGGGGTTCGCCTGTCTTGTTTATGAAGAAGGAAGACGACACCCTTCATATCTATGTGGATTATCAAAAGATGAACCAGTTGACGGTAAATAACCTATATCCCTTGATGAGCATCCATGACCTCTTTGATCATCTTCAAGGATCCTGGGTGTTCTTGAAGATCGATTTGAGGTCCGGTTATCATCAGTTGAACGTTAAACCATCAGATATACCTCTAACAGCCTTCAAGAGCAGTTATGGTCTATATGAGTATACAGTCATGTTATTCGATCTCACGAACGCGCCAATAGTTTTCATGGTACCGATGAACTGAGTGTTCCATCCTTACTTGGACTCCTTCTTCATGGTCTTCGTGGAAAATATCTTGGTGTACTCTTGTACTCGAAACGACCATGCTACCCATCTTGAGATCATTATGAGTACACTGAGAGAGCATCTGCTTTATGCTAAACTCTCAAAGTGCAAATTTCGGATGCATCAGATTCACTTCTTGGGTTACGTCATCTCAGAGGCTGGAGTATCTGTGGACCCAGATAAAGTGAGAGCTATCGTTTCCTGGGAGCAGCCGAAGAATGGTTTTGAGGTACGGAGTTTCTTAAGGATGGCTGGATACTACAGATGCCTCATTCCGGACTTCTCGCACCAAGAATCATCATTGAAAGGTCTGACCAAGAATTGGGAAAGGTTTTTATTGTCATATTCTTGTGATTTCGCCTTTCAGGAGATGAAGGGGAGGTTGACGTCAGCACCGATACTAGTCTTTCCAGAGCCAGGACAGAGACACACTGTTTATTGTGATGCTTCGGGTATCGGTCTAGGAGTTGTTCTTATTCAGTGAGATGGAGTCGTTGCGTACATGTCTCGGTATTTGAGCCCTCAAGAGAGGAATTACCCTACGCACGATCTGGGGTTGGCAGTTGTTGGACATGCCTTACGCTGTTGGAGACACTACCTTCTGGGAGAGAAATTTGTGATTTTCACCGACCACAAGAGTCTCAAGTATATCTTCACTCAATGTGATCTGAATCTGAGATAGCATTGGTGGTTCCAGTATCATCAGTCCTTTGACTTAGAGCTCGCCTATACACCGGGAAAGGGTAATACAGTGGCAGATGCGTTGAGCAGAAAAACTCAGATTCATGCTGTTCCGGAGGCTAGTAGTGAGTGGCAGCTTATGGCTCTGTTCTCTGAGATGCACTTGGAGGTGCACGACAGACAGGGACAGACCTTTATTTCTTCTGTAGTTGTAACCTCTACACTTCTTGATCAGGTACGGATGAGGCAGCTATCAGATTCGGAGGCCTTAGTCCTATGGGAGAGTGTGTCGGGAGGGGACACTCTTCCTGGATGGACAGTGGGCGAGCATGAGATCTTGCATTTCTAGGGACGCGTATGGGTGCCAGTATACATACTTGAGGAGATTATACAGGATTTTTATTCCTCAGTTTGGGCAGTTCACCCTGGCATCACCAAGATGTATCAGGATATTCATCGCCAGTACTGGTGGCCAGGTATGAAGGGAGATGTTGCTGGTTTTGTCATGAGATGTTCTACTTGTCAGTAGGTGAAAGTAGAGCATCAGCGACCATCAGGGATTTTACATTAGTTACCCATTCCGGAGAGGAAGTGTAATGATGTCGCGATGGACTTCGTGACCTGGTTGCCAAGGTTTCCTCGGGGAAACGATGTTGTTTGGGTTGTCGTCGATAGACTCATGAAGGTCGCACACTTCTTGTCGATCAAGGAGACCTTCAGTGTTGATGATCTAGGACAATTGTACATCCGGGATATTGTACATCTACATGGATTTCCACACTCCATTGTTTCAGATAGGGATGTGCGCTTTAATTCTCGGTTCAAGCAGGGACTTCAGAAGGCATTGGGTACACAGGTACTTTTGAGTACAACTTACCACCTCCAGACTGATGACCAGTCCGAGGGCACGATCCAAGTGCTTGAGGATATGCTCTGAGCTTGCATTATAGACTTTGGAGTTTCTTGGGAGAAGCATATTCCTCTTGTGGAGTTCACCTACAACAACAGTTTTTAGGAGACCATTCAGATGGCACCATACCAGGCTCTGTACGGTAGGCCATGCCGATCACCCTTTTGCTGGATGGAGGCAGGAGAGGCAGCTTTGTTGGGACCTCATCTTGTTCAGGATACCTCTGAGTAGTTAGAGTGGATTCGGAAGAGGATGGATATAGAACAGTCTTGACAGAAGTCTTATGATGATCAGCGGAGACGACCTTTGGAGTTCGAGGTCGGGGATCTAGTTTTCCTATGTGTCGCACTGAGGTTGGGACACAAGAGGATTCGGATATAGGGTAAGCTTTCACCACAGTACATCAGGTCATTTGAGGTTTTGGAGAGAGTTGGGCTGGTTTCCTATCGATTGTAGTTACCTCAGAGGTATCGGGCCATGCACAACATCTTCCACGTCTCTCAGCTCCGATGTTACTTTTCATACTCATCTCTTGTCTTTCAGCCCGAGGAGGTTGAGCTCGAAGCGGATGCATCGTTTGAGGAGCATCCTATCCAGATTAACGATCGCAGTACGAAGGTTCTCCGGGGGTGGTTTGTTCTTCTAGTATTGGGGATATGGAACCATAGGAGAGTACAGTATGAGACATGGGAGAGGGAGGTCGATGTACGATTGTAGTGGCCAGAGCTGTTTGAGGGTTCTTCTTCTACGCCTTGTTAGGGAAATTCAGGGATGAATTTCTTTAAGGAGGAAAGTTTGTAAGAACACGGATCTTCATTTCTACATTTGCCTTCCTTTTTATGGAGTTTTTGAGAAAAATGGAGTTTCTAGAAATTTTCAAGTACATGCCATGTAGTTTCTAAGTACACGCCATGTACTCTCTTCTCGCTCGAAGCTGTGTGTTGGCCATGTCCGGGCCACACACACGGTGTGTAGGGGTGATGTGGAGGACGATTTAAGCGGAGTATGAAAAAACCTTGTACTCTCCATGTACTCTAAAATTACACATCGTGTACTTTTGTTTTTTTCATTAAACCGACTGGGGTCGCATTAGATCGCCATAAACGTCTTCTTCTAGGTCATGTTCATCCGAGAGCATCGGGAATCCACAGATCTTTAACGAGCCATTGTTCCTCCATCCTTTCTCTAATTCAAGCACTGTCGATTGCATTGGAATCATAGCGGTGAGTTCACCCTTCTTCTTGGGCCATGTTTTCCACTTCCTCTTCCTTCTCAAGATATCGTGGGTTGAGAGTTTTGGGCGTTTTCTCAGATCTACGACGTTCTACGGAGAATCAGTCATCGGGGTTTTCGTATATTGATCTCCTAGGATAGAGGTAGGTGGTTTGTTCCTTACTGTTCAATGTCTTTGAGTTTTATGCACAAATTCCACCAATACCTATGAACGGGGTATTGCATGATTACCTTTTTACCCCCACTGTTTTCTTGCCTTGCTTGTATAATGGTATAAGGCCCCGACCATAAACATTACTTAATATTGAATTAAATGAATAATTCACAAATAGGGTCTTTTTAGGTTTAGAGTTTTAGTGAATTAGATCATAACTATTACATCTCAAAAGATTACACAGTAGACAGTTCTACAAAGTATCTTTATTTACAAGAAATGGACTTTAAAAAAAAGTCATGTCTAGTTCCATGATTATGACATCATGACTTTTCCTTGATCCCATCCTTGAACCTATTCCACATTATGTCCTGTGAAAAACATTTAAAAAAACTTGGGGTGAGCATAAAAATCTCAGTAAGGGATACACAAAGAAGGAAAACTGTTAGTTTTTCAAAACATCAAGTAAACCATGAATACTTTATCAAAGTAATAATTTTCACCTTTATGATGTAGTAAAAACTATTCACTAAATAAAAGATCATTAATTACCCTTTTGTAACCAAAATATTACCATAAAACCCATATAAAGAACACATAACATATAAAGGTAACTTGGGACATAAGCATACTTAAATGGAATAACCATACGGTCGAATCCCACACATACTTAATGGAATAGCCATACGTCTGATTTCCATATCCAATGAATTGGAGGTTATAACGTAACCACCCATCCTGGTATTCACGGAACCACCCGTCATATGGTTTATCACGTAACCACCCGTCAAATGTCCAAGTACCAATATTAAATCATAACAATTATAAAGGAAAGAAAACATTTCCACATTTTAATCACAATATATAATTTTAATATATCGACATAAAAAAATACATTATAAAAAACCCTTTTCAATACCAAAATACATAAAAGATTATATGGTATTTATTTTATTTTAAAAACATTATGTCTTGTTGAGGAAGCCAAAGACCAAATAATACTCATGGCGGCGGAAAAGGTCATTGTCACCGCGTACGTTAAAAGAAACAGTCATTTTTTGTCATTTAGTAAAACGCTTTGTATAAAAAGATTCCTTTTCAATAAAATTAAAAGCCAAAAGGGTTTATACACCGTATAAAATAAAGTTGTGTATAAAACAAAATATGCCTCAATGAAATGATATTGAGACGAAGTCCCTTACAAAGTTGGTATCCTTAGATTAAGGATAAATCAATTACATAATTATGTGTGACAAATATAAATAGACCCAATATAAGAGGATATTAATTGTAAAACAATCATAGGTCATCCACACATATTTATATTATGACATAATCAATAAGTAGAGGTTTAACCCAAAGAATTGAAATTGAGTTAAGAAGTTCCTTTGCAAAAATTCGACAGCCTAACGGCGTCACTTCAAAATTCAGAAAATTAGTCGATGAGAGAGAAAATGGTATCTCATCACGTGGACATATAATTTAAATCAATAAGGATATAAAAGAACATATCCCAACATAATAAGATGTAAATTAAAAGACATAACAAAATAAGTCTTTTAAAAAGAGGAGGGTTAAAGGTTCCCCTACTGACTTGGGTAACTTTCGAAACGTACACCCTGTGAAAGAAATACTATAAAACATTGACGTAAATACTCATAAACAAAATTATATTACACAAAGAGTATAATAATTGGTAGTAAATACACCAATCAATGGAAATGGTAAACAATGTGGCATAAATCTCACGAGAATAAAAGTGAGATGAAAAATCCCTTACGAAAACTCGGCAGCCTAACATCGCCACATAAAACTTCCAAAAATGGATTTATGAGATAAAATAGGGTCTCTCATAATAAGAACATAAAAATTACAGAATGAGGAATATAAAAGAACATCCCCAAATATAATAAATATGAGCTTAAAATAAATGACATAAAAGAGAGTACTTAAAAAGAAATGGAGAGGTTGGATCCCTTACCTCAAGTCTGACTTGTCTTGTTCATTTATTTATATTCCTGAATAATAAACTTTGGTCAATTTATAATTTCTGAAGTACCCCCTTTAAATATTATTATTCAGTTAATATCTCATATTATAATGTTATAATAATTGGTTAATAATGTGAGTTCATATCAGACGTTTTTGTCGATGTTTGGTACATGAGTCAAAACTGAACTTGTTTGAAAATGATTGTCCATGTATTTATAAGTAAATCATCTCCATAATAGTATTAATGAATTAAATATCATATATATCCAGAAAATATTCATTTTATACTATTCCATAGAAATTGGAGATAAAAATAAATGAAATGCACCGTTCATGGAGAAGGTAGGTCGTTCGTACGCATGAACGCTACTTTCATTTCTTTGTCATATTAATGGAATTAAAACTAAATGAGAGATATATATATTATAATTCTAGAATGATATCCATCATTTATATATAATATATTAAATATATATCCATTATATATATGTACTTATAATAGTACATATCATTTGGAGATAAGAAATGAAATGTACCGTTCATGGAGACGGTAAGCCGTACGTACGCATGAATGCTACTTTCATTTCTTTGGCACATTAATGGAATTAAAACTAGATGATATATATATATATAAATATATATATTATAATTCCATTATAATATATATGTTATATAGATCACATAATTTCATCAATTTCATTCTTTATACATTCCATGTATTGCATGAAAGAGTCACATCACTTGAGGGGGCGGTAGTCCACACTTCCTCAAATGAAATTATCGCATTTGCACAATATGAAAAGCATAAAGGTATGTATTAAATATAAAATACAGAAGCATAGAGAGGAAATAAATATAAAATATATAATAAATAAATATATTTCCATCATAATGGCCACCAAGAGAGGTGGTATGAGAAGATAGAAAAATCATCATTTTGTGAGGCAGTAATTCGACATCCACGGAAACAATATGTTAATTAACCATTAGATGGAGGTGTGTGTTAGTGTAGCTATAATCCTCCTATTAAAAAAATCATAGTATATTTAAGTTTCTAATTTTTTTACAAAATAAATAAATAAAATGTGTTTATGGGGTTGGAGAAGCATAATAAAACAAAAGAACACTAGGGAAGACATTGCCTTTAAATCAGGTAACTCTTTTTGATTTGAGCTCAAAGGCTTCCTTGGAAAGGATTATGCCTAAAGTGAGGCTTATAGGAGTAATATAGGTATGTCGAGATACAAAATGAGAATATTTTGGCTGATCCAATGGCTTGAGAGGTGTTGGTAAGGAGGTAGAGCTGGGGGCCATTTATAACAGAAGATGAAGGGCACTCTTGGAATGTTATAAAATATTACTATATTATAAAATGATTTTCAGATTTTAAAGGTCCCAAAAGGATATATGTTAAGGATAAGGTGATAGGAGTTCTAAATCCACCCATCCAATAGGTTTTTGACAAGTTTAGGTATTATATTTTACATTATCTTTTCATTTTATTTAAATCGTTAAATAATTAGGTAATCGCTGCATCATCATGGTGTCATAAATAATTTAATTTATTTAGTGTCTAAAAATTATGAAAAATATAATGATGTAGGAAATATTTTTATATTTCCAATGAATATTTATAGTAAAAAATATGACTAGTATAACACCATGTAATTTTTTTTTTAGTAAAACAATACATGTTTGTGACATTTTTGTTTTAACTTCAAATAAAAAGTTATTAATGTCATTTTCCAACCAAATTGGATCCATGGGGTCCCCAAGTTGACCCATGGATTGTCTTGGTCGGCCACGACTCATCGAATAAGGTGAGGACATGTTTCAAGGTCATTTCATATTATAATAACATTATCTTTACCTTAAATTACACTAATTACCTTTAATCGCGATTAATAAAACTTAAAAGATACAATTCCCCAAAAAATTATTTTAATCTCATTGTACCAAATTTTACTTTCTAATGAAAACCATGTATGTAGGATTTTTTAAAATCAAATCACAGAAGTGGTAAAGTTTCATTTAAAAGAAAATTCAGTTTCTTTAACTACCACTTAGTGGTTTCACTATTCATCAAAAATTGATGTTTTTCAGAAAAATACCAAAAATTCACCCTAAGTTGTATTTGATATTCCGAATTCAAAAATGACGTCTATTTTAAAAAATTCAAAACATATAAGTTTCATTAATTAATTTAACAATTAATTCCCGCTGTCAAAACAAATAGCATGCTTTTAAGAAACAATTTATATCAAAAGATTGACGCCAGTTTAAGTCCAAATTCAAAGTGAAATTTATTCCAATGACCACCATTGGATTAAATGGTAAAAATATATTCTAATTTCACTTTAAAAACAATTAAAAAGATAATCTAATCATACAAAAAAATTATATTAAAAAGTGGTTTTGAATTAAAATACAACAGTTTTCACTATTCATTAAAAAAGAACTTTATCAGAAAAATACGAAAATTTTACACAAAGTAAATTTTGATGTCCCGATTCTAAAGAAGAATTGTATTTGGTCCAATAGAATTTATAAGAGTGACCAAAACTATATTTATAGACGGTTCGCCATCAAAAGGCGATAAGTCGACCTTTAGTGAATGTTAGAGTATCTATGCCTAAAATTGAATTCTTTACTTATTTTAAGCCTTTATCTTTTATTGGATAAATGTAAAAACATTTAACAAACATATATAATCATATTTTAGTAATTTCTATTCATTCCCACCAATACAACGGCTACGTGTTAACTACCATTTAAAATAATATTATTATATTACTAGTGTGCAATGTAAGATTTCGAAGAAACTCATTGTTGCGTATTGGGTACACCATTGAGCATAGAGTTCCCTTTAAATTAATATTAAAATTTTATTCAAAAATATAGATAAATATTAAAATCTCATATTCTTTATTTACCTGGGGCGTTACAGCTGGTTTAGAGGTAATTTGTTCATCTTGGAGTATAATTTGTTATGCTTGGATGTCTTGCCATTCTTATTCTATTATTAACCTTTGGGCCTTTGTTGACTTGGCTATTACACCTGTTTCCATGCCTTGTGTATATAGGATGGAGTGTTTTTGTTTAACATGCTTGTTGCCCTGTAGACTGATTATCCAAGTAGCTCTATAGGTGTACTTTGGTTAGCCAAGTATCTCTATAGGTGTACTTTGGCCTTATATCATTATTATGCACCGACTGGCACGGGACTGAGAGAACCTGGTGCCATAGACTATAAGGGATAGACCGAGTGAGCTTCCCATAGAGTCTTAGACATTATATAGTATAGGAGGGTAGACCGAGAGATATTCCTCAGAGATTCTTAGACATTAGACTACAGGGGATGGACCAAGTGAGCTCCCAGAGAGTGTTGGATATTTTTATAGACTAGAGGAGGGTAGACCGAGTGTGATTCCTCAGAGAGTCTTACCTTGTTTGAATTATCTTTAAGAACATTACCAGGCTAGAGGAGGAATTGACCGAGTGAGCTTCCTCAGCGATTTTGTGGTATACCTGAGGATATAGGAGAAATTGACCGAGATAGCTTCCTCAGAGAGTCTCTAGACCTTGGGGATAAGAGGTTTAGATCGCGTGATCTTCCTCAGAGAGTTCCTGACTACCCTATACTATAAGGTGAATTGACTTAGTGAGATTCCTCGGAGAGTATTATAATTTCGTATGACCAAGCCAGAGGGATCAGGTTGAGTGCACTCCCCAGAGGGTTGTGGTACTTCTTGGTTAGGATGAGAGGGGATGGTTGTGGGTACTTCCTAGAGGGTTTCCTGTTCGTGTTAGCTGATTTGCTGATTTGCTTCACTGCTGGTGTTTTTTGTGGGTTGATTGCTGTTGTGTGTCATCCATTTTACTGCCTGTTGTTTTGCTATTGTTTTTTACTTCTTACTATTCTTTACCATCCATATACTCACTGACTGTGAGGCACAGATCTTCGGGTGAATTCCTACTGGTATTTAGTCTCACACCATGTTTGGGCAATGCGTTTGGGCCCAAACAGACTATGTTGTTGTAGGTATATGAAAGGGAAAGTTCCCTTCGACTTCTGGTGCTTGATTGCTTTGAGCAGGAGAGCATGGGACCAAGATTTGTCTTGCGATGCTGAGGAGCTGTTTTATTTTCTTTTGTACATGTTTGGTACTGTGGTGTTTTCCAGCATTGTGACTTGTTTGGTTATTTTCTTAGATATGTACCATGCATCATTTCATATTTACATATGTGCTCCAGATTGTTGATTTAGTCTTCCAATGTTTATTATTGATTGGTTATTTATTGGTTTCATTGTTGCATGTTATTATTTTCTAATGTGTACTCTGCCAATGAGGGCATATTTTCCCCACTATCACACCAAAGGCCCTCGCTGCTAGTCGGCAGCCTCTGGCATTTGGGGAAATTTTCTTGAGGCCATGTGACCAACCGGTTATGGGGAGCCTCTGGGTGGCTTCCGAAACTGGGATGTTACAACTCTACATGTAAAAAATTAAAAACATTTCACATCACAACACAGAGGTGGTAGTCCACACATACGCATGAGAGACATTATTATTTTCTAATGGAATGATAAGTAAGAAGTTATATGTGATATTTTATATAAAAAATTATTATTAGTTCTTAAATATAATATATTTTCCATTAAAGTTATCCTTACAAACTTCTATTTTAGAATAAGTGAACAATGAATCACATCACTTCATGATGTGGAAGCCCGCTGAACACAAGAGTGATGTTATCACACCTCCCCGTGGAATGGAATGTAAGAATTATTATGTGATATAATAATTACCAGAATATAATAATGTAATAATTATTATATTTAAGTTAAATCCATAATTATATCCATTATTTGAAGGTGGTGATAGAAAGTGAATTACATTGGTTCGTGAGGAAATAGATTGTCGTACACATGATAGACAATTATTTTTTCCATTTGATGGAAGTGGGGATGGATATAGGTTATTCAATTAATAAAATAAAATATTAGTACATGTGATATAATTTTGATATTATATTATCAATATTTAATAATATTTTAAGTTGTTTGAAGAAGAAAACAAACAAATACGCACGTTGAGAATTTAACCTCTTCTTCAAAGAACATTATTAGGATTATACTAAAATCCTTCCTAGATTGGATTATAGATCAAATAAATTCCTATAATATGTTTTTAGATGATTAAGTAAGGTATTTTTTAAGGTAACAACTTAACCAAAGTGTTTCTGAAGTGTGAAGATGAGATGAGAGGGGTGGCATTTTATTAATGAGAGAGGACACACTTTGTAATTTTTACAAGAAAAAACTAATACCCATGTTTTTCTTATGAATCAAGACTCAAAATGAGTAATTATAAAATGTTAGATATTATATAGTCTAACTATTCCCATAAAATGTGTGTTTTACAGTTTTTGGTTCATTTTGGACAATTATAATCTTAATGTAACCCATTATAAACCCAATTTTACCTTAACCGCAATAAGTACATTATAATGTTTTTATTGTTCATTATGGTAAAAGATTAAGTTGATCGTATTTGATAATATAAACTATCTTGATTCAAAATATTAAATCCATTTTTAAAAATTCAAATTATATTGTAGGAATAATTGAACTTAAAATTAAACACATATGTGTGTCCAAAAAATGGGTTTTCTAAAGAAAACCCTTCAAAAGTTAAAAATAAATTAAAATTAGAATGAAATATGAAATTGATAAAAATTACATAAATAATTTAATTTTTAATATATTTCAACAAATTTAACTTTAAACCCAATTTAAAAAATAATTTAACTTTTTATCTAATTTAAACAAACACGAAGTTTTCGATAGAAAAATAGTATTTCTCACTATTCATCAAAAAATTAATATTTTAAAAAATATTATAAAAAATTAACACCAATATAGTTTTTAATTTAGATTTAAAATATAAACATTATTTTTCTAAAAAAATTCTAAATTTTCTAAAAATTAATTTTATATTATTGGGGCTAAGTGTGACTAAACCAACTTTTTAAACAATTCTGTTTTTCAAAAAACAATTATTATTTTTTCAAATGATTCTTATTTAATATATAATAAATATATATAACATTAATTTATTTTATACATGTGTAAAAAATATTATTTTTATAATTTATTTATTAATAATCATACCTGCCAACTTAATAGTTGGGTTATAATGGTCTTGTTTTAATTATAATATTTTAATTGTTTTTTTAAGGTTGGGCTAAAGCCTCATTTTATTATTAAAGAAAAGACATATTTTTTGTCTCGATAGAGGGAGAACCATTACATATCCTAAAGGCTCAATGCCAGGTTTCCTAAATATAAGGCTTCAAGCCCCATCTTTTCACCCAGAGGGCCCATTGGTGAATAGTACTGCTATAGTTCCTAGGCTGTTATAGTACCTACTATAGTATAGCTACTACTATAGTTCCTGCTACAGTATCGTCACAGCTATAGTGTCGCCACTGCTATAGTGCACCCCTCTACTAGAGTACTACTATAGTACCTACTACAGTTCCACTACAAAACCCAGAAATTCATTCCCTACTCATATTTAAACTCGGGTCTTTTGGATGCAAATAAAGAGCCTCCACCACTTGGGTATAGGCTCATTGGCTAAAATAGTGTGGTGAGTCATTCAAACCTGGTATTGTGTCAATCACAAGCTATTGAAGAGATTGAATTTATTTAAAATATATATATCATAAAGTATTATAGACCTCTATTCTATATGATTCTTAGGGTTGTGTGTGATATTCACTATCGAATATGATGTTCCACTTTTAAAATATTTAGGTGTTACATTCTACCCCTTTGAATAAATCTCATACTTTTAATTTAATTTTTATCTCATTAATAAAGGGTTTTAAATTTTAAAATAATCTTATTGAAACCCCACTTCATAAAAATTGTTTAAAAACATCATCTTTGTAACATATGAAGGGAATTGTGAAGTCCATATGAAATAACACAAACTATGTTTCTAAATAGAAGAACATTGGTGGAATGTGATGATATAGACATGAAAGAAAATACTAATGACCAAGGATTAATAGGGAGTGAAATATATCACAAATAAAAATAAATTATATGAGGTAGAAAATTTAACAACCCAAAATCTATAGCGACCCGAGCCTTTTACACAAAACATTTTATGATTTTAAGCATAATTAATCATCAGAGTACATGCCAAGGATCAATAAGTCTAGTGTCTTGGAAGGCTTGGTACATATAACATAAAAAATTGGGATACAAAAACTCCTTTATTTAATCTCCATAGAGATATTCTAACTTCTTTTGATCCCTTACATCTGCAAAGGGTACCCTGGGGAACACATGAAAAAAGGGATGAGCTAAAAAGCCCAGTAAGGGAATAAACATAAGGATGAATCTCAAGCACATGAGTTATGAGGCATGACATAATGATATCCAAAGCATGAAACTTATTAAATAATTTAATATAACCATGGGATAATATAAATAATTAATCATATAAATGTGGAAGAATCATAAAACATCTCTTTAGTACGGGTTAAGGCTAACCGCTAATCTCGTTTCCCATTTCAGTACGGGTCAAGGCTAACCGCCAATCCCGTTTCACATCGCATCTCATGAGACTTATCCTTACCCAATGAATTGGAGCAATATTTTGGCACACCCATATCAAAATTTTGATGAATATTCTTGCCACATAAATATTCTTACCACATATACAATCATACATAATCAACCATACATAAATATAAGGGTGCCCATTGAAAGAATGGGTACCACAATCATGACATAAATCATAAAAAATGGGTGTATCATGAAAGTGTTCATAAAATAAAAGGATTAGAACATACATGGATGTTCATAAGGTATTATAAGCATATAACGGGGTAGGTGGTAACAAATAGAAGTGAGATCACATAAGAAATGTTTTTGAAAGACATTAGCATTAAAACAATTTTGAGTGGTTTTAAGAAAAACACTATAGAGATTTTAAAATAGTAAAGAATACTTTCTTTTATATAAAACCAGAATTAAACCATGAAGGTTTTCAGAATAAAAATAATAAATTTGAAAAGACAATGGTTTATTAAAGTAGAAGATACATTTCACTTGAAATTGGGTAAAAGTTCAGGATGTTCCTTCAAAACGAGTGTGCTTATTGGGAAGTATCGAGGAGAGATTAACTTAAAAGAATGTATATCCCCGAAAGAGAATGAGATATGGATCTGGGAACATGGGATTGGATAATATAAACATTATTTTGATGTTATACATAAAAAAAATACAACTACATTTTTGTAAATAGAATGATAGAGCAACCTGGAGGAATAAAGGAATTTCGGGTAGAATCAATTATGGTTTATCGACATGGTATCAGGTGTAACTAAGAGGGCTTGATGAGAGATATACAGGGTTTCTCATCACTTATATAACATTATAGAAGTATGGGTAGGGTGTTTAAACATACCCCATCACTTGGTATTACACAAAAAACTATATCATAGAGAACAATCTTGATTAAGAGTGAAAAGGGGAGGATCCCTTACCTTAAATATGGTGGTGTTCTCCACTTGTTATTAATGACCTGAATAAACAAATTAGGATTATTAATTCATAAGTCCAAAACCTCTTATATATTTAATTTATTTATTATAACCCTTTTTATTTCATTGAAATACTTTTTGATTAGTTATAAGGTTCAATTTCATTGTTCGAGCTCATTTGTTTACTTGGCTTTAAAAGATCGGTTCACTTATATTCAAGTTTGGATTATATGCAAGATGAAATTGGTTGTCCAGAATTTAAGATATATTCTTTATTTAATATCTAAGATATTACATGGTTTTAATTATAATTAGGTTACTTAGAGTGAAGTCTAATTATTATATATATAACCTTAGTGATAACCGTTTTTTTTAATCAGTGGATTTGATTACAAAGAATGTGTTTTGCATTATAAATAAATTCCATTTGTACCAAAGGATTATAGAACTAAAAATAGGATATAAAACATATATAATAATTTTTTTCAACCATAACACAAATGGTTTCATGACCAGAATTAAAGATAATAATAGAAATTGATAAATTGTTGTCCTTGAATGTGCTAAATTAGCACATCCAAAATGGTGCTTTCATTTCTTTAAAATAAATGGGAGGGGTAAAAGAGAGAAGAAAATGAACTAAACCACTATCATGAATACATTCCAGTACATTTATGTTACTAGATTTATCATACTATTATGGTTAAGGGAGGTGAGGAAAGAAATAAAAAAAATAAAATAGCTTAAAAGAAAAGAAGAAATTGGGAAGAGGAATTTAACTCTTGAGATTTCCTCCTCTGAGAACCTCTTAAGAGGAGAGGTTTTGTTATTTTGAGAAGGATGAGAGATTCTGGATGTGGGGGAGGACCTTGGGGAGAGATTTGGGCAGAATAATGGCAAGGAACAAGGCTTGAGAGGAGTGGAGAGAAGATGGAGTGAAGGGGGGGTTTTATAGTGGAGGGGAGGAGGGATTTCATAATATTATAATCATTAATTTATTATTTCTTCCCAAGACAAGGAATAGTAAGTATTAAATAACCAATAATAGTGATTTTATCATGTGTTCCTGAACCAAGTATGATTACATCAACAGAAAATCATCGATTGTAACGCCCTGACCCCAGTTACCCAGATTCGGTGCATTATTACATAACATTAGCATGATCACAAGAAAGATCAAATCTCGAAAGACATCTTAGTGTAGTAGCCTTAGAAACAACAGATATATTCATAAAGTTTTATGTTACATCATAAAAATTAAAACTACAACATCATAGTCTCCATAGTCTACACTCTTATCCCCTCATACTATCCTTGCAGGTCATTCATAATTTACTTATTCACATCTTGGGAAAAATAAAACATAGAAAAGGGGTGATATCAAATTTCCAATAAGGATAACAATATATCGAAAACTTTCATAAGTAAGAATAAACATTTAAGGCAATGTATAACTAAAACAAAATCCTTTTAAACTTTAACTTCAACATAGTATGGAAAAAATAAAATAAAATAATTCCATTTACTTATTCACATGGATATTCTACTAATCGAATAATCACATGCAATATCAATAACCACTTTCATAATGATGGAATGCATAATGCCAGACTATCATAACCACATTACCAAGGCCTCGTGCCAAGACTAAAAATATGATTTTGTCAAGTCTGTTTTCCAAGACACTAGTTTGTCTCATGAGACCTACCGATGCATCGAGGAGCTATAGCGGGCTCCACCTGTCACATATTAAGTCCAATGCATTCCCATATGAAAAGGTTTAAACATAACATAAACATTCATATTAAAACTAGAATACGAAATGTAAATACTTCATCCATAAACCATGAATGGTATAAAAATAACACATCCACAGTCAAACATATCACAAAACCTTCAATACGATATATAAGTTTTGTATCATAATAAATCAACTTCAAATAAGTGTAAAATCCATCAAAGGATGTTGACGTAGATGAAATCAAAACTCTTTTTAGAGAAATATCTATTTTTATTTTGAAATAATATAAGAGTCATATATTTATAAAATCAAAACATTTTCTTTGAAAATATTATTATAATCTTGTAAGGGAAGCTTCGACGATTTTATAACGGCGAAAAATAGTCTCACCCGCCGTATAAGTTAAAAAAACATTCTTACCTTAATTTTGTCGAAAAGGTTAAAAAGGACCTTGTTTGGAAAATGATGAAAAGATTCCTTTATAAACCACTTATAAAAGTCAACAAGGGTACAAATTACTTTAACCCATATTCTAGTAAATAGTAAAAAAAATTTGAAATACATTTTTAAGAAACAAGGATGTGGATGATAAAGCAGTCCCAGTAGATTATTACATATAAACAACCTCGGATAATGAATAGATTGTGAAATAAACTCTTACCTTGTACTTTTCCTTGGTTGGGGGTAGGCTAACCTCCTGTATAATGGTGAAATAATTGTTATTAAATTATACAATAATCATATAAATTAATATGATATCATATATGTTCTTTTAACATTGCTTTGTTAATAATATCTTATAATTATCGTCGTTTCGGGTGTTAACTTACTCGTTTTATTTTATATGTTTTGTTACATATGTTGTGTTTGTTTTGGATAGGTTGTATATTATTCATATCCAGAATTATATCAAGTCCTTAAATAATATTTTTAAATCATCAAATGATAATTATACTTGAATGGATACGACGGAGAATGAATCGCATCGCGTTCGTGGAGACGGTAGTCCGTACGTACGCACGAGCGATAATATCATTATTTGGATATTAAAATAATATATAATTGGATCTTATATCATATATACAGAATCACTATCATGTTATATTTTTTATTTACATGAATTACACATCATTATTATACCCATCCAAATAATAATTTATTTAATAACCATTACACCATGACGCGGAGATGGTAAGTCGTACGTACGCACGTATGGTGACATATTATTCAAAGGATGGATAGAATACTGAATATGGTTGTGCCATATTTATAATAACATTATAGTATATATAAGATAATGGATTTATTGTTTTAGAATGGTAATAATAATGAAAGAAGAAGTGGAAGAAGAAAGGAACTTGAAAAATGGAGGTGAAATCATTACCTCTTCTTCGAATTCTTCCTTTTGATTTGATCAAAAGGGCTCCTTAGGTTGGCTTTCTGACTAAAGGAAGGCATCTAGGATGAATTGAGGGAAGTTGAGAGAGTATTTGGGCAGATTTTGGCCGAGAAAAATGGCTTTGAAGGTGTGAATTAATGAGAAAGGGGGAGTTCCCTTTTATAAGAGGGGTGAGGGGCACCTTTGGAAAAGCTAGAAATATTATTTTATAATAAATTCATATTAGGTTTCTAATGGATCCAAAGTAGATTGTTTATAGGTTAAGGTAGGTATGGGTCGAAAACCACTCAACCAATATAATTTAGACAGTTTTGGGTCATTATATTAACCTTATCTTTTAGTTTTAATTCTTAGTTAATTAGTTTGACACTTACCATGTCACTTTGTATTTTTATATTATATAGTTAATAAACTTACTATATACCCCTAAGAGACCCCCAAGTGGTCAATTAATGATACACCTATCATGATATAAGTCTCTTGGCCAAACCTTTGATTTTTAGGAATTGAATGTCAATTAATAATATAATATTTGTTTTAAAAACTCTTTTATGTCAATTTTGACACTATTTGGAAACTTAATTTTTGTGAGAATCATAACAGAATGATTACTTTGAACAAAGTTAATTAAATCATTCCTAACATGTCGTATTAACCTATAAAATTAGTGTAATTCATAAACATTCTCAAATTATATTTATTTGGGTATTTATAATATCAATTATTTTAATTTTTCACTATTATGGTAATTACTGCATCATCATTGTGTCATAAATAAATTAAATTATTTATTGTCTAAAAATTATAAATAAAATACCAATATGTAGGAATTATTTTTAGATTTCTAATGAATATTTACCATCGAATTTATCTTATGTATAACCCTATATTAAAATTATTTAGTAAATGAACTTTGATTTTAACTCTTTTAACTTTTCTTTGAATTAAATAATAATAAATGTCCAAATCTAATCCAAGTGGACCTAAATGATAATATTTTATTCCTAAGGTTGTTTTTGGTCGAAGTAGGCTTACCCAATAGAATTAAGACATGTATTAGGGTAATATTAATATCATTTTTACCCTTAATTACCCTATTTACTTTTAACTATGGTAAATAAAAGTAAAAAGTTACTATTCACCAAAAATCATTTTCATCTCAATGAACCACATTTTAGTCCTTTATATTAACCGTGTCTCTCAGATTTTTGAAATTCCACTCACATAAGCAGTAAAATTAAGTTTTATGAAAAATTAAGTTTTTTAACTACCACTTAGTGGTTTCACTATTAATCAAAAAATGATGTTTTTCAGAAAAATACCAAAAATTCACCATAGGCTAATTTCGATATTCCGAATCCAAAAATGAAGTCCATTTTGAAAAATAAAATTTATAAATTTCAAAAAGCGGGTATTACTATTCATAACGGCTTGTTTGATTGGTTGCGGTGTGTTAGAACTTGATGTTGCGTACGACACACACTATTTCATTATTCAAAGATAAGCGTACCGTAGAAGCTTGGGGTGTTACATGGATGACTCAATTAATCCATTATTTAGCATTTATTGTGAATTATCGAATTCTACTATTTTTCAAAAATTTAATTATTTCAGAAAAATGCCAAAAATTCACCATAACCATTTTTTGACGCGTAGAATCCAAAAATGAAGTCCATTTTTCAAAAATAAATTTCTAAATATTATTATTTTAATATATAATTATAATTATAATTTATTATCAAAACCAGTTGTAAAACATTCATTAACTTATTCTAAAATATTGGAATATTGTACTTCCAACTTGAATATTATTTTTATACCACCATAGGTGAGTTTACTATTCATTAGGGTATATCACTATTCATAATGGTATGTTACTATTCATTAGGGTAGTTTACTATTCACCAAAAAAATAAATTTTTCTTATCGGACTCCAAATAACTCACTGATTACAGCTGTGTATGCGAGATTTTTGAAATTCAAACATACAAGTGACAAACTTATGTTTAAAGATCACTTATCACTTAGTATTTCATTATGTTGTGTTTTTATGTGATTTTATTACATAAATATAAGAAGGGAAATTCTATTGAAAAACTTTGGGTCGTTACAAAATCCCTAAATCTGTGATGAGTTGAAAGACCATTTGATTCATAAAAAATGAAGGTACTAGGATAACATTTTTGTTTCAATATGCTTTTCCTGGTGTTGATGAATTATTTTACCATAAATATAAGGAACATAAGCAAATATACATACTATAATATTTTACATTAATAAATTTCTACCAAAATCTAATCTTTTTTTTAAATTATGAGTATTGAAGTTTAATTTTCATGTCGGAAGAATTAAAATTGACTATACAGATCATAAGATCCATAAAATAATAACATGATTTTTGGCCAATATTTTCTAAAACAAAAATGTTATAACATGTTATTCAATATAATACATTAATCTCTAATACCTCAGCAATGAACCCAAATTTCAACTTAAATAATTCCATAAATAGTTAACCTTAATACTCATCCAAAATATGTATTACTAAATTAAAAATGTTGGTCAATATGTTTCCAAAATCAATATAAAATTAGATTACTCAAATACCATAATATTGCTCTTAATATCACATACCAAATACTACAATATATTTTTCATCATAAAATCATAATTTATACATGTATACTTTCAAAAATAAAATCTTATGTTGTTAAATATATTCCACAAATCCAAACATTCAGAAAAATCTAGAAAAGATAACATGAACCATCAAATCACTAACAAATTTCAAGGTCTCTAATTATATACCATAAACATCAAAATGACAATATTATATCAACAATGAGAACATGTAAAGGGTTATATTCCATCAATAATGTGTTTTATAATAATTTTATCATTCCACTAAATTATTTCTCCTGGTCATCAATACCATTCATAATATTCTCTAAAATCTTTAAATGAATTTTTATAGCACTATATTCCTTTTATAATTCAAATAACCATAATATTATTGCTAACACACACCTATTACATAATTAATAAATCCAAATACACCATCATTTCCATTATTCCACTTCATATGTAGTAATTTCATAAGCGCGGAATTAATCCCATAGCTTCTTCTGATGTATATTCTCTTGGATTATTTGAGAAATCTTTTTCATAGTACCCCATCACCTTATAGCTGAAACATTAAAAATTTGGAAACTTCTTTCTTTCCCTTGTAATAACGAGCATGGATTTATTTCTCTACACACCAATAGAAAACATATATTCCCTTCAAGAATGCATGAGAGTGTTTCATTCCAAAATTATCAAATATGGGAAATCCTTATTTTCCATTATTCCCTTTATCGGTATTTTATTCCATCATCCTCTTATTCTCTTTATTTTTTTTGAAGGCTTATGAATTGGAAATTTTCTTATCTTTCTTAATACAACATTATATATTTTCCTATTTCAATTAGAAGGTTTGGGAGACTGATATATTCAAATAATTAGATTAATACCATCAAATAAAGATCAATATTTCTCTTTGGATTATGAACATAATCCATAGAATTCCTTTTTAACCTTATAAAGACGAATTTGTACTTGGAAAATTTTCCTTCTTCTTTTTTAATTATACTTAGTAATTGTATCACCGTATTGGGTCATTGATCATGAAGAAAATGTTTTCCAATAATAGTAAATTAAAATCTATGCATTCTATGTTTTCTAATTCTTCTTCATTTTTAGTGTTTTGAATCAATGACCACCATTGATCTGAATCTCCTAAGAGATGATAAACTATCATGATAAAAAAATTAAATCTATGAAACCTTAGGTTAATCATAGGTCACTCATTTCCAACATATATTCAAATACATCATGATGGTTTGTAAAGAAATGTGAATCTACCCAAGAATAGCATCATGGAGTGTCAAACTAGTTTTTCAGTAAGGATTGTTATCATGTGTCACAAAACACTTGAGTCAAGCCTAGTGTACCTTTTTCAGAGTTATTAAACCTAGGTAGATCTTTTCCAAGAACAAGTACACTTTTAGTATCAACATAAGGATGTATTTCTTAGAAAAAAACATATTATCAACATTAATAAAACATTAGGATGTTCTTATATACTTATTCTTAATTTTAGTAAATATTTTATGCTCCATAATCTTTGTGTTCCTAAATATAGTTCCCAAAGATTCTACTAAACTTCCTTTATCACCTACTATAAATACCCCAATAATAGTTTCTTGGAACTAGGGACCCCTCTATTGAATTAAAACTAGATACAAGGAAACATATCCTAATAAACCAAATATTTTAGTATTCTTGGTAAAAAGGATAAATATTTGAAATTAACATATATTTGAAAAAATAAAATAAATAATGTGTTTTCCTTGAAAATTTCATTATTACCCTTATCATATCCATGTATATTAATCACAAAACATATCTTGGAGGCATAGAAAAAATAAAACACAATAAATGTGTTAGATTAGATGCTCAGTAAGGGTATGAATTCACAAGATTCTATCTTTAATAAATATTCATAATCAATTTTCAAGGAAAATAACTAAAACACATGTCATTTAAATAATAACTTGAACATAATGTGGAAATAAAAAATGATTATAAAATGAATCCACACGAGTAATCAAATGGGCTTAAAAATTATACATTGATATAATAATTAATCAAATAATAACCTGGGAATCAATAAATAATCATATAATGAGGGAATGCATAATTTCAAACATCTAAAACATAATTTCAAGACCATTCACAATATAGTTTAAATATATTGGTGAAACCCCATCTAATTTGTCCAACTAATTTGTCTCATGAGACCTATTGATACATTGGATGGATATATATAACTCGGCCCCACCCATCACTTACTATGCTCTATTCATTCCTCATATTAAACGAGAGAATCATAATCAACTGAAAAAATAATATTTAAAAACTAACATATGAAATCGTAATACATACCCCAGTCAATTATACAAAATCATAACCCATCTAGATTAATATTGTAAATGGTAATATCATTTTAAATCCCCAATCAAATAGATCATTAACCCTCCCAATAAATAATAAAGATGATATCAATATACTATATCCCTAGTTGATTATATGCATAATAAAAGGTTTATTTCTCTAATGAATAGAAATACTATAAAATGTCATAAAAAATATGTTTGAGGAAAATAACACTTTAACATTGAAAATAATTTAAAAAAATTTACAAAGTATTTTGAAATTACATTTATTTTAAAATAACATTTTATAACTTGTAGAATAAGGTATCTACCATTTAGGGTTTAGGATAGAAAAAAAATTTGTACTTATCATAATTGTTCAAACAAAGATTCTATTTGTATTTTCAGTACAGAAATTGGAATTGTTTGCAAAATGAAATGATGATAATTTCAATAAATTTTGTAAAAAAGTAAAAAATTGTTAAAAATTTATTTACTAAACTGTTTGGATAATGTAAAAAAAGTGAAAACATTTTTTAAAAAATGATTTTGGAAGAAAAGGGATTTTTGACAAAGGAGAGAGATTATGTCGAATATTATTAAGAAGAATTTATCAATAATTTTAAATAAAAAATTGTTTAAATGGTAATATTACTTGAAAAGTTCATTAATAACCATAAGATAAGTAAATATATTTATTTAATTATATATATATATAATAATTCCCCTTTGTGTGACTTAAACATAAACCATCATCAATAATGATGTGGTTGTGAAATAAACCCTTAACGCTTTAGTAAAATTTGATATCATATGCCCCATGAAGTAAATAACATAAAATAAAAAATTAGATACCATGAATATAAATATATTAGTGACATAAAATATTAAAAGGGTATGTATATATACTAAATAAAGGAATAAGTGGTGAATATGGCACGTCTCATGAAAGTAAAAGTGAGATGAGAAATCGTTACCTTAGGTTATACATACTTTACATGTGCATGAACCTACTATATAATAATAATACAATTATTATACATATATTAAAGATCCATAATCATATATCTCATACCATATATGATTTACTTATAGCCTTTTATCACCCTTTTAAAAACAATTCTTTGATAAAATCACTATATCGAGTTATAATTGCTTTGTTTTTCATATATGTTTTGTTTCATTAATTTGAGTCCTTTTATAGTGATCATGATTGAATAATATCCAAAATGTTATCCATTATATAAACATAATATATTTTAATTAAATACATATTTATTTTAATCTATAAAATTTATAGACAGAAAATGAATTACATTGTTCATGTAAATGGTAGGTCATACATACTCATGAATGTCCTTTCCATTTTATTAGATGGATAAAAATAAAGGAAAATAATATTAATTAATGTTTAAATAAAAAATATTATGTTATATATATAATTTGTATTAATAAAATCCAACCTTATTACCATCCTTGAAAAAATAAAATAAAAAACATTTCATGTCACTACATGTCTGCAATACTCCACACATACGCAAGAGCGAGGTTATAGTTTTCCAAAAGATTGAAAAATAAGATGTTATATGTTATATTATTTCTTAAAAATTATTTTCAGGTCATAAATATAACATATGTTTCATTAATATTATCCTTAAAAACTTCTATCTAATTTTTAAGTGAAAAATAAATCAGTTCACTTTGTGAGGTAGTAGTTTTCCATACACATGAGCGATGTTATCGTATCCCCCTATGGAGTAGAAAGTAAAAAATTTATACGTGAAATAATAATTATAGAAGTATATTAATGTAATAAGTATCCTAAATTTTTTTATTAGGTCATTCTATCCATACTTTAATGGTGTTCATGGAAAACAAATTACATTGATCTACGAGGTGGTTATCCACTATACACTCAATCGACGGATTAGTTTTCCATTTGATAGATGTGGAGATGGAAATAAATTAAAAAATTAACTTAAAAATTTATATTTGTATGGTATATATTGTTTTTTTTATATTATAATTATTTAATAATAATTCAAGGAGGTGGTGAAGTAAATAAAATAAATACACATGGTAATGATTTGACATCTTCTTCAAAGAACTCTTTTAAGTTTATGACAAAAGCATTTATATATTTTTTTATCAATAAAATTCATATAAGATGTTGTGATATAATTAAATAAGTAATTTTTCTATGAATTATATATAATAAAGTGCTTTGGAAGTATTAATAGGAGAGGATAAGGGGTGGGATTTTATAAGTGGGGGAGAGGACACCTTTTGTATTTTTTAAAATAAAGTGTGGTACCCAAGCTTCTATCGTTCCAAAAGGCCCAAAATGGGATATTATCTAACATTATAGGTTATAAATTATATATATTTCAATAATATGGGTTTCAAAAAGTATTTAGGTCATTTAACCCTTACCTTCTTAATTTAACCCCGGGTAAACCCATTTTTACCTTCACCGTAGTAATTAAATTTTACTATTTTCACTATTTGTTATAATAAAAAATCAAGTTGATCTTATTATATAATATATATTATATTGATTATAAATATGGAATACATTTTTAGTAATTAAACACATATAAGTAGAGAAATTCAATTTAAAATTAAACTCACAGGCGCATTGAAAAAATGGGTTTTTCGAATAAGGTTTTTAAAAAGTTTAAAAAGTTATAATATCATAATTAAATTTTAAATTGATCACAATGAACAAAATTATTTAATTTAAAATAAAATTTCACTAGTTTAACTTTAAAACATATATAAAATATAATTTATCTATGTGAGTAATTTAAATGAAAATACATTTTTCAAGAAAAATTAGTATATTTCACTATTTATCAAAAATATTAATCCTTTTAGAAAATTTTTAAAGCATCACTGAAAGATAATTTCAAAAGTTATATTTAAAAAACTGAGTATTAATTTTTTAAATTTTTTTTAAAGTAGAAAAAAAATTATTTTAAACTATTTTCACAAAGCATGACTATACCGCCTCTTTGAAAAATACAATTTTTCAAAAAAACAATTCTTTCAAATGACTCTTATTTTATTTATAATCAAAATATATGGATTGAATTTATGTTATAAAAATTTAAACCATAAAATTTCCACAATTTATTTATTATTATTCATACTCTCCAACATAACAACTATGTTATAATTGTCTTGTTTAAATAATAACATATTAATAGAGTATTATATTTCATTCAAAACTAGTGTATCATGATCTTCAAGGAATCAAAGAGATTGAATTTATTTAAAATGAAGTATATAATAAAGCCTCAGGTTGTTACATTCTCTTATTATATTAGTGTTGCAGTTCATATATGTTTTCGATTATGATGTTCCACTTTAAAAATCGCATGGTGTTTCATAGGTTATGATGGTTATATTTAAATAGTATTTTTCCTAAATCATTTATGTTCAGTGTTGTGTGAATTATATACTATCAGTAAAAAATTTCTTCTTTCAATGTTTTTGGTGTTATAGGTGGTCTCCAATGAGGTTTTTGGTTTAGCAATCATTAGAGGGTTCACTGGTGTGGTGGCGTGGGTCGCGGTCAACGATGATTCGGCCAAGAAGAGGATACGGTCACTTATGGGTAAAGGGTGTGGGGTATGGCCATAGTGACTGATGGACCTGTGAAAAATAGTAGGGGGCTTTGGTCAATGGTGTACAATTGGGCCTTCAGTACAAAAACAATTATGGTGTCTTTAGTCCATTTATTTGTGGTCTTTGGCCCTCCATAAAATATGTAATATGGGAAAATATATAATTAGTTGATTCATGATGGGTGGGTTACCCCTTGGGGGACTTTGACTAGACTTTATGGCCATTGGGTGTGCGATGTGTTTTTATTTCATTATATTTATACTGCCAAATAACTAATATATATAAATTATAATAAGAAATTATAATATTTTGATCCAAATACAAAAATAATTTATGTTCATAAACATTAAAATAATTAAGTTAATTGATATAAATAACTAATAAATAATGATTCAAAAATCATCAAAGAGAAGCATGAAAATTTATATTCCAATAGGGATTTTCCAAAGTTAAAATATATCTCGTTACTGAGTGTTATTAAAACATTTGTTTCATATTCTAGTTTAACACACATTGAGACATTGTTTTATATTTGGAATGCACATTTATATAGTATTTCATATTTAAATAATATTTATTAACCCTCTATTCATTGATATATTATATTGAAAAATAAAGATGAATATGAAAATATAACACTCATACCTAGTTTTGTAAATATAATTATTTTTAATGTAAAACTAAAACTATTTATCAAGGATTTACCTAGAATGGTATTCAAACACTTTAAAGTTAGAACTATTTAGATATTTAACAAGATTATATGTTAAATTTTAGATAAAAACACATTTATCAATAAAGTTACACCATAAAGAATATAGTGTTATATCATCATGACCATGTAAACTATTCTATATATATAATATATCTATGTTCATATACTTCATTATATTCATTTATGATGTTTTATTAATGTCAAATATAAGTAATGAATACACTTTATAAATGATTTAGGGTCATATGAGTGTGACTTTTTGTATAATATCTTCACCAAGTATTCATTATTAATTTAAATGTTTGGAGTTAATTCTAAACTCACATTAACTTAAATATAGAGTAGACATGGTATTAGTACATGGAGTGTTGATTTGATGCCATATCTTTATTACGAGTCTTTAATAATTCCTTTTAATTCATTTTTCCATAAATATAAGTGTTAAAACTAAAAATATTTAAATAATAATTATTAAAGGATATCATATATATTATAATATGATGTGAATATATTATTTTTAACCTTATGGGTTTAGTGTGAACAATTTATTGAAGTTAAAATTAGCTAAAATAATACATCAAGGAAACATTAAGTGAATCTCTATTAATTATTCTAAAGCTTGTAAGGATATTATTATCCCAAAGATAAAATGGTATTATTGTGTAAAAATTATATTTCAATTGGAGGTAATTAATTCTATTTTGAGATACTAGGATCATACTTGACTTTAATGAGGATAGGTATCAAGATTAATATGATTTGTAAGGGGAACAATATACTTTATAAGACTTAGTAAAATGAATTATTCTTTAGATACATATTTAGTGGGAAATTTAAAACCAATGAGGCTATTGTTTATTCACAATTATATGTGATATATTATTTAATAATAATAATTAATAATAAAATAATGTATTAAATCATAGTAGGATAATGTTTTCAATATCATATGAATTCATCAAATTAATTCCATATACTAAAATCTAGTCCTTTTTGGTACTTTTTCTTGTTTTTGTATATCTCTTGGTGGGTATTAGAGATAAAAACTACACATAGATGCTATAAGATACTATAAATAAGTCACGATCATTGATCGAATGATTCAACTAATGTCTATACATAGTCAATAGTGAGAATTAATACAATTAATCATGAAAAAATCCAACAGAATTGTACTTGATAAACAATCTTTTATAGTCATTATATTGGGGAATTGAATTTCAAGGACACTTTCATTTAAGGAATCCATTTGGAATATATCTATTGGACTTAGGTTTGGTTATACTTAATAAAACCATTAATGTATCCAGGTCACACAAATAAATTTATGGGTTGAATCAAGCATCCAAGTCAAAGAATAATAATTTAGAGAGGAAACAAGAGATTTTGGTTTTATTAATAATGAAAGTGTGGCATTAGTCTATATGAGGTCAATAGGTGATATATTATTTTCAAAGTAAAATTTTTGGTTATCATAATGATAATAAATTTTTATTCATACATGTTTTTAATTACTATGATTAAAGATATTTTACCAAGGATGACATAAAATAGAAACTGGGGTTCTTGGGAACAAGATCAACATACATATATCCATGTAATTTCATATATCTAGTCATATTATATATATTGATATAGTATTAAAAAATAATGGATGGAACAATTCAAGACAAATAAATCTCTTATGTCACATGGCATTAATTCAATATAGGTTGACTCGTGAAAATACAAGAATATATTATTAAAATGAATATAATTCCATATGAAAACGAGTAGTTTGAAATATATTTAATGTTCATTGATATGTACTAAAGTTAGATATTCCCTATTCATAAATCGTGGAGGGATAATATGAAATAGAACTCGGAGGACTACATAGTTGGTATTCTAACCTCTTTATAAATACATGAGAAAGTCTAAATGTATGAATTATTTTTTATTAGACAAGTTGATAATATATTATTCATAGTGATAAAAAAACTAGTACTCCTTCATGTTAATTTAATTTAGAATCACCCTATGGAAAAGGTATTTTTTTAATTCAATCATATTATATTTATTGGTTTCTGTATTTATTTAGATCAAGTGTGTTATAGTTTTGAATGTTTCATAAGAAGATGTTAAATAATTATTTTCTTCCGAATTATGGGTTTCTACCAATAGAATAATATTTTATCTTATTTTACTAAACATAAGAGTATTTTATTAACAAACTTTCAAATTTATGACAATAAAAAAAGTTAAATACTCATTGATATCTTCTTCTAAGGGATTTTCTCAAATGTGTAAAGTCACAATAAGAATAATAACCACATGAGAGTGTAAAAATAAAATCAAAAATTTCCAAATATCTACAGAATCATGTTTATCATTTTAGATCTAATAAGTTGAGAAACAGTTAGCTATAGTAGATGTTTGAGTCTATTAGAGTTTGATCATTATAGGAAGTGAAAATTTTACTTTTGATTATTGAAATATCAAAATTATTAAATATTAATAATTATTTTATAACATTATCAATATTATTTTTCATAACATCTATGAAGTAATTTCCGTAGAGTATTTTTTCACCTAATTATTATGGAAATTTACCACTATAATGAGAACCTCAATGTTATACGAAAATATTATTAAATATATATCTTATGGTCTAGATGGAATATTTCTATTAGTATACAAATTATGTGTTTATTATATGATGATGGATTGTTGTAAAAGGATAAATCTTTACTCAATATGTTTTCGGCATGATAAAATATATGAGATTAGGTTATGAGGAAATACCAATTAATAGGAATTTCACCTGTTATTTGTGTCATTAGATATTCTTATCTTTACATTTGATTATTGGCCTAGATACTTGAGATTATTTAAAAAAATTTCCATGAATCATGTGCTTTGTTATTTTAGTGAATACCATGATAATGTAGACTAACAAAATTTTATCAGATGATTGGTGTTTCATAAGAGATGAAATTAAAACATATGTCTATAAAAGATTTTCCCCTTTCGAGTTATAGAAGATGATATATTTAACACTTTAAGTGAAAAAGAATTATCTAATTAAATTTATGGATATGGTATATAACCAACTAGTTGATTTTAATTATTCATAGAAATATAACATGTTACATTTTTTGATGAAAACATTATGTGTCCCACTTGATGATATTTTAAGAGAAATGGACTATTTTTCAAAGTATGTGTCTATATGATGTTGTTTTCATTGAGACATTGACTTTAGAATCTATGTGTTCCTTGATATGTTTAAAAAGGTTAATATTGAACAATAAGATGGATATTCTAATGTCACCAAGAAAAGGGCTTATATGGTCACACACTGGTTGTGTCTAGAATCTTAGTTAAATTCAATTTGAATATAATACTAATAATACATATTATTCCCAATTACCAGTTTAATAATTATTCTAGTGATGCTGATAAAATGAACTCAATCATCAGTTATTCTATTGTAGAATATATATGAGTAAAATATAAAATAAATTTTAATTATGAGTATTCAAGTGATAATATTAATTTATCTATTTTTTACTATTCAAAATGTAATAAATAATTATTTCTCTATAAAATAAATATTAATATTTTTTATGAATACTAAAATAAATATTTATTCACATGTTTTGTGATTATGATATTTATTTAATTTTTTAATGAATAATAATAAATATTAATTTATTTAAAAAAGTATTTATTATTCTAAATTTGAAAAATTATGAGGAATGATTGGTCGAGATAAGTTTTTGATGGAAATGATATCTAAATATTCACAAGTTATTACACCTCATGGAATATAATTTTTTTTATTTTTATTTGACATGGGGAATATATTGGAGATACTAGTTTATTAAGGGCCTTAGTTTAATGAAGAAAAATACAACCCTTAATATATATTCCATTTTATATAATTTACTAGGATTAAGAGAATGGTTGTGAAAAACATTTCTGCTAAAGATAATTCTCAAAAGACTTAAGAGAAATCTGTCAAAAATTATTCCAAGAATTAGAGACATTCCTCCTCATCCCTCTCAATATTTATTGAATAATTTAAAATATATATGAAGAGTGAAATAATTATTATAGTGATATATAGTTAATGATGCATGACATATGGTTTATCCATGTTAGCACCCGGACTTCTGATGATGATGTTTAAAAAAAATATTAACAAGTGGATATAGAATGAGGAATTTTATTTTGGGTTCTTTTCCATAATAATGTTATGAGAGAAGATTATAAATTGATCCTTATTTTATAAAGAATTATCATTTAAAGGTATTATTGTTATAAATTTATTATAAATTAAAATTTGAAATATTCTTTCTTAAAATATTTTTTAGTGTTCGTCATCGTCTTTGATTTTATCAGTTGAAACGGATGAAAAATAGTTTGTTCATGGTCTCAAACACTTCCATTATGCCATTAAATATTTAAAAATTGTTTTCATTTAAAACAAATTCCCAATAAAATTATAGTTTTTTATATATTTCCATATCTTTTTTATCATTTTTCATTTGAATACATGAGTGGAATTTTTTATTGTTTGCGATAAAAATGATAGAGGATGTTGATCTTGTCAATAGTTAAAGATTATCATGAAATATCATAGTCCTTTTAAATTTTGAATTTCTCTAGGGGTGATATCTTATACTAATGTTCAGATTTTGTTATAAGGAACTTTTTTTCATCCTAAACAAAGAAGTGAACCATAGATCCTGATCATATATGATCAAAATTCATTCCCCATATATATCCACTATATCCCTAACATAAATCATAGAAATTTAGTCAAGTGAGAAATATTCCCTAATAGTTATAAACTAGAAATACATGGTGAGTCAATCCATAATACACATATGATGTTGATTCCTTTAGTTTTATTTGAAAAACCAATGAAAATGTTTGTGGGCTCATATTTCTATATTGGTATAGGAATTGGTTACATCATCCCATTAAACTTTAGACATGCTACCTTAACTTTTTTATAATTAAATAATCATGTGGTGAACATGGAAAAATACTTCTTCATGATTTCCCATAATCAGTAATGTCTAAGATCACAATAAAAATGAGATCTTCCATAATGTATAGATAAATATAAGATGTGTTAATTATCCAATAGATCCTTCTTGATCTCATGTTCTTATAGTACGTGGAGTCCTAGCCTTATTGGTTGATACATGTTCGACCATAGTCATCTTTGGGTCGATTTTAGGACCCCATGATGCCACTTGTAGGTGATAGGGACACTTTATTTTAATTAAGTTAAAATGAATACAAAAATGACACAAGCATATATCTTTTAGAAAAACAATTTTTACATAGGGTTATATATGTTTGCTTTTAGACTATAAATATTCATTAGAAAGATAAAAAGATTTACTACATACGGATATTTTATTTATAATTTTTAGACATTAAATAGTTTAATTTATGTATGACACAATGATGATGTAGTAATTACTATAATAGTGAAAAATTAAAATAATTGATATTATAAATACACAAATAAATATAATATGAAACTTTTAATGAGTTAAACTAATTTTCTAGGATCATATGATATATTAGGACTGATTTAATGGACTTTTTTTGAAGTAATCAATCTGTTATGAGTTTCAGAAAAATCAACTATTGAATAGTGTCAAAATTGACATAAAAGAGTTCTTAAAACAAATATTATATTATTAATTGATATTAAATTCTTAAAAATCTAAGGTTCGGCCAAGAGACTTATATCATTATAGGTTCATCATTAATGGACCACTTGGGGGTCTCTTGGATGTATATAGTATGTTTATTAACCATATTATATAAAAATACAAAGAGACATTGTAAAAGTGAAACTAATTAACTTAGAGTTAATACTTAAAGATAAGGTTAATATAAGTACCCAAACCTGTCTAAATTCTATTGGTTGAGTTGTTTTTGACCCATCCCCACCTTAAAATTTAAATAATCAACTTTGGAGCCATTAGAAACCTAATATGAATTTATTATAAACTAATATTGCTAGCTTTTCCAAAGGTGCCCCTCACCCCTCTTATAAAAGGGAACTCCTCCTTATCATTTCTTCACACCATAAAAACCTTTTGGTTCGGCAAAACACTGCCCAAATACTCTCCCAACTTCCATCACTACAACCTAGAGGCATTAGTTCGATCAGAAAGCCAACCTAAGGAGCCCTTTTGATCAAATCAAAAGGAAGAACCCGAAGAAGAGGTAATGATTTCACCACCCTTTTCCAAATTCCTTTCTTCTTCCACTTCTTCTTCCATTGTTATTACCATTCTAAAATAATAACTCCAGTATCATATATATAATGTGATGTTATTATAAATATGGTACAACCATATTCAGTATTCTATCCACCCTTTGAATAACATGTCACCATACGTGCGTGCGTACGGCTTACCATCTCCATGTCGTGGTGAAATTGTTATTCAATATATTATTATTTGGATGGGTATAATAATGATATTTAACTCATGTAAATAATACATATAACATGTTAATGATTCTGTATATATGATATAACAACCATTTATATATTATTTTAATATCAAAAGAATGATATTGTCGCTCGTGCGTACGTACGGACTACCGTCTCCACGAACGCAATGAGATTCATTCTCCATCATATCCATTCAAGAATAGTTATCATTTGATGATTTAAAAATGATGTTCAAGGACTTGATATCATTCTGGATATTAATAATATACAACCTATCCATGACAAACATGGCTTATGTAACAAAACATATAAAATAAAACAAGTAAGTTAACACCCGAAACGACGATAATACTAAGATATTATTAACAAAGCAATGTTAAAAGATCATATATGATATCATATGAATTTATATGATTCTTGTATAATTTAATAACAATTATTTCACCATTATAAAGGAGGTTAACCTACCCCAAACAAGGAAAAGTACAAGGTAAGGTATTTTCTTATCTCACTTTCAATTCCGTGAGATTTCCATTGTTCGCCACTAAATTATTGAAAGTGGTGTATTGTATACTGCCATTTGATATATATTATCATGATTCTCTTTATATTCATGTTATTCTGTAAATCATTTGGTGGTTATTAACTTTTGGCCATACGACTCAGTTGATTAAGGTGGTAAGGGGTTTTCATCTCACTCCTTATTTCCGTGAGATTCATGCCATATTGCCACCATCACCTTTTGTGTGGTGTATGTACTGCCCATAATTATATTCTTTGTGTAATACACTCTAATTTATGTGTGTTTACATATTCATTGTATGATACCTCTTTCATGGGTTGTATGTTTCATAAGTTACCAAATTGGTAAGGGTTATTCCACAATCTCTTCATTATCCGAGGTTTTTTATACGTAATAATCTATTGGGATCTCTTTGTCATCCACATCCATGTTTCTTAAAAATGAATTCCAAAACATTTTTACTATTTACTAGAATATGGGTTAAAGTCATTTATACCCTAGCTTGACTTTTTATAAGAGGTTTATAAAGGAATCTTTTTGTCGTTTTCCAAACAAGGTGCTTTTTAACCTTTTCGACAAAATTAAGGTAAGAATGTTTTTTTAACTTATACGGCGGGTGTGGCTATTTTCCGCAATTATAAAATTGTTGAAGCTTCCCTTACAAGATAATAAGAATATTTTCAAAAAAAATGTTTTATTTCATAAATATAAGACTCTTAAATGATTTCAAAATAGAAAGAGATATTTGTCTAAAATAGTATTTATTTCATCTATGTCAACATCCTTTGATGGATTTTAAGCTTATTTGAGGTTCATTTATTATGATACAAAACATCCATATTTTATTGAAGGTTTTGTGATATTTTTGACTGTGGATAAGTTATTCTTATGTCACTCATGGTTTTTTTTAGAGTATTGACATTTCATAAGTTATTTGTAATCCGAATGTTTATGTTATATTTCAACCTTTCATTCAGATGAATGTGTTAGACAAGTATGTTCCGGGTTGGGGACCCGTAAAAGTAAGCCCTCCGGTTTGGTCTCCGGTTATTATAGGAACTTCGGTTTGGTCTCCGGTTATTAGAGGAACTCTGGGTTGGTGTCCGGTTATTAGAGGCACTCCGGGTTGGGTTCCGGTTAACTTTAGCCCCAAGGTCTTGGGACGAGGCCTTGACAAAGAAATTAAAGTTCAGCATTATGCATTCCAACATTATGAAAGTGGTTATTGATATTGCATGTGATTATTCGATTAGTAGAATATCCATGTGAACAAGTAAATGGCATTATTTTATTTTAATTTTGCCATACAATGTAGAAGTTCAAGTTTAAAAGGCTTTTGTTTTAGTAATGCATTGCCTTAAATGTTTGTGCTTATTTTGAATGTTTCGCTATATTGTTATCCTTACTGGGCATTTGAGCTCACCCCATTTCTATGTTTTATTTTTCCCAGGGTGTGAAGAAGTAAGTTATGAATGACCTGTAGGGATATTATGAGGGGATAATAGGGTGGACTGTGGAGACATTATGTGGTTGTTGTAGTTTTTCATTTTATGATGTAATGTAAGACTTATGAATATATCTAGTGTTTCCAAGGCTACTAAACCAATCGGTCTTTCGAGATTTGATCTTTCTTGTTATCATGCCAATGTTATGTAATAATGCACCGACTCTGGGTAACTAGGGTCGGGGCGTTACAGTTGGTATCATAGGAAGTTTAGTACAAACCTTGGAAGCTATATTTAGATAAACTCTGATTAGAGCACATAGATTTAAGATGAATTTTGAGGATTAGTATAGAAGAACTTCCTATAATTTTGGTATTGTAGAGATTTTGTGAGTTTTCCAAGCAATACATCACTGTCTAGATACGAGCAGGTAGAGGCGGCTCTAGCACAGATGTACCTATGGGTAAAACCCAAAAACACCTCTTTGAGATAAACTCGAACGGGAACTGGTGCACGACAACGGGCCTTGCTGCACTCTTGGTTACGACACTCCCGGGGGATATGCTTAGGATAACTCTCATTCTCTTTACAAATCATTATGAAGGATTTATGAGTATATACTTCCTCAAAGGAGACATTTTTATGATTATGGATTATATCCATAAACTATTTAATTTATGTTATGTGTTTTACAAGTTTGGGATTAGGTATTGTTATTCATAAAGTAATCTAATGTATGTCATTGTATAGAAATGGCACCCAGTAGAAGGAATGAGAACTCTAGCAGTGCACATGATACAAAGAGAAAGAAGGATCATATATTTTATGGTCTTAAGCCAGAATTTACAAGAGAAATAGTCTCGCATGTATTATCATCATATGAAGAAATAATATCATGTGTTGATAAGATAAGTAAAGAGTTTACTGAGTCCTATGGCTTTGAAGGGAAGCAAGAGAAGAAAAGGATGGAAGAGAGAAAGATGGATAAAGGGAAGAGGGAAAAGAAGAATTTCCCCATATGTGGTAACTGTGGAAAGAAACACCCTGGAACTTGCCTGAAAGGAATGGGAGTTTGTTATAAGTGTGGAGGAAAAGGGCATAAAGTACGTGACTGCAAGGGTAAGAAAATGGTTTCAAATGTACAATGTTTCATTTGCAAGGAGTTTGGACACTACGCGAACCTATGTCCCAATCATCAGACTATGCCGCAAATGATCCTATTGGATAATAATCAAGTTATGATACTACCACAGATGAAGAGGAATGATTAGAGTTCTTATGTTGATTATGTCAATTGAGTGTTGTATCAACAATGTACTTGTTATAATAATTATGGAGTATATAAGGATTGTACTGCAGTACTATTTCATTAAGGACTTGAGAATGTGTGGAACAAAGAAAAGTGACTCAATAGCAGGATAAATTTTTGGAAAATATATGGTTGGAGAATGATAAACCATAATATAGTTCTGATACCGAGGTAGTGATTTTGGAATAATACATGATTGTTTTGGATAAATTATATTGGATATTCTTGACTACCTTTGAACTGATTAATGATTTTTATATTCCATCATTGTTGGGGTTTAAAACATTTTTGGACTGATGAAGTATACCCAACATTCTATATGGAATAAGGGAGCATGAATGTAATCAATAAGGAATATGGTAATTCAGGATGTTTCAGTGTATTAAAAGAATACATGATGAAGGTATTCATATGCTATTACGGGGTAAAAAGGATCTACATTATGTTTACCTTCCTTATAAATGTTGGACTATGAGTTTGGACAGAAGTATTTTGGATAGTTCTAGATTGGATTATTTTGGATTTCCATAAAAGGACAACCCAGAGGTCGGGCGGCAACCCGTTGCGTCCGGCAAGGCTGCGAGACTTGAACCCGCAACCGAAGGGCGACAAGGGTGTATCACCTACCACTGGCCCACGAGATGTCTTGGATTAAATAATGTAGTTTTTATTAAAATATCTTGTAGATGAATTATAAATTCGTTTATTTTGGAACCCTATACGAATAGTGTAAATAGAATTTTTTACGTTCTATTATCTTTTAGAGTGAAAGATGAGTTTGTGGTAGAAATTTATTAATGGATAAAACTCTAATTATAATGTAAGTATATCTCCTTATGATCTTATCCAATCTCATAAATAAATTCCTCAACATTAATAAAAGGAACTTAGAACAAAAATTTTGTCCTAGATGGTACCTTAAATCATCACTAATTCATGGCTTTGGGATTGTTGGCCTTTTCATAGCCATGTTCTCTACCACTCTCCATCAGATAATTGATGGTTAGATTTCTCTTCCATATCCATATTTTCCTACATGGAACCCTAGTATGTGTTATTTTCGGTAATCTTCATACTTTCCACTGTTTATTTTAAATAGAGGCCTCATTAATTCATTTTTCGATGTGGGATTTCAACTAAGATATTTTGAAACATCAAAAATATGTTATCCCAATACCCTATGTTTTGTTGAACCGATGGTATTTCAAATCATCATAGATTGATGAGTTTAAGGACCTCAATTTTATACTTGTTTTTGATTGATGACCTCAATCACTACCTATAAATATTTACGTTTTCCCTCCAATTATATGTCTCTAATTTCCACCAATGTTCTCCTAATCGAGATCATAATTTGGTGGTAACCCTTTCATTTCTCTTTTCCTCAAATTAAGACTAAATTTTAGTAACCCAATTTCCGATGTGGGTTTTCCCACAAATATATTTTCTATTTTCAACATTTTATTTTTGAAGAAAAATTTCAAATTGCGAGGATGCAATTTATTGAAGGAGGGGAGAATGTAACACCCCAAGATTTCATAGTGTGTTATTTCTTCAAAATAATTCAATAACTTGCACTACACGCAACACCGAGTTCAATCACACCATGACTTACCAAAAAAAATTCATTCAAAAGAGGTTATGAATAGTATTAACTAAATTTTATACTTTATATAATCCTTATAATTTTAGAATCCATATTATGAGTTTCTTAGACATAATGCAAGAACAGATTCATTTTCAGTATTGCACTTTTATCAACTTTTAATAGTGAAACCTTTTTAAATACAATATTTTAAACCTTTTGACTAAATTGGGACATCAAAAAAAAATTAAAATGAAACATCCCAAGCTTCCACGGTACGCTTTCCTTTGAATAATACAGTAGCGTGTGTTGTACGCAACTTCGAGTTCTAACACACCACAACCAATCAAACTAGCCGTTATGAATAGTAATACCTACTTTTTTAAATTATATATATTTTATATTTCAAAATGGACTTCATTTTTGGATTCGTAGTATCGAATTTATCTTAAGGTGAAATTTTGGTACTTTTCGGATAACTTTCATATTTTGATGAATAGTGAAAATTACTAAATTTTAATTAAAAACAACTTTTTTAATCAAAATAATTAATAGTGATAAATTATGAATTTGAGTGGTTTTAAAGTATATTTAGAATATATTTTTACCATTTATTATAATGTTGTTCATTGGACATAATTTTACAATTAAACCGAACATAAACAAGTGTCAATCTTTTGATAGTTATTATCTCTTTAAAAACACGCTTTTTGTTTTGACAGTGAGAATTAATTTTAAATTAATTTCTGCCACTTATGTGTTTTGAATTTAGAAAAATGGATTCTATATTTGGAATCAGGATGTTCAAATTGTGTAAATAGGTAACTTTTATTTTTAGAAATTTTGAATAATTACTGCGGTAAATATTTTATTTACCAATGGTTAAGGGTAAATCCGGTAAATAAGGGTTAAAAATAATATTATAATAATAATAAATTACCCTAAAACGTGTGCTAGCCTTATTGGTTGATACATGTTCGACCATAGGCATCATTGGGTCGATTTTGGGACCCCATGATGTCACTTGTAGGTGATAGAGACACTTTATTTTAATTAAGTTAAAATGAATACAAAAATGACACAAGCATATATCTTTTAGCAAAACAATTTTTACATACGGTCATATATGTTGGCTTTTCGACTATAAATATTAATTAGAAATATAAAAAGATTTCCTACATAATGATATTTTATTTATAATTTTTAGATATTAAATATATAAATTTATGTTTGACACAATGATGATGTAGTAATTACTATAATAGTGAAAAATTAAAATAATTGATATTATAAATACACAAATAAATATAATATGAAACTTTTAATGAATTAAACTAATTTTCTAGGATAATATGATATATTAGGATTGATTTAATTGACTTTTTTCGAAGTAATCAATCTGTTATGAGTTTCACATAAATCAACTATTGAATAGTGTCAAAATTGACATAAAAGAGTTTTTTAAAAAAATATTATATTATTAATTGATATTAAATTCCTAAAAATCTAAGGTTAGGCCAAGAGACTTATATCATGATAGGTTCATCATTAATGGACCACTTGGGGGTCGCTTGGATGTATATAGTATGTTTATTAACCATATTATATAAAAATACAAAGAGACATTGTAAAAGTGAAACTAATTAACTTAGAGTTAATACTTAAAGATAAGGTTCCTATAAGTACCCAAACCTGTCTAAATTCTATTGGTTGAGTTTTTTTCGACCCATTCCCACCTTAAAATTTAAATAATCAAATTTGGAGCCATTAGAAACTGAATATGAATTTATTATAAACTAATATTTCTAGCTTTTCCAAAGGTACCCCTCACCCCTCTTATAAAAGGGCACTCCTCCTTCTCATTTATTCACACCCTCAAAACCTTTTGGTTCGGAAAAACTCTAACCAAATACTCTCCCAACTTCCCTCACTACAACCTAGAGGCCTTATTTTGATCAGAAATCCAACCTAAGGATCCCTTTTGATCAAATCAAAAGGAAGAACCCGAAGAAGAGGTAATGATTTCACCACCCTTTTCCAAGTTCCTTTCTTCTTCCACTTCTTCTTCCTTTGTTATTACCATTCTAAAATAATAACTCCAGTATCATATATATACTGTGATGTTATTATAAATATGGTACAACCATATTCAGTATTCTATCCACCCTTTTAATAACATGTCACCACACGTGCGTACGTACGGCTTACCGTCTCCACGTCGTGGTGTAATTGTTATTCAATATATTATTATTTGGATGGGTATAATAATGATATGTAACTCATGTAAATAATAAATATAACATGTTAATGATTCTGTATATATGATATAACAACCATTTATATATTATTTTAATATCAAAAGAATGATATTGTCGCTCGTGCGTACGTACGGACTACCGTCTCCACGAACGCGATGAGATTCATTCTCCATCATATCCATTCAAGTATAATTATCATTTGATGATTTAAAAATGATGTTTAAGGACTTGATATCATTCTGCATATGAATAATATACAACCTATCCATGAAAAACATGTCTTATGTAACAAAACATATAAAAGAAAACGAGTAAGTTAACACCCGAAACGACGATAATACTAAGATATTATTAACAAAGCAATGTTAAAAGATCATATATGATATCATATGAATGTATATGATTCTTTTATAATTTAATAACAATTATTTCACCATTATACAGGAGGTTAACCTACCCCAAACAAGGAAAAGTACAAGTTAAGGGATTTTCTTATCTCACTTTCAATTCCGTGAGATTTCCATTGTTCGCCACTAAATTATTGAAAGTGGTGTATTGTGTACTTCCATTTGATATATATTATCATGATTCTCTTTATATTCATGTTATTCTGTAAATAATTTAGTGGTTATTAACTTTTGTCCTTACGACTCAGTTGATTAACGTGGTAAGGGGTTTTCATCTCACTCCTTATTTCCGTGAGATTCATGCCATATTGCCACCATCACCTTTTGTGTGGTGTATGTACTGCACATAATTATATTCTATGTGTAATAAACTCTAATTTATGTGTATTTACATTTTCATTGTATGATACCTCTTTCATGGGTTGTATGTTTCATAATTTACCAAATTGGTAAGGGTCATTCCACAATCTCTTCATTATTCGAGGTTGTTTATACGTAATAATCTACTGGGATCTCTTTATCATCCACATCCATGTTTCTTAAAAATGAATTCCAAAACATTTTTACTATTTACTAGAATATGGGTTAAAGTCATTTATACCCTTGTTTGACTTTTTATAAGAGGTTTATAAAGGAATATTTCTGTCATTTTCCAAACAAGGTGCTTTTTAACCTTTTCGACAAAATTAAGGTAAGAATGTTTTTTTAACTTATATGGCAGGTGTGGCTATTTTCCGCCGTTATAAAATCTTCGAAGCTTCCCTTAAAAGATAATAAGAATATTTTAAAAAAAATGTTTTATTTCATAAATATAAGACTCTTAAATTATTTCAAAATAGAAAGATATATTTTTCTAAAATAGTCTTTATTTCATCTATGTCAACATCCTTTGATGGATTTTAAGCTTATTTGAGGTTGATTTATTATGATACAAAACATCCATATTTTATTGAAGGTTTTGTGATATTTTTGACTGTGGATAAGTTATTCTTATGTAACTCATGGTTTTTGTTTAGAGTATTGACATTTCATAAGTTATTTGTAATCTGAATGTTTATGTTATATTTCAACCTTTCATTCAGATGAATGTGTTAGACAAGTATGTTCCGAGTTGGGGACCGGTAAAAGTAAGCCCTCTGGTTTGGTCTCCAGTTATTAGAGGAACTCCTGTTTGGTCTCCGGTTATTAGAGGAACTCCGGGTTGGTGTCCGGTTATTAGAGGCACTCCGGGTTGGGTTCCGGTTACAGTTAGCCCCAAGGTCTTGGGACGAGGCCTTGACAAAGAAATTAAGGTACAGCATTATGCATTCCAACATTATGAAAGTGGTTATTGATATTGCATGTGATTTTTCTATTAGTATAATATCCATGTGAACAAGTAAATGGCATTATTTCATTTTATTTTTGCCATACTATGTAGAAGTTCAAGTTTAAAAGGCTTTTGTTTTAGTAATGCATTGCCTTAAATGTTTGTGCTTATTTTGAATGTTCCGCTATATTGTTATCCTTACTGGGCATTTGAGCTCACCCCTTTTCTATGTTTTATTTTTTCCAGGGTGTGAAGAAGTAAGTTATGAATGACCTGCAGGGATATTATGAGGGGATAATAGTGTGGAATGTGGAGACATTATGTTGTTATAGTAGTTTTTCATTTTATGATGTAATATAAGACTTAGAATATATCTAGTGTTTCCAAGGCTACTAAACCAATCGGTCTTTAGAGATTTGATCTTTCTTGTGATCATGCCAATGTTATGTAATAATGCACCGACTCTGGGTAACTAGGGTCGGGGCGTTACAAAATGATACGAAGATGCATTCCGAACTCTGAATTTCAATCCATCCTACATTTTTTTCACACATAAAACTTTGGAGGATACTTTGGACCATAGAGAAAATCAAGGAAAGTTCTTGATTCTGGATTGTATTGGCACAGCATTTTTAGAGATGCTTTCAAATTCTGCAAAACCTATAAAAATTGTCATTTCCAAGGAAATATTTCCAAGCGGAATGAGATGCCACAAAACCCACTTTTGTTTTGTGATGTTTTTGATGTATGGGGAATGGATTTCATGGGGCCTTTCCCTAATTCATTTGGATATCTCTACATCTTGTTGGCGTTTGATTATGTGTCCATGTGGGTAGAGGATATCCCCACCCGAACTGATGATGCAAAGATTGTGTCAAAATTTTTTATAGGAAATTTGTTTTCAAGGTTTGGATTTCCAAAGTTTCTAATTACAGATCAAGGTACCCATTTTTGTAATAGGACTTTGGAATCACTTTTTAAGAAATACGGTGTTAATCATATGGTCTCTACGCCCTATCATCCTAAAAAAATGGAATGGTTGAGTTGTCTAATAGATAGATCAAACAAATCCTAGAAAAAATAGTGAACCTAAATAGAAAGGATTGGAGTTTGAGACTTGATGATTCTCTTTTGGCCCACAGAACTGCTTTCAAAACCCCCATTGGAATGCCACCATTTAGATTAGTCTATGGAAAAGCTTTTCATCTACCAGTTGAGTTAGAACACAAATCCTTTTGGGGTGTAAAAACATGTAACATGAACATATATTCTACTGGGAATGAAAGAAAATATTGTTTGCAGGAGTTGGAGGAGATCAGAAATAATGCATACGAAAGCTCCAGGTTATACAAAGAGAGAAGCAAAGCCTTTCATGATAGGAGGATTCTCAACAAAAAATTCAAGGGGGGAGACAAATTTTTGTTGTTTGATGCCAGATTGAAACTCCTCCCAGGTAAATTTCGTTCCAAATGGTCTGGACCATTCATTGTTACTCATGTTTTTCCTTTTGGGGCAATACAGATTAGATATCCAGACAAGGGGACATCATTCACTATCAATGGTCATAGGCTGAAGATATTTCGAGAAAATTTTCAAGATCCTCCAGGGGAGGATATTCAACTTATTGACGCAGAATATAATTGATGCCAGGTTGTGTCTTTCCTTATCATTTATTTTGTGCTTTGTCTTTAATTTCCTGAATTTCATGCTAAAAAAACTACATAATGAGGACATTGCATAGAATAAGTGTGGCGGGACACTATATTGGGTAGAGTAGATTTTTATGAACTTTTTTTTGAATTTTTTTTTTTGTTTTCAAAATTTCTTTCCATTTTTTTCTCATTCTTCGTGTTTCTTTTTCAAAAAAAAGGTTATGGAATTTCTTGAATTTCATTTGAAACTCATGCCAAGGAGTGAACCAACTAATCCTTTGAAACTGAACATAAATGAATGCCAAAAATGACATTGTTTCAAGTTAAAAAATTTGTAAAATTATTGAAATGACCACTGATTTTTAAATCCCATGGCACATATCAATGACATTGTGATTCAAATTATCATTCCCGTGAGGCCTCTGTACCCTTTTTTACATCTCCTTCACATTTACCTCTTTCTTGGGAGAACCAATTCGTGTTTTTTTAAACTAGAACATGATTTATTTCTATCAAAACCTGAGGGCTGAGATACTTGTGATTAAAATTATTGAGGCATTTGTTTGAATATTGGAGCCTCGTTTTCATGATTATCCTTTTTATTTCGGATTTACTTGAACATTTTATCCTTCTTGATCCCTTAGTAGCCAGGTATAGCCCGTTAGGTTAGCCACATTACAAGCCAAATTTCCCTTTCCAACCTGCTCTGGAAGTATAAATGCATGATCTTGTTGAACTTAAGTGTGGGGGTGAAGATGACTCTTGTTGTGCAACCTCATTTGGTGTTGCTTTGGGAGAACATTTAAACATTGAAGGCGTATTTTTTATGCTGGAATATATTTTTCTGAGAGTTGTGCCTATCTGGATCTCTCAAATGAAATGGATTTGTGCCTATCTAGAGCTCTCAAATTAAATGGAGTTGTGCATATCTGGAGCTCGCAATGGAAATAAGTTGTACCCAATCTGGAGATTTCAAAAAAAAGTCATATTTGATACTGAAATATTGATGGAATGGGGTGGAAAACAAAAGATTAGAGCAGATTATTTTAGGAGAATATGGAGGAGACCATACTTGAGTAAAAATTAGAATCATGCATTTCTACTTCAAAAAGAGCCAAACCCTCCTTATTCAGCCACAGAATTTTTCACATTTAAAACCTACCAACCCCAAGCCACAAAAAACCATATAAAGTCCTCATGATAATCACATGTTATTGGTTCACATCAGGTAGAGATGTAGAAATTTATCAAGCCTATGGTAATTCTTTCATGAGTTGGATGAGAAAAGCCTTGTTGAAAATCTATATTGTGTGCTGAGAGAAAATGAATGTGAGGTAAGTGTGTTGTGTCCATGAGAAGACAAAATAAGTGGAAATGGATTGAATGATTTGAATTTATAATTTTAAATATTTGTTTTTAATGAGGCATGATATCTTTTTAATTCATTGTGGTAAATTGGTAAACTCCATTGGTATGTGTTTTATTTTTCTTGATATCGTGCTCACTTGTCCAGGAGTCCAAGAGCCAAGTGTGGGGAAATTGATAGAGCTAATATTTTCAATATTTTTAATTTCTATTTAAATTATTTAAACCTCACAAATTTAACAATTTTATCTTATTTTTTACAATTTTGTATTTAGAGTGTGTTTTGGGATAAAAAGTTTAAATTGCATAACTCTGGATTTTTAACCGATTTTTATCACAGGGGTATTTTGGTCATTTATCATAAAACACATTTCCATATTGTGTGATTCGAATTTTTTTGGAATCCTTATTTTATTTCCATCATCTTTGTCTTCAGGACCAGGAAACTATTCATGCATCTTGATGCCCAAACAAATCAATAAATATGACAACTTCTCCGGGCGGACTGCATGGACTCCACCATAGTAATGGAATCAAAGTTCAGCATAAAGACCTCCAAATGATTATATTCCACCTGGATATGAAATAATACTCCCAGAAGCGTCTCCAAAATGAATTTAAAGCGATTTGGAATCCTTTATGATGGTCGTTGAGTGATAGAGTTTTGAAGAAATCTTCCAGGAAGCTTCATCCAGGGAAAGTGATTTTCAATAGAAAACTCATAACTCCTCCAAGATGCGTCCAATGAATCTAAAATTTGGAGGGTGGATGGACAACAAATTTATGAACAATATTAATGAAGAGTTCCATGCATTAATCGGCAAATTAATAGGTTTAAAACGTGACAACATTATGATGATTAAATCTGCCTATAAAAGGAGAGGAGCTCCTACCTCTCAAGATATTCCATTCTTCACCACACCATCCGTCACAAAGGGAGTTGGCTTGAGAGAGCGAAGGGGAAGGTGGAGATTTTGATCCTTAAGTATATTACATCATTTGAAGATTCAATAGAGAAGATGAAGGCTTATCACGTGATGGAAGGCTAAGCGGCAAGTGGTTGCAGATGGTTACACTCGACGGACACTTTCTTCCGAGTTTTGATTTTAATGTGAAATCTCTTTTTGGAATTTCTCTTGAACCTATATTTTTGATTGAATCTGGTTGTTTTATTTCTTAAATATATTTTCAGCACATTTGTTTTGATCGTTGTTCCATCTATAAAGTATAACAATTGACTTTGCTATTTAAAATTCTTTGGTGAGGTTTTTCCATTGAGCATAGCGAATTCAATTAGGTTCAATTACATAAAGGTATTTAAGTAATTGAATCACTTCTATAGGCGGTACCACAATCATCTTGAAGTCTTAAATATGATGTCTTTCCAAATTTGATTGTAAACCTGGGGGTCCTTGGGGGTATATTTAGAAATTTAAAATAAGAGATATTTTTTATATACAAAGAAGAGGGGAGTGTCCGAGAGGGTGAAGCTTGTCTGCGACTGCTGTTTTTATTCTTGGTTTAAACCCCACATTATCTTTCCTTTAAAATTATTTTAGTTTTGTATTTAATTAAAATTTTATTTTCAAATTGTTAATCAAATCCCCATTTTTATTTCAGCAGAAAAAAATAATAACAAAAGTGACAGTTTTACAACTCGAAGTGTAACCTCCTTGAGAGACAACCCTGTGGTCACCACTGTGCTACATTAAAAGGGAAAATATTTATTGAGGGTTTTATGACACGAAAAACACTCACATCAACTGGCGTCCTTGTTGGGGAGGTTTCTAGAGTTGATTTTATTTTAATTTTTTTTCTTGCATGACCCGAACTTCTAAACCGAACATGTTACCTTTAGATTCTGAAATTGACAGAACTTTTCACACTAGGGTTAGAGGTATTAATCCCCAAGTTTCAATTTGTGAATCTTCTATCAATACACCTAGGAGGGAATTAGTTGAAACTGAAATCAAAATGGCTGAAAATAGTACTTTGAAAGAACTGGCTTCATCCTATGATGAAAATCCCGAGAATCCTGTAGAGTACCCTGATGCCCCTGCTAGATTTGAAATCAAGTCTGGTTTCATCCACCAGCTTCCCAAATTCAATGGGTTGCCTAGTGAAGACCCACACAAATAGCTTCAAGAATTCAACTACTTGTGTGTCAACATAAAACCTCATGTTGTCGATGCAGATCAAATAAAGTTGAGGTCGTTTCCTTTTTCTCTAGATGGAGTCACTAAGGAATGGTTTTTCTATTCTCACTCAACCTTGATTAAAAATTGGAATGAATTAAAAAAGATTTTCCTTGAAAAAAATTTCCCAGCATCTAGAACTGCCTCCATTCTAAAGGAGATTTGTGGAATTAGGCATACACAAGGAGAAACACTTCACGAATACTGGGAAAGTTTCAAACATCTTTGTTTTAGTTGCCCCCATCATCGAATTAGTGACCAGCTTCTCATTCAATACTTTTATGAAGGATTGTGTCTCACTAATAAATGTATGATCGATTCTGTTGTAGGAGGAGCTTTAGTTGATAAGACACCAGCTACTGGTAGGATTTTAATTGAAAACATGGCCCAGAATGCCCAACAATTTGAAACTAGAGGCCTTCTTTATGTCAAAGCTGGACAAGAATTCCCTACTACTAGTCCTGAAAACAACACAATTACAAGTCAACTATCTGATCTTACCACCATGGTAAGGTCAATAATGTTTTCTAACACCCCACCAACCCAACCCAAACTTGAAGGGGATTTCCAACTACATGTCCACTGTGGGATTTGTTCTTTGAATGAACATTTTAGTGACCAATGACTGCAAATGAAAGAGCCTCCTCAGAACTGCAATGTAGTTTTTCATGGAAGACCATTTCAACCAAACCAGCAAAGACCATTTCAAAACAACCAAAATTTCAATCAAGGATAGAACAACAACTCAAATGAATGATTTCGTCAACTTGAGCAACCGAGAGGATTCTTCCATGGACAATCAAGTAATTCTCAACCAAGATATTTCAATGAGAAAGCCAATGCTCATTCTGGAAGAAATTTTCACCCTGCCCCTCCCACTCAAAACTCTGATAGGAACCTTGAAGAAGTAATGAGAAAACAACAAGAGAAAATGAGGGAACTAAAAGAATACACAAAACAACAAGATAACAAAATGAATACCTTGATGACTCAAATGGGTCAACTTACCTTTGGTATTAATTGCATAAAAAATCAAATGAGTGGTGGTTTACCCTCACAGCCACAAGTAAATACGAGGAATAATGGGAAGGAAAATGTGAGTGCAATTGATCTTAAGAGTGGAACAAAATTGAACAACCCTCAGATTGAGAACATCAAGCCTTCTTCTGATACTGTTGATAAAAATCCTACCTTTGATAAAAATGATGAAAAATCTGAAGTTGATAGAAACTCAAAGTCAAGAGAGGAAATCTTGTTTGAAAGAACAAAGAATGATTGGAAGAGGATGTCTGGTCCTTATGTTCCTCCAAAACATACTCAGAATACCCCATAAACATTCAAACCTCTAATTCCTTATCCGAGGTGTGAACCACCACCAAAGTCAAGTGCTGAAAAAGAATTGGATAATGAGGTTTTGGAAACATTCAAGAAATTCCAAGTCAATATTCCATTGCTCGGTGTTGTGAAACAAATTCTGAGGTATGCTAGGTTTTTGAAAGAGAAGTGTACCAACAAGAGAAAGTTCAAAGGAGGTGAAAAAGTAAACTTAGGAAGGAATGTTTCATCGATGATTCAACATGCACTTCCTGTCAAGTGTAAAGACCCTGGGACATTTACCATTCCATGTACCATTGGGAAATGTGAATTCAAAAATGTGATTCTTGATCTAGGGGCCTCCATCAATGTCATGCCACATTCTTTCTACTCATCTCTTCAGGTTGGAGACTTAAAACCCTCTGGAATTATCATTCAACTCGCAAACCGAAGTACCACCAAACCTGTTGGATTTATAGAGGATGTTCTCGTTCAAGTGAAAGAAATGATTTATCATGTTGACTTCTATGTTTTGGATATGGAAGATGATCAATTTAGTACACATAATCCCCTCATCCTAGGGAGGCCATTTCTAAAAATAGCAAAAGCAATCATCAATTTTCACAAGGGAACACTTTCACTAGAATTTGGAGGAGATTTTGTTCATTTCAACATTTTCCAATTAATGAAACACCCAGTTAAGGATCATTAAACTCCCCATGTAATCATGATTGATTGGTTTTCCTCTGGCATGTTACCTGATTTTTTCTGCGATGAAATACCAGCAGATGTGGAAAAAGATGGAAATTTGTTTGATACTGAATCAAATCAAAATGGGGATGAAATTGGAGACTGTGAAGAGTCTTGAGATATAGAGACTGGATATCTGAGCAATGATGAAGATGAATTTCTAGAAACCACTGAATCTGTTAGTGGTATTCTAGGAGTGGTTTCCGATTTTTCACATGAAACAAGTCTTGAGATCATAGAATGAGATAACCATGATGAACATGGAGCTTCACCAAACAATCTAACTTCTGAAGAGTTCCCTTTTATCAGTGAAACCAACCCACCTGTGGTAGAATTGAAACCCCTTCCGGATAACCTCAAGTATGCCTTCTTAGGTCATAATGAACAATTCCCTATAATCATCTCAAATGATTTTTCAGAAGTCCAGGAAGACCAATTGTTGGAAGTTCCGAAGTTCCATAAGGAAGCCATAGGATGGACTATCTCTAATATAATAGGAATCAGCCCCTCGGTTTGCATGCACAGAATTTTACTGGAGGAGAACGCTCAACTGGTAAGACAATTTCAAAGAAGACTGAACCCAACACTTTTTGAGGTTGTGAAGAAAGAAGTCACCACCTTGATGGCTACTGGAATTATTTTTCCCATATTTGATAGTCAATGGGTAAGTCCATTCCATGTTGTTCCGAAAAAAAGTGGATTTAAAATCTCAAGGAATGAATTTGTGGATCTTGTCCCCATAAGGCTTCCAAATAATTGTAGAATGAGCATTGATTATAGGAAACTCAATTTCGTTACAAGTAAAGACCACTTCACGTTACCATTCCTTGATCGAGTCCTTGAAAGACTAGCAGGAAAAACCCACTATTGTTTTCTGGATGGATTCTCTGGATATTTTCATATTCACATTTTACCTAAGGATCAAGAGAAAATAACCTTCAAATGCCCATTTGGAACTTTTTCATACATAAGTATGCCCTTCGGTTTATGTAATGACCCAGGAACTTTTCAAAGGTGTATGATAAGCATCTTCTCTAAATTTTTGGAAACTTGCATGGAAGTTTTTATGGATGACTTCACCGTGTATGGATCATGTTTTGAAAGTTGTTTGAAAAGCTTGGAACGTGTCCTTAAAACATGCATTGAAAAGAACCTTGTTCTAAATTATGAAAAATTTCATTTTATGGTTTCTAAAGGGATCTTTCTTGGAAATGTTGTGTCCCGTGATGGAATTCATGTTGATCAATCCAAAGTTGAGGTAATTTCTTCATTCCCATACCCAAAAACTGTGAGAGATGTGAGATCCTTCCTTGGGAATGATGTATTTTATAGGAGATACATTAAAGAGGACTCCCAAATGAGTCTCCACAATGAATTTCAAGCCGTTTGGAATCATTTATGATGGTCGTTGAGTGATAGAGTTTTGAAGGAAGCTTCTAGGAAGCTTCATCCAGAGAAAGATATTTTCAATAGAAAAATCATAACTCCTCCAAGACGCGTCCAATGAATCTGAAATTTGGAGGGTGGATGGCTAACACATTTATGAACAATATTAATGAAGAGGTCCATGCGTCAATCGGCCAATTAATGGGTCAAAAACGTGAAAACGTTATGATTATGAAATCTGCCTATAAAAGGAGAGGAGCTCCTACCTCTCAAGACATTCCATTCTTTAGCACACCATCCGTCACAAAGGGAGTTGGCTTGAGAGAGTGAAGGGGAATGTGTAGATTTTTATCCTTAAGAAGATGAAATCATTTGAAGATTCAATAGATAAGTAGAAGTCTTCTCAAGTGATGGAAGGCTAAGCGGTAAGTGGTTGCATACGGTGACACCCGACGAACACCCTCTTCCGAGTTTTGATTTTAATGTGCAATATCTTTTTGGAATTTCTCTTGAACGTATATTTTTGAATAAATATGGTAGTTTTATTTCTTAAATATATTTTCAACACATTTTTTTATCGTTGTTCCATCTATAATGTAGAACAATTGACTTCCCTATTTAAAATTCTTTGGTGAGGTTTTTCCATTGAGCATAGTGAATTCAATTAGGTTCAATTACTTTGAGGTATTTAAGTAATTTAATCACTTCTACAGGCAGGGTCACAATCATATTGAAGTCTTAAATATAATTTCTTTTCAAATTTGAGTGTAAACCTGGGATTACTTGGGGGTACATTTTGGAATTTGAAATAAGATATATTTTTTATATACAAGGAATAGGGGATTGTCCGAGAGGGTGAAGCTTGTCTGCGACTACTGTTTTTATTCTTGATTTCAAACCCACAATATAATTACTTTAAAATTATTTAAGTTTAGTATTTAATTAAAATTTTATTTTCAAATTTTTAATCAAATCCACATTTTTATTTCTGCAAAAAAAACAATAACAAAAGTGACAGTTTTAGAACTTAAACTGCAACCTCCTCGAGAGACAACCCTGTGGTCACCACTATGCTTCATTAAAAGGGAAAATATTGATTAAGGGTTTTACAACATGACAAACACTCACATAAACCCTCTATTTATTGGAGTTTCCATTTCATAACCTCCTAGTTTTCCATTTTATGGTTTGAAATAAACCATCTAACTTCTCTCACTACATGTGTAATGTATGAACCTATGAAAACCATAGTGTACACCATGTTTCTAACAACTAATGCATATAAAACCATTTCCATGTACTTGGAATAAACTTCCATTATTTGTGACCTCTCCTTTATTATCTTAAAATTTCAATCCATTGGTGTGTTTACTGGTTTCTCTTATGATAACCTCAATCATTCCACAACTTTACAAACATAATTGACCTGGGTTAGGAATAGTGTACTAAAATAGGGGTATCAGACCAGACATATATCCAAAATACACTTTTTCCATGTTAATATCCTTAATATCAATGATTTTGTACAACTCATCCATTATCTCAAAAATATTTTCTTTCATCGGACCCACAATAATCATATCATCCCCATAAATCTGAAGGATGATGAAATTGTCATTATCAAACACCATGTGATAAAACAATGATCGACATAACTCTATATTGACATCCATCCCATCAAGAAATCATTGAAAATCTAATTCCAACACATTGGATCTTTATTAAAACCATAAATTCTACATTTTAACATATAAACTAGTCCTTGGATCTGTTGATCTAGAAAACCAGTCAGTTCCCCTTAATAGATCTCTTCCTCTAAATATCTATGAAAGAATTTTTTTTTCTTTACAAAAAATTGGTCTATATAAATATATTCAAATGAAATCATAATAAACACTCTTTAGAGAGTCATATACTAAACTACTAGAGGAATTATTTCAAAGAAATATATTACCTCCTAATATTTAATTCCTTTTACAACTATCAAGACCTTTTACTTCTAACGATCATCTTCCCCTTCCTTTGTCACGACCCGTCTCAGTGGGGCCCATGATGTGACTCCCCAAGCCCACCTCCAATAGGCCAGGGGCTGGTGACTAGCACAGTGTCGGCATATTACTAACATGAGAGGCATTTCATAAGAACCTGTCCACACGCGCAGATCTCCAAGCACACAAATCCTGAAATGTAAAAATCACTAAAGAACAAAAATGCATGAATATAACTAAACCCAACCAACAAAGTTCGATGGAAAGTAAATTATTGAAAGTAAACTGGGACAAAATATAAGCCCACTAAAAACAAGATTCTAAAAAATACAAAGTCCAACATGTAAAAACAAAGAGCTACTAGACAGCTACCCGTAGCCATAGGAACCCCTCGGCCTATAGGGAACTCAGAAATCTCGGTCATGTACTGGTCTGCCCTGGACTCTATCGAAAGGATGCTCGTCTACACAAGATAGGACACATGTGGGAAAAGGTCATGGAGGGGTGAGTATAACAATAATCAGTAGAGGACCCCAAAACACACAAAAAAATACACAAAGGAAAGGCACAGTCAACTCTACACCATATATGTCTACTGAACATATAATAGGATAACACAAATCATATATACTCCAAACCAATACCCGTAGTCTAGAGACAAGTCACACAACTGCATACCCCCGTCCATGGATTCAATTCGAAGATTTCCACAAAGTACTCATTCTGGGAGAACACACTCCACAAGTCTGGTATCTCTGATGAAGTCTGTCTGAGAAGTATTGTTCGTCGGGAAACGTCTGGATAGGTAGTTACACTCATTATGGGAGACACACTCTTGAGTAAGAAGATCACGATTGAAAGATGCACTCATTATGGGAGACACACTCTTGAGTGAGAAAGATCATGATACATAGATGAGGATCACTTCCAGGGCCATGGCGGATACCGCGACTCATCCGGATTCACCAGCTAGGTAGATGATCAACGCCCAGTAGAGTTGGTCACATCGATTCCTGACTCTACCTAGGGTCAGGAATGGATAGAGGATCTCGCTTCGGGCCTCTCGGAGGGATGCCGACTCTATAACAGAAAGTCCTACTGAAGGGATCATACTCCTGTAGAAGGAAACAATGCATAACCTTTAGGGGAATGAGAAGAAATGGCTGTAAGCAAAAATAAACATGTCCAAGATACAGTGGACAAGAGGACTATGCCATTTTCCGGAAAGTACACGGTGTGTAAAAAAGTTACACGTCATGTCGTCTAACCCCAGGTACTGCCCGTGTACATCGACTCATGTCGTAAGGCTGGTCGTGTATAAAATTTAGTACATCATGTGTAGTACGGTGTACACGTCATTTCTGAGTGACTGGGGTCACCTCCGTGTATGCTGGCCATGTTCCTGTACACGGCCTAAACCCATGTACTCCAACCAGTGTAATAGGTACATGGGGTGACCCACGTTACTGGCCTCACCTGGTCGTGTGATGGAGTACACAGTCGTGTACTCCATCCTGTGTCCGTGTATCAGCTGGATACATGCTGAGTCCCACATAGCCGCCTCTGCTATGCTGGGTAGAGAGTACACACCGTGTTCCGAAGCCATTCAGTCTATCCTTCGTCCATGTACTTTCCAAAATACACGCTGAGCTTCAGGGAAAGTCCAACATGCCGTGTGAATAGGGTCACATGCCATGTGTTTCCTCTATGACCCCTGAGACACTAGCTTCTGCTGCTGGCACTACACGGCGTGTTCTTCGGAAGTACACACCGTGTATCCCAGAATTTTCCAGAAATGACACTCTTCCCTGGAAAACCTCCTGTGTTGCCTCGTTCATCTATCTGATCATTTGATCACCACGAAACTCTAGAATCGGGGTCTCCCCGACATCACGAGGTCATCTCCATTGTTTTCAGGCCTCTGATCGGCTCTAAAAATGCGTTTTTATTCACCCGCATGAAGAACAGTTGAAGAACGATAATTCCCAAACTATGTCGATTCATTTTTCGTCGTCGCCATTGCACCTCTACTAGGTCATCATGATGTAAGATTTCTAATTTGGGATCATTGCGTCGCAAAACATCCGTGAAACGATTCGTTGTTCATCACCCCATGTAGAATGCGAAGAACGCACGAGATAAGATAGGGGAGGAAATCCAGAAATGAAATTGAGGAATGAACCTATGTCATCATTTGTCACAACGTTGATCTTCTCTTGTTAGTAGGATTAAACAAAGTGGAATCAAACGATAAAAAATAATCATGGATCAGTCCCCAAAAAACATCCCAACAGAAACCCTCCCGCAAGAACGCACGAATGCACAGACCAAATTTTTCTTGGTTGATCTGCGTTCATTATTTAAATCAAAAATGGGGAAAAGGAAATTAAATAACAAACCCCTACCTCAAAAGGAATAAATTGCTGAAAAAGAGGTTGCAGCCATCCTCTTTGAGATCCTTCAACTCGTTGGTGAAACGATTCATAGCCTTGATTCCTCGTCATTCGTTTCCAAGCGTTCTCTCCAAAACACAAAGGATTCTCCAGAGATTCTCTCTAGCTTTTTCCAATGAGAAAATTTTGATTAACACATTAAAAAGAGGGAACGTGTGTCAGCATTATGTTACATTGAGTTGATGTCGTTATGCTGTAGCATTAATGAGTCAGTGTTGTTGTTTTAGTGTCATTATGACCTGGAATTTATTATTGAAATAGCTCCCATGTCGTTGTGCTACAGCAAATGTTTCCAAAATAAAATACTGTTGCATTTATTTTATTTTATTTTTACTGAAAACATCAAAAAATTAACTTTTTCCCTCGACCCGTGCTGGTCAAGGATAGACCCGTTCCTAGGTAAAGTCATTGTCCCAGATGCAAATGTGTCCTAAAATTTTTAATATTGGAAAACATTTAGAAACTTCCAGAATCTCGCACAAGTTCCAACTCACATAACTTAAAAAAAATTTGAACCACCATTCCGGGATGACTGGGCCATGGAATGATGTGTCGTCACTGCACCTAATCTCATAATAATTCCATATAATATTAAAAAAATAATATGTGGAAAATATGAGACATTACATTCTCCCCACCTTAGGGATTTTTTCCCCTGAAAATCCAAAACAAGGATACTCAAAAAGACTTGGGTACTGGGCACAGATTTTAGCCTCCCGTTCCCACGTGCTCTCCCAAAGATTCTCGTGCTTCCACCGAACGCACACCAAGGGAATCAATCACCCACAAAGGATCCTCTCCTTCTGATCCTTGATCTCCACTGGATACTCAGCAAAGGTCACTCCATACTCGATGTCCAGCTCGCCCCAGTCGATGACGTTCAATGGGTCATGCACGTACCTCCTCAACTGCAACACGTGGAAGACATCATGTACCCGATGCAACTGCGGTGGAAGAGCTATGTGGTACTCCACCTTGCCATCTCTGTTCAGTATCTGAAAAGGTCTGATGAACCTCGGAGATAACTTGCCACCTCTTCCAAATATCCATAACCATCGTCGAGGTGAGTCCTAAACAAAGAGGTGGTCTCCCTCCTCAAACTCCAGGGGTCTCTGTTTCCTGTCAGTATAAGACTTCTGCTTGCTCTGTTTCTTCTTCATCCACTCCCGGATGATCTGCACATTCTTAGTAGTAGCACGCACCAACTCTGTACCCATGAGTGCTGACTCTCCGAGGTCGGTCCAGCTAAGAGATGACCAGTAGGGTCTCCCACACGAAGCCTCAAATGGTGCCATACCAATGGTGGAGTGGTAGATGTTATAATATGAAAACTCCACCCATGGTAAGTGTCCCTCCCAACTATGACTAAAGTCCAAGATACAGGCCCACAACATATCCTTCAAAACCACAATGGTCCTCTCCTTCTAACCATCGTTCTGGGGATGAAACGTCGTGCTCAAGCATAGCTGTGTCCCAAAGGCCTCTTGAATCCAGTATTGGCACTTCGAGAGCCTCCCGGAAAGCTCTTTCTCTCCAATTACGTCTAGAACTATTTTTAGGTGTCTTATGTGATCCTCCACTGACACCGAGTACACAAGGATTTCATCGATGAAGACCACTAAAAACCGGTCCAGGTATGACTGGAAGATCATGTTCATCAGTCCCATGAACACTACGGTGGAGTTTTTCATGCCGAAGGGAATCACCAAGTACTCATAGTGACTGTAGCAGCACCTGAAATTCATCTTCAGTATATCCACATCCTGTACTTGTAACTCGTGATAAACTGATCGAAGGTCAACCTTCGGGAACCACTGCGCCACTCTCAACTAATCGAAGAGGTCGTCGATTCTCGATAGTGGATACTTATTCTTCACCGTCACCTAGTTCAGGAGCCGGTAATCCACACAAAACATCAAACTCCCATCTGCCTTCTGGGCGAACAAGACTGGGGCCGCCCAGGGTGAAACTTCATGTCTTACAAAACCCTTGCACTACAAATCTTCCAACTTCACCCTTAGTTCTTGAAGCTTTGTGGGAGACATTTGATATGTTGGTGAGGAAATAGGTGTCATCCCAGTGTGTAGGTAAATGCATAAGTCGATTTCTTGGGGGGGAGATAGTCCTGGAACATCTTCGGGAAAGACGTCCTTATACTATGCTACTATGGCTGGGAACTGAAATCTCACAACATCTACAGCTCCAAGGGTAAGGCTATCCATCTCATGAGTAATCGGCTGCACCCCCCTATACAGGATCCCATTATGTGCTGCCTGGGTATCCTTTTCTCTAACATAGGAAAGCCTCAACCCATCACAGCATACACACCGCACTCTTCGTCTAAAACAATCAATCTGGGCATGGACCGAAAATAACAAATCCATACCGAGAATGACATCGTAAGGCCTCGACGCTACCACCAATAGGTTCCAACTAAAACTCTCACCTACAAGTATAAGATCTCACTTTCTAAAAAGGTGTCTGATCATCTAGTCTGCTACTGTAGGTGGCTCCAAGATTAAGGATCGAGCCAACGGTTCTACCAGAATCTCAAGGTTTCGCACAAGACATGTGTAGATGAAGGAGTGACTGGCACCTTTGTATATAAGTACAGTATCTAAGGTAGATTATACATAGATCGTACCTTGTATCATCCCTGGAGCCCCTAAGTCGTATGCCTCGACCACATGAAGTTGTCCCCACACCTTTCCCCCAGCTCCCTAGGCCTAGTATGGACCTCCTGGGGGTGGTGGTGGAAGTAGATCAAAGCATCTTCCACCACCTATATCTCTCCCTACTCCTCTACCACATCAGCCACCTAGTGGGTCTATCTGATCCACTCTCTGCCTCTGACTTGGTGGTCCATCCACCGCTTCCCAGTCAGCAACTCAACAGGTTGGAAAATCACTAGAAAGATGTACCCTACTATCACATGTGAATCACTTCTTCTCCCAAGGATGACTGGATGCAGCCTAAGAGCCCAGGACTGTTGATCCCCTATCCTAGGTCCTCCTCTGATGTCTCTCACATCCTGATCCCTATGTCCAATGTCGACTCCATACTGTCGAGGTATCCGCACATATCATCCTGCATCTAAATTTCATCGGTTTTCTCTACTCTTCCAAGAAGATCTCGATCTCCAAAGACCTCTCGAGCACTCCAGCATAAGTCGAAATGCATAGAGGCATGACACTGGCTCTGATGTCTCGTCGTAGACCTTGCTCGAAGGTTTGACCTCTGAAGTACTGATCCTTGGCCATATCCATCGAGTACCGAGCGAGGTTGGTGAACTTCAATGAATAGTCAGCTACCACCAAATAGCCCTCCTGGAGCTGAAGAAGCTCCTGGATGTGTATGTCTCACAGCATAATCGGAGAGAAGTTCTCCCTAAATAGTCGCTCAAACTCCATCCATGAAAGAGTCACCTCGTCATGAGTCTGCAAGGTCAGATTCCACCATCGTCCCGCCGCACCCTAAAGATAGCTTGCCCCTAGGATCCCATCTGTTCTGTTGGTGTCCTCACTAGATTGAAAACTCTGATCACCACCTCAAGCCAGTCCTCAGCCGCTTGAGGGTCAGGCTCGCCTCGGAACTTGAGGGGTCTCTATCTCTGGAACTCATGTAGTGCGTTAATCCTATGCTCCTCATCGGTTAGTACTGCAGATACCACTGGCTGCTCCACTGGTAGTGGTATAGCAGGTGCACCACCTGGTGGTAACACGTGGGGAACATGTCCCTATATCGAAGCCTCGTCATTGAGGGGTTCATCCTTGTGATGGAGCTGCTAAATCCTAGCAGGTATGCATCGTAGAGGCATCATGTAAGGAAACAAGATGTACCATGGTCAGTGAGTATATCTGGATAGCTGACACAAAGGATATCAAAAACACAACCCATTCCTATATGATGCATGTACCATTCTTTTATTTCCCCACAACTAGTGTTTTCATGTAGCGAGTCGAAAAGTGGGTTATCAGAGTCCTGGTGTATGGATACGTCAGCCGCTGCCCCAACACTAGAGTCTTTGGCCTAAAAGTCAAGCTCAAAACATTGAACACTATTACCCCAAACCAATCTCATAGACTCTTAGTCCTAGGGTAGAACCGACCACCTATGATACCACTCTGTCACAACCTGTCCCAGTGGGGCCTGTGTTGTGACTCCCCAAGCCCACCTCCAATAGGCCAGGGGATGGTGAATAGCATCAAGTAGGCATATTACTAATAAGGGAGGCATTTTCTAAGAACCTATACACAGGCACACATCTCCAAGCCCACAAATGCTGAAATGTAAAAACCACTATTGAAAAAAATGCATGCATACAACTAAACCCAACCAACAGAGTATGGTGGAAGGTAATGTACTGAAAGTAAACTTGGCCAAAATACTATCCTACTGAAAACAAGAGTCTACAAACTGAAAAGTCCAACCTATAAACACAAAGAGGTACTGGATTGCTGCTCGTAGCCACAAGAATGCCTCGTCTTGTAGGGAACTCAGAATTCTCTGTCCAATCCGAGTCCACCCTAGTCTTTGTCAAAAGTCTTCTCATTTGTACAAGACATGACACGTGTAGGCAAAGCCTGTGCAGGGGTGAGTATAACAATACTCAGTAAAGGACCCCGAAAAACACAAAGAAATACAAAAAGGAAAGGCACTATCAGCTCTACACCGTATATGTCTACTGAACATATAATAGGAGAACACAAATCAGATATACTCAAAACCCAGACCCATAGTCTAGAGACAAGTCACCCAACCGCATACCCCCGTCAAGGGATTCAGTTTGAAAATTTCCAAGAAGCACTTGTTCTGGGATAACACACTCCACAAGTCTAGTAGCTCTGATGATGTTCATCCAAGAATTACTGTTTGTCGAGAAACGTCACGAGAGGTAGTTACACTCATTACGGGATACACACTCTTGAGTGGTAAGATCACGATAGATAGATGCACTCATTACGGGAGACACACTCCTGAGTGGGAAAGATCACGATTCACAGATGAGGATCACTTCCAGGTCCATGGAAAATACGGCGACTCATCCAGATTCACCACCTAGGTAGAGGATCAATTCCCAGTAGATTTGTTCATGTTGATGCCTGACTCTACCGAGGGTCAACAATGGATAGAGGATCTCGCTCCTGGCCACTTAGAGGGATGCCGAATCTATCATAGAAAGTCACGCAGAAGAGATCATACTCCTGTAGAAGGAAAAAATGCATGGCCTTTAGAGTATCTAGCTCTGTTTTTTTCCTCTCTGACCCCCAAATCCCTAGCCATCGACGCTGGTACTACACGACATGTTCTTTGGAAGTACATGTTGTGTATCCCAGAATTTTCTAGAAATGAAACTTTTCACAGGTGCGCCTCTTGTGCTACCTCATTGATCTATTCAGTCGTCTGATCGCCACAAAAATTTAGAATCTGGGTCGCCCCGATCTCTTGAGGTCGTCTTCGTTTTTTTCAGACCTTTGATCGGCTCTGAAAATTCATTTTGATTCACACGCATGAAGAACATCCGAAGAACTATAATTCCCGAACCGTGTCGATTCCTCTGATGAAGTCATTACTTAACCTCCTCTAGGTCGTCACGATGTCTGATCTCCATTTTGGGATCATTTAATCGCAAAATGAACATGCAATGGTTCTTTGTTCATCGCCCCACGAAGAACGCCAAAAATGCTCGAGATAAGAAAGAGGGAGGAAATCCGAAAAATAAATTGAGTAATGATCCTCTGTCGTCGTTTGTCACATCATTGAACCAATCCCATTAGTAGGATCAAATGAAGTGGGATCAAACAATAAACAATAATCATGGATCAATCCCCCCAAAAATAATCCAATGGAAACCCTCCTGCAAGAATGCACGAATCGGTGGATCACCTTATTCGTGGATGATCCATGTTCGTCGTTTAAATCAAAAATGGGGGAAAATAAATTAAATAATAAACCCCTACCTCAAAACGAATCAATCACAGATGAAGATTTTGATGTCGTCGTCATTGAGATCCTTCAACTCGTTAGCACAATGATTCACAGCTTTGATTATTCGTCGTTCGTCGTCGAGAGTTCTCTCCAAAGCGCCAAGGATTCTCCAGAGTTTTTCTCCATCTTCTGCCAAAGTGCAATGTTAGATTAACCCATTAAAAAGAGGAACGTGTTTCGGCATTCTGTTATGCTGAGTTGATTTCATTATGACGTAGCATTAATGAGTCAACATTGCAGTTTCAGGGCCATTATGATGTGGCATTTATTATTAAAACAGTTTCCCTATCATTGCGCTGGAGTGAATGTTTCCAAAATAAAATAAACATTCATTTATTTTATTTTATTTTTACAAAAAATATCTGAAATTAAATTTTTCCCTCGACCAGTTTCGGTCGAGGTTAGACCCATTCTTAGGTAAAGTCATCGTCTCGGACGCAATGGTGCCCTAATATTTTTAATTCAAGCATTCATTTGGAAACTTCCACATCCGTGCACAAGTGCCGACTCACTTAACTTAAAAAAGTTCAAACCACCATTCTGGGATCACTGAGCCTCAGAATGATGTTCTTTCACTGCGCCTGGTCTCATAATAATTCCAAATAATATTAAAAAAATACATAGAAAATCTGATACATTATAACCTTTATCCAATAAACTCATTTGTTTTATATAATCTTATATCTAATTGGTATCACCCTCAAATCCTATGTTTTGAAAACATGTCAAAAATAACGTTCAACCCCCATGGATTACTCCTTCTATTTAGAATAATTCAAAAAAAAATTCTCTTCTAGGCATTTAGGTTTTCCATCATTCATTAGAAGTATAAAAAAGAAAATTACTCACCTAAATTTTCAATTTCACCTTTACCTAGTTGATATTTAAATTTTTTTCTATATTCAAGCTCTTTTAAGTACTATAACATTTTTATTGTGAACTTTTTGGGATTCAGATTCAGTAGAAGATGAACTCTCAAGTACTTTAGGTCTCAAAAATACTATCAAAACATGACCACTTTCTTTCGATAGCTCCATCAGAAGGTATAGTGTTTCCAAAAGTGTTTTTATTCTATATTTCTTGAAATACATAAATAATCATGTCATATACCCAAATGAACTTTATCTTATGATGATACTTTTCTTTCATTAGTATTTACCACTTCGTTATGATCATTCCATATGACCTCTTTGTTGATGATCACATTTAAAATAATATTGATTTTATGAGAATAGTAACCCTTGAGTTAAAAAATAAATTATTTGTCACTATAGCCAACAATGTAACACACTGGAGATTTATCCTATAGACTATCTCATTATTTTTAATTAATATGGGAATATATATCTATTCCAAAGACTGTGAGAAGTTTCAAATAAACCTTTCTTCAAGACCAATAGTTCAATGTAAATTTTTACCCAATAGATGAGGATGGAATCTAATTGAATGTGGGTAATTCATAGTTCAGTACCATTTCAACAAATACCTTAAGGAACCTTGTGTGAATATACATACTCTTAACCTTCTCCACAAAAGTATTATTCATCCTATCCACAACTCAATTTTTATCTTGATTCCCTAGAATGGTATTCTCAAAACAAATCACTATATACTCATAGATCCTGGGGAACTCCCTTATTTTGTAGTCACTGTCATTTTTTTCTCATAATCACTTCAAAATATGTACGTTCTCCTCCTACACCCATCCCTCGATTGAATGAAAGTATCAACCTCCTAAGACTTGTACTTAATGAAACACTCGAGCAATTTTGGTGTAGAATCATTAATAAATGTTACATAGTGGATTAAACCTTCATGAGAATGAATCGGAGCTAACACCCAAATATCAATGTGAACCAAATAAAATTTATGGTGCCTTGGTGCTATCCCTTTCATTTTATAGGACACCTAATAATTATTTCCAATGTTAGAATTCTTAATTGTTCCATATTCATGCTTCAAATCTTCAACAATAATGTTATAGTTAGAATTTTTAATCCATTTTAACTGAAGTAACCTATAAATCCATTAAAAAATTATTGGAAGTTACTTCTCCAACATACAACGCTCCCTCCAATAAACAAGTATAATACAATTCCCAGTCCTTTACACCCTTTGATACAACAATAGATCCACATGAAATTTTTCACACTACATCCGTGAATATTAAAAAACAATTAATTCATTGATTTATCCCATGGGAATATAGTTATTACTTAATCTAGGGATGGTTCACACACCTTGTATGTTTATAATTCTTATATTATTTCTCTATAAAGAGACACCCCTCAGAACAAAAATCCCATGAAAATTCCAATATTCTATATAAACTCTATCGAATATTTAGGATATTTATCTATTCAAAATTTCCCTCTCAGATTTATAATGGAATTAATATCTAGAGTATATAACTTAAGACTCAAGTTATATGGTGGTATGTATAAGAAAACCACTTGTTTCCACTGACAGAGGGTTCATAGGCCCACTTATATAAGAATGTATTTCAATTTTCTCCCACTGATAACAAAAATCTTTTTTTATTTGGACTTTTTTACCACAATACCAACACAAAGGATCACTTACTATCAATATACTCTTATATTATCACTTTTGACCATTTTATTTATGGAAATTTGTTCATTTAGCAGTACTCCCTCATCCTTTTACACATTAAGCATTACCCAAAGATACCAAAATCTCATTCTAAGGAATTTGTTTATTCAAGATCAAGTTGAAAACATCAGTGAACTTCAAATATATCTTTATAGTTGAATTAATTATAGTCATCCCCATTTTTTCACGTAACATTGGATTAGAGTAAAGTGACAAAAACACCCAAAATTGGTGTTTGAAATCTATATGTACTAATTCCATCTAAATTTGAAATAAATTGAATATATTTAGATGATTTGATTTAGAATTTCCATCATAAATACTCATGAAAAATAGTATTCTTAGAAGTAACACATTGTTCGTCATTGTTGGCTTCTTATACATATAATTTAAGGTCTCAATGAGTTCTCATGTTGTCATCACCTCCCTGATGTTGACCACTAAATTCTGAGTAGGTGAAATACACATCATCCCTTTTGATTCTTTATCTATCCTCTCCCATTATTCATTTTCATAACTTATGTAATAGCTCCAATCAATAGAGATCGAGGTATTTATATATAATAAAATCCTCTATCTACATTTTAAGAAATTAAAAAAATACTTTGAATATCTCAAGCCACATATTTCTCTATTCTAATTCCATACCACTAGAAATTGTGAACTCTCACTTATTTTAGACAACATAAAACAAGAAACTAAGAAATTATTACAGATAATCACCTATAATGTGAAGGGAAAAATTTTCTACTAAACTGATATTTGAAACACATTCAATTGGAACTAATCCTCTATAGTCACTATAATAACTTTCAGTCGGTCTAATGCAACATTTTGGGTTAATATATAGCTTTTAATTAATCCATCATAAGAAAATCCATTAGAAATTAAAATAAAGAAGAAATAAATCTAGAAACAAACCACATATGATTCCTGAAACATAGAATATAAGGACCCCCATGTCACCATACAATAATGTAAAACCACGGATAGAACACAAGAAATAATATATGAAAAATCTAGAAGAAAAACATAAAAATAACAGAAAAAATATATATTGCATGGTATAAGATATATCCCTAATAAATGGGGTAATGCAGATTTATTTGTTTCAAATAATCAAGAATAAAAATGATGTCAATGAATAATAGTATCACTCTTTCATAAAGTGAAAATCATAAATTCCACAAATGTCCCACCCTACCATATATAGTAGTGTCGTTATGGTGAATACAATCAATACATCCATCTGATACATAAAGGATGAATTCCACATCCTCTAATATCTATGAAGAAACCTTTAAATAGGTAAAAGATTTTTACCACAACAACTTCCCATTTTATTCACTTTCAACCTTATAAATATATCACATATATGAAATCTTTCATATCTTCTTATGATTTAACATCTTGTGGCCTTACTCCTACTCACTTGCATTCATCTTCTAGTAAACTAGAACTTAGTTTACACTTCCCCATCACAATGCATTCTTTAAAAATAAGGTCAAAGTATATTCACAATCTTATAATCTGACATTTCCTTATTCTAATTAATTAAATATCATACCTCTATATTTATCTCTACTCATAATATATTCTCCCTAGTGCCTCAGAGTCCTCCTTTTCCTCCTCTCTCATATGGTGTCAAAAGTCTTTAGGTCCAGCATTCAATTTTCTTATCTTTTTTTAAAATAAATCAAGGAACACCACGGTGCAGACTATGAAACTGTTTCATAGTGTAACTAATTCCAGATATATTATAGTATGTTTGATAAGGACCATAGATCAATCATGTTGGTTGAGGCAAGGAGAAATCATTACATCTTTAAAATCTTCAACCAATGAGAATCTCAAAGTATCCCTACTAATTTTCACCCATGGTTTGACCTGATAAAACTAATATTCATGAAGGATTAAATACATGTGTATTCATATAATATGATGTTCAATTTCTCTAAAAATTCATTATCTATCAAATTCGGAACCTCCATGTTGTGGAAAGATAGCTGCAACATGGAATTTTGGTGTCGATGCTTACACAACCTGTATTTCATCCTTAAAAATTTGTAACACCCGAGCTTCAATTATATTAAGTGAAAATCTTATCTTAAAGAAACTAGAATAAAATACATATTTTAATATTTCCTATCAAAAAATAATAATTTTATTGGTTGATTAATGATTTTGGAATTATAATGCCAAAATAAGTCTAAAATGAATTCTAAAATATTCTCTAAGGAATATTCTATTATGAATAATTAAAAATATAGTATTTAGATCATTTTATTTTTAATTATAATAATGTAATAAAATATGAATAATTAATCATGTATTTCTTATCAATCTGATATAAATAAAGGCAAGATCATTTGGAGGTAAAAAATAAAACACTTCATAAAATTGTTTTTAACTGCATAATGATTAACAATTTTTTTAAGTAATATAATCAATAAAAATTAATAATTTAAATGAAATTTATAGATTATATATATATATTTATTTATATTTATATAGTGATGACTACTAGTCATTTATTTAATTAAGATCATCTTATGCTTGAAAATGACCTTTCTTGAAAAATCATTTTCTTCATGCATTGAGCATTTATTTTTAATTTAATATATACCAATTATAGATTCTGAAATTGATAAAATTAAATCCATATTTTGTATCAGGATGTTAAAATTAGTTAAATATTTCCTTTCTAGGCATCATGAATAGTAACTGTGGTAAATTTATCACCAAAGTGAAGAGTAAAAATGGATAAACAAGTTTAAAACTATAGAAAAAGGGTTTTTAATCATTGAAGAACATTCATATATTTAATTATATGTGTATTATTAGATCACCCAATTTATATATTCTATGATATGGCATCTTGGTGCAATTGTTCTTTAATAAATCTCTCAATAGTATTTTAAGTAAAGGAAAATTAAAAATGTGGCTCCATTGCTTTAAATTTTCTTATATGTCCACATATGGATAAGAATATATTATGAATGCATATAAAAGACTATTTTGAACATAATAAATTTATTTTTTGTGGTTATTTATGTTTAATTATTAGTAATGGTATAAGTACTATAAATTATTACGCAACACTAATGTAATGCTTGTGAAAGATGTATAAAAATCAATATAAATGACTTTAAAAACATCAAAAGTAATTTTTTTGGATGAATTATGTTGTAATATAATTTTTATGATGAAAAATATATTATTGATGGTTATAAAATTTTAAATTGAATTCCATTCTTATCTTGTGGTTATTAAAGTCAAAATAGGTCAATAATTCATAAAATGCCTTTAATGGTATTTTATGTTGAATAATATTCTATTAAATGATTCAAATATCATAAAAACTGAAATGGAACAAGAGGGATAGTATATGGTCTAAAATTTCAACAATTTTCCTTTTTTTGAGCTAACTTTTACCTTAAAAGTAAATTTACCACTCTTTATGAATGAAAAGGTTGCTACCATGGTTGAGGTTTAAATTGGTTAACAAAATTGTAAAACAAAATTATATGGTTTAAAATACCAAATAAAGAATATATATTTTATTAGTTGAAGGTATTTAAAAATAAAACTATATTATACTTGAAATTTTGATTAATTTATTCAACTTTTACATGACTGTGAATTTAATATATTTAAATATTTTAAATAATTACTAGTGTGTCCTTCCCTTTACTTTAAATGGACAATACCTATCTTCTTTTCTTCACACCACCATGAGAAACTTTTCTTGTCCAAACCCTTAAAAATATATCCCAGAAATTATTATCTACATTATATATGTGATGTTATTATGAAAATACAAACCCTTGGGTCCTTATGGGATGATCTAAAAGAGGTTATATAGAGAAGTGGTAATTATCTTAACTAACCTTTTTAAAGATCATTTTCCTTATACCTAAAAAAATATTCTTTTAGCATCACAATATAATAACAAAAGTAACATTATATTACATTATTGTTATTATTATTTTTTAATTCCCCTTTTTCATATACCCATCCATACAATGTGAAAAAAAGGAAACATTGCACATTCGTACATGTGAACTACTATCTTGTGAGTCGATGCATTTCATTTTTCATGAAAACATCACATGGTCTATATACGTAGGTGAACTTAAATAAATAACATTATATTTATTATATAGTTTTTTATTATAACTAAACAAATATTAATCACCTCTTTTCTCGTATATTTTTTGGAAAATGATAACATCACTCATCCGTACGTGTGGATTACCACCTTTACAATGTGATGTGAGTTTTTTTTCATTACACACTTAAATTAATAGAAATAAAAAATTATCTCATTAATAATTATGATGTGTATAACATGAATATAATTATTTATATTATGAAACTATAACCTATTCACAAGAACCATAACTTCTATGATGAAACATTCATGAGAATAAAAAGTAGTTAATACCCAATGATTTATTTTACCAAGAATTAGTAATTAATGGGTAATGAGAATATAAATCAATTAAAATATATATGATTATGGTTTCGGTATAAATATATAATATATTTAAAAACATTATATAAGAGATTAAATCATATTCATCTTAGTAGAAGCATGAGTTAAATAGTATTCATCTCAATTTCCACTTCATTGATATATATTTTTTATTATGCATCTATTTTATTTTATGTGGTGTATATGCTGTCCATTTGTTATAATTAACATTAATCTATATTTATAAATGATATTTAAAATTCTAATTAATGCTTATTCTATCAATTAGTTAAAATTAAAAGGATACCAAAGTTGCGTGAATTTATATTAATAATCTCATTTTTTGGATTTCTTACACTTTCATTGTAGCAATATTATATAATATCCTTCATGAAACCATAATATAAAGTTATAATATGGATATGTAAGGAATGTTTCTATTTTATTTCAAATTTCCCTCATTTAGGACCACTAATTAAGAAAATAAATGTTCAATTGAAAATATTTCCTTATTTATCTTCTTAATTGGGAATATTTTTCTACAATGTCAATATTTTTCAAAAATGGTTTTACAAATAAACATTTTATTAAATTAAATAACTTATTAAGGACATCATATTTAATAATTAACTTTATAGAAAATTATTTAATGGAATGTTTTCAATACATTCATTTTCAACATTCTTTTCAAAAAATCAAAAGGAATGTTTCTTTTTAACACATATGATGTTGATAAATTTACCCACCACCAAAATTATTTTATGCTATTTAGAATAATTTACATGTATCCAATGGTTTTAAAAATAAAATTATTTAATAAAAATATATTTTGAAATGTTTTCCTTCATTTTTCTTCTATTTTTTAAAAGACTTTATTTTATTACAAAACCAATCATTTTGATGAATTTATTGTCATATTTTATCTCTTATTAATTTCTTTGCTTATTAACATTATCTTGAAACTTTCACTTTCATGTGATAATATTTCATTTGAAATTATATATATATTCCATATTCATATTCTTTGAATCATGGATATACAGATTTTTTAAACTATATAACATTTATATATTTGTTTTTACTATGAAATTTTTCTTATTTACTAGGGAAATCATGATATTCTATATTATATACTCAATATAAATATTTTTTGATAATGAATATTGTTTATGAATTAAATTGATCATTCAATATACGATGAATTCGTTGGAAATGTAGTAACGGGTGGGACTCAGTTATAGATAGAACCTTGATGTATCGATAAGTCTCATGAGAAAAAACAATAGGATGGAATTATTACAAGGTTTTTAGTGTATATCATAATATATTTGAAACCATCTTGGCATAATGATATGATCAAGATGTATAAAATTATAAATTTTCTCCATTTTAAATGTATTTATTATTATCCAGGATATTACTAAATTTATATTTTCCATTGATTCATATGCATACCAAATTTATTGGTTAAATGGTTTTTTTCAATTATCCACCTTTTCATATTAATTATGTCTTATTTATTCTTGATAATTTTTTTATGCAACCCTTACTGAGCATTTAATCTCACCCTTATTTTTCTTTACTTTCTCTAGTATATGAATAATGTATCTTTTAATGGGTTTAAATGATGCATAACGTTTTGTTTTACTATGTTTTATATTTTATTTTTAATGTAAAATGGGAATCATGTATTTATATGGTTCATCAAGACTACAAAACTATTCATTCCTTGGGATTGGGATCCCTTGTATCTTATTACAGTTTAATATAGTAGAAGTAAGATCTCAGTTATTGGAGTTTGGTTTTTTACATTTGGTATCAGAGGAACTATAACAGAAACCTTGAAACTAGTTTTAAGAAATAATATATTATAGAACATAATATTATGGAAGAATACGGAGATCAGTCTAAGTGTAGGATAATATCAAATGTTTTAGTAAAATAGATATTGAGTGGTTTTCCTAAAAATCCATCCCTATATTGATTGTTGAATGTGGATGAGGTTGTGTAATAAATGCACCTAGGCATAACAACTATGAATAAAGTAGATTGGGTATTAACTCAATCATCACTAGTGAATGATTAGTGGTCCTAAGACTATACAAATAGATATTCACTCTTAGAGGATATGATTTTATTAATTCAAATACACTTTGTGAACCATTATTAATGGTTTTATAATATTTATATGAGCTGTGGTTATTCCTAAAGAAATCATGTTTATGATTTTGTGATTATTTACTCACACGTTTTCAATCTATGTTAAATGTTACACTCGAACTGGAATTCTTTGATATTATTTAAAATTCACAATAATATGAGAAAACTCAATATATTTCATTTCTAAAAAATGGAACATGGAAAAAGGAATGGTATCAACACTCATAGCCAATGTATAGATTTTCTTGCTTTGAAAGATAATATAACTAGTGTTGAAGAAAAGTATATCATGGTTATATTATGGAAGCAAACCCAAGTTATGACTAATAAACATACATATATGGGGAAAATTTTCCCATGGCTTGATACACCTATATTTGATCATTTCTTGTGATATAATCCTCTAGATTTTAGTGGAACTAATAATAAGTTGGTAGTTGAGAAATGGATTATATCCCTTGAAAAGATATTTTTTTTCATGTTATATAGTGAACGGAAATGGTTTAAACAAACATGTATTGTATTAATGAATATGTGGATCAGATGTGGTATTTGATCCAAAATACAATAGAATAAGAAGAAATAGAATATATGGAATAGATATATTTTAAGGGAATATTATTCAATAATTTTTTCCTTCTTGTGTAACAAACTAAAATGAATATAAAGTTACACATATTAAAGAAACAGTAAGTGTAAAGTATTACAAATTATGAGGCTCCCTTTACAAGACCATCCAAGTATAATTTTGATTAGATATGTAATTATGAAATCAAAAATTACAATTTCTTTTATGGATTTTTACCAAGCCTCCAAAGGGAATTGGTTTCTCTTAATATCTTATCATATGATGAAATACTATTATATTACCTCAAAATAGAGAAATAAAATTTCATATCCAATATCTTCTTAAGAATTATTGAGAAGAAGAGGTTTTATTAGCAATAAGAAAAAGGGAACATGTCAACAAAGAATAAGGGAATTAATGAATTTCCAATAAGTAAAAATTATAGAATAAACACCCCCAAAAACATCTTAAAGAGTATAGGATTTTGTTACAGGTATGGAGTTAAGTTTCATCTGTTAATTAAAAAAATATAAATAAGGAATATATTATTATTTAGTGCTTCAATTGTATAAAAATAGGGAATTATTCAAAATAATGTCTCATGAATTAAGGGATCCAAATATAGAATCTTCCAAGTGGATAAGACCAAGATTATGCAAGCATTATAGGTGACGTTGAATTTCATAAACATGTGCTGTTAGGTAATTCAATCATAGAATCAAATTTAGTTAATTCATTATTTTATTCTGTATATTTTCACTCTATTATATATTGAATGATTTAAATGAAAATTATATCTTTCTTTTTACCCTTAATGAGGTATTTATCAAACACCACTCAAAGTGGAAATCTTACCACATCAAGGATTTTCCAGACAGTTCCCGTTATGAGACATAGAAATCTCCTATTTTAGACTTGATTATTATACCTATGGTTGAATTTGATATAATCCTTTGTATTTATTGGATTTAAAATTATGATGCACAAGTTTATCTTTAGAATAAGGAGATGAAAATATATAATATATATGTGGAATCCATTTTTTCTAGAGGGGATACATCATTATCGGGTTTATGTATAAGGATACCTCTAGTATTTCTTAGGAATGAGATTCATGGTGATGAATATTATACAAAATATATAGATCTGAACAGTAATATTAAAATTTTTGATGTACCTATGTTAAAGAAACACATTGATGTTTTTCTTGAGGAATTACCCAGGAAGCCACTAGAACATATAGTGTTGTTTTTCAAAGATTTAATTCCTAATGAAATATCAAAGGGTCCTGATAGAATTTTCATAATGAAATAAGTGGAATAGAAGAAAGAAATATAGGAATTTTTTTATATGTATTTATAAACCTTATTGTTCTCATTGGTTATCTTCAACTCTTTTCGTTAAAAAGAATGATATGACAACCCATATCATTAATAAATTTTATTTCATGATTTATTACATAAAACATATTTAGTAGACACTATAAGATCATTATTCCTAGTGTATTTTGGAAATTAGGTACATAGAACATTAAATAGATACATTTATATAACAAAATTATTGATAACATCCTTATAAATATCCACAAATCAATTTCTCGTAAAATAGTGCAGGATAACCAGGGGACCTACATCAAAAATAGGTGAGCTATAAATCCCATTAATGGACTAAAAATGGAAAAAACATGATTAAATTATTACATGTTAGTAATTATTAATTAAAATGGGACATAAAATGAGTGATAATCTTAATATTTAACAAAGAGTCCGGATACAACATGGAAACATAATGTCAATATGGGAATGTGGTGACAACATTAAACATGACATCATAAACAGAGGTTAAGACTAACCACAAAGATGTCATAACATGTTAAAAAATTTCCCATAGTGGATTTTTTTTAATATTTAATACCATAAATTATTTCACATAAGATTAAAATATTACCAAATTTATTATAGCAATATATAATTTTAGGTTCACCCATCACATTCTTGTCATGTACATGAAAAAGTGTGCCTCATAGATCATTCAACATAGGATTGTATTTTATTACATTTAATCCCATTATTAAGGATTGTTTAGTAGATACGTGTATGTACCATAGAAAATAATGATATTTATTTCTATGTCATTACCCTTGAGTGGAAATGGTGATGGAATTCACAATACAAAGGTTTGGCATGGAAAAAACATAAGATCGTTTCCGTAGCTTAATGGGGATACACAATAAATCATTGGAGGGATTAATGAGAGTGAAAGGGGAATATCAAGACATTAAAAACATAATGTAAGTAATAGGTATGTGTAATAACATAAAACAATATGAAATATTAGGAGTCAAAATGCATAAGATAAAAATGGTTCTTGAATAAATGTTTGGTATGGAAAATTATAGGATAATTTCGGTAGCATAATGGGGGTACATAATGAATCATGTGCAGGAAAAATGATAATTAAAGGGGTGGATAATTAATAATAAATAATAATCGAATTAAAAAGGATTTATTAAATAATATCATATCAATAGAAATTTAATGTCAAAAGTCTTTATATAGAAAAGGTTCTCAAACAAATATTAGAATGAGAGGATCCCTTACCTTGAGAGGCTGTCTCAAAAATCTTGGGATGAGATTCTTGAGTACATAGGGGAAATATAGGAGGAATATAATGTGGAAAGGGTATAATATATTATTCCTCCAATTCTTCGGAGCGAATAGAAATAGAAGATTTGATGGGTTTATATCAAAAAAGAGAGGGGAAAGATTTACTTTTTTCAAACATAGGTTTTAAACTCTATACAATAAAGTAACGATAACAACAACCCTTCACATTGATTTTCCAATGGTTTCTTCCAAATAGTATTGTTCTTCATTATTTTATAAAGTAATGAACCGATCCCATTAAAATATTACCCATGGTGATGTGTAAGTGAGTAATGTTTAAAAATAATTCATTTATAACCTTAAAAATATAATGTGGGTTTTGGAGGATTCATAAATGGTTTATAAAATTCATAAAATTAACTAAAAAACATTAATTTGAATGGTAAAAATATATTTGATCATGGATACCATTTTTGGAACATATTACCTCACTTTTGGTTCATTATGATGTCATAATACATACTATATATTATATTGTATTTAATAATTACTCAAAAATTAGGCTATCTCAAAATTGTTTGAAAAATTCACTATTATATAATTTTAACATGATGATTCCATGAAATTAAATTTTTTAAATAAAATACCAGTTTATTGAAAAATACTAGTTTCTTTTAAAATATCATTTCCCTGGCCCTTATAAAAATTACATTTTCACTTCATAAAATTATATAGTAATTTATTTTTAAAAAATACTCTTTAATTACAAAATTTTGTTAAAATGTAATTTATTTAAAAAACTTGTTAATTCATAAAAAATAATTTCTTAATTGAAATTTAATATTACCCAAAATTATAATTCCACTTTTTCATATTAATATTTAATTTTTATCAAAATTATTACTTAATAATTTATAAAGTGAAAACATTAAAGAATAAATATAATAATCTGTTTATTGGAAAGAAAATATATATATATATTTATACTATTAGGGATTAGATACAAAACCCCATATTACACATGTGAACTTCTTAAGGGTAAGTTTTGTGATGGTGAGATTCTCATGGGGTGGTTTGGCGAACATAGTATAGGACGTGATCTAGTTAGGATTGAACTTCTCTCATAATGAGTTTTTTCCAGGATTTAGTTATTGGATCTCATATTGGTCTTGATCAAGGTAGGATAAAAGATATTCAATCTACCTTGGAATTTATAAAAAATGGAATCCATTGGGTATGATCCTACTTTTTGATTTCATCACTTCTTCAGCTATTTTTAATATGACTTTATCATTACCCTTAATATATACTACTAATATAACCACCATTCAACAAAAATATGATCAAAAATTTGTTATTAATAATGTTATTTTAAATCTAGTAGGATATACCTTATAATGGTACAATATCACCAAATTATTTCATATATTTTCTATACTTTCATTAAATAAATAAGGCACTTATTTCAATCACAAAGGGAATTTTATTTATAATTGTTAGAGTCATTACATTAGTCCCCCATTCATAATTTCCACCATAAAAATTTTCATTTAATATACTAAAACATATGAGGTTACTTCTGTTTCATTTCCCCTTCCAATTCCCATTTCACTCCCTCAAACATTTGGTTCCATTACAACACTTTCACCAAGTGATTTGTATTGTTTCATAGAACATTGTCTCTATGATTTAAGATCTTTGCAGGTTACTCCATGTATTTATAAGCATTATACAATGGGATCGGCTCAAGATTCAATACATGTGAGGGGTATGGTATGTACTTATTCAAGAGGGATGTGTGGATCATGTCATGTACTTGACATAGGTTAGGTGGGAGTGCTAGTTGATATTATATAGCTCTGATGAAATTGAGGATCTAAAAGGTGTTTATTTATCTTAAACTAATAATTATATTCTTCCCTAACCTCATGAATTTGTTATAATCAAATATATGATGGAACAATTTGTCTCTATACACAAACTCTAGATCACATCAGCAATTGTCTTCATAGTTTATATTTCAACTTTTTTTTGGATTTTATATGACATTGAATGGTTTGAACCTTTTATATCATCTATTATGAGTGATCATTTCCCATAATCCTTCACTCTCCATATTCATCATAGAATATTATATTCTCACACCTCTTCTCATACAAAGCCTCTTATGATTCAATTTTAACTATTCTTTTAGAATGACCATTTGTATGAGAGTGATAAGGAGTGTTTATTCTTAATTATGTATTTAATTATTACTAAAGTCTTATCCAAAATAATGATTTAATCCTCTGATCTTGTTTTTATATAATAGAGAGTGGTACTCCATGATGCCTTACCACTTCCCTTTTGTATATCTTAGTGATTTGGTCAGGATAGAAATTTTCTACGATAGAAATGAGATGTAAAAAACATTGTAAGGTGACGGAATACCACCTATATGTATTTACTAACTTTAGGATTCATGGGGAGTCCTATGAATAAATCCATTGTTATGTTTTCCCATTTCCATATTATAATGGGAAATGTTTCCACCATACACTTATAATTCTTCCATTCGAACATGACTTAAGGGAATACAAGGCATCAATTTAAAAATGTTTCAGTCTGTCTATTCATATTATCCCACAAATTTTTTTAAAATCTATATAAATCATATTGATTCCTAGATAAATAGAGAAGGGTGATCCATGAGAATGATCCAGAATTTAATGCTTCAATATGAGTTTTAATGGGACATACATCTGGTTCCCAACCTTATAAATCCATCTTTATGAAAGTTAAACTCTAGAATATATTTTATTTTCTTCCGTAGTAACTCATTGTCATTATAATACTCCATGATCCTCTTAGTAATCGATGTTTGATAAATTATTTGAGAAACTTAGTATGAATATCCTTTTATTTTTCAATTATCCATCATTTTTCATCTCCAAGGATATCATATCCCATCCAATCCTTGTCCTGGATAGAGTTGTGTGGTACTTTCTACTCATATCATCTACCACTTATGTATAGATAATGTCATAAAATATTTATTTTTAATATCATTATATCAAATCCTATATTATAAGTTGGGTAAGTCTTCTTATGTATCTCTAGTTTTTGGGAGGTGTAGGCTATCACTTTTCTTTTTTTCTTGACTATATAAACCAAGAACGTTTTAAATGAGTCACTATAGATCACAAATCCCTCCCCAATAGTGGGTAATATGAGTGAATTTATAGTTATTACCCTCTTATTCCACTATTTACAACCTTCCTCACACTCATCATTCAAGAAACTCTTGACTCCCTTTCATGTTATATTGGTTAGAGTTCTCGAAAATTGTGATAATTTTCTCAAAAAGCGGCAATAATACCCATATAATCCAAAGAAACAACAGATTCATATCATAGAGATTAGTCTATCCCACCCTTTAATCATCTTCATTTCTAAAGGATCCATAAATTCCCCTTTTCTTGAGATGAAATACCCCAGGAATGTTACTTAGCCAACATAGAACTCACATTTACAATAATTTTCATATATATTTTCTTTCCACAAGGTCCTCAATATAGTTTTCAAATGATTCTCATATTCCTCCTTTCTTTTTTAGTAAATAATATTTTCATCAATAAAGACTTCCAAAAATTTCCCAAGATAATCCCTAAATAATATATTCTTAAAGTCCATGAATATTGTGGGAGCATTGGTGAGTCTAAATGGTATCAATATGAACTCATGGTGATTGTACCTTGTATGAAAATTAGTCTTGGTGATATCCTCACCCTTTACCTTTACTTTATTATATTCTAACTGAAGATCTAGTTTAGAGAAATAATGGGATTCACAAAGATCATTGAATAAGTAAACAATCCATGGTAGAGGATACTTGTTCTTTATGAGTATCTTGTTGATCTCTGAATAATCAATGTAGAAGAACATTAACCTATCTTTCTTCTTGATGAAGATGATTGATGTTGCACATAGTGAAACACATGGGCGTATAAACCACTTCTCCAAATTATCCTATTTTTTCTTCATTAGTAATCATGTTCCAAAATGGAAATTCTATATAGAGTACAAAATATTGAAAAATCCTCATGTATAAGATCAATTTAGAATCTAACCTATCTGCTAGGTGGAAGACCAGAAAATTCTTTAAGAAACATGTCAGTGTATTCTCTCATAGTGTGCATGTCTTTAAGGATGATGTTTTATTTAATCTCAATCATTTGGTCCAGATATGATTTACCAAAAGGGGATAATTTCCTTGCTTGAGATGTTGGTAACAAATAAGATTCATCATACACTTTTCACATGTACAGAACAAAAGCTAAATTTGCAAGATGGAGATTGATTTCCTTGTCTTGGAAATTTATGTTGAATCATTATATGGAAACTCAATCCATTCACAAAATAACATCAAATTTGGTTAAATGTATTATCAAAAGGTTCAATAAGAAGTTCATCCCAAAAAAATTTATATGGGAAAATTTATATACATGGGATTCAATAATTGTCTCATTTTCCATTTACACTGATAATTCCACTTCCATGTTTTACAATTGTGTTTGAATGGTTCTACTAAACATGTGAGATATGAAATAATATGTAGAACCATATTCAAATATTAAATTCTTTATTCATGAATGAATAATGATAATACTTGTTACCAATTCATTTTTGGGATCTATCTCTGTAGTTTTGATAACATAAGCTTGTCCTTTCCCTCTCGGCCTTGGGGGTAACTATCACCCTCCACACTTTTCTTAGTGTGTTGAATCACAAAGTTTCCTTATTCCCTATATTTGAAATATTATTCAATGGGATGAGGTTTTACTAGAGTGTTCCTTTATTCAATCACATTATATGGTTTCTAAAATTAGAAATCTCTAGTTAGGTTTCATTCCTTCCAGTGCATGAAGAATATCGATGTCCCCTTCAGGAAATTTTTTGGGTGATTCCTCCCACAACTCTAAAAGGTGTGATATTGAAATTTCTTTCCACAATTAGATGTATTAATTGTATTGAAATAATTAAAATCTTCTTTTATTATCTAATCCCAATGATACCCTTTAGATTATCTAATATTAGTTTCGACTTTTAGGGAACATCAAACAATTTCCTCATAACAATCAAAGTCCCAAATGGTTAAGGAATTTTGTAGACTCTTCTTTAGTCCACTAAAGAATTCATCAAAATTTCATTTTAGGGTAATGATAATTTTGGAGGAATATTATTAATTTACTATAATTTCTTCCATGTATGGCCTAATATATTCATAATCCTTTTTCATTACTCATAAAAATTCCCTCTCAATTTTAAATCAGTGAGTGTAATGAAAGTATTTATCAAAAACCTTTTTCTATAATTCCTTCCACTTCATCTCATTGATCTCCCCCTTGGGTTTCATATTCATATTCAATGTCCACCATTGATAATATTATCCTTTAATACAATAAAAACCTCTTATTACCTTCTCTTTTTTAGAGAATTGAAGTATGGACAATATCCTTTCAATAGAGTTGATCCATTCTTCCATAATTAAGGGGTTGAAAGATCCACTAAATGTCATAGGCCTTTATCCCATAAAGTTATCAATTTGAAATATATCTTTGTTATGGGGTTCTCACATTCATCATGATTCAGGTTTTAGTTTAAAAATTAGTTCAATTGAGAAAGCATCATCCTGAATTTCATGATTTCTATTCTTATTAGGTTTGGCATCTCATATGGGTAGTCATCACATTGTCCCTCACATTGGTTATTGGTTCAATTTTTTCTATTTCTAGCCATAGACTATAATAAAGGGAAAATTAGGAATTAGTACTATTAAACTATTAATAACATAAGAGATAGACTATAAAAATTAAAGGGATAACTAAAAAATAACATATATTCCTTAACCTATTAATTTCTAGGAATTAATTAAGGTATGCATGATATATTTCCAAATATAAAATAATATTATGATATTTATTCCTTTAATAATAGTTTGTAAAGATATTATGAAATTAGAAAATAATATCCCCTGAGAGTGAAAAACTTGGAGTGAAAAAAGGCTCATTTTCAAGTACCCACTAAGGATCGAGTCCAGCTCAATGTTCCCTTTTCAGTATTATTACCCATAGGTACCTCTATGACTAAGCCCAATACATTTATAGTATCTATAAATGAATTTATTTTCTTGGAAAACGCTTACTATATACTTTACAAAAATTTTGGTATGTTTTATTATTCCTATAATTATCCCAATATCTTTTGCTAGTTTTTCTAATCTTAATCTCAAAAATAACCAGACTTTTCTCTCATACCAACTATGACATTCCATATCTTTAATACACTTTATTTCAAGATTTATTACTTAAATACATATTTAATACAACCTAGAATACCATGAAGCCTGGATTATTTGGGAGGTTAGTTACATATCATATCAACTTCATAAATGGACACAATTACATTATTTAAAACATCCTTAACATGCTATAAAATTAAATTTCTCTTCAATTTTCACGGGATAACCTAGGGACGGACATAAAAATGGGTGAGTTACAAAGCCGAGTAATGGAATAAACAATGAATAAAATGATGAAAGTATTAGATGTTAGTCAATATAAATTGAAATGGTTAATAAAACTGGTGAGATTAATAATCTAGAACAATAAGTCATGATTCAATATGATATCATAAAAGAGACAAGGGAATGTGGTGACAACATTAAATATTCCATCATAAACATATGTCAAGGAAAACTACAAAGACATCATAACATGGTGAAAAAACTCTCATAATGGATTATTTTTACTCCCTAATCCCATAAATGATATCTCATCAGATAAAAACATTACTCAACTCATTGGATCACTTTATAATTCTGGGTGCACTCGTCACTTTCATATCATGTACATGCTTGAGTGTTCCACAAAGATCATTCAACATATGATCATATTTCATTACATTTTGTCCTAGGATTATGTATTTTGGAATAAATACAAGGAAGTACCAAATAAAATAATTATTTCTATGTTTATTTGAGTACCCATGAGTGAAAGTGTTTATGGTATTCACAATACGAAGGTTTGGCATGGAAAAATCAAAGGATAATTTCAGCATCACAACGAGGTTATATAACGAATCGTGAAGGGGTTAATGAGAATAAAATGGGTATATAATCACTTGTAAAACATAATAGTAGTAACAAGGATAGTTAATAACATAATACAACAAGAAAAATTTATAATTAAAAGGAATAATCCAAAAATGGGTTCTTGAATAATAGTTTGGCATGGAAAGTCACTGAATAATTTCAATAGCACAAAGGGTGTACAAAAAGAGTCATGGTAATTAGGGTAAAAGTTTTATATAATTACTTTAAATAATAATTATGGTGGGATATGAGTGTAAAATAATATCCCATAAATATGAATTTATATAGAAAAAGGCATTATATAAAAAGGTGCTTGAATAAAGAGAAGGGGATGATCGCTTACATTGAGACGGAAATTCCAAAAGATTAGGAGAAGCATCATGAGATATTAGGGAACATTTAGAGGTATAAATAGATAAAATGGAGGATTATATTCATCATCCAATGTTTTTTTAGTAGGGAGGAATGTGATCTTGGGTGAGTTTATATTGTAAAAGATAGGGGAGTTCTGTATTATTTTCAATACATAGGTTTTGGACTCCATACAATAATATAGTAAAAACCAAAAAACATTGCATGTTTTTTTACCATGTTTCATGAAAAAGAGAAGTTTTTTCATTATTTTATTAGGCCATGATCCGAGAACATTAAAATAATACAGATGGTGATGTGGAAGTGATCTATGTTTATAAATAATTAATTTTAAAACCTCAAATATAATATAGGTTTTTTCAGATTCGCATACGGTTAAAATTTTAATAAAATAAACTACAAACTACTTATTTTAAAGGATAAAAATATATTTGGTCATTTATACGTTTTATGTCACATATTACACCACTTTTTCATCATTATGATATCATAATACATACTTTATATTTAACCATATTTTATTTTTACCCAGAAATTCGACTATCTTATAAAATTATGAAGGATTCACCGCTTGATTGTTTTGATGTTCTGATTCCAAAAAAAATATTTATTTTATCAATATAATTATATATCTATGATCAATTATACTTTTAAATTGAAATCTCAATTTATTGAAAAATTCTATTTTTCTAAAAATAACAATTTTTTGGCCTTAATAAAATTACATTTTTACTTCATAAAATTATATTATATTTTATATTTAATATATAATATTTAATAATAATTTGTTATAAATTTATCATTTATTGAAATAATTCATGAAATAATCCAAATTAATGTCTTGATTGAAATTAAATATTACCGATAAATATAATTATATTTTTTTGTATTAAAATAAAATTTTTATCAAACTCATTGCTTAATAATTTATAAAGTAAAAAACAATAAGGAGTAAATATAATAATTAATTCAGTGGGAAGATAATATATATATTTGTACCTTTATTGTTGAGATATAAAACCTGTTATTACACCAGTGAATTCCATGAGGGTTAGGTGCACTATAGTGATATTCTCATGGCGTGGTTTGGTGGACATGGTTTGGGTCATGATCCCAATGAGCCAAAACTTCTCTAAAAATCCATTTTTCTCATGATTTATTTATTATATCTTGGTTAGAGCTTGATCAAAGTAATATACTTGATATACTATATTACTTTGATTCTTTGATAAACGGGGCTCGTAGGGTATGATCTGATGGTCAGGGCCATCACTTCATTATTGTTTGTTAATAGGTCTTTGTCATAACACTTAATATATACTAATAATTTGATCAATTTTCAATAGCTACTTATAAAAGGTTATTATGCTTAATATTATTTTTAATATGATCGGATATAAATTATAATAGTCCAATATAATCAAAGTAGTGTATGGTTGTTTATATTTAGATTACTTAAATAAGTCACCAATTTCATTCACAAACGGTATTTTATTTATAAATTTTCAGGTTGTTAACAAACATGAATCTATGTGGTTGTTCCTTGATTATAGGGAAATAAATGTTATTACTATAACACATAAGTATCATCCACATATCATTGATGAATTATTTAATCAACTTCAAAGAAATTAAAAAAATTTAAATATTGAAATTCATTCTAGGTATCATCAATTCCTTGTAAATAAAGAAGGTATTTTAAATAAAAAATATTATATGAGGTATGTTCATTAATATTTAATAGTTATTCTATATGAATTGACTAATGAATCCATTGTTGTTATGGATATGTTAAATATAGTATTCAAATAATATGTTAATAATTTTCCTGTAATATTTATTAATGATAGATTAGTGTACAATAAAATCTTTGAAGATAATGAGAACAAATTGTGAATTGTTCTAGAGAATCTTAGAGAAAAATAGTAACATGAGATATTTATCAAGTGTGAATTCTGGATTCTAAAATTTTATTTTCTTGTCCTTATTATTTTCAAGGATAGAATCTCAATTGATCCTATAAAGACCAAGGAAGTAAAATAATGTCTTACACAAAAATATGACTTAGGTATATAGTTTCCTTGGTTTGAAAGGTTATATTTGTCAATTTGTTTAAGAACATTCCTGATAGGAAAACTCATTATTCAAGTTAATTAATAAAATAATTAATTTTATATGGTAAAATCAATACAACTGATGTTTTGAATAATTAAATAGAATATGGTTCAATTCATTAATATTGATTGTACTATCCTTAAGGGATGTATTCATTATATATAGTTATGTATCAAGGAAAGGACTTGGGTGTTTCCTTATATATAATGATAAATTTATTTCCTAAGAATAAATGAAGTTAAAAAATTATGAATAGAACTATCCAACCCTTGATCTAGATTTCTAAAACATAATATTTTTTTAACAGATATATAGGCATAATCATTAAGGTTAAATATGTGAGATATTCATATATAGTTAGAGTCTAAAATATATATTTTCATTGAAATTTAAGTACATGAGGTGAAAAAAATGTCTCGATCTACTAAGGGATTATGAATGTTAAATAAACTACCACTCAGGGAAGGAAAATAAGGGATCTGATACAGGATGTAATAAATATCATGCATTCTAGACTAAAAAAATGATTTTCAAGGATCCTGTGATTAAGTATTTAAAAAAATTATAAATATTATGATGAGAATTTTCAAAAGAAAATTTAATTCATAATTGATAGGAGATTATAAGACTTTATTTGTGAATATTTTTTTCTCTAACTTTTAATGAGATTATGTTTTCCATCGATACCTGAGCTAAAAAGAGAATTATTAAATGATGCTCATAGATGAATTTTATCTATACACCCTGGTAACGTCAAGATGTATAGGGATCTAAAGGAAAATTTCTGAAGGGATAATATGAAGAGTTAAATTCCAGATTATGTATCAAGAATCTTGGTTTTCAATGGGTAAGGTCCTATAGAAAACATCATAAGGGATACATAAAATTTTACATATTCATATGAATAAATGGGATGATATCTCTATATACTTTGTCACTGTGTTGTAAAATATTCATAAAAATAATAATTCCACATGGGTTATTATTAATCACATTACCAAATCCAAAAATTTTCTCACTAAAATAGATATTTACCTCTTGAGCATCTTACACGGCTCAATATTAATGATTTTTTAAGACTTCATAATGAGACTCTTTTGACTATATATTATTATGATCCATAATTTACATTGATAATCTAGAAAATTACTTAGAAGGATCTTGATGTTAAGCTTCATTTGACCACCACATATCACCCTAAAGCTTATAGACAAACTAAAAGGACTATTTATAAATTTTAAGATATGTTGAGTTCATTCTCACTTGACTTTCAAGGTATGTGGGATCATAATTTACCTTTGGTGGATTTTTACTATAATAATATCCTCCATTAAAATGATCAAATTGTGTTTTATGAAGTATTATATAGAGTTTAATATCATACTCAAACATTTTTAAAGGAATTTATTGAAAGGAATCATACAGTCCCAAAACTTATTAAAGAGATCAGGGTTAAGATAAAGACTATTTAAACCCATATTAAATCATTTCAAAGAATAAAAAAGATATATGTTAATAAATGAAGGAATTATATGTTATTTCTAGTTATAGATCATGTATTCTTGATATTATATATGTGTATCGGTGTTTTAAGCTTCCGTAAGAAAGGGAAACTAAACCCCATTTGTATCATACCTTTTTAAATTCTGTAATGAATTGGAGGTGTGTATTACTGTTAGTGACTTCCAATAAGGCTCTATTATGTGATTTATTATATATTTAATATTTAAGGAATTATATGATATATCCAATGTATATTATCACCTATAAATAAATATAATTGAAATATAATAGATCTTATAGTGAAGAGCCTATCTAGATCCTTTACACTTGAATAACGTGTTGCAGAATATAAATAATTGACTAAAAAAGGTACTTTGGAAAAATTATAAATTTGAGAAAGAAATGTGGAAACATAAGTAAGTTTTGAAAAATAACTACCATCATTTATTTATAAATTAATATATGTGGAAATTTCAAGGATGAACTTTTTTTAGGGAAGAATGTAACACTTAAGATTAAATTATAGTAATTGTTAGTCTTATCATAATGAAACTATAATGAAATTCTCATTTTAATATTTCAATGCATAAAAATTTTAATTTTATAGGATGAATATCGATGTTTAGATTACTATGTAAAAATTGTCCTTGAGTGAATTTATAAAATCTACCCATAAAAATAAAAGTTCATGAACAATTAGAAATATAGAATTTATATAATCCTCATTTTATTTATAAAAATGTGTTATAAAATATATAATTAATCATATATTTAAAAACAAATTTATTTAAATAGAGGCAATATCATTTGGTGGTAAAAGGGTAATATTTCATAAAAATATTTTTATGTGCATTACGATTGTCTATTTTTTTAATAAAATTATTCACTAAGGATAAATTGTGTAAATGAAATTTATATATCATATAACTATAAATGTGAATTTAAATTCATGAAATGATTATTACTTCTATAGATTTATTTTAATGCCATCTTATACTTGAAAAATTCATTTTCCTAAAAACTCATTAGTAATTACAATTTACATGTTTATTTTAAAATTAATTTCTTTCCCAAATATAAATTGAATTTTAAATCATTTACTTCATATTTGAAATCAGTATGTTCAAATTTTATGAGTTGGTTCATTTTATTTTTAGTCATTATTTTTTGAAATCGTAGTAAAATATATCAATTTGGTAAAGGATTAAATAGAATAAACAATACTAAAAATATATATAATAAGGATTCAAAATCATCCATACACTTTCATATATTTCATTATATGAGTTTAATTTTATCACTATCTTCATATATATGTCATGTTTTTTACAATTTTTAATAATGACGTTTATATTATTCTAATAAAGTAAATTTTCAAAAAGTATCTCTCTTGATTTTAATTTCACATATATTTCAACAAATGGATAAAAAGATTTCATGGGAAAATATAAAAGTTTATTTTGAATAGAATTTTTTATTTTTATGATGGTAAATCATTTTTAATTAGTATTGGTGGTATAATTACATTAAATTCTTACACAACATTGATACAACGATGGTCAAGCAGTATAAAAATTAATTTAAATGATTTTGAAAATAGTTGGACTAATATATTTTAATTTAATTATGGATCCAAAATTATTTAATGATTAATAATATTATATTTATTATATTTAAAGATGTTATCTTACAATTAAATTTCTTTTATTAGTTTTTTAAATTAAAAATAGGTTAACAGTTCATAAAATAACTTTAATGGTATTTTATGTTAAATAATATTCTGTTAAATGATTTAAAAATCATAAAAATTTGAAAATAAGACAGGAAGGATGGGATATATTCTAAAATTTCATCCCTTGACCTTTTATTAAACAATATTTACATTGGAATTAAATTTTTAACCCATTAAGAATAAAAAATTTGTTGCAATGGGTAAGAATAAAATTGACTGATGGTAGGGTTAAACAAAAAGGTAAAGCTTAAAATTCCATGTAAACCTATCTAAATTTCACAGGTTAAAGGGATGTAAACATTAACCAATATTATATTTCAATTTTTTCCACATGGTTCCACATTCACCTGAAAAAAAATATTATATTAAAATATTTTAAGTAATTATAAGTGTGTCCTTTCTTTCACTATAAAAGGACACTACCTCTCTTCTATTCTTCACACCACCTTGAGAAAATTAACTTGACAAAACCCTACTAAAATATATCCCCATAATTATTACTTATGTTATATATGTGATTTTATTCTCAAAAAACCATCCCTAGGGTCCTCCAGTGAAGATCTAAAGGTGGTTTTCTTAGATAAGATGAAATCATCTTAACTGACTCTTTTCAAGTTCATTTATTCTTCCACCACCTCTAAATATTATTTTAAAAGCATAAACAAATAACACCAGTATAATTATATTAATATAAATTATATTATATTATTTTTGTTACCCATTTTTATAAACTCATCCATTTAATGGAAACTAGAAACATAGATCGTGTGTACGCGTCGACTACCCTCTCACTAGCTGGTGTATATATTTTTTTAATCCCTGAATAATATCGCTAGTATATATAGATTGATATTAAAAATTAAAATTAAAATTATGATATAATTTCCATTCTGGAATTATAAAATAATACATACATCTTTTATAATAGATCTATTATAAAATGATAATGATACTCATTTTACTTGTGGACTACCACCTCTATAAATATATGTGTTTCGTTTTTCATTATAAAATTACATTGATGGTTATGAAAATTTATATAATAAATAAATATGATATTTGTAACAATAATTTAATTCCCGAGATGATGAAACTATAATCTAAACATAATAATTAGATCTTATTTGAGGGAACATGTATGAGAAAACTAAAAATTTAATGCTTGAGGATTCATTTTACCAATAATTAGTAATGAATTAGTAATAAGAATATATATTAATTAAGATTAATATGAATATAATTCTATTATGAGTAAATAAAAATTTTAAGAATAGTATATAGGTGGTTAGTACATGTTCAACAAAATGTAAGTGCGAGGTAAGGATTCCATTTCAGTTTCCACTTGATTGAGACATATTTTTTATTATGCAACTATATTTTTCTATTGGTGTATATTGTCCCATTGTAATATTTATCATGGATATATATTTATTAATATAATATAATTTTTTGATTCCAATTTATTCTTTCAAGGGGTAAAAATTTAAAAGCTACCAAAGTGGTGTGAATTTATTTTTACAATCTCATTTTTTGGATTGCATATATTTTAATTTAATGAATATTATAATATATCCCACATAAAACCCATATATATTTTTCACCACTAGTTATTTTTGTAATTTCCATATTTTATTTTAATGTTTCCTATATTTGGTACTAGAATAAAAAAAATAAATGTTTAAAATAAAATATGAACTTATTTAACTTTTTGATTAAGAATATTTTTCTTTCATAAAAAGATTTCTCAAGAATTGTTTTACAAAAATCCTTTTTATTTAATTAAATAATTCATTAAGGACACAATATTTCATATTTAACTTTTTTTAAAACGTTCTAAAGGAATCATTCTAATAGGGTCATTTTTTACTTTATTTCTAAAAATTCAAAAAGAATTTATTTTCTTAATGTATACAGAATTAATGGATTTTACCAGTGCCATAACAATTTTATACTATTTAGATTCATGTACAAGTTTCACATAGATCTATAAAGAAAATTATTTAATGAAAACTTTTCATAAATATTTTCTTTCATTTTCTTATATTCTTTAAAAGTATTGATTTAATTATAAAACCTATATTTCTGTAGAATTTATGGTCACATTTTATCTCTTATTAATTTTTTGGTTATTAACTTTCTCAAGAAAAATACACTTTCTTGTGATCATACTTTATCAAAAATTACATTTATCTTCAATATCCATATTCTTTGTATCATATATATACTTATTTTTTAAACTATATAAAATTTTTACTTACAATTTTTTACTATGAAAGTTATTTAATTTACTAGGGAAATATTTATATTCCATTTTCTTTACTCAATAAAGTTATTTATTGATAAGGAATATTTTTTTATGAATTAAATTCATCATTAAATATACAATGAATGAATTGGATATATAGTTATGGGTGGGGTTTATTTATAGATATCCCTTCAATGAATTGACATGTCTCTAGAGTAAAATAAATTTTTTAGGTTTATTAAATTGATTTTTGTAGTGTTAGGACCCAGGTTACACACATTTATACCGAAGAACAGTTAGTTGCGTGACCTCAACCATGCCTCCCCATATGCTAGAGGCTACCATCTAACTATAAGGGTCTGGTATGTATCATGGGGAGACTATACTCTCTTTGTCAAACAAGAATGAAGGAGTAAATAAATAATAGCATCCAAAGATAATAATCATTAATAAGGATAATAAGAAAACCAATAAAGACTAAAATTAAAATATAATACCAAAACATATAAAATTAACATAAAAGAAAGTATTGAATATGACATTCTATATATGTGTCAAGTTCCAAATGAAAACTCAAAAATAAAATAATTATTTAAATCTCTTAAGTGGGTCCTGACATCATTTCTGGTCCCCACATCCATTATCTATCATGAGTTACACTCATCCATATAATATAGGGCTTTTTCACATATCACGTCTGGTGGAAATGAATTCTATTTGAGTACCGCTCAGGAAGCCTGAGTAGGGTGTGAGTAAAACTCATAATTCCATAACCAATGGATTATAAATCAATATATAGTCTATCATAGTGTATGTAGTAGTATAAATAATAAATAATTAATGATAATGTAAAAATGTTTCACATTAAATTATTACATAATCAACCACAAAAGATCATGGGTTCACGATGAAACTCGAACCAATCATACCTGATTCATCCCATGCTAGAGTCTGAACCATACACCATAAGGATCTCATAGATCATTCCTTTATGGGTTTTCGTTATTAATTTAATTCCAATTCCACAATCACATATTGGTGGCTTAGAGTATAAGTCTGGCACCCTGTGGGTATTTTGAGTAGTACTCCCTACCCCACAACTCATTGATCGCATGAGAATACATATATATTTTGGGGTATAGAGCAGTAGTTTGGCCCCCCATGGGTATTTGGATTAGAATTCTCTACCCCAAAAATCATCCTTCACATTATTCATAGAATTCCTAAACCCTGGTTCTACATTCACATCCCATTTATCAACCATATTTATAACCCCTTGTTCAATCAATTTCATAATCGCGTTTATCAATAATATTCATATCATCATTTTTAAACCATGTTTAAGTCCCATTATTCAACCAATTTCATAAACCTAATTTTCAATCATATTCATAAATCATAATTTATTATTTCAAAAAAAATTGAACACCCCATTGATTTCCATCAATTTTGGTCTAAAAATCATCAACGGGTCCAACAGGATTCATGAAAGGGTTTTAAAATCTCAATGGAGTAAATTAATTAAACCAATTTTAAGTAAATGAAATTTATAAATGTAGAAATTACAATTGAATAATTAAATTGACTCACATATAATAAAAAATATGGGAATTTTAAATTATACCACTTTCCTCAAGATTATCAACAAATTTTCTCCAAACCCCAACCCTCAATTTGATGTTGATCGATCAATTTCACAATTGTGAAGAAGATATATGATAAAAAAAACTATCACCAAGATCCAAAGAAACTAGCTTCATCAAAACCTATATCTAAACTCATCACCAATGGATGAAATCATCCCTATAAAATAAAATTGGATAATGGGATAGAGGAAGGAAACAAAATGAGAAGAGATTACATACTAGAAGAGGGGTTGAATCCTTCCATCATATCTTTAATTCTCACCTGAAGGGGTTTTGAAGCTTTGGGATCTTCAAGGGAGCCTGCAAAATCAAAGGATTTCTGGTTAGGTCGATTGGGGATGATTTGTGGTAAATATAATGGGGTTCAAAAATTTTAATAAAATTTGAATGTGGTTAATAATCCATGTAAAATGATTATCTTGGATAAGGTGAACATTTTTCCAAACTGTGTCCCCTAACCGTGTGTCTCTACTTAGGGGGGTCATGATTACTCTTATTTGGGCATGCGGTTTGAAAAACTATGTGCCAACTGTGAAAACCCCCTCTTTCCAAGGGAGAATGGTTTGAGGAGGTAGTTAATGTGTTGTGGTCAAATCATGCACCACCTCATATGGATCCAAAAAGGGGAACAATGTTTCCTAGCGGAATCCATGATGTTTTACCTAACCATGCACCAACCAGGCACAGCCCCATCGGCTTCCAAATTTCACCAAATTCACCCAAAACAACTCCAAATTAAAATACAAGAAAAATATAATCAAGAACGGGTTAAAATAATACCTAAAAACAGGAATGATACATCTATATATAGGTCAACATATTATAATATCCCCACCTTATAACATATTGTCCTCGAGTTATACTCCCAAGTATCTCAAAAACTCTAAACTAAAAAAGATCAGGACACTAAGACCACATATCTTTTTCTCTCTCCCATGTTTCATTCTGAATACATCCATGATTCCATAGAACTTAGACAAATATCATGATCTTTTCCTGAAACACCTTTTATCTATGATCTCCAACATGAATCAGATGGTCCTCAATAGATGCATCATCCATAAGCTCAAAATCATCGTCATCAATTAAATAAGAATGGACGAGGTGATAATCTTGAAGTAAGGACACATAGAAAACATCATTCATACCATTATACCTTTACCGAAGATCCAATAAATATTCCACCTGTATAATTCTTTCCACAATTTAAAATGATCTGGATAACTTTGGCACCAACTTTCTTTACCTTTGAATCCTATGGTGACCCAATCTTGGTTCCACCTAAAGGAATACACGATCACCCAATGTATACTCAAGGGGTCTACAATGTTGATCAGTATACAACTTCTTCCTACTTTGATCCATATCCATAAGTTTGTAAATCCACTTCACTAGCTCTAATGTCTCCTATAAAATACTTGTTCCTAATAACTCAAATTCACCTACCTCCATTCCCATAGATGTGGTATACATGTCCTATCATAAATTTCCTTATATGGATCCACCTGAATAATCACTTAATAACGATTTTTATAGGAGAAATCAATGAGCACCAAGTTTTTCTACAAATACCCACCAAAATTATAGATACATGCATTCATTATGTCCTATATTACATGAATAGTGTTCTTTGATTTCTTGTTTGTCTATGGGTGGAAATCTATACTCAGTAACACCAAGTTACAAAATTCCCTCTGTAATAACATCCCAAAGTATGAATTAAAGCATAATTCAGGGTCTAAAAAGATACTTTATAGAACCCCATGAAAATGGATAGTCTTCTAAAGGAATATATCCCTCAACTGATCAACTGTGAAAGTCTCCTGGGTAGGTAAGAAGTGGGATACATTCATCAATCGGTCCACAATCACCCTTATAGAATCATTATTTTGAGGGATCCTAGGAAGAAGCACCAAAATTTCCATGGTAACATCATCCCACTTCCATTTCGGAAGGGGGAATAACTTTAGAAAATAACCAACTCATTTATTCTTAGAATTAACCTATTGATAGGTGTATCATCTTGTCATAAACCATGCAATCACCCTTTTCGTTCCCAACCACCAATATTATCTCTCCATATCATAGTAAATTTTATTCAAACCAGAATGCACCACCCACTTTGAGGCATGAAACTCCTACAAAATCTCCAAACACACACACACACAGAGATATATATATATATATAGGTTCAAAAACATTTCCATAAACATAGATGATCTCATTCTCATTTATAGTCTAATCAGAATTTCACTCCACACATTCAAGGTTTTCCCTAAAGGATAAACACTCTGGATTATCATACTCCCGCTTCCTAATCCAACTGAGAAGTGTGGACTCAACTAACAAGGATACAAGGTTCATCTACTTCATACTCTCCTGGTCCTCAATATAAATCTCATCCAATAAGTACAACACCTTCCTCTCATAACTGGACTCTTGAACAGCCTGAGTCTATGTTTTCATTCTTAAAGCTTCAACAACACTTTTTATACACACCAATTTATAGTTGATCTAAAAATCAAACGACTACATATACTCAACCCATCTCTACTTCCAAATATTTAAGTATCATTGTGAAAATATATACTTTATGCTTTTTTGGTATTCATACACAGTAAAAAAATTCTAATCATGTAATGATCAAAAACATCAAGGAATAAACCACCAAAACCAGCTTTAGATCATGCATAGAATAATTATCTTCTTGTAGAATCATCTTTTGTGACCTATATGTTATAACTAAATCTTTATTCATCAACACTACTACATGTTTGATCTCATACACATCACAAAACAGGGTATACTTTTCACTCGGATTGGGTAGGATTATGATCATTAATATATTCAAATGCTTCATTAATTCTGGGAAATAATTTCCACATTCTCTAGGAAATTAAAACATAATTAAATTCTTGTTCAAGCATGAAATTGTTTCTTCAATGTGGTAAAATTATTTCAAAAACCATGGATAATAGTTATCTGAACCAAAAGAATAAGGATATCAAAAAAATTCTTTTGTTACTCCTAATAAACAATTACCTGCACCTTATCTGGGTCTATAAAGACACCTTCTTCTAAGAGGATGTGGCCTAAAAATGTTCTATGCTGATGCATAAATTACACTTAGATAGCATTGTATATATCCACATATCTCTAAGTATACTCAGGATGATGCCAAGATGTTTGGCATGATCATCATGAGTCTTGGATTACACAATGATTTCATCCAAAAAAACAACCACAAACTAATCTAGGTATGGGTGAAGGATTTAGTTCATCATGTCCATAAATTTAGTCATAGAATTTTTTATCTCGAATGAAATTGTGATGAACTCATATTGGTTTTACCTACATCTAAAAGTAGTACACGGTATATCAGAAGGCCTAACTCTCAACTGATGATACCCCAACCTCAAGTCAATCTTGGAGAATACACAAGTTCCTCTCAACTTGTTAATGATATCATTGATTTGTAGAAGAGGATATTCATTCTTAACTATCATACATTTCAACATCTAATAATCAACAAAAAAAATCAACATCCCATCATCCTTATTAGAAAACAAAAACCAAATAACCCCAATGTGATGTACTCAGATGAATAAATCCATTATCAAAAAATTATTATAGCTGAGTCATAATCTCCTAATGCTACGTTGTGGATATTATATAAGGTTTCATAGAAATTTTTTCAGCTCCAAGAATTAGATCAATTGTAAACTCAATATCCCTCTCATGTGGAATCCCTAAGAATTCCTCATGAAACATGTCATAGAACTAATCCTTTATGGGTGGAATTACATCATGCCTTAAACCCTCATCATCCAAAAAAATACTTCAAACCTAGTTGGTGAGTTCCGCCAGTTGATGATGTATGGGACATGCATGACCTTTATGGATTTTAAAATCTCCATGATAAACATAATTGTCACCATCAGGAGATGTAAAGGTTTCCCACAAATGAAAAAAATCTATGTGCGATTAGTATGATACCAACTAGTGCATACCAAAAATATGTTTAAAACCTAACATATAATGTATGTAATGACCCTGATAGAAAATAAACTCCACAACCTCAATAGAACTCCCCTTAAATAAACAAATGTACCTCAACCTCCCTACCAACGATGTGTCAATCATCATAACCCCACCCACTAAAACCACCATTAGGAACAAACCATTGACAAGTTGAGAAGATATGAAATAATGTGAGGTTCTTATATAAAATAAATCACTATAAATCATAGAGTTCCTAAGAATATTACCTATGACTATTGATTGTCCAACCTCACTATCAACATGTGCAAGCTGAACTGCATGAAACTATCCTACCCCTCTTCCTAGTGTTATAGTCTGAGTACCAAAAGTTGTACCACTTTGATAATACAAGCACTCTTTCCCTAAAGTACCACATCCTCCACCTAAATATCCACAGACAATAGTACTCCTTCTACTAAACTGTTATTGTGTAGATGACCCCCTTCTATTACTCTAATTCAACCTATCTCATCCATCACAATTGATCTATTTGGGGTTCCTATAGAATCGTTATAGATTCCCCATCTTTCCAAAAGATCATTACTATACTATTGGTCAGGAACATTGGTTATAAATGTTACCCAACATACCACACTAGTGTTAATGTACTCGGTTATTGATCTGAGTAACTAACCCTTCTCCATATCTACTTATTTTTTCATTTCCCTAGTTGCAATTCTCATAGTAACACTTCCTACTCTCATAAGTCATATCTCTAGGTCAACCATTAGAATCTATATGCATTTCACTAGACACCTCCTTTGGGTACCCCATAGAAATGAGATCCAGATTCATCACATCATCAAACTTGTTTTCCAAAAATATCTTAACCTGGGATTTAATCTAACATTTAAGTACATCCTTGAGATGAATTGGTGTAGTAGCCTCATCACATTCTAAAACTTGGAAAATTGTTGAAAATAAATGAATAAAATGGTATTGTACATTTTAGACATACTCCCTTAGGTCATGTTTATAAACACAATATCTCTCTACTTCATTGGCATCTCAAGGTAAATTTTTTCTAATAACGTCTCCTAGAATTCCTTTCATACCTTGTCTTCCAGTAACTCATCATGATTCCTAATATCCCATGAGTGTTTTTCTAATCCACACAATATATAGGAAGCCAATTTGAATCTAATCTCTATAAGATTCTCTAAATTGTCTCGGATCATCTAGGTATAATCAACCCATAACATAGAATCATCAGGTCTACCCTCTCCAGTGAAGGTCAGAGGGTACTTTAATTAGAAATTCGATGTAAACCCAAATATGTTCCACCCAACCCACCCAGGATCTGTTTCCATAAACTGTATAAAATATGCAATGCTCTCATAGAACTACTCTCTCATCCCTTCACCTGGAACTATATGATCTACTAGTTCCACCACTATAGGATCATTTCTAGTTATTTCCTCATGTCATTCTATCAAATAAATCCTCATCGTGAAATGTCTTTAAAGTTTTAAACACATATTGTATAAAAAATAAAACATCATTCTTATATTTATGAAATTGGGATTCACAAAAGGCTATAACAATTCATCCCCCCATACTCTATGACATATTTAAAAATTATCACTATCGCTACCCTTAACCATCACTTTCCAGAGTTGTAACTATCATAGGTTAAGCACTTCCACAATTCAATTTTATAATTAGAAACAAATTTTATTCATTTCAAATTATTACCATCATTTATAATTATTAATTTCTTATTAGGAATCTTTTCATTTAAATTAATCAATATAAGGAAAGCATATTAATTTCTAAAACTTACCCAAAACCTAATTTTCGTTGCATACCTAAAATGATGCATCTAACATGAAATCCTTAGTGCCTATAATGCTGCACGTATACTCAACTCTCTTGCCATACTAGGCCATAAGTAAAATCTATGAATGTAATAACATCACACAACAAGCACATCACCTGAGGTGAAATAACAATCAAATGTAACAACCAAATCAAAAACAACAATCTTGCACTGTGTACTTAGAATATCCCTTATTCAACGGATAGATACTCCCATGAATGAGCTCATGACCAAGGCTTGACTCATCCTATTTGAATTTCCACCTTTCTTAAATTTTATGATATGATCAAAGAAAATAAAACTATTTTGATACCACTTTGTAACATTTCAATCCAAGTTCCACACACCAGTGCCCCCAAACTGATTAGTTACATGACCTATAGCATGCCTCCCCATATTCAAAAGGATTAAAACTAGTAACGGGGGTTTCATATGTATCATGAGTAAACTGTACCCTCTTTATGAAAGCATTACAAAAGTGGAAATAAATAATAATATCCAATTATTTTAATCCCTAATAAATATAATACTAAAATAAATAAAGACCAAAATCACATGACAAGAAAAAACATGGAAAATGAGTATAAACCAAAGTATTAAATATTACTTTAAATATATATGGGATGTGTACAATGAAAACCCAAAAATAAAGACACATTTACATCACCCAACTGGGTCCTAACATCATATATGTCCTCCTCATCAACGCTCAATCCTAAATCCCACTCAGCCATCAAACATAGATCTTTTTTCCTTATCTTTTCCTACAAACATGAAGTCTATTCAGGTACTGATCAAGGAGCCCAAGTAGGGTGTGACAACAAAATAGTCAGTCACCGCGTAGAACATCTAAAGAAATATCTAGTCTATAACAGTGTATGTAGTTCTATAAGAAAAAAAGAATAAATGATAACATAAATAGGTTTCATATTAATTCATTATTTAATCAACCATATAAGATCCCTATTTTATAAAGACAGGTGAACCAATCATACTTGCTTTGTCCCATGTCGGAGTCTAAACCATACACAATAAGGATCTCACAAATCATTCCTTCATCGATTTTAATTATTCAATTAATTATAATTTCACAATCATACATTGGAGGCCTAGATCATTAGTCCAGAACACCATGGGTATTTCGAGTCGTAGTCCCTACCCCATAACTCAGTAACCACATGAAAATACATATATATCTTGGGGGACTAGAAAAAAATATACCACCCTAGGGGTATTTGAAGCAGCAGTCCTTATCTGAAAAATCATTGTTTACATTATTCATAGAATTAAAAAAACCATGGATCCACATTCACAGCTTATTTATCAACCATGTTTGTAACCCATTATTCAACCAATTTCATAATCTCATTTATCGACAATATTTGTAATCTTGTTTATCAAACATGTCTATAACACATTATTCAACCAATTTTACAAACCCAATTATCGACCATATTTAGAAATCAAAATTTATCCTTCTGAAAATATTGAAACACCCCATGGGATTACTCAAGTCTAGTTTCAAAATCATCAATGGTTCCAATGGGGCATGTGAGGGGTTTCACAATCTTAAGGGAATAAATTATTTAAATCAATTTAAGAAAATATGAAATTTCCAAATGTGGAAATTATAATTGCACAATTATATACAAGTATATAAAATGAAGACTATGGGAATTGGTAAGTAGACCACCTACCTCAAGATTATTTATGAACGTTCACAAAACCAAAAGCCCCCAATTTGATGTTGATAACTCAATTACACAACAGATAAGGAGATATGAGATCAAAACCAAGGGCCAAGATCCCTAGAATCTAAATTCAAAAAAACCTGGATCAAAACCCAAAACGAATGGAAGTAATCATCCACCAAAAAGAAGATTGGAATACGGGAGAGATGAAGGACACTAAATACACTGACACGATCAGTAGCAACATCAGCATATTCCACACTTTGTGTGAGGGAAATAAGGTTGTGGAACACCTTGATTCCCTCAATGTCCCTGGTCTGACCCATTTTTTTCATACTGCTATCACCATGAAGCCGGAGGGGGTCAACTTGGTTCGAGGGGATGCCCTTAGCCTCCACTATTTTCGACCTCTATAGGATTTTCATTTTTGGGTGCTTTGGGCCTGTTCTTCATTTGTTGTGCATGCTTTTTTGAATAAATTTAAAGGTTGATGATGATGAAGGACCCCAAATGATAAGAGATTATATGCAATAAGAGGGGTCTATTCCTTCCACTATATATTATATTTACACTATAAGGGGTATGTAGAGCCTCTGGATTCTCCTTGGAGCATCCAAAACTAATGAATTTCAAGTTAGGTTGATCCGAGATGATTTATAGTAAAAATAACAGGGTTTGGTGATTTTAATAAAAATTTTGGGGGGTTTAAAATCCGTTTGGAAGATTTCCTTAGACGAGGCACACAGTATGAAAAAATGTGTGCCAATTTTGAAAACCCCCTCTATATGAGGTTTCATGGTTTGGGGAGGGTGGCTTCATAGTTTTCTCAAGTCATGATCCACCTCCCATGGATCCTAAAAGGAGTGCATGACTTTATAAGAAAAACTACACAGTTTTCCCTATCAATGTGCTAACCATGAACAGTCCCATGGGCTTCCAAATTTCTCCAAATTATCCTAAAATATCCCCATATTAAAACAAAACCAAGATATTTTCAAAATTAGGGTAATATGTTACCTAATAAAAATAATGATACATCTTCAAAAAGGTAGGGATCTTAAAATTCTGGTGTATAACTACCCATAATTGAAATTATCTTGGAATAAAGAATCGATAAAGACATTTTTCATTATGCATTTCCCTTATTATGACTTTAGATATTATTATTCATTGAATTATTAAATTGATATTACCCATGGATTCATTTTCATTCTCTAGTTATTGATGTAATGGAATATGTTTTTAATTATCTACATTTTAATTTTGATTATACCTTATTTACTAATGATAGATTCTACTATAGTCAAACCATACTGAGTGTTTTAGATCATTGTTATTTTCTATTAATTTCCTTTTGATATAAAGAAGTCAAAATTGAATGAGTTTCAAGGATTTGGAATACTTACTTTTACTATTTTTTATATTTAATTTTCAATTTAAAATGGGAATCATGTATGAGTTTGGTTCTTCAAGATGACTAAACTAAACCTTTAATGGTGACATAATCCCTCATAAATTATTCCAATGTAATAAAGTAGACACAAACTCTAGGTTACTAGAGTGGGGGTTGTTGTATCATAACCCTAAATTTTATTAGATCATTTTGTGGTCTAGCTCTCTCTTGAAGTGCCTAATGGATTATGAAGTCAAACTAAGAGGGGTTGAACAAGGTGTATATTTTTTACTCGATTATTATCTTAAAATTTTGAAAATTTTAATTTAAAACTATGTGACCTGTTAGGATGTGAGGATCATGTATATTAAAAAACACATTCATAACACATGAAATTCAGAATATAAATGAAACAAATCACACAATATTTTCACAAGTTTTGGTAAAAAGACTTATTCCTCTTTGAAACTGTTTATTCCCCCAAATTACATATTCTTCAATGTATGTAGGTATTCAAATCAATGTAAATTTCCATTACCATCAAAATTTATTCCCATAATTCTCACACTCTAGATTCCAACAAGATAACATGAGTTCATGCCTATACAAGTGACCCATAAAAGTTCGATTGTGTCTTCTCTAGCTCTAATATACCATTGGAAACTTCCACTTCTCTTCAAATATGATACAATTATACAAAAAATATTTTTGGGATTCTATTATCTTATATACAACCTTGAAATAAAAATATCCTCCACAAAAAAAATAGATCGCCTATTTTGTTCATGTTCTACTTCTATAACATTGGAAACTAATGGTCAATTTCTAGATCTTTCCCATTGTACATTGATCATCAAATGATATATAATTTTCTCAGAAAACCAACTAATCATGTATTGATAACATATGAAACACTACCCATTTTCATTCTCAAACATCACAAAACATTATTCGTGAAAAATATATTGCATGTTCTTTTATCATGCATCAAGAATGTATTATTCAATGAATAGTATTCTCAATATTTTCATTATAATATATTTCACTATGATCTTCTCACCCATATACTTACTCTATATGAAAAATCACACATCCTTTATCCCCATAGACAATGTAATATTATATAATAGTTTTGTAAACCCCTAGCTGGCATATTGCTTCACAGTTTAATTTATACTATATTATGTTTATGCAATCATTAATGAGGTTTTTTATATACTCAATATTAACTTACTTTTTTAGAATTAATGTTTTTGGAAAAAATTCAATGTACTTATGTGATGTTTTCATCATTCATATACACGATTCTCAAGTTCATCGTGTAAATCCGAATAGGGATGCTCTATATTTTCTAGTGAGTAAAAGACTATATATAATGATGTTATTACATATGACTTACCAAATCATAGATTATCTATTCATCAAATATATTATAATATCATGTAATACTAACAATTTATTTATGAAAAAATTTAAGATACCAACCTTTATTTAGATTTATTTTGATTATTCTTAGATACTCTTTTTCCATTGTTTTTTTATACCTTGGTTGGGATTTTATTCAGGCTTGTTTTGGGAAAAATAAGATAAGATTAAAAGCCCTTGAATCTGTGAATGGTTAGAGTATGATAAGGAAAAACTATATGGCTTGACCTAGGAAACTATGAGTTTTGTTCTAGAGAGATAGTTGGTGGTTCACAGTTAGCGCATGGTTTGGCCAAACCATGTGGTCACCCTCCCCAAACCGTGCACCAAGAAACATTGGGGGTTTTGAAGAATGGTACACAAGTTGTTAAAAAAATTCTACTTAGGAGAAACAATGATCCCTTTAATTAGGGACACATGGATAAGGCACATGGTTTGTAAAATTGTTCACCCCTACCAAGGAAATTGTGTGTATGGTATTTAACTCCTCTAAAAATTTTGAACAGTTCCAAAACCTATAGTTTTTGTTCCCTTTCAACCATGCTTGGCCTAAACCTTTTTCTTTTGATTTTGGAGGATCTTTTATGCAATTACAAGGCCCCACAAACCCCTATCTTGATGAATCAGTTATCTAAATTGAGTATTGTATCTTCATGGGAAAGTAATTTCTTCCCCATATGGATTCATATCTCTCCCATATCTATTTCTCAATGGATAAGAATGTTTTTTCCACAATTATTAATGGTTTAAAACTATTTTTAAATTTATTTTACTCATTTTCATCTTTATCTTTGGTATTGGTCTTTTATATTCCACACCCTTGTAGTTTTGATCATTTAACATAAATTAGGGGACTTTAGTTAGGAAAAAATTAGTCAACGACCTTGAGGTAGGTGGTATAATTTAAAATTTTCATAGTCTTGAATATAATTGTGGGTATATAATTGTCCAATTGAAGTTTTAAAATAGTAAAATTTCAATCCAAATTGATTAATTGATTGATTTCCCATGTGATTATGAAATTTATTGATTAATATTTTAAGAAATCGATGCCAAAACACAGGGTCTGATGATATGATTGAAATGATAATATGTAAATTATTCATGGAGGATAAATGGATTTAATAAATGTATTGAATTCTGAAATATAAAAATACTGGATAAATGGGTTGAGAATGTGAACTTGTGAGATTTGATACTTGTGAATGAGTTGTGGGATAGGGACTACAACTTCAAATACCCACAGGGATCCAAACTGTTGCTCTAGTCCCCCATTATATATATGTATTATCACGTCATCACTAAGTTGTGGCACATAGATTGCTACTCCAAATACCTTAGTGGTGCCAGACTGCTACTCTAGGCCTCTATTGTTTGTGTGTGCAATTGAGATTAAATTAATAATTGAAACAATTGATTTAATGAAATGTGATATCCCTTTAGTGTATGGTTAAGAATTAGAGATGGGATGAATTAGGTATTGATGGTTTGCATTTCATAATAATCTTGGGAAATTATTTGGTTGATTAAAGAATAATTTAAAATGAACATTGTTTACATTATCTTTTATACTTTATTATTTTTACAACTTCATACACTATTATAGAATAGATATTGTTTAGATGGTGTTGGTGGTGGACTATTGAGTTATACTCACACCCTAGTCAGGTGGCCAGATCTGTACAAGAATAGACATCATGTTTTTCGGACAAGATAATGGAAATATCCCTAGGTTAGATGTCTGAGTTGGATTATGGGAAACAACATGGATGAGAGAGCCAAACATAATTTTGAGACCCTCTTGGGAGTTTTCAATGTCTTAATTCACGGTTTTCATTTGTAAATTGACACTTATTATGGAATGAAATATTTATTATTTTGGTTTGGATGTTCTTCCCATGTCAGGATATTATCTTGTGATGTTGGTCATTAGTGGTTATGGTATTATTCTATTTAATGTTATTAACTTTTAGATATTGTTTATTTATTTTCATTGTTGTGATTCTCTGATAAAGTGGGTATATTATAAACACATTACATATTAGACCCTCCCTATAAGTTGGCAGCATCTGGCGTATGATGAGGCATCCCTGAGGTCATGTGACTAACTAGCTCAGGGCAACAAAAAGTGGTAACCAGTTAAGGATGTAACAAAGTTTTAACATAGCATCATTTAATTTTAATATTGATTGTATTTGGAAAGAAATTCAAGATACTAGGATGTGTCAGACCTTGGTCATGATTTTGTGCATAAGAGTGGCTAACCCATGTATGTGGGAAACCCAAGTACCTTGGGTGGGATTGATGTTCTTTGTGTTTTCTCTAAATTTTTAATGTTATTTCACCTTAAGTGAATCACTTTTTATGTGATTTTACTGATTAAAGATATTTTACTCATGGCCCAATAGGTAATTAGGGTTTTTTATACATGAATCATTCTAGGCACTCAATATTTATTATGGCATGCATCATTTTTGGCACACACGAAAAATTAGATTTTGGGGTGAGTTGTTTAAATGAAAATGTTTTTCTTTACTTGTGAAATTTAAATTAAAAAGGTTCAAAATATAAAATTAAAAATTTTAAATGATGATAAATTTGGTTAATTATATTCAATAAATGGTTTTCTAAAAAGAAACTTGATTTACAGAAATTTTTACCCTATGTTAACCATGACATAGATGAGGGATGGTAGGGGGTAGTGTTAGTGCCTCAATTTTGACAATGTGGATGGGTATAGGGATGACTTGTTATAGATTTCAATGAATCAATATCATTAAAATTTGTTATTGATGTTTTATGTTTCCTAATATATATTGTTTGGAATTTTAGAGATATGTCTCCATGAAAATGCTTGTTGATAGGATGGGAGGAGTATATGGCCAAAAATGATCCTCTAATAGTAGAAACAGAGACTGATAATTCCGAGTGAAGGATATGTTGAGTAGTTCCTTTAGAAATTTTCTTTTTTTTATATAATTTATTAAGAGAGACTTGGGGTTGTTTGTTTTGAAATATGTCCATCTTGACATAGGAGTTCCCATTTCAGTACCCTCTAAGGGTGGACTTGAAGTAATTGAGTTCGGGATTTGCTCTATCCAGATGATACATAACTATTTAAAGTCTCATTTTGATTATAGAGTCAATATTATAGTGTATATGTTATGTGGTCAAGAAAAGCATTGGGGACAGATAGTTTTTGGATGAGAAGCTACCAAATATAGTGTATAAGGACTTATAGGGGAAGTTATTTGAGAAATGCTTCCCTGATACAATAGAGCCATATAGGGATTATGGGATTATGGAGTTGACCCAGGGGACTATGTATACGATGGACTATGTTGGTCCCTTCACTAATTTTTAGTGCTTTGTCCCAATGATGGTAGGATATGTGGAAACATTGGAAAATAATTTTCAATATGTGAATAAATGAAAGATTAATTCCTATATTAAAATCATTATGTAGAATAGGTTTTATGAGGTAGTAAAGCAGGCTCTCATTTCATAGGGAAACATGAAGGAGGAATCCATTAGAATACAAGAGGTTTCCATTAGGTGACCAAGAGGTACATATTCAGAGTGTATAAAGAGCCACTATGATAATGTCAACTAGAGAAATAATAACACGAGTATCTAGGGGGATCAATTCCTCATATAAAAATAGAATTTATTTTCACTGATGTGGTAAGTCATGTCACATTCATAGATAGTGTCCCTAGCCACTAGTGGAGTGCTGAGATTGTTGTAGGATGGATCACTTGAAAAGGTATTGCAGAAATCCTCGACTGGTGGGGAATGATATAGGGGAAGGAAGATTTAGTGTACTAGAAGGGGGTCTTATACCCCATATCATTATAGAAATTAGATTTCTTTTGATTATAGAGGTCAAGGAAGTAAACATGGTACATCAAGGAAGGGGTTCCCATATTAGTATAGTGGTGAAACTTAGGAGACTTATATAGTTGTATAGTTAATAGGGGTAGGAAAGATTCATGTTTTTTAGACTACACTTGTGGATAGAAACATTTGACCATCGATAGTCATAGGTACTATTCTTGTAGCTTCTACACTTTTTGTGCCTTTTTTGATACAAGAGCCTCTCATTCTTTTATATTTGTACAACTTGTGAATGGTGTGAGATTTTAGATGGAGTTATTGACTAGATTTATGATTATCAACACCACATTTAGTGTTTCATCAAAGGATATTTATTTATTCAAGAGGTGTTCTCTTAAAGTTAGAGAGCATCATTTTTTTGGAATATTTTTATACGTGATAATTAAAGTTTTGACTTGATTTTGGGTATCGATTGGTTAGTATCATACTTAACCCATGTTGATTGTTACCATAGGATAATGACCTTCACATTTCATAATGGTAACAATTATGTTCATCATGGAGAGTGGGATATCTAGGCAGTCCATACATTTCCAATTTAGCAGCAACATGGGGAGCTCACCATCCGGGTTGCAAGTCTTTTATTGAAGGAAGAGGTTATGAAGCATGATGTATTTCCACCCATAGTGTATCGGTTCCAATATTTATTTCTTAAATATTTCATAGGGATACCACATGATAGGGACATTGAGTATACAATTAAGTCCATGCCAAGAGTTAATCCAGTTTATATTCCACCTTAAATAATGGGCCAAACGGTGTTTCCTAAATTTAAGACTTATCTGGAAGAGTTGATGGATAAGGGATTTATCCATCAAGGTATGTCATCTTGAGATTATATGGAATTTTTTTCAAATAAGAATGATTGTAAATTGTTCTTATGTGTTGATTATGATATGTTCAATCGGATGATAGTGAAGAAAAAGTATCATCTTCAGTGTATCAATGAACTTTTTGACCAGTTGAGAGGAGATTGTTTTCTCTAAAAGATTGACTTGAGATCTTGGTGTCATCAACTGAGAGTTAGACCTTCTAGTATACCAAATAATTATTTTAGAATCAGGTATGTATTATATGATTTCTTCATGATGATGTTTGGGCTGATGAACCCTTCAGCTGTTTTATGGACTTAATGAACTAAAAATTCCACCCATACCTGAATCATTTTGTAGTTGTCTTAGTGGATAGAAAATGTGTATACTTCAAGACTCATGATGATCATTCCCAATATCTTTAAATTGTCCTAGGTACACTTAGAGGTAATTAGTTACATGCTAAGCAATCTAAGAATCAGTTTTTGTTTGACTCGATACATTTCTTGGGTCACATATGAGAGGACCAGTTTGGGATATTCTTACCACTAAAAGGGGGGTGAATCAGTGTTGGAGACTTTTTAATCCAATTGAAACTTATTATCACTATACTTATTTTTCCTGTTAGGATATTTATTCTCTTATTCTCTTTTCCTTTTCATATGCAAGTACATAAAAAAGTAAATATATCACATGATATTTTTACATGGTTCACTACTCGATAAGAGAATATACGTTCTTGGTATGGTTTGGAAGAAATAAAATACAACACAGTCCACTAGAAAATAATCCTTTAATGTGGAATAAAATGATTAGTATATAATCATACACTCATGTAGAACTATGAAAACAATCCAATAATGCGTGTTTTATAGCACTTGGATGGATATTTACACTACCTCCTAAGAAAATCCTTTTTACAACACTTGGATAGATTTTTGTACTTCCACCCAAGATAGTATTATCATTAATATAAGTTGGTAACACAATGAAATTCTTCCACCAACTGAGTCATGTTTTATGTAACATTTCGGCTTAATTATTCCACAACAGCATGCAAGAAACTCCCTTTACTTCTTCCTAGAAGTAATTCTGCTAGATGCAAATTCGTCTTCTTCTATCAGTCAAAATAATATGAATGTGGTCGATCGAGGTATTTAATTATCTTTGAACCAATTGATAATCAACTTATATTAATTAATCTCCTCAATTCCACTTCCCTCTTTAATATATGACACAAAAAAATATGTAGCAGCATATTTCAGTGTCTTGTCTCTCATTATTCTTCAATTAAAAACCAAATTTGATGTATTATCTATTTCAAATATTTCTAGGATCAAAAACTCCTTGGAGATTACCAATACAATAATGATCATCTCAACATAGAGTCATCACAATTAATTCATCTTGAATAACAGAATATAGATTGGCCACTCTCATTTTTTTCTTTGACACACAATAGTATTGAATAGTGTAGTAGTGTCTTAATATCCCTTTCTTCTTTACATATCATGACAAGGTTGTAAATAAATATCACGTTTATGCAATATTTCTCCTTTTTTAACTATCCTATATAATTTTCTAACTATCTTTTCATCGAAAATTTCCCTTGAAAATGGTTCCTCTAAACTATTCCTGAGAACTGTGGTGGAAAACAGTGTCCACATACCACCTTGCACTATGTGGTGTAAGTGCTTTGTGGTCGACCGTTGCCTTGGAAACTGCGGATTCTTTGTGGACCAACCCCACTTCGTGGAAGCCTTCTTTTTACAAGCAGATTTTCTTTCTATGGATTGCTTCTTCTTCCATGAACTTCTTTTTCTTTCACAAATTTTCCCTACTTCCACAGAGTGTCTTCTCTTCTATGAATGACTGATTCTTCCCAGACAACCCCTTTTCTCTATCAATTACCTTCATTCCATGGAATCCCCTCACTTTACAGACTAAATATCCTTTGTGAATTCTTTTCTTTTACGAGATATAGAGCCCCACAAGAATCGATATATATCACGGAATTTCTTCTCCAAGAACTACTTTGAACTTCACTGAATTCTTCCCGTAGTGATGATGTTTTCTTATCAAAATCACTCTAACATAATGATGTTATTAGTACCCATTATATTGTAAAATAAATCTTAAAATACCACTATTCTGATTTTCCAAAAATGTCAATGTCGTATAGCCTTCACCGCATATTTTTCAATGCGGTATCTTTTACCTTGCAGACTATAGTTCGCCCAAAAATTTCCTATGTGTATTGTCGCTATGAACTACATCATCCTCTATGAAAACAATCCGCTGTGAATTCTTCTCCTTTCCGGAGGTGAACAAATTATTAAGGAGGATACCCTTTATGGAATCCACAATCACCATCTACATTCTGAAAATGATGAACCTCCCACAAATCTCCAAGCCTTCCACAAAAGAAAAGTCTTATGCATATAGTGAACCTCACATGAATTATTTTCCCTACGCGGTTTATGCGCTATGATTAATGGTCCATATAGAGATGTTATACAGAATCATTCCTTCATCGATTTTTCATTTTCATTACACGTACCTCCTATGTGGTCCGCAAACTTTCCATCATGGTTTGCGAATTTTGGTTCACCAAAATCCTTCCTTTTCCAAAAAACAAACTCCATATTTTTAAGCCCCAAATTTTTGAAAACATTGGAAAATGGTACCTCCAAAAATATCTTCTTTGGAAAGAACACCCATGCTAGTTTCATATCATCTAGCTTATTTGACAATAATCTTCATTCAACATGAACCATATCTATAGTGATATATAGTCATTTATCGGTCACCTTCCACATCATCATATTTATAAAGGAATGTATTATAACTTCCCAATCTTCCAACAACATCATTCTTTCTGATCAAACCTAAATAGGATTTGAAATATATTTTATCCCCCTTTCTTTCATAAGGATTTCATCACAAGTTATCCAAACAACTTATGATATTAATTAAATACAAATTACCAAATAATAATATAATATTACTTGGGTAATTATTCAACCATGACATGACATCCAATTTCATCTAAAGAATCCATAACAATTCTCCAGAAATCACCTTGAAACTCAAAGTCTTCAGATGATGTTTCATGAATTTTCAAGACTCTAATAATTCATCTAGGATCCATTAAATTTATAACCACTTCATCATATATGATTTTTCTTAAATTATAGTGACTTTTGGACTTCATCCAAGCTCTATTATCTTTGGGACTACTTCATCGTATTGATCACAATGATATCTTCTTATCTCATTGAACACTATTAAAACCAAATGAAAATTAGTTGACAATAAATACAATCATACAAAAAGTTCTCTATTCCAAATAATATCAAAATAAGGTGTGTCAGTGGAACCATAAAAGGTGTAAGTAGTGGTTTCTTGGGAGCATCCCAATAATTTTTTTGACATCTATTTCTTTTTGGGCTTGGAAGGTTATTATCATAGGTTCATCTCGGACTTTTACCACTTAAAAGAACCACATTTAGGATTGACCAATAAGGCGATCATGTTTGAATGTTCTAGAGCATGTGATAGTTCATTATTGTAGTGGAAGAAATATTTGAATAAAACGCCAATTTTTATCCTACTCGAGCCAAGTAAGGAGTGTATTGTGTTTTTTAATGCATATGGGATAGTAATGAAAGAATTGTTGACGTATGGAGATCGATTTCTGGAATAAATGTCACAATATTAGTGGTCACATGAATGTAACTACCCAACGCATGACCTTGATTTATTTCGAGTGGCTTTTGTCCTGAAGTGTTAGCTGAGTTTTCTGAAGGGTAAAAAATTTACTGTGTTTAATGACCACCAAATTTTAAAGTATATATTTTTATAGTGATATTTGAATATTCGTAAGTGAGGGTGAGTATATGAAATATTTTTATTTTGATCTAGTGATATACTGAGAAAGGAAATAGTTTTGAAAACACTTTTTGTAGGAAGACACACACTTGGGAATTTTAGGGTTTTTGTTCTGAGTACATGATGATGAACTTGTAGTCAGAGATGCGTATTGTGGTTCGGGATGTCTAAGAGAAGATGAACATCATATTAGTATTAGTTAATTCAACACTAAGATATCAGTCAGGGAGAAGAACTATGATGATCTGAATTATATTTCCTTGAGGGAAATCCATGAAGGCGGGGAGTCACCATCTGATTGGACTATAGATTCAGATGAGATCATCATTGTCTAGAACTATTTTGTTGTGACTACAAGTATGAAAAGTGATTTGATTCATTAGATTAATGCCTCTAAATGGGTGGTGTATCCTAGATTCACAAAAATGTACCCTAACCTATATCGACAATATTGGTGTTCAAGAATGAAAATAGAGATTGCAGGGTTCATGAAATAATGCTAAACTTATAAACATGTGAAGTCCAAGCATCAATGACCTGGTGGTTTAATAAATCCATTTCACATTACATAATGAGAGTTTTATAAGGTTACTATGGATTTTATGGTGGGTATTCAGAGGATTCCCTATTAGGAATGATGTTATTTGGGTATTTATTGACCGACTAATGAAATTAGCACATTTCATTCCAATCTGGGAAACTTTCTCAGTGCTTCAATTGATGGGCTTGTACATTCGAGATATAGTCCATCTACATGAGGGTCACAGAGTATAGTTTTAGACCATGAATCATAATTTACATCATGATTCTATAAAGTCTTCTAAAAAATCACTTTGTATACATGTATATTTGAGTAGGACCTTCCATCTATAGATAGATGGTAAGTTAGAATGAACTATAGAGATATAAGAAGATATTCTATGGGTGTGCCTCCTAGAATTTGGTATGTATTTGGAGGAGAACCTATACCTAATTGAGTTCACCTATAATAACAATTATCAGGTGACAATTAAGATAGCACCATATGATGCAATTTATGGTAGGCCATGTAGATCACCTCTATGCTGAATAGAGGTAGGTGCATCAGAGCTGTTGGAGCTAAGTCTCATATAGGAGACATCGAATCAAGTTCATGTTATTCATAAATGTATGCATATATAATAGAGTAGGCACAATTTTTATAATGATTTATGTAGATAATCCCTCAAGTTTAAAGTGGTTAATCATGTGTTCCATCAGGTGTCACCTAAATTGGGTCACCATGGGATTCCGAGACAGGGAAAGTTAGTGCCTAGGTTTTTAAGTCCTTTTGAAATTATAGATAGAATCTAACATGTGGTTTATTAATTTTCTCTTCCACATAGTCATAGTGCTATGCATGATATTTTTCATGTGTCACAACTTTGGAAGTATCACCCTGACCCTTCTCATGTGATTTATGTTGATGGTGTTGAGATTGAGGTTTATTCATACTTTTAGGAGCATATAATTCATGTTATATATCGTAGTGAGAAATTATTGTGGGGAAAGACTATTTTCATAGTTTAGGTACTATGAAAACAAGGCCATTTTCTAGAAGAAAATGGGAGATGTAATAAGATATGTGGGCTCATGGGCCCAATATTTTTACTGTGTAACATTATAGATACTTGGGAGTATGGATTTTTTATGAGCTATTATAATGTATGAAGAATGTATGATCCTTTCCTTTCTAGATATGTCTCATGAAAATCCTCATATTATCTTTTTCCCTTATTTTGGTGATACCTTGGTTGGGTTTTTATTTGGAGTTTCTTCATGTGAAATTAGATAAGTTTAGAAGAACATAGGGTTTTCACTATTGGTGCACGGTAAGGTAAAACCATATGGATTTCCCCAAAAAACAATGTATCCTATTTTGGAGAGCTAATTGGTGGCACATGATTTGTCCAAATCGTGTGGCCACCCTCCCCAAACCATGCACCACAATATAGTAGGTATTTTCATGGTTGGTGCATGGTTTTTCAAACCGCGCACTACTTTGTATAAATGGTTTTCCCCTAATTAGAGGAACATTGTTTCGGTGCATTATTTTTTTAGTTGTGTTCCCCTACCAAGGGAACTGTTCATGTGGGATTTAACTCCACGAAAAGTTTTAAAAAAAATCACAAACCCCCCTGTTTTTATTCCCTTACACCCCCAGTCATCCTAAACCTATATATTTCGATTTTTGAGGTGAATGGTATGATTATAAGGATTCTATAACCCCTTTATTGAAAAATAAAAGTTCTTATTAAAGGTTCATCTATTCTTTATAAGTAATTTCTTCCTCATTTGGATTATTTTCTCTCACATTGCTCTTTCCCAATGAAGAGGAATGTTATTTCCTCTATTGTCGATGGATTAGATATAGGTTTTAACATATTTTAATCCTTCAGATATTTATCTTAGGTATTAGTCTTAGATATTTCAAAATAGTGTGGTTTTGATCATTCTGCATCAATTTGGGGACTTTAGTTTAGTGAACGTCTATCTACGAACTTGAGGTTGGTGTTATAATAATCAAATCCTATATTCGTGAGTTTAACTGCGTGTGTGTGATTTTTAAATTGTAATTTCCACATAGATAAATTTAATACTAAATGGATTAATTAATTTTTTCCCATGTGATTATGAAATTTATTTATTAATGGGCTATGAAATTCATAGTGACCAATGTGGTGTTCCAACATGATTGAAATTATAATTTATAAATTATACATCATGGACAATTGAATTTATGAAAATTATTGAATAATAAAATATGGAAAAGGTTGATAAATGTGGGGATAATGTGAAACCATGAAATATGATATTTGTGACAAAGTTATGGGGTAGGAACTTCTACTCCAAATACCCACGACATGCCAAACTATTTCTCCAGGTCCCCATTATATATAAGTATTTTCATGTGATCACTAAGTTGTGGGACAGGGATTGCTTATCCAAATACCCAAAGGGTTCTAGATTTCATCTCTAGCCCCCTATTTTTATGTGAAATTGAGATTAAATGAATAATTTAAAACCATAAAATAATGAAATGTGATATCTCATTGGTGCATGGTTTAGACTTTGAAATTGACCAATGCAGGTAATGATGGTTCAGGTGTCATCGTGAACCTGAGAAATTAGGTGTTTGATTAAAGAAAATTTTAAAATAATAATATTCACTTTATCTTTTATAATTTATTCTTAATTAATGTATATACACTATTATAGAATGGTTATTTTTATACACCATTTGTGGTTTCCTACTGAGTTGTACTAACACCCTACTCAGACTGCTAGATCGGAACCCGAATATACTTCATGTTTGTATGACCGGATAAGGGAAAGAACTCTATATTGTATGGTTGAGTTGGGAAATGATAAGGATCATAATTGAGGGAACCCGACATGATGTCGGGACCCTAATGGGTGATTTTAGTGTCTTTATTCTATGTTTTCATTAGTCACATTACACTTATTATGTAATGAAATATTTACTTCTTTGGTTTGGATATTGTTTCTATGTTATGGTATTATCATGTAATGTTAGTCATTAGTTTTTATAGTATTATTATGGTCATTGTTATTAACTTTTTGAAATTTTTTATTTATTTCTATGGTTGTACTTATTTTATAAAGTGGTATAGTCTCTCCACATCACATATTAGACCGTCACTGCTAGTCGGCAGCCTCTTGCATAGGGGAAGGTACTCCTGAGGTCATGTGACCAATAAGATTGGCACACTGACAAGTGTCACTCAGGTTGGGACATTACAAAATAAATTTAATGTGTATATAATAATTAGTGGGTTTTTTAACTATGTTCTGCTTTATATAATGTAAAATGACCATAAAATCTACGCATGAATGCATTGAATCCTTACAAGAAATAAAATCACATTGTGTCTCATGTTTTTTCTCTCCAGAATCTCTCATATTCATGTTTTTTTAATATCTAAAATGGAAATTCCTAAGGTAATTTACTTAAAAAACTCAAGCACCTCTTCATCCTAAGAACAACACCTTTCTCAACCAATTTTCACTGACTTATCTCGCATTCTTCAATTACATGGTTCAATAAATCATTATCAACACCTCGCAAATGTATCACAATCTCTTATTGGAATTCACTCATTAATTAAAATTAAGTTTCATGCTTGTTTCAATCATTTTCATATATCTAAGTCAATAAAACAATAATCTAACACTCCACTCCATCATTGGATATTGTGGCATGAAGAAATTTCAGCCTATGGTAACCCTTCAATAGTTCAAGGTAGATGATCTCATTGATATAGATCCATGAGGTCATATTCAATTAATCAGATGGCTCATGGTCTTTTTATGTCTTTTTAAACATAGATATAGTACCCCAATTAGATGAATTCCATATCGGAAACATTTTATATTCCATCAAGTTAATTTGATGCCCTGCATCATCCACCGCTCTAACTAACATTGAGTTGGCACCCGAACACACCTTCACACACCCATATGGGTAGAGCACATCAGCTTTACCAATTCACACTACCAATATGTATCTTGTGTGAATTATGGGCCTAGTATCCATACCCGTAATTAATCGGACTCACCCATTCCTTCATGAATCCTTGTCTAATACTATGTTGAGATGCCACCATGGATGGTTAGTTGAACCCAATTCTCCACCAATATAGTGGCTACATAGGGTCTATCTTACTAGATAGGTGATTATTGTATTTTTTACTCAATATAGAAATATAAAATATAATAATTCCTAAAAATTCTTAAAAAATAAACCCAGACCATAGGCATAATTAAAGCGTGCTAAAATCTTTTTCTATATTTTTTAATTAGTGAATTTAATCATATAAATTCATAAACTCTTTTTCATCAAATCATCATCAAATTAATGATCATTGAAAAACTATTATTTTATTGAATGCAATATGAAAACTTCTTGAACAATTATCACATATCTTATACATTAGTAATAGATCTATAATCGTCAATATTAAAACATGTTGGATTTTTAATCTTCAAAACATATTGAAAAGAAATTCCACTTCAGCATAACCCCAATAAAGGGAATAGTTTCTTCAGTATCTACCTTTTTATTCTTTACCAATACCCATTTCAGGACTAAACAAAATTTTATCTTCTCCCTCTATTGAAAATAAATTAAATGTCACAAATATTAGAGGATTTTGTCATCTCCCTCATTCAAATATTAATAACAATATCTTATTATCCATTGAAACATAGATCATAAATTTCTTGAGAGAATAATAAAATCAAAATTAACTTAAAAAATATTTAAAATTTACAAATAAAAATTCTAAATGAGTCATAATGAAAATTTAAAAAAATTTAATCCAATTTACCATCAATGCTATCAATTACTCTTCAACATGTGATTCCACTGCCAAAACAATATTTCAGGTGTTATTAAAAATATCTATAACTAATATCTTGCAGTCAACTCAACAAATATATTAAAAATTTCAAGTAAAAGAATTAATTTTCCATTTTTAAACTTATTTTCCCTTTTATCATCAAGTAATATGTCTAAATTTTATAGTTTCTCTTTCGTCATCAAAATAAGTGAATATAATCAACATGTCTCAATGATGAAAAGTTTTAATCTCTATAATTTTAGCATATATTATGATCAAATATATACATTAATAGATCATATATTTATGTGATTTCAAATGAAATATGAATACCAAGTGTCTATTATAGTTTGCTACCACTAAAGTGATGCACTCTATACTTATTCATCATCATTGGATTCTTTAAGAATAAAATTAAAGAATATATTGATGTTAATTAAACTGATGAAATGATGCAATGGGTTTCCTATAGTACTCCCTAATGGATAACATTCTAGCTGTGAGTTGTTCATAAATATTATAAAGTTAGATATCCCCCTAAACACATGAATCACTTTAAATTCCTTACATGAAAAGTAAAAACATTGTATAAATAAGAAAATAGTGGTTTCATCAATACTCCTCATTTAGAGAAATAAGGTTGTGTGTTTCTTCTAAACTTGACTATATTAATAGATGATGTTGGATTCTTCATATTTTATAGAAAAGTAGTTTAATTTTTTTAGTTTTCTCAATATTCATATCCTCTTCCAACTATTATACCTATATGATCAACCATTTTTTATGAACATTCTCAATCTTAATTTTTTTATAGACTCTGTTTTCATAATAATATTTTTTGAACAATAAGCCAAAAGTTCTGTCCCTTTATTATTTAAGAATTATTCTTATCTATGCAGTCATTTAAAACATTTTTAACTGAATTCTCAACCATATTACACCATTCACACAAATACTTAGCATTCATCAAGTTACTATATTTATGTGATCTTACATGTTCCACACCATATATTTCTTTCACTAAATAAATATTATTTATTCAATCCTATACTTATTTTTCTTTGATTCCTAATTTCATAATTTAGTATTGATATTCATAGAAAGTTGAAATTGGTATATTATGTGACATTTCCTACCAAAATAGAAGCTTCTTTCTGTTAGCATGACACCTTTCACATTATTATTCAATAACTTCATGGGAGTTATTTGTTTAATAATCTTCTTATTTTATTCACATCCTAAGGCTGAAATATCATCTTATTTTCTCACCCAATTCCATTTTTTATATTGTCTTCTATTCACATCAAAAAATGATTTGTTCGTGATTGGTACATTCTAATACTCATCAAAACAATGACCACTACTTTTGTAGTGTTCACATAAATATTAAAATTATTCATATATGTTCTTGATAGAATAATTCTTCTTTTTCTGAATTATTATTTTATTGTGTAGGCTCCCTCTATTATTCAAATACGAAATTCTTAAAAATAGGAATTATTTAATTTTTATACAATTACATATTTGTTCTAGAATTTATTACCAAATACCCAAACTTATATAAACATGAAAAGTACCCAAAAAGTCTTGATATATTCTTCTATGACAAAGTTTTACTATCTCTAACACCATAATATTTTTATACAGAATAATTATTCTTTTTATGAATTACTTGGGGAACAATAATTCATATAATACATTACATAAGCCTTTCAATATGGAGTTGATTCCCAGTAATTTTGGTTCGTCAATGTTTTTATAGGTTTAAAGGTTTAATCTAAAAAAGTCATCAAAATAGTATTATTATGTAAGGATTTATCATGAAAAAGTGTTTCCTTTTTCAATATGCATGTAGTATATTTATCCTTAGACAATATCAAGATCGTATTTACACTTATTTGAGTATTTTTTAAAATAGGACTCTTATCATAATTATTCTTAGAAAAACTTCTTGTCTCAATAGCTTGGGAAGTCTCTTCTTGTGTCACTTTTATATTTATTATATTTAGGTCAAGTTCAAGACACATTAAGTCGAGATCAATCGTCTCAACTTCATCTAATTTCAAGATTTCCCCCCATTGAATCATTATCGTATGAATCTAATTTTCATGCACCTTAATTTCCTTTGGTAAAAATTTTGATAGGATCCTTAAATATTTTATATTTAACATTCATATGAGTATATTTAACATTATTATAGGTATTATATAGCTTTTCTAGTGCATGTATAACAACAGTAAAACTCGTTTAATTTATTTTCTTTTTATAAAGAACTCTATTGTGATTTTTCTTTAATCCGTAAAAACATTATATTTCAAATTGTAAGAGATTTTTATTTTTTTTCTTTAACCACGGTGACTCCTTCTTTATAAAAAATCATATTATCTTCCTTAACTATAAAATTTTAATGTTTTTTGTAGTTCTGAGACTTCGTAGACAATTATTCTTCTATTACATCATATTCCTCTTATATTTGTGATTTTTCATTAATAAGTTCCTTCAAAAACTAAACTATATATGTAAACACTTATTTTAAAACATTCTTTATATTCCCTGTAATTTTAGAATTGAATTAATCTTTATCATAGCCTAAACCTGATTCATGAGAATTATAATCAACTTATTTCACTTAACAATTACCAATATTAGTCTCTTGATCTATTAGTTGATCTTAAATTATATTTGATTTATTCTTTAACATCATTTAAATTGTTTTCTAACTATATTTATAATTATTGATTGAAATTTATAATTTTTTTTATCAAGAATAGAATTATGATTTTCCATATAAATCTCTTATGTATCTTCTTCAAATTAAAATTTGGACTTCATATATTTCTGATATAAAAAACTATTAATGTAAAGTAGAACCAACTAGAGGTGGAACCTTCCTTTGATACTAATTGAAATTCTGAGTAGATTTTATAATCACACAAATATGGGGTGAATAGTGCATAATTTGTTTTAATGAATTCATTTATATAATTTTACCCCATTTTAATTAAAAACTCTATCACCTATAAGGATGAGTGTATATTGTATATTCACAATCACATATATACCACATGAAATGCATAAAGTAAATGAAATATAGAACATTGTATTTTTCAAGGATTGTTTCAAATACACACTCCTTGTTTCAAATTATTATTCCCCTAATTTTATATTTCTCTCTATATGTTGGTGGTTACATCTATTAAATGTCTCATTCCCATCAACACTAAATTCCATATTAATACCAAGCTGGAGTTCCACATGAGGTCACAAGTTTCAACCTATATAAGTGATCAACATGGAGTCCCATTATGTCTTATCCTACACCAAACTACCTATAGATATTTATAATTATATTAAAAAAATTTCTACTGATAGGAAAGATATATATTGGCTTTAAATATCATATCCACTATCTTGAGATAAAATATTCCTCCAAAAACAAAATGGATCACATGATGTGATTATGTAAAACATTACGAACTTTGTTAACTGATGGTTAACTACCTAATAATATCCACTATCCACTAATATTCAAATGATCTAGACTTATATAATCATAATGACTATATGAGTATTAATCCCTTTTGAAACACTTACCTTATTCAGTCTCAAACTTCAGTACACATTATACATGAAAAATAAAATTTAATTTCTTTTATCATACCTCATTTATGTAAAATAAAATGCATTGTCATGTTACTTTTTCCCTTAATAGTGTATTTATCTATAATTTTTCTCCCTTTTATACATCCTATTTTTTCAAAAACTCACACTTCCTTTATGCACATAGTCATTGTACTCTTATATAACAACATCATGAAATCATGTCTCATGCATTACTTCAATATTTCATTAACACCATACTAAGTATGTGCAATAATTACTTAGGTTATTCACACAATAAATGTCATTTATTATTCCTGGTAATTCAATCTAATGAAACACCTTCAATTTTTGCATGTGAAATTCTATTCATGGATGTATAATAGTTCATGTAGAGTTCTAAAGATCTTCTTCTAAATTAAAATGAATATTCTATGTATTTTCTCATGAGTATTGGGATTTGATTAAATATTTCCTTCCTTATCACTAACCAAAGCATGGATTCTCAATTCATTATAAACTCATAACCTCACAAAACACTAATAGTTTCCTTTTCAAACAACTCCTAATGTGTAAAACATAGTAAAATTTAATATAACCAAGTTCTTATTCATGTAATCAGGAAGGCCTAAAAATTTTCATTATAAATGCTGGGACCCCTTACATAAAATCAAAACACTATTGTGTCTATATATTCCTTCTCTATAGGATCTCACAAATTCTCATATTTCTCATATCTGAAAATGGTGAGTTCTGGAGGAATTTACAAACAAAAAACCACCACCTCATCACCCTAAGAACACCACTTCTCTCTACCTATGTGCACGAAATTACCTCATGCCATTTAATTATATATTTTATTAAATCACCATCAACACATCAAAAATATATCTTTGTCACTTATTATAATTCCTTCATTCATGAAAATGAAGTTTTATACACTCATTGATCATGATCAGATCTCTAAGTCAACTAAAAATTAATCTCATACTCAAATTGATCATCACACATCATGGAATTAAGAAATTATGGCCCTAAATAGCCCTTTCATGGATCATGGTATAAGACGAAGTTGATGTAAGGGAGATGGATTGGAATGAATAGATCAAAATTCCAATGGTATATGTGTATCTTTTATAAGGTATCTATAGTAACCAGTATAGATGAATCACATATAAAAAACATTTTCCCCTTCCTGGTCGTTAATAAGATATCCCACTTTATCCACCACTCGAGCCTACACCTCAGTCAGAACTTGGGAATATCTTCACACACACATATTGGTCGAGCATAAAGGATTTCCCTTTGTGTTCCACATGTTCACATCTCATGCGAACTATTCACCCATTATGTATGACTAGGTGGAAATGTCATCACTTATTCCAATGTGCAGGCTTTCACATCATTATGCTCAACTACCACCATGGCTAGCTAGATAGGCCATGTTTCCAACCTTATCAATAGTTTTATCAGGTCCCTTTTTCGGGTTGGGTGGTTTAAATAATTTTTAATCAATATTTAAATAAACCATGTGATAATTCCAAAATAGTACTAAAAAATAAACCAAGTCCATAGATAGAATTAAATACTTCTCAAAGATCTTTCTATATTTTTTAGTCAAGAAATTTAATCATATAGATTCCAAAACAATTTTTCCTCAAATATTAAAAAAATTTATGATCATTAAAATATATTCATTTTTTGCAAAAATTGTGAAAACCCCACACAAAAATTAAAACATGTCATAGACATTAAGAATAGATCTACAATTATAATAATTAAAATAAACTGAATTTGTTACCTTAACAACTTATTAAAACAAATAAATTTCATTACAACATTAGTGAACCACTTAGGTCCTTCAATATATCCCTTTGTATTTGTTTTCAATATCCATTTAATTTCTAAATTAAATGCTATATTCCCCTATTTATTATAATAAATAAAAATTAAAAAATATTAGAGTATTTTATCATCTCCATCATTTCTATTTTATGAAAAACAATCTTATTATCTTTGGAAACTTAAATATTGATTCTCTTGAGAGAATGGTGGAATCATGGCTAAATTATAAAAGATATAAAATTAACTAAATCCAATTACATGTGAGTCATCCAAAATGTAGAAAAGTGGAGTGATCAATTGTACCATCAATCCTATAAATTACTCTTGATCATGTTATTCAAACACCAAAAAATTATTTTAGTGGTTATACAAAAGATTTTTATTTAATCATCTATAACCATCTCGGAAAACATATTAAAAACATTTAACTGGAAGAATGAATTTCTCCTTTAAAATTATATTTTCAATTTTCCATAAAGTAAAAAGTATCTCACTTTTATATTTGATCATTCAGCATAACAATAAGATAATATAATCAACATACCTAAATGATGACAAGTTTCAATCCCAATAATTTTATCATCTTGAATTATCAAATACATAATTTGGAAGTACGTTAGATATTCATGTGATATCCATAAAAATATTATTTCACGGTGTATTTTATTCTATGATACCCCACAAAAGATACAATTTATACATATTCATCCAGATTTACTTTATTAAATATTAAACTCCAACCATATTTTTATGTTAATTGTTGTTATGATACTATACAACATGATTCAAATTTTACACTAGGATGGATAACTTTTTAGCTATAATATTTCCAACGATTTTCTCAAATTTAGGTCTCCCCCTAAACATATTCATAATATTCAATTCATTTTATAAAAATTTATCACAGTTTATATAAGGAAATAAGGTGGTTAATCAATTCTCCATAGTTAGAGAAACATATATGAGAGTTGTTTTTCATCATGACTATATTCTTATATAAACAAGGAGTATTTATATTTTCTAGAAAAGTTGTTTCTATTTCCTAGAATTTCTCTATCTTTAAAGACTCTTCCAACTATTATATCCATACGATGAATCATTATTTATGAATATAAACAATTTTTATTTTTTGTATGGAATCCTTTTTCACAATAATATTTTAAAAAAGAAGACATATGTGCTTTCCCTTTTTCCTTTAATAATTCTTCTCATCCAATCAGTCATGTAAATGATTTTTTAGCTATATTCCCAAATATATTACACCATTTTCACATATATTTAAAATTCATCATTTTACACTTTTAGGTAATTTTTCAATTTCATCATCAGACATGTATTTCACCAAATAAATCTTATTTAAAATTTTCTATATTTATTCATTATTAGGTTCCAGTTTTCCACCTTTATTACGGATTTTCTTGGACAATTCATAATGATCCATGATGTGACCTTTCCTACAAAAATAGAATCATATCTTCAATAGTGTGACACTATTTAAGTCATTATTTACTAAAATACTGGGAGTTATTTGTTTAACAGTCATTTACTTTGATCGCATCCCAAGGATGACCTATTATCATATTTTCTTACATGATTCCCTTTTTATTTTAGTTTTCCCTTCCCATGAATATATAATTTTTGTTTGATTGGTATATAGTATAACTCATCATGAAAATCACCACTAATATTACATTACTAAAATAAATCTTCTAAGTATTAATATATTTTTTTGATAGACTAATTCCTTTTCTTTATATTATGTTTCTATTTTATTAGTTTCCTATTTTCTTCAATTTTGTTCCCCTAAATATTGGAATTATGTAATTTTTATACAATGAAATAGTATTCCAATAATTTATTTTATTATTCCTAAACAACCAACAACAACATGAGTAATAATAAAATATTAATTTCTTCTTCTGTTATAATTTCTGATGGTCTTTGAAATCATATAGCTTTTCGGACAATATAGTGATTATTTTTTTCTTGGGATATGAATTATTAAGGTACTTATTTACATGAATATTTGGTTATGTATATGATTCTTTAGAATTTTTCTTCATGCATTATTGTCCGGATTTTAAGGCCGAATCTTCCCTAGTCCTCAAAATAGTGTTAGCAATAATAGATTTAGCAGGATAAAGGGTTATATTTTTTAGCGAGCATGAAGTAAATTTTTTCATAGATAATTTCAAGCTCTTCTTCTAACTAGGTTGAGTATTTTCATAAATAGGACACATATCAAAATTATTATAGCAAAAAAAATATTTTCTCAATAGCTTGGGAAGTCTTAGAATGTGTCTCTTCGAGATATGTCATCTTTACTTCTAGTTCAAGACACATTAAGTTGAGATTAATTTTGGAATATTCTACTAATTTCAAAATTCCATCCCATTGAATCTTTATTTTTAAAATCTTATCATCATGATCCACATTTTTCATCAGTAAAAAATTATCTATCTCATTATTTATTTTTACTTTAAATTCTAGCTGATAATCTTTATCATTCATGGATGTATTACGTACCTTTTCTAAAACATGATTAACTTCATTAAATGAAATTTTTTATTAAATAATTTTAACACAAACTTCTTCTCAATTATTCTTCCATTAAAGAAACCTTTTTATCTAAAATATAAAAAAAATTATTATTTCACTTCTTTGTACATGGAAACTCTTTCTTTATATAACACTAAATTCAACTACTTGACTCTATCACGTTTTAAGAGAGTGTTTTATTTTGGAAACTTATTAGAAAATGCTTCTTCTATTTTATAGGATTCCTCATTAAGTAGTGATTTTTGGATAGTAAGTTCCTTTAATTCCCAAAATATACAAGTAACCACTTCACGGGTAACTTTCATGAAATTATTTATTATTTTATAATTAAACCAATCTTCATCAAATATTGAACTTGATTCATCAGAATTGCAATCAACTTATATCACTAAAATATTAACACATTGAGTGGGTTCATCTAGAAGCACATCTCATCAGAACTACATGATCTTTCTCATTTTCCATTGATCTTTAAATGATCTAGAATTATCTCTTTACACTAAAAATTCAGGTATGAGTCCCTTCTAAAAAACTTCACATCATCGGTATCAAATTTCACTGCTCACTTTTCATGAAAAATATATTTTATTTTATTTTTTCATACATCATGCATGTATTATAAAATGCATATCCTTATCAAATTTTTTCTTTAAGTATATTTCACAATGATTCTTCTCACTTTTATAGTTCCCCTTTTTAAAACAATTCACACTTCCTTTATGAAAATATTCATTGTAATGTTATATAATATATTCATGAAATCCGAGCTTTCATATTTCTCCATCGTTTCATTTACATGATATTGTGTGGATGTATATATTACTCTAGTTCTTCATGTAGTTTGTTTTATTCCATCTTAATGGGAAATCATTCTTGTGAAACACCTTCATTTTATACATTTTAAATTAAATTCATTCATGTATAACATTTCGTGCACAATTATCAATCTATTCATGTAAATTATAATTTGGATTCCTTATATTTTCTCACACATATCAGGGTGTGTATAACATAGTTCTTCCTTTGTGCTAACCAAAACATGGATTATTAGTTTATCACAAAGCTGACAATGTAATGTACAAGAATTTACATAAAATTTTTTAAAATTATATGGAATTATTTTGAGACTGCGAAATCTGACGGTGAGTGATTTCAAGGCCTGGATTCTCCAGAATGATCTGTCGAAATATGTTATGTTTAAAATAGCATGTGTGAGTGGTTTTCCTGAAAATGTGGAATAACACTCAAACAGGTTCCTAGATCCGAAATTTGAGGGCACCGGTGCGTTCAAGACAGAGGGTTTATCCTAGGAACGACTAAAATTTAGTCGGTGCAGGCATCCGATGAAAAATCTGAAAATGTAATAACCATAAATAAAATTATTAAATAAAGTTAATTTATTTTTAAATGATTATAACTCATGAACGATGACTCAGATTAAAAATCTAAGACCACAGCTGATCTCATGAGGGTATGCTTTATTAAGTCAGATATTTATATTGTCCAGCGTGGGCCAACTCTGGATGTTAGTTTTTTACCGAAAATAAAACAATTATGTAACAATTATTTTATTATTAAAATCTATAACTTATAAATGGTAACTGGAATTGAAAATATGAGAGTACCTTTGAGTTCATTGAGTCTTTTTTCCCTTAGTCAGAGCCTAACCTCGACTGGCACGGGTCGAGGGTGATTGTTAATAATTTTATAAACTTTTTTTCAGGTACGTTCAGTAAACGCAGGGATAGAGTTTCCAATATTTTGAACCAGTGATCGGATTAAAAATATGAGTGCACTGTTGTCTCCACGGCACTGGGATTCACTTAAGGGAGACTTCACTTCGACCATAGTATGTCAGGAGAAAAAGTTAGATTTTGGACTTTTTAAAAGAATAATAAAATAACCTTGATGTTTTATTTTATTTTTCTTTCTCTTACTCCAATGGAAAAGTGGCAGTGGCGGGAAAAATGATGTGTCAATCCATTAAATGTCTTGACTCCTCAAATCCTTTGTAACCGCGCCGTTGTAATTAGGAAGGTTCCTATTAATTGGACCCACATTAATTCCATGGGTGTTAATCACCTTCCCCCACTCCTATTTATACAGATCTTGGGAAGAGGTATTTTCATGGATTCACCATGTGACGAAGTTATAATAATGTGTCGTGATTCCAATCACTTAGAGGATGGTTATGGTTCTAGTGGGTGGTGACGAGTGACACGGAATCACAAACCAAAGGATGACGTTTGCGTAGAAATGTTGGCGGCTTGTTGTAGGGATGATGAACACCGACCCTTCCTCAATCACGGGCGTTCTCCAATGATCTTAAGGTAGGTATTTTAATTTTGTTATTATTTCAAGTGACTATTGAATCCTTTTTCTTCCCTCATGTTTCGAAGCTAAGGTGGAGGGCGCAAGACAAACGAACATGGCCAAGCCCCTCTTCTGCCTTATTTACTGTTGCTTTCTCTGGGAAAGAGTGCTAGGGCAGAGACACCAGTCGACCACGATGGAGGCAGGGTGCCATCGCATGCCGCCGGAGGAGGTCTTTGAACTAGGTCGTGACGGTGAGTAGAGCGGCCGGCACCAGCTGGCTACGGAGGTGGTGTGGTATGCCATCGTGCACTTCTGGTGGACTAAGGACACGGCTGAAGCTACGACTGGTGAAGAAGGTGGAAGGCTTGATCCAGCAGCGTAAGGACGAGGCAGAGTAGTGCGTTGTCATACACAGGTGAAGGAGATCACGGCTTGAAGTCCTGGAAGGTGGAGAGCAGCGCGGCCAAGCGCCGTGCCAGGTTGATGGACCACCGGTTGGCCGAAACAGGTGACTATTACGCGGTGGGGCACCACCATACTAGCAGGCCAAAACAAAACAGCAACCGTGAGGCCATCAAGAAATTCTAGTCCGCCTTCTAGAAGACCGGGCCAGATGAGGGCCGACCGAGTAGGTTGGACCTGCCCAATGGGCTAGACCAGACCCGCGGACCAGTGGGCCAACGTAGGTGGGCAAATCCCCACCTGACGGGCTGGGCCAACTGCGGCTCGGGCCAACAAACCGAATCAGGCCAACCCCGATGGGATGGAACCAGTAAACCTGGCCGACCCTTAATGGGATGGACCTGAGCAGGGTCAGGTAGACTCTTGGACCTGTTGTGTCAGGCTGGACAGATTGAGTCGGATCAGGCCAAGACCTAATCTGTCCCCAAATAAAGAAGCACTCGTAATTGACGAACCGGGTTTCTGTTCAAAATGTCGTTAGGTGAATTGGGATCCCTTTTGGGAAGTGTTCCCTTTGTCATATTCTGGAAATCCCGACTAAGTCGGGCTAGACCGAGATGCGATCACTCATGTTTCACGGAAAGGGTTGTAACTAGAAGAACGGGCATCCGTTTGATGAAATGTCTGTGATGCAAAAACACTTAGGAAAAGGTAGTACTTTTAGTATACACCACTTGAATTTTGGAGAAAGTTGGATTATTCCCGGGTTGGATCAAATCTGAATCCAACTAGGCTGTTAGAACTAAGACGTTATAAGTCACAGATCAGGCGTCTGATTGACGCGTTGTCTGTCACATTGGAACCCTAATGACGTGGTGGTCCTATGGGATACTTATTCATGGTGATTTGTGGAAGATGATGTATGAACAATGGGTTGACGAGTGATTCTCCCAGAATCAAGCATATTATTGGTGGGAATCCAGTGGCTGACAGTGAGGCGGAGGTTTGAGATAGATCATACGGAGGTTTTTACCGAGAGATCCTATGTGGGTCAGCACCAATTATGTGTGGGTCAAATCTTATGTTGGTATGTGCATATTGATCATGTGTGGGTAAGATTCCATGTGGGTCTTTTCATGGGTTAGTACCTATCGAATCTGGGTGGATCAAATCCTATGTGGATCATTATGGGGGTTAGTACCTATAAATCTTGTGTGGTTTAGACTCCGTATGGTCAGCAGTAGTACCTCTTGATATAATAATATGTTCTAGCATCGCAACTAATCATCTGTACTTCTATACTTAATGGATACCTGGTGTGAGTTGAGTATTTTACCTTCACGGTGTTATCTTCATGCTATTACTTTTGTGGAACTTTTACCTTAGTGGTGTTACCTTCATGGTATTCTTCCCTCATATGTGTCTTACTTTTACCTTTGTGGTGTTACCTTCATGGTGTTACCTGTGGGGTATTTTTACCTTTGTGTTGCTACCTTCATGTTGTTACCTCCATGGCGTTACCTTTGTTTTACGTTTACCTTCGTGGTGTTACCTTTTTGGTACTCTTCCCTCCTGTATGAGATGAGTATATCTTTATAACTAAGGTATATGTTTGGGAGTATTCCTAAGTAGATTTGTTGAATGCTTCTTGATGTTTGGTTGAGGTCTTTCTTTGTGGTTTTTCCTTTTTGGAACTCTGAGAGACCTTCAGGGTTCTCAGGGTCCCTACTGAGTATCATTATACTCAACACTACATGTGCTACATCCACATTTTGTTGTGTCTTGTGCAGACAACAGACAGAGTTGATCGAGTTTGAGGGAGCCCAGACTGGATGGTGCTTGGTGGTGGACCTTTGATGTGATGTGATACAGTGACTATAGATCATGAACTGTACCTACCCATCATGTAGGATCCTCGGTGGACATTCCAGGAGCTGATTTTTATTTTCCAACTGTACTTGTACTTTCTATTTGGGCTTGTATTCCAGCCCCTATTTCATTCAGCACACATTTTACTACTGTAGTTTACTTCTTGGTTTATTCTTTTTTTGTTCTTGGATTTTGTGGTTGTATAGGTTTAAAGACCATTCATTCCCATTTTAGGGATACGCCTTTCTGATTTTAGTTTCCAGCCACAGGCCTATGGAAGGCGGGCGTGGGGTATTCATGACAAAGGCCATGGGGTATGGGTCGTGACAAAGTTTTATAAGAGGAGTCAGTTATACTGAAGAACTAAGACTCTGATATTTTCTATTTGGAAATAGTGTTAAGTGTTATGAGTTTGGTTTTCAGTTTAGGGAATCCAGTTTTGGTGCGGCGGCTGATGAATCCATCCACGAGGACCCTGAATTCTGATTTCTGATGCAGTGCACGAAAACACTGATTGTGTGTGTTTTGAAACGTTTTCCTTATTCTTTCTTTGCGTTAGCTCACCAGGTATAACTTATTAACCCTAGAACACCTATTCCTTATCAGGATTCCATCGTGAAAACAACCAACCATGATTCCCCATAGAGTACATGATGACGGCCCACCGAGCGTTGAGGCTTCTGTGCAGGGCCCACTAACGGTGATAGTACCATCGGGTGGTGCACCAGCAGTACCACCACCCATTGGGAAGAAGTTACCACCAGTCGCACTAGAGGATGGTGCACACTGACTGAGCATGTGGCATGAGTTCCAGCAGTATAGACCTCCGAGGTTTCATGGAGAGATATATTCCCTAGCAGCTAAGGACTAGCTGGAGGCTGTCGCTAGATTTTTCCACCTTGTTGAGACACCAGTTGAGTAGATGGGGATCCTAGCTTCTTTTCATTTCTAGTGTGTGACCATGATTATGGTCCGCAGGGTGAAGAAGCTTCGGTACATGGACCGTTTCCCAAGATGGTGCCTTCGGGTAGTCTTCTAGATATAACACTGCATGTTGGTCAGTAGTTACAACCAACAATACCAGTAGAGAATACAGGTAGGATTAGTAACTTACATGTGTTTTAGAATCAGATACACCTCAGGTTCTAAGGCGATCCTGACTCACAGGAACCTAAGGACTAGCTTGAAGAGGTGGCTGAGTTTCCATCTAGCCAGGGCAACATTCAATCAGATGGTGGTCCTAGTAGAGAGCCTTCTACGTGGCTCAGTAGGATGATGAGAGGGTTTATATTTCCTTGATCTTGAGAAGAGGTGAATTTTCTGTAGACAATATTGAGAACCTTAATCAAATAAGTGGGTCACTTTCCATAAAAAGCTAAAGGGTGAGTGTTTCCTAGGGCTTCTACTGCTTCGGCGAGATGATATGTCAGTAGCTGAGTATTTGTCGAGGCATACAGACTATCCCAAGTACTCGATGAATATAGTACGGTCAGTGTTTTAGGGCTCAGACCTCTGATATAGGAGTGTTTAGGGACATATGATCCATCACTATTCTTCTACGCATTCCTACTTGTGTTAGGGTTCTAAAGAGATCCTTTGTGGTTGAATGTTCTTTGGTTGGGTAGATACAACTAGATAATGTTAGCAGTGTTAAAGAAGGAAATTAATGTCAGTCTCAAGGACTTGGGTATGTAAAATGTTTCTGGAAGAGGAATTGATAGGGATTGATGAATCTGCAGGGAATCAGACATGGAAGTGGAGCTAGGAGAGCAAGATGATGTGGTATACCTTTGGACATGTTACAACCACCACCCCAATATGGTCCCCACATAGATCAGGGAGCTGGAGGACAGGGTAAGGGAGTAACTACAAGCGATAACAGAGTGTCACCCAAGGGATCCATGAATAATTCGAAGTATAGTCTGTGTCTACTACTAGTTTACGTATTAATAGACATAGGTACCAATCATTCCTTCTTGCCATGAATCTTTTTCAATACCCAAATTTTCCAGTTAAACCGAGGACTTGACCCTTACATCGAGAGACACCTTTGGGAGGAGACTCGATAATCACACCTATGCCGATGGTGTGATCTGACACTTGATGCGAGAGTTTCAGTTGGAACCTCTTGGTGAAAGCGTCAAGGGATTACAACGTTAGTTTTGGGATGGACTAGACATCCACAGTTCATACATAGATTGATTGTTTTAGGAAAAAGGATGTAGTATATCTACAACATTGGAATGGGGATCTCCTTGGTCGGAGAAAAGGGAAACCCAGGCAGCGTAGGATAAACTCATTCATAGGAGGGTGCAGTCGATCACTCTTGAGTCGGCCAGCCTTACCCTCATGGCAGCATGAGTTTTGAGTATTTAGTTCCCAATAGTAGTGGTAGAGTGTGGGGACATCTTTCAAAATATTTTTCTAGGATTACCTCCCCAAAGGGAGAGGGACTTCTGCTTTGGCTGGGTACTACCATAGATTTTTACCTGACTTCACCAGGGTAGCAACACCATGGTTATCTTTGACGAAGAATGGGGAGCCTTTCTTGTGGATGGAGAAATGTCATGAGATCTTTCAAGAGCTGAGACAGAGAATGAAGAGTTCCCCCATGTTGAGGCTTCCATGAGAGGGTGTTTGGTATGTAGTATACCACGACGCATCATGGACTATACTAGGTTGTTTCCTAATACAATAATTGGCAGAGATCATCTATTGATCATGGTAGTTGAGACAACATGAGCATAGCTATGCTACCCCTGGCCTGGAGTTAGCAGTAGTGGTCTTTGCACTGAAGATATGGTGACACTACTTGATGGGGGAACAGTTTACTGTTTACTCTAATCACAAAATACCTAGGTATATCTTCTCAAATAAGGACCTGAACCAAAGACAACAATAATGGCTAGAGTTCCTCCAAGACTATGACTTTGATATAGTCTATAATCCTAGGAAGGGGAACGTGGTACCAGATGCACTTAGCAGGAGGTCTGGTCTATAGCTGCTGAGTGAGGCATCAAAGAAACTAGTCACATTGTGGATATACTTTGTGGATAATGTTGGAGTATCTTACCTCCAGTCTATGACTGTCACTCTCCCAATTATTTAGCAAGTTCAGGAGGCACAGTTTAGAAACGTTGGTTGTGGGGCCTTACATGCTCAATTATCCTCAGGACGATCACCTGAAGGATTTTTTGAAGGTGGGGAGCACTTCATTCTCTTCATAGGACACACCATTGTACCAGTGATGCTTCCGGAGGAGGTGTTGAGGGAGTTACATATATCCCCCTTTAATGGTACATCCTGGAGAGGCAAAGATGTACTAGGACCTCTGACATCAGTACTAGTGGCCAGATATGGAGGAAACAATGGAAAAGTTGTGTCATAATGCCTCACTTGTCAGCAAGTGAAGACTGCACAGAGCCGGAGGAAGTCTTTTGCCGAATAGGGATGGAGACACTTAGAGTCCAAGGGGGGAGACCATGTCTTCTTACAGGTATCACCCTGATTATAATTGTGGTGGTTTGGCCGGGGTGACAAGCTATCTCTAAGGTTCATTGGACTTTTCAAGATTCTCAGCAGAGTGGCCAAGGTGGTGTACCATCTACCTCTTCCCCCAAAAATTCACCAGGGGCATAATGGTTTCTATGTGTCATAGTTGAGGAGATATGTGCATGATTCATCGCACGTTATCGACTAGGGAAAGTTGGAATTTGATGATGGGATGACTTTTAAGGAGTTTCCTTTGAAGATAGAGGATCGAAAGGAGGGATTATTTCATAGATGGTAAACCCCTATAGTGAGAGTTAGGTAGTTGGACGAGAAACTCCAGTAGAGAACATGAGAGTGGGACGCTCAGATTCGTGCTCAATACCCTCACTTATTTAATTTACCTTTTTTTGGATTTCAAGGACGTAAAGCCCTAAGGTGGGGATAATTAAATGCCCTATAATTTCCATATGATTTTTTTTAATTATATGGAATTATTTTCATACCGTTAAATCTTACAGTGCGTGATTCCGTGGCCCAGAATCTCCGAAATGATCCATCAAAATATGTTAAGTTTTAAATAGTGGGCATGAGTGGTTTCTATGAAAAAGTGGAATAACTCTTAAATGGGTTCCTGAATAAGAAATATGAGTGCACCATTGCATTCAGGATAGCGGTTTTAACATAGGTGCAACTTAAGTTTAGTTGGTGAAGGCCTCTGATAAGAAAACCTGAAAATGGCATAACCAAAAATAAAAAAAATTAAATAAAGTTATTTAATTTTTCAAAATCTTATAACTCTTGAACGGTGAATTAGATTAAAAATCTGAGACCACCACTTAGCTCGTGAGGGTATTCTTTATTTAGATAGATACTAACATTGGCCGGCATGGTCCAACTATGGAAGTGAGTTTTTGGCCATAAATAAAATAATTAAGTAACAGTTATTTCATTTCTAAAATCCATAACTGATAAACGGTAACTTAGAATGAAAATCCGAGAGTGATGTTGAGTTTTTTGGGACGTGTTTCCCAAAGGCAGAGGAAAACCTTTTCCGGTGTGGGTCAAGGGTGGCTGTTAATAATTTTCTGATCTTTTTTTCAGATACGTTCAATAAACACGCGGGCAGTGTTTTCTATCTTTTTAACTAGTGCTCAGATTAAAAATCTGATGGCACCGTTGAATCCGTGGTGCCAGGATTTTCTTAAAGGTGGCTTCACTTCGGCCATAGTAGGTCAGGAGGAAAAGTTAGATTTTGGAATTTTTAAAATAATAATAAAATAACTTTGTTATTTTATTTTTTTTCTTTCGTTTCCTCAAAAGGACAACTAGCAGTGGCGTGACCAAAAATGTGTCAATCAATTGGATAGATTGACTCCTGAAATCCTTTGTTACAAGGCTATTGGAATTAGGAATGTTCCTATTAAATGGACCCCCATTAATTCCATGGGAGTTACTCACCCTACCCCGATCATATTAATATGAAGATTGGGGAGAGGTATTAGCATGACTTCACCAAGCGATGAAGTTCTGATAAAGTGTCGTGATGCCAATCACATGGAGGATGGAGCTGGTTCCAGCTGGCAGTGATGAGTGAAATTGAATCATGAAATGAAGGATGACATTTGAGAGGCAACATTGGGGGCTTATTGTGGGGATGAAAAACATCGACCCTTCCTCAATCTTGGGAATTCTCCAATGATCTTGAAGTAGTGATTTTTATTTTGTTATAATTTCAAGTGATTGTTGAATCTTTTTCCCTCCCTCATGTTTCCAAGCTAACGCGGAGGGCATGGGCCAAATGAGCATGTTCTGAACCATCCTCTACCTTTTTTACACTTGATTTCTCCATAAAAGACTGCCAGCGTGGTGGAACTGGTTGGCCATGATGGAGGCGGCGCGTCGTCGTGCGCCGTAGGAGGAGGTCGTGGTACTATGATGCGACGGTTAGCAGAGCGGCAGGCACAGGCCGGCCGTAGAGGTGGTGTTGCACGCCATTGAGCACCACCGGTGGGAAAGGGCAGTGGATGGTGAAGAAGAAGTCTAGCTTGAGCCTACCACAGAAGGCAAAGGCGGAGTGGTGTGCCATCGTGCACTGCTGGAGGAGGTTGGGGCTCGAAGTTGCCGCAGGTGGAGAGTGGCGCAGCCCCGCGCCAGGCCGGGTTAGCGAACCCCCATTCGGCCGAAACAGCCGATCGTTACACGGTGGGGCAGTGCCCCACTGGCTAGCCAAAATGGCCCCACACTCATGGGGCCAACTGGAAGGACCAGACCACCTTCTGGAGGACCGGGCTAGACGCAGGTCGGGCTGAACTAGCGGCCCATTGGGCCGGGCCGAACTTGTGGCCTAGTGGGCCAACGCTGGTGGGCCAAACCCCACCCGATGGGTTGGGCCAACTGCAACACGGGCTCATGAACCAAGCTAGGCCAACCCCGATAGGTCAAACCCAAAAAATTGGTCAGAACATTAGCGGGCCAGACCGGAGCATAGTCAGGTGGAACTCGGGACCCATTGCGTCAGGCCGACCTAACCGAGTCGGACTGGGCCAAGACCCAACTAATCCCCAAATAAAGAAACGCTTGTAACTAATGAACTAGGTGTCTGTTGATATGCCTTCAGTGGCGTTGGGATCTCTTTTAGTAAGCAGTCCCTTGGGCATATTCTGGCGGACCCTACCAAGCTGGACTGGACTAAGATGTGATCACCCCCCATTTCATGGAAAGGGGTGTAACTAGTAGACTGGGCGTTCATTTGAAGAACCATCTACAGAGTCAGAACCCTTAGGATGAGAAAGTCCTTTTGGTATACTCCACTTGAGTTTTGGAGAATTTTTGGGTTTGTCCATGTTGGATTGAATCGGAATCCAACCAGGCCATCGTAACTTAAATGCTTATAAGTCACAGACCGGGCGTCTGATTGACGCGATTTTTGTCGCGTTGGAATGCTTATGACATGAAGGACCTTTGGGATAAATCTTATCAGGTATTTGTGGAGCTTGAGGTACGAATGATGGCTTGATGTTCTGTTCTCCCAGAATGAAGCATACTATGAGTGGGAATCCAATGGTTGGCAGTGAGGTGGAGTTTGGAGATAGATCATACAGATGATAGTACTGAGCGATCCTGTGTGGGTCAGCACCAATACTATGTGGGTCATATACTATGTGGGTTATATTTTAGTGATCCTGTCTGGGTCAGCACATATCAATCCTGTGTGGTTCAGACCTTGTGTGGGTCAGCGCTCAATGATCCTGTGTGGGTCAGCACATACCGATCATGTGTGGGTCAGATACTGTGTGGGTCATTACGGGGGTTAGTACCTATCGACTCTGGGTGGGTCGAATCCTGTGTGGATCATTGTTGGGGTTAATACCTATCGATCCTGTGTGGTTCAGACTCCATATGGTCAGTAGTAGTGCCTCATGGCAAAATAAGATGATCTAGTTTCGTGACTAATCATATTACTTCTATACTTCACTAATACCTGGTGTCAGCTAAGTCTTTTACCATTGTGTTGTTATCTTTGGGGTGTTACCTATGTGGTACTTTTACCTTCATTGTGTTACCTTAATGGTATTATTCCTTCACCTGTATGATACTTTTACCTTCATTTTGATACCTTCATGGTGTTACCTTTGGGGTACTTTTACCTTTGTGATGTTACCTTTCTGGTATTCTTTCCTCATGTATGAAATGAGTATATATTGATAACTTAGGTATATTTATGGGAATATACCTAAGTATATTTGTTGACTGATTTATGCTTTGTGGTTGAGGTCTTGCTTTGTGGTTTTTCCTTTGTGGAACTCTGAGAGACCTTTGAGGGTCTCAGGGTCCCTACTGAGTATCGTTATACTCACCCGTGCATGGGCAACACCCCCATCATGTTGTGTCTTTTTAAGACAATGGACAACATTGATTGAGGATGAGGGAGCCAGGACAGGATGGTGCTCAAAAATGGACCTCTGACATGACATGTTTCAGTGACTACTGATCGTGATATGTACCTACCCATCTGGTAGGATCCTCGGTGGACATTCCAGGAGCTGTTTTCCCTTTTCCAGTTTTGCTAGTACTTTCCAGTTGGGATTGTATTCTGGACCCTTTTTCTTTCATCATAGTTTTTACTATAACCGTTTACTTCGAGGTTTCTTCTTATTGTGTTCTTGGATTGTGTGATTGTATAGTTTTAAAGAAAATTCTTTCCCGTTTTAGGGATACGCCTTTCTGGTGCTCGTCTCCAGCCCCTAGCATATGGAAGGTAGGCTTTGGGTCATCACGACACGAGCCCTGGAGGACGGGCTATAACAAATAATCTCACTAAATAGTCATTTTTTCTTCACAAAACAAATTTGAGTGAGGATATTATAAGTGAAGTTTCATGGAACCAAGTTCTTTACCATGTGATTACGACAGCCTATAAAATCTCAACAGGAATGCATGGAATAATTACATGATATCAAAAAACCATTTTATCTTTATTTTTTCTCTCTAGTATATCTAAGAATTAAATGTTTTTATATAACTACATATGGAATATTTTTGACGTGTTTATTGATAAAACTCCACCGTCTTAACACCCTAAGAGTGCAGATTCTCTCCAAATGTGCACACTCTATTAACTCATGTGCTTCTCTTATATGTTTCAGTAAATCATTATAAACACCTCATAGAAATATATTTTCTTTATATTGGAGTTTTATTATTCATGAAAATTAATTTACATTCACTCATTGACCAATTTAGAATATTCAAGTTGATCAAATAGTAGTCTAATACTCGTCTTGATCATCCAGTATTATAGAATAAAGAAATATAGGTATAAATTATCCCTTTAAAGGTTCAAGGTAGAAGATGAAATCGATGTAAATCAAATGGATCAAATTAAATTGATCGGATGTCCAATGTTCCCGAAATATTTTTTAAAAAGAGTTGTATTACACTTCATAAATGAATCCCATATCAGAAATAATTTCACTTTCCGTCTCATTGATAAGGTAGTCTACATCATCCACCACTCAGTCTGGAATCGAGGTAAACACCCATACACTTCTTTACATTCCCCTACTGGAAGATTGCACCTACATTCCCCATGTGTTCCACCTATGTGAATCCTATGGGATTTATGCCCCACTATGAATGACCATGTTCAAGCGCCTTCACCCATTCCTCCATATAATCTCATCCAACACAATGCTCAGCCACCACCATTGATGGCTAGGTAGACTCTATTACCCACCTAAATAGTTATTACATAGGGCCTCTTAGGTTGGATATGGGGTTGGGATATTTTTTACTCAACATAGAAATATATCATATAATATTTCTAAAACAGATCTTAAAAATAAACTATCTCCTTTGGAAAAATAAAATCCCTCTCAAATCTATTTCTATATTTTTTAATCATGAATGTTTTTCAAATAAACTCAAAAACTATTTTTTCTAAAATATTAATCAAACTAATGATCATTAAAAAACCCCATCATTTGTTGAAAACACAATGAAAACTCCAAAAAAAATTATCACATGTATTGGAAATTCATAACAAATTAGAAACCATTACAATTAAGAAACATTAACTTTTTTATCTTCACAACTTATTTAGAAAATATTATACTAAATTAACCTTAATAAATCACTTGGGATCTTTACATCATTCTTTTTATTCCTATTAATTTGTGTCTTTTCATGCCACTGTGGATTATACTATGTCATGGAGATAAATATTTATTTTCCACATTAGAAATCCTATTGGATGGATGCTAGTTAAAATTTGGGGATCCTCCATTGACATCTAAATCAAATCCATTAGGGTTGACCATCCTGATAGGTCACTAACTCATCACACACAATGGTTCTTCTACACACATTTATGTCCCATAGTGGGTGTTCTCTTCTTATACAAGTTTAAACACATTCGAAACCATTAATCTCCCTAAATTAATAACACATGTCTAGAAACTACATTCAATCATCCAACTTCCTCATGTTTGTTGGTTCTACTGTGAGTATTTTCATGAGAGTGAGACTCATTTTTCATCTAATTTTTATTTGTTTTGAATCATTCTGTGGTGTAAGGATTGAGTCCGTGGAATAAATATTCAAAATTTATTTAAAAAATGAATGAAAATTGGAATGATATTCTAAGTTACCATGTCTATACCACAGATTACTTCAAATTATTTTCTTGAGATGCAGGATTCATTTGGAGAAACTTTGGAGTAGTTTTTGTGGGATTATTAGACACCATTTCACTTCAAATTATCCTAAATCTCAAAAATAACTTCAAGCCAATAATCTATAAAACTCAGTCAAAGTATAGGAAAAGGCCTTATTTAATTCATAGACAATAAGAAAATTATGGCCAAATGATATGCACATTTAAGTCTTATTAAAATGATAATTTGTGATGTTTCATCCCCTCCCTCACTTATTCTATGGATATCTATTATCAGAGGGGTGAATGACAACATAAATACCTTTTTGTTTAGTCCATTATAAATTTTAAAAATAGAGGTAAGATAATATAGGGTGATGTAAAAATATATGTGTTTATCATAACAGTGAAGACGTCACTTATTTAGGGGGAATATATTTACATACTGTTTTTAAAATTGTTATGTGGTGAAGTTAATAAGGTTTTGAACTATTCTAACATGTTTAGTGAGAGTACATACATGAAGATGTCATATTAAGGCTTAATTGAATATATTTTACATGAGTTAATGGATGTTTTTCATTTAATAACTTTTTTTCAAGTATTTTTTAGTTTTATAAAGAAGTGGATATAAATAAATTTAATCAAGTACATGGTAATATAATTAAATTTTATGTTTTCCTTAACTGAGATCACTAACATAAGAATATAATTATTGAGAGATGATTCATTTGAAAATGTGTTGAATTTGATAAGTGATTAATCTTAAACCCTGATATTTATGATATATTTCTCGGTGTGTGTGTGTGTGTGTGTGTTATTTCTTTCATATCTTGTGTCCCACACAACACCAAGTTTAAATGAACAACGATCTAAAATTAAAATATTGTTATTTAAGGTTATAGTTATCAATTAACTATTAGATTGAAATGTATGAAAAGGAATAAATAAATTTTAAAAAATTTATGGATTAAAATTTTATCAAATGAATTCATTTGTTATCAATTCATTGAAAATGAAAATAAAAATCATTTGAAAGTAATTGAGATGTTTTTCTAAGAAACTATTTTTATGTAAGTAGTTATTTTTTATATTAAAATTTTTAATTAATTAATATTGTTCAATTAATTTAATGAAATTTATATATTACATATTTAGTAAAAGTTTTCAAAATACTTTTTATACTTTTTATATGAATTATATAATAATTTATATCTAGTTTATGTTTAGAATGTATTTTTCTAAAAAATGGTTCTTTTAACATTTTTCACAATTATTTTAAAATTAATTTTTAACACTTATAAAAAATTAATTGTGAAAAACAGATTCTATATCTGGAATTCGGAGATATGGATTTGGTAAATTTTACCCTTCTATTTTATGTCCTTATAAATAGTAATAGTGGTAAAATTTGTCATCTCGATAAATGGTAAATCAATTAACCTTGGTTAAAACTAAAAATTACGGTTAAAAGTTTTAATATTAATTATTATTGGATGAAGTAACATAAACATTATCACCTTAAAAATATATTTAATTGTTTATAGGACATTTTTTATGAAAATGATCTACATAATATTTAAAGTAAAGAAAAGTACAAAATTACTCTCTCTTAATTTTAAATTACTTTTATGTATTCACATATGGAATAAATCATGTTTTTAAGGAACCATAGTGTTTATTTTGATAATAATAAAATTCTATTCATGATTTTAATTTATTTATCATTTTTAGTAATTATATAATAACCTTAAATGCTTACATAATACCGATAAAGTATTTGTTAAATTAATAAAAAAATGATTTTTAAAATATTAAAATTAATAAAATTTTAGGTGGTAATAGTTTAACTTGAATGTTATTGATGAATATGTCATACTATTGTTATGTAAAAGAATTATATTAATATGTCAACTTTCTTTGTCTTTAGTTTCGAATCAAATGAATGGTTTAAAAATTATATTAATGATATTTTAGGAAAATAATATTTTATTAAATTATTTAAAAATTAGAAAAAACATAAAAGATAAAAATTTTGAAAATTTATGGTCTAAAATTTCATCCATAAGCCATTTATTATCTAATTTTCAACTTATAAGTATAATTATAACTGTTTAACATTGAAAGATCCATTACGACGGTTAAAGATAAAATTTGTTAGTCAATGGGTTAATCATAAGATATGTTTTAAAATGACAAAAAACCTATATAAAATATATTTTTAGATAATATTTCAAATTATACTCAATTTATTTGAATCTATGACCATATTTATAAATTTTTCTTGAGAATCACTTGATTATATTTTAATTTTTTTAGTAATTCAAAGTGATTTCATTCCCTCCCTTATAAAAGGACACCCATAATTTCTCTTATTTACACTAATTTGATCCATATAGCTTAAGAAAAAACAAAACAAAATCCCTTTTATACTTCCCTAGACATTAATTGGAGGTTATTTTCTTCATAAAAGACCATTCCAATGGCCCTTAAAAAAGGATACAAAGGAGGTCTCTTGGAGAAGATGTAATCATCCAACCTGAAATATTTCAAATTATTTATTTTTGTACCACCATTAATTCTATGTTAATCATCATAAAATAATTAATTTGGTATGCTAAATATGCTTAAATGATATTATTAGTATTGTATCTCCATTATCCACCCTATTTACCATTTAATGGTAATTGAAAGTATCATGTGTGTGTACTTATAGATTTCCACCTCTATGTTTCCAAACAATTCATTTCCCATCACAATATTTTATTGATGGGATTAATGTTTTTATATGATATTTATGAAAAAAATAATGATTTTGGAATGAAAATATAATATATATGTTCTTATCTTCCAATATTTTAGAAAACGATATTGTCACTCATGCATGGGTGTAGACTATCATCTCCATGAAGCGATGTAATTCATTTTTCATTTAAATTATAAATATATGGTAATAAGAATGGATTTGATGAATATATATTTTTCTTATATTATAAAAATTATTCTTTAAAGGTGAATTATTTTTTAACATTCTTATGTTCTATGCTTAAAAAAGTGAAACCGGTGTTCATGTGAACGTATGGCCTATGGTCTCCATTAATTGTGTAATTTATTTTTCTAAATCAAAATTTTACTTATGAATATATCTATATATATAATAATAAATATAAATTGTATATATATATCAAAAAAAATATTTTATATTATGAAAACATGATCAACTTATGAGGACCATAACTACCAAATGAAAATTATTTTGAAAAAACAGAACAGTTAACACCCAAAAAAAATTATTTTTATAAATAATTACTCATAAATCGATATTTAAATGTATTCAAGGGATCATATATGATAATATAATTATGTATAATGTTTTTATATATAATTATAATTAATTTAAATATATTATAAATGTGTATAGATAACTTTAAATGAAATTGTAACTTGAGGTAATGGTTTCCTATTATAATCTCATTATTTATAAAGACTATTTATGTTTAAGTTTATAGTAATGAAATTTCATGATATAAATCCCAATAAACTCAATAATTTCTTTCTCCGCTCTTTATCTTTGAATATTTCATGTTTTTCTTTCATTTTATTCTTTTTAAGAACTCAAGATACTGAAATAATGTTTTTAAATAAAATCAACTTTTAGTTTCCCTATTCAGTCAAAAATAAATTTTTCTTCCTTTTATAAGTTTTATAAAATATAATTTAATAATTTTTTAAATATTATCCTTACATTATTTAAAATAAATTTTATCCATCTTTTAATTTTTACAAAAAAAACCAAAAGGAATATTTTTTTTCATTTTTGAAACACGGTTATTTTTATATTTTAAAAAATGGAAAGGAATATTTTTTTTGATATACATAGCATTAATGAAATTTCCTTCCATCATGATTTTTCAGTTCCTTGAATTTTCATTTATAATTTTACAAGTTTCATTTGAAATATAAAAAAAATTCCATAATATTTGGGATATAATTATATTTTAAAGAAGTTATTTCAAAATTAAAAGGTTATTTTCCTCAATAAATATTCAAGATAACGCCTAAATGTATTTTCATCTAATATGGTGTCATTTGACATTAATTATGTTTTTCTAGGGATATTATCCAATGATATCATCCACTTTATTTCATTATATGGATTATGATAATGAAACATTAAGGATGATTTGATGAAACCCATTACCTTCCCATATATTAATTAAGTAATAATGAAACCTTTATGAAAATGATTTCATTTCCATGTGTTATGATATAATGCTATGATGAAACATTTGTGAAAAAAATCCTTTTCTGGGGATATAATACAATAAGTGTTTCTGGAACCCATATATGTGATTTTCAATATGTTATGGTTGGTCCCAAAATTACATATCTGTCTAATTAATTTGATATCGATATATATCTCATGATATATAAAAGGCCAATAATGGGGGTGTGAACTAAATTCAGTAAGGAATTATGTCCACAATGATTGTACTGGGATTAAACCTTGACTGCTATGATGAAAAGGGAAATGAACCCAATCAACTATGATTGTATTGGAAATGATACTTGACTATTATAGAAATGATTTTCAATGCTTATGTATATAGAACAAATCTATGTCTTATGCCAATATTATGCTCCCATGGATCATGTTCTTTGATTCCTTTGTGATTTATGTCTTATGAATTGACAAGATTTATTCTATGAGTCCATATTATGATCTATGATATATAGGGTATATTTTTCTAATGTTAAGATAATGTTTTCCTAAAATTATGCTAATTATTTATTTATTTTATCAATGATGTCTCCCATGTTTACCCTTATTGGGAATTTGATCACGCCCTTTCCTAAGTTTGCTTTCCATAGGTTATAAAGAATGTTTTTAAGTAGAATATTTCTAAAAAGGGTTCTAGTTATGATGAACTAATTGGGATGTTATGTATATATCTTATGAGAATTTTTCTTATTTGTCCATGATTCTAAATATACTCGACCTATTTGATTATAATGAATATAATTTTTTTATGTAATGAATATTCATCTACAAAGATATAATATCTATGTATAAAAAGTATGGGACACTATTGTTGGAATTAGTAGAACGTTTAGTTACCTTTGAAAACTAAGATGATAAAACTTTAGTAAGAACCTTGTGGATAAGTCTACATATATGATAATGTCCAAAATTTTGGGTAATAATCATAGATGACCAAGTTTAAATATATGTTGTCTTAGATTGGAAAGAATGTGTCATGATTTAGAAGTACAATAATTTATTTTTTCATGATTATGTTGCTTCCCACTATGATTATTATTACTCGCACCGTATATTTTGGTTTCATTCAACAGCTGGAACTTGAAGGAATCATGTTAATTCTGAATTTGATAGAAAATTAAATGATTGTCCTCCTAAGAAACCAACAATTATTAAAGATGGAATAAAAAATCCCATTGTTATACTAGTTTAACATTCTCAAACAATAAATCATGTTGATCTTCCAAACTATCAAAGGAGGGAACAACATTCCATTTATTCCTTAATGAGGAAACACCCACCTTATTTTACTGGTTCTATTGATCCATAAGTTGATGAGTAATGTATCAATACAACTAAAAGTGTTTTTCTATTCTCTACTATTTTAATCATGATAAGGTTATTTTAGTAATTTATTATCTTTAAAGTGAACCAAATCAATATTTAAATTTTATTAAGAATATGAGGTAGTGGTGAGATGTTTACTCCATAGAGTGGGATGATTTTAAGATCTTTATTCTGTAAGTACATTCCCCATATTCATTATATAATAATTAAGAAGGAATTCCTTGAGTTAAATAAGAAGGATAATGAATTCCTTAGTACCAATGATTTAAATTTTACAAGACTTGTGAGGTATGATTATGGTTTAATTATCCAACATAAAAGTAAGATTGATTGATTCCTTAATGGAATAAAAAAATCATCAAAGGGTGTTAGACACAATATAATTCAATAACTATGAAGAAACTTTTTAATGTTCTCTCAAGGTGGAAATAGAGATTGGAGTTGCCAATAAATATCATGGTTTTGATAAGAAAATACATTTTTAATTCAAAATAAATTGTAAAAATCATGTAGATAAGAAATTTTTTTTTATACCCAAATTGTGGAAGTAAGCATAGCGAAAATTGTCTTAATAGGGATATTAGATGTTTTATGTGTATAAAGTAAGGTCATCAAGAAATCAAATGCCATATTGATGGGAAGAAGTTAGAAAAATGGAGAAAAGAACCAAATAATGACCGACCCACACTCCAATGTTTCAAATTCATGTTGTATGCTCATTCGTCTAACTATTGCTCAATCTTGAAGGTTAATTATGATGATCTACATCAGTAACCTCTAAATCAAAGAGACAAAGTGGAATCTCATTTTATCACTATTGATAATGTGGAGTAAAATAATGAAGTGTTTAAAGGTACACTTAGCATCCCCTGTATAACTAATAATGTATTATTTGATTTAGGATCTTCCCATTTTATTGTATCAATAGAATTTTCTAAGGCTATCACAGTACCACCTCACCATTTATATGTTGAATTACGATTGAAAACCCCTAATGGTATGATTATCACATCACAATAATATGATTATTAATTTCTTGATGTTAATGGTAATTTGATTCATGTAAATATATTTATTCACTATCTTGTTGAATTTAATGTTATTTTTGGTAGGAATTGGATTTCTTTACAGAAAGCGCACATAAATTTCCAAGGAATGTAAGCCATGTTTGATATTCCAAACCAACCTATGAAATTTTATTCATGTAGAAATAATTATGAAATTACAAGGCAAATTGAATCCATTATATGGGTCTTGATTCTTATTCAAAATCAGATTTTCTCTTAGATTATTCTAGAGAAAATCCACATAGATGATATGCCTATTTTTTTATTATATTGATGTATTTTAAAAATAGTATCCTAATTTTCCACTAAATAATGATGTTGGGTTCCCAGAAAAACTAATACCTGGTCCTATAGCTATCTCAAGGAATCCTTATAAAAAAATCCCAAATTGAGTTGTAGGAATTGAAGAATGAACTCCAGGATAATCTTAAAAAGTGATTTATTTGTCCAAGCTTATCACTTAGGGGTGCACCAGTAATTTTTTTCAAAAATAAGGATGGATCAATAGAACATGATAATAGTTATCGAGAACTTAACATGATTATAATGAGGAAAAAGTATCATCTGCCTTATTTTGGTGACTTGATTGATCAAATATCCAATGATTGATAATTTATGAAGATTGGTATTTGTTATACATATCGTTAATTGAGAGTGAGGAAGGAGGATATACCCAAGATATCATTTTGTGAAAGGTATAAAAACTATGATTATATAGTGAATCTATTTAGTCATAATAGTATCATTAGTCTATTCATGAATTTAATGAATACATTCCTTAGAGATTATCCCAACTAGTTTTGGTAGTTTTTATAGAAATTATTAATATTTATTAAAGGATAATGGGAGACCATTAAGATTATATGAAGACTATACTGAATAAACTAAATAAGGATATTGTTTATTAAAAATTTATTAATTATGAATTTTGGCTACAAAAAGTATCATTTAGGGTCATAAAATATGAACTGATGGTATATTTGTGGGTTCATCAAAGAAGGATGTTATTAAACGTTGGCCTAGACCAACCACTCTGATTGAGATATGTAGTCTTCTAGGTTTGGATAGATATTTTTTATTCTTTGTGGAGAATTTATTATGACTATATATTCCTCTTAGCAAGTTAACTTATAAGGTTTAAAATTTCAATTGGATAAATGAATTTGATAAAAAAAAATTAAAAGAACTATAGAAAGTTTAGTCAGTGCACATGATTTTACACTACACTATAATGGGGAAGGATTTTCAATCAATACTATTTTATGAAGAAGGGATTGGGATATGTTCTAATGTATAATAATATGGTTGTATCTTATTCACCATGATAATTTTGGTTTCATGAGAAAAATTACCCAACTCATGATTTGGAGTTAGTTGTAGTGATTTTTTTATTAAACATTAAGATGCATTATATTTAAGAGAACTATGATATATATATACAGATCATAAAATTTTAAAATATATATTCACTCTAAAATAGATTAATATGTTACAATGAAATCGATTTGATTTTATTAAATATTTTTATTTCTCAATACATTAGCTCCCTAGGAAAGAAAACATTACAGAAAATTATCTATGTTTAAAGGATCATGCTATCATATCTATGATCGGTAAAAAAATTATCCAATATTTCTATATTTACAGGGATGTATCTTGAAATTTTTAATGAAGGGGAGAAATATTACGTTTCTCAAATGAATGTTCAAACATATATCCATATAAATATTAAAGAGTCATAAAAGAAAGATGTAGAGTTTAAAAAAAATAGTGATAAATGTTTCTGCATTTAACCTTGATTTCGAGAAAATGATAATGTTTAGAAACCATGTATGTGTCTCATAAATAGTATATTGGAAGAAGGATCTATTTGTTAAAGATCAAAATTCATCATTAAATATTTATCTTGGTAGTACAAGGATGTATAGATTTCTGAAAGAGTATTTCTTGTGGGACAACATTAAAATATATAATGTAGAGCATGTATCACTATGATTGGTATTTCATCATGTTACGCCTAAGAGAAAAAATTATAATGGTATGTTATAACCATTAACCATACCATAATTCAAATGAGAAAAATCACCATGGATTTTTTCATTAGACTCCAAAAAATGTCTAATGTATGTAACAACCCGAACATTTATAAATAAAATTCCCTTTGTGATTGAATTAAATATTTTCTTATATATTACTGTTAGAGAAAAAAAATGCACTTATTTGGTTTTATTCTATCATATCAAAATTAAAATAAATTTAAGTATCATAACCATTGATTATATAGACTATGAATAGTGATCACATGATTAGAATAAATATTGTATTTTGACAAATCTAATTGACACAGATAGAAGTAGTGATGGCCTCAACTAGTAGAATCATACTCTGTGAAGCCCATTTATTAGATCTTCCCAGGGATATAGAATCACTAGTATTTTCCCCTGACCAATCAAAAACCAAGATCCAATAACTATCTTATGAGTAATACCTTTTATAGGAGAATTCCATGCTCATCGAGATCGTGTCCAAAACCATGTATTTCGAACCACCTCATGAAAATCTCAAAATCACACACCTTACACTAAGAGATTTATTCGAGTGTAATAAAGGGATATGTATCCAAATCCTAATAAGCGTAATATATATATATTATTTTCAATATAATAATGGTAACATTTACTTCCTATCATTATAACTTTATAAATGATTTTCACTTTGATTTGATAAAACACAAATTGTATTTTTAGGTAATATGTGACTTCAATTGAGATATTAATTTTAAAAAATAATGGATTTTAAAAAAATTATAATTTAATAAAACAACATTATCAAATATTTTTCATAAATTATTAATTATTATATAATTTTTAGGAAGTTTAATGTAATTTTAGTAATGGTTCGAAAACAATCAATGTCAAAAAAATCCCAATATTTCTAAATAAATAACGATTCTTATTTTAAAATTAAATATTCACATATTTCTAATATTTTTTTATAAAAAAAATTATTATTTCATGAATCGGAATTTTAAAATTATACAATGGTTAGTTTTTTATAATTTTATAAGATAGCTGAATTTTTTGGTAAAAATTAAATATGTTATAAATATACGATGTGTATTATGACATCATAATGACACAAAAATGATGTAATAAATTATATGAAGGGGATAAACTACCAAATATATGTTTTTCCTATAAAATAATATGATTTTCATGTTATTTTCTTCATTTTATAAATCCTTAATGAATCCTCCAAAACCTATATTTTATTATATGTCTTTAAAATCATTTATTCAATAAAATGACTCACTCTCCCAAAATAAATGGTAATATTCTGATAATTTTGTTCCTTTTACATATAAAATTATTAAAACCAATTGTATTTTGTAGAAACCATGTGCAAACCCATGGTATAGTTTATGGTTTTGATTACTTTATTAGATAGAGTCCAAAACATATATTGAGAACTAATAAAGAACTCCCCTCTCTTTTCCTATATAAACCCACCCAAGATCCCATTACTATTCATTAAAAAACACATATCATGTACTTAGTCTAACCCCCCCCCCCCTCTAGAGTTCTTCCATGGTCCCCCCCCCCCCAAGCTCTCAATAAGCTCCTCTCAAGCATTTGGAATCACCCTCTCAAAGTAAGGGATCCTTTCTCTCACCTCTTTATTCAAGCATCCTCTTCATTTAATGAATTTAATTTACAATTCCTAATGATGGGATATGTCTTTTCACATCGCTCATACTATTAATTTTATTTAAAAATTATAATAGACCCATTTCTTTATCATTAATCAATTTTATTAATCTTTACCTACTTTCGTTGTGATGTCTAAATTTCACTAATATTTTTCCATTACAAAACATTAAAAGTTGAGGCTAAAGCCTCAGTTTATCTATAGAAGGGGCTATAGTATAATTAAAACCTTGAAACTATTAGTATAGTGAGGAATGATCTATTTGGAACACTTATGCATGTACATGATATGAAAGTGAGGGGTGGTCCTGGAATTATATTTTGCTCCAATGCATTGGGTAATGTTTTAGTCTCATGAGACATCATTCAAAGGATTGGTAAGTGAACCTAATACATCATAGTAATTTTCCACCATGTTATTATTTCTTGGTTTTCATCAATGACCAATGTTATAATGTCATGTTTAATGTGGTATCCACTTTCCCATGTTGCCATTATGTCATCATGTTTTATCATGCATTTTTGCTCATCTTTATGATTCTCACCCTTTTTATGTCCCATTTAATTTACTTTCTTTTAAACATAATACTTTCTTCACATTATGATAGGTTTTTTCCCTTGTTGGGATTTGCTAATCCCCCGTTTCTTATGTATTTATCCATGTTATCCCATACATTTTTAATAATGATATAATATTATGAGCATGTTAAGAAAGTTTTCCATAATGGTAATGTACCCCCTATTTTAATTTGTTTTGTAATGTACCTATTTACCCAAATACAATATACTTATTGATATTTTTGGTTGTATTATGTGTATTCATGTGTAAAAAACCATGAATTGTTATGTAATAAAAACAATGTTTTTCATAAAGTCCATAATAGTGTCTTGGTTATAGTTGATCACTTTACAGTTTAGTATAATATATTATTATTATACAATATATTTCTATTTATTGTCATGGAATAATTTAAATTAAGTATTTTTTAAGGTTTCGTTGAGTACCATATTGTGTTTTAATTATTCAGAAACTGAGGTTTACCTCCATGTATTGGTGAAGTCTCCAGTCAGCTCTTGATATAGATTTGAGTTTCAGTGCTACTTGTCATCCTTAGATTGATGGTTACTCTGAATTATCCATTCAAACCCAAGAGTATATTCAAATATCATTTTTATATAATTTAAAGGTGTTTATGATCAATTCATTCCTCTGGTCAATTTTTCATACAATAAGAGTTTTCACTCGAGCATTCAGTTGGACTTCTATGAATCCCTCAATGGAAAGAAAGTGTATAACTTCAACTTGTTGGGATGTAGTTATAGAAATAAATATATTGTTACCTGATCAATATGAGTAAATGGTATGGAATTTTAGAGTCATTAAACATTAGATCAAGGCATCTCAGATTCTATAAAAAGGTTATAATGGTAATCATTGATGAAACATGGAGTTCAATGTTGGTGAGAAGGAATTTTTGTGAATTTATCAATATAATAAGTTTGTGAGTTTTATAAATAAGTCAAAGATTATCACTTGGAATATTTTCCCCTTTGATATTGTTGATCTATTATGTATGGTATCTTATCTCTTAGCGCTTCCACCATACCTCTCTAAAGTTTATGAAGTGTTCCATGTATATTCTCTAAGGAAGTACATACATGATCCTTCACATGTGAAAAACTCAGAGGTCATACCAAATGTTAATGATATATATTAAAAAGAAAAATCTAAATAAAACTTGTATTATTGAAATATATTGCTACAGAACAAGACTACTCACCTTGTAAATTTTCTTTGGATGAATCATACATTTAAAGAATCTAATTGGGAACCCACATATCTAATGAATCAAAAGTATCCACATTTGATTGTATAATAGTGATTTAGTTTAAAGTGATAAATTAATTTTAAAGGTTCTATAATGAAAAACCTTAAAGTTTTATGATATAATTCTCTATCTTATATATATACATGATTTCTTTAATATCATACATTACATGTAATACTTCATTTAAATAAACCACGATATACTATTAAAATATTATTATTTATTGTGATAAGTATCACCTGACCATTGTATTGGAAGGTATGAATAAGAATAACTAAATTGTGAAAATTTTATGGTTTAAACATGTATATAATTAAGTCATGGGCAATCAGTTCATTAGAAATTAAAATAAAAAATATTTAAAAATAAATGAGATGTTTTTATGAACAACTATTTTTATGTATGCATTGTTCTTCTATATAAATATATTAAATAAAACACAGTTGGTGAATTATTTTAATAAAATTTATACATTATATATTCAATCTATTTTTAACAATAATTTAATGTTTTCTCTAGGCATGCGATATGAATATATATCCAATTGTATTCTTAAAAATGTACTTTCCTAAATAATGGTTTTTGTCTCGTTTTGAAATAATATTTTAAAATGAATTTATACAACTTATAAAAATTTAATTTTTAAAAGTAGTTTCTCAATTTGGAAACAAGTTATAAAAATTTGGTAAACAGTTCGTTTTTATATTTAGATATTATGAATAGTAACTGAGGTAAAATTTATCATCCTGGTAAATAGTAAATCGAGCCAATATAGGTTGAAAATAAATGTTTTTCCACCATTTTTCATGTAAATTATTATTATATGAAGTTAATTTATCCCTTATTAACTTATTCGTTAAATTTAATTTTTTAAGGAACACTTTTCCATGAAAATGAAAAATATAATATTTAAGTCAAATAAAAATACAACACATAACTCTTTTATTTTTAAATATCTCTTATGTTTTTACATATATAAAATAGAATATTTTGAATGGATATTAGTTTTTATTTTCATAATAACGAAACTATTTTTATGATGTAAATTTATTTATAATTTTTAGTAATTATATGATTACCTTAAATTATTACCCTACAATGACATGGTATTTCATTAATTAATAAAAAAATAAAAAAATTATTTCAAAAATATTTAAAGTAATATAATTTGAGTGAGTTATGGTTTATGTAACACCCCAGGATTTCATAATATGTTATCTCTTTAAAGTAATTCAATAGTTTGCACCACACGCAACACCGAGTTCGAGCACACCTTGACTTACCAAACTAGCCATTCAAAAAGCAGTTATGAATAGTATTAACTGAAAGTTGAATTTTATATATACTCCATATAGTTTTAAAATCCATATTATGTGTTTTTTAGAAATACTATAGGAACAAATCCAATTTTCAGATAAAAGAAGTATTTTTCAAAATAATGCAATTTTACCACCTTTTAATGGAGAACCCTTTTTAAATCCAATATTTTACACTTTTATATATTCAATTTAAAAATAATAAACTTCTTCTTTAGAACAAGTACATAAATAATTAGTTTGGATAAATTTTTGGTGTTTTTTTGATAACTTTCATATCTTGGTGATTAGTGACAAATACTAAATTTTAATTAAAAAAACTTTTTTAATCAAAATAATTTATATTGTTAAATTATAATTTTGAATGGATTTGAAGTATAATTAGGTTATATTTTTATCATTTAATCCAATGTTGACCATTGGATGTAATTTTACATAATAATTGGACATAAATATATATCAACCTTTTGATAGTTTTTACTTCTCAAAATCCTGCTTTCTAGTTCTGACAATAGGAATTAATTTTAAATTAATTAATGAAACTTCTATGTTTTGATTTTGGTAAAATAGACATGATTTTTTTAATTCAGAATATGAAAATTACCTTAGAATGAATTTTTGGTAATTTTTCTAAATACATTTAATTTTTGATGAATAGTGAAAAATACTATATAATACATAAAAACGGACTTTTTCATTTAAACAATTATTTTTAAAACATTTGTCTTAAAATAGATACAAAATACATATATTAGTACAATGTAAGTCATTGGAATAATTTTATAATTTTATTAGATATATAAAATTTTATTGAACCATTTTAACATACTTTTTACCCACCTTCTAGACACATTTACCCACATTCTAGGCACATTTGGAAATTTGGATAAAATGTAATTTTACCACTTCTATGAATTTAATTTCAAAAATATGAGACACTCTATAGACATCAGTAAGTAAAATGTTGTCCAATAAGATAAAAATTATTTTTGGTAAATAGAAACTTTTTAATTTTATTTACCACGGTTAAAAGTAAATAGAAGAATTAAAGGTAAAAATGATGTTATAATTACACTAAAATATGTCCTAATTCTATTGGATAAGTTTATTTTGACTAAAATAAACCTTATAAACAAAATATGATCCATTTTGATCCACTTGGACTGAATTAGGACATTTATTATTATTTTATTTAAAGAAGAGTTAAAATTGTTAAATTGAAATTTTCATAACTAAAACATTTTTAATATAGGGTTATACAAAAGATAAATTCAATTATAAATATTAATTAGAAATATAAAATTAATTCATACATAATGGTATTTTATTTATAATTTTTAGACATTAAATAATTAAAATTATCTATGACACAATGATGATGCAGTAATTACCGTATTAATTAATGACTAAAATAATTTATATTATAAATATCCAAATAAATGTAAATAGAAACTTTTGAAGCATTACACTAATTTTCAAGGTTAATATGAAATTTTAGGATTTATTGAATAAGTTTTTTTTGAAGTAATCATGTTTTTTTGACTTTCACAAAGATCTAATGCTAAATAGTGCCAAAATTGGCATAAATGAGTTTTCAAAACAAATACTATATTATTTGATGATATAATATTCCTAAAAATCTAAGGATAGTTCAAATGACTTATTTAATGATAGATATGTCATTAATGAACCACTTGTGGTTCTCTTGGTATTTTATAGTATGTTTACTAACCATGTAATATAAAAATACAAGAATACATTGTAAAAGTTATACTATTTAATTAAGAGTTAAATCTTAAAGATAAAGTTAATATTGTGACCTAAACCTGTCTAAAATCTATTGTTTGAGATTTTTACGACCCATACCCAACTTATCATCGAAATAAATCCTTTTGGAGCCATTATAAACCGAATATGATTGTATAATAAAATAATATTTCAATATTTTCCTAAAGTGACCATCACCTCTCTTATAAAAGGGTACTTCCTCTTCTTTCAAAATAACTCCTCCAAAGTCATTTGGCTCAGCCAAACCCTAATCAAATATCATCCCAACTACAATAACATCAACCTACAGGCCATACTTTTATCAGAAATCCAATCTAAGGATACCTTTTGTTCAAATAAAAATGAAGAACCCGAAGAAGAGGTAGTTATTCCATCACCTCTTTCAATGTTCTTTTCTTCTTCTAATTTCTCTTGATTTTTTGTTACCAAACTAAAATAATAACTCTGGTACCTTATACATTCCGAGATATTATTATAAATATGGTATAAACATATTCATTATTCAATCCATCCTATGATTGAAAAAGTCAACATACGTCCGGACATACGGCTTACCGCTCCACGTCATGGTGTAGTTTGTTATTCAACTCAGCATTATTTTTATGTTTATAATAATGAGTATAATTAATTTAAATAATTAATATAACATGTAAATTATTCTTTAAATTTAATATACCATCCAATTAAACATCGTTTCGCCATCAATAGAATGATATTTTCACTCGTGTGTATGTACGGCTTACCGTCTTCACAACGCAATGAGATTCATCTTCAATGATCACACATAAAGAATTTTTATAAAAATAAATATATTGACTAATTATGAGTTATATGAAACAATATTGATACCATAATAATATATATTTATTTAGATAAATATATGTTGTTTACATATATCCATACTATACGATAATAAAATAGAGACAACATTCATGCGTATATACGGACTACCGTCAACATGAAAGGTGTTTCCATTTCATATATATATCTATTATACATATTTATATTGTAAATATATGTGATATATAAATAACTTTTTATATTATGGTAGTATTTAAATCATGATCTAAGTGATATGATCAAGAATAAAAAGTTAAAACATGTACGATAAAGAGGGAGATTATTACCCGAAATGTAACTTTAACAAGGAAATGATTATTAAAAAGGTAGTACAAAGTAATAAAAGAACCATATATGATATCATAAAGATTAATATGGTTTTGGTTTAATTTAATAACATACTATGTTCATTATACAGGAGGTTAAACATACCCTCAACTATAGGAAAGTACAACTTAAGGGTTAAATCATCAATCTCATTATTATCTAAGATTGTTTATGTGTAAGTATTTACTAGGAAATATTTATCATCCACATCCATGTTTCATAAAAATGTTTTCAAAAGGATTATTTTCAAGGTAATATTTAACAAAAACATCATTTTAAATGATTTAAATATTCATTCTTCTAAACCTCTCCCATTAATCTCCATGTTTTTAAAATGGGTTTAAGGATTTATTTATATGGACATGAAAGTTTTAAAATTTTAATTACTTTAAAAATATTCAAAGTGGTATGGGGGACATTTATTAAAAAATATTTTTTAAATGTCTTTATTTATAAATTTTGTTACTCTTAACTGATTTCATGAAAAAGGGATATTTCTCTCAAGGAGTCTTACTCTTCATTTTTAACTATGACAACATCCATTACTTGATATTATTCTTGATTGAGGTTGATTTTTTATAATACAGTATTCCTTACTGTATTGAATGAGTTTTCATGTGTTTGACTGTGGATATGCTATTTTTATACCATTCATGGTTTATAGTTAAAGTATTTATATTCCATATGTTAGTTTAATACGAATGTTTATGTTATGTTTCAACATTTTCATATGAGGAATGTATTAGACTAAGTATATGATGGGTGGAGCCCTCTATAGCTCCTTTATGTATTGGTAGGTCTCATGGTACAAATTAGTTTCTTGGCATAAGTCCTTAACAAAATTTTTATTAGTATTCTTATCACGAGGCCTTGACTATGTGGTTATTATGTCAGAAATTATGCATTCCCTCATTATGAAATTAGTTATTACATGTGATTATTCGACTATTAGAATATAAATGTGCAAGTTTATATTGTAATGATTGATTTATTGTTTCCATATTATGTTCAAGTTTAAGTTTAAAAGTCTGATGTTTTTATTATAAATCTTTACTTCAATGTTTATAGCTTCCACTGAATTATTTACCCTTACTAAGCATTTGACGTCACCCTTTTCTTATGTTTTATTTTTTCCAGGATGCCAAGAAGTGTATTATTATTATTATACATGGTTATGCTTGGGTAATAATGGATTTATCAAAGTATTATTTATATATTTTTTTATGTTTGAAATTGTAATGTAATTTTCATGTTTGTAATCTATTTTCTAATACTGCATAATTGATCAGTCCTTAGGGACTTGATTCCTTATAATAATTCCAATGTATTAAAATAATGCACCGACTCTGGGCTTTTGGGGTCTGGGCATTATGGTTGGTATTAGAGGAATTTTAGTGCAAACATTGGAAACTAGATTTAGAAAAACTCTAATTATAGAACATTACCCTGAGATAAACTTTGAGGATTAGTATATAATAACTTTATATAATTTTGGTCATGTAGATATTTTGTGAGTTTTCCAAGAAATACATCCCTATCAAAATACAAGAAGGTAGAGGCGGCTCTGGCACAAATGTACCTCAGAGTGAAAACTCCAACAAGGAGTTTCGGGTTTGACCCAGGGTATCCTGGTACCTGACAATGGTCCTTGTTTCACTCTTGGTTACGACACTCCTGGGGGATATGCTTAGGATAATTCACATTTTCATTACAAACAATTATGATGGATTTACAAGTAAATATGTTGGTAAATAAACCAATGTTATTACTATGAGACCAGATGTGATTAAATATTCAATTAATGCTAAGATTTTTTATAGGTGTTTGATTATATTTTATTATATTTCCAAACCTAGTGTATGTCATCATTTAGATATGGTTCCTAGTAGAAGGAATGCGAACTCCAGCAATATGCATGATCTAAAGAGTAAGAAGTATCATATATTTCATGGTATTAACCCAACATTTAGAAGGGAAATATTCTCCCATGTATTCACATCGTATGAATAAATAGTATCATTTTTTAATAAGATAATTAAATAATTATCTTAGTCATATGGATTCTAAGGGATTCCAGAGAAGAAGAGTATGGTAGAGAGAAAGATGGATAAAGGGGAGAAGAGAAAGTAGGATTTCTTCATAAGTTATAATTGTGGAAACAATCACCCTGGGAAGTGCTTGAATGGAATGGGAGTTTGTTATATATGAGGGGGAAAAGTCCACCAAGCTCGTGATTGTGAGGTTAAGAAAAAGGTTTCAAATATACAATACTTCATTTTTAAAAAGTTGGGACACTACGCAAATCAATTTCCCAATCATCAAAGTATATAAAAAATGATGCTATTGGATAATAATCATGTTTTGATACTACCGTAGATGAAGTGGAATGATTAGTGATCTTATTTCATTATTAAAAAATTGTGTAATTTTGAGTATTGTATTAATGATGTACAAGTTATAATAATTATAGAGTATATAAGGATTGTGTTGCAGTACTATTTCATTAAGGATTTGAGATTGTATGGTACCACGTAATGTGACATAATTTCAAGTTAAACATTTTGGAAAATATATGGTTGGGAGAAATAAAACCCTTAATATGTTTTTGAAACTGAGATAATGATCTTGGAATAAGATATGATTGATTGGGATAAATTATATTCGATATTCTGGAATACATTTAAACTAATTAATTTTTTTTTATTCCATCATTGTTGGAGTTTAATAAAATTGGATATAAGAAATATAAATAGTATTCTATAAGGAATAAGGGAGCATGAATGTAATCAATAAGGCTTTATAGTAATTCAAGGTGTTACCATGTTCTAAAAGAATACACGATGAAGGTACTCATATCATATTATGTGGAGAAAGAAGATCTTCATTATGTTATGTTGACCTTCCTTATAAATATTTGGACTATGAGTTTGGACACAAGTATTGGGGATAAGTATAAAGGTTAAAATGAATTAAGTTGGACATTGGATACTATGGTTTATGGTTAAAGAATTTCCTAAGAGTATTTTTTGATTTTTTTTATAAAAAGAACAACACGAAATTTGGGTGATAACTCATCGCGTCCAGCAAGGCCGCGAGACTTGAACCCGCAACCGAAGGGCGAAAATGGTGCATCAACTATCACTGGCCTACATGATTTCCTGGTTTGTATAATGTAGTTCTTTTAATGGCATGCCAGATAAATTATATATTCATTTTTTATACCAGAATGATTAGGATAAATAGAACATTATTGAGTTCTGTTATCTTTTAGAGTGAAAGAGGAGTTTTTGGATGAAATCAATTAAAAGGTGGAACACTACTTATCAAGGAATTTTTTTTCTTATTCTTTGAAGAAATTAATTCTTAAACTTTAGGTAAAGGATCTTAAACCCAAAAATGTTTTATCCTAATACCTTATGTTTTTTAAATTGATGATATTTTAATCATCATTGATTTATGGCTTTGAGGCCCTCAAATTTTCCATTTAATGTTCACTTGTTTGTGATTGATGACCTCAATCACTCCCTATAAATATTTACATTTTTACTCCAATTATGTTTCAATTATTTCTACTAATGTTATCCTATTCGAAACTTTAATTTTGTTATGACTTTTTCATTTCCCTTTCCTTCTTATTCAGAATAAATTTTAGTAACCCTATTTCTGATGTGGGTTTTCTACAAAAGTATTTTCTATTTTCAACCTTTTATTTTGGAAGAAAATTTTCAAATTGTGATGACACAATTTATTGAAGGATGGGAGAATGTAATACCCCAATATTTCATAATGTGTTTTCTCTTTAAAGTAAATCAATAGGTTGCGCCACATGCAACACCGAGTTTGAGTGCACCATAACTTACCAAACTAGTCATTTAAAAAAGCATTTATGAATAGTATTAACTAAAATTTTATCTTTATATACTCCATATAATTTTATCAACCATATTATGTGTTTTTTAGACATAATATAAGAATAAATTCAATTTTTCAGAGAAAAGATGTGTTTTTCAACAAAATAAAATTTTACCACCTTTTAATGGAGAACCATTTTTAAATAAAATATTTGAAACTTTATTATATTAAATTTTACAAATTGAAATTCTTCTATAGAAGCGATACATAGAAATTTTGTTTGGATAACTTTTTGGTGTTTTTCTGATAACTTTCATATCCTGATGATTAGTGAAAATACTAAATTTTAATTGAAAACAACTTTTTTAATCAAAATATTTTATAATGTTAAATTATAAATTTTAATGGTTTTAAAGTATAATTAGGTTATATTTTTATCATTTAATCCAATTTTGGTCATTGGAAGTAATTTTACATTTAAATTGTTCATAAACACATACCTATATTTTGAATGTTTTTACTTCTCAAAAACCCACTTTTTTGTTTTGACAACGAGAATAAATTTTAAATTAATTAATGTAAATTCTATGTTTTAAATTTGGTAAAATAGGCAGCGTTTTTGAATTCAGAATATCAAAATTACCTTAGGATGAATTTTTGGTATTTTTCTTAAAACAATCAATTTTGGATGAATAGTGAAAATAAGGCATAGTACATAAAAACTGACATTTTCATTTAAATGATTATTTTTAAAAAATTTATCTTAAAATAGATACATAATAAATATATTAGTAAAATTTAATTCATTGGAGTAATTTTATAGTAAGATTAAATATATAAAATTTTATTGAACCATTTTAACGTCCTTTTTACCAACCTTCTAGGAACATTTACCCACATCTAGGCACATTTGAAATTTTGGATAAAATGTGATTTTACCACTTCTGGGAATTGAATTTAAAAAATATGAGAAACACAATTGACATCAGTAAGTAAAATTTTGTTCAATAAGATGAAAATAATATTTGGTAAATAGTAACTTTTGAATTTTGTTTACCACGATTGAAAGTAAACAGGGTAATTAATGGTAAAAATGATATTATAATTACCCTAACAAATGTCCTATTTCTATTGTAAAAGTTTATTTCTAATAAAATCAACCTTATGAATAAAATATGATCATCTTTCATCCACTTGGATTAGATTTAGATATTTATTATTATTTTATTTAAATAAGAGTTAAAAGTGTAAAGTCAAATTTTCATAAATAAAACATTTTTTATATAAGGTTATTAATATGATAAATTCTACTATAAATATTCATTATAAATGTAAAATATTTTCTACCTAGTGTTATTTTATTTATAATTTTTAGACAGTAAATAATTAAATTTATTTATGAAACAATGATGATGCAGTAATTACCTTATTAATGAATAATTAAAATAATTGATATTATAAATATCCAAATAAATTTAAATTGACACTTTTGATGCATTAAAATAATTTTCTTGGTTAATATGATTTTTTAGGATTTATTTAATTTATTTTTTTTGAAGTAATCAAGTTTTTTTGACTTTCACAAAAACCAAATACTAAATAGAGTCAAAATTGACATAAATTATTTTTTAAAAAAATACAACATTATTAGATGATATAATATTCATAAAAATATAAGGATCAGCCAATGTACTTATATAATGATATATATTTCATTAATTAACCACATGGGGTTCTCTTTGAATTTTATATCATGTTCATTAACCATGTATTATAAAAATACCAGAAGATATTATAAAAGTTAAGCTATTTAACTAAGAGTTAAATCAAACATATATGGTTAATATGGTGACCTAAACCTATCTAAAACCTATTAGTTGAGAGGTTTTTTATCCATCTTTACATTTTACTTGAAATAAATCCTTTTTGAGCAATTATAAATTGAATATGAATGTATACTAAAATAATATTTCAAACTTTTCCTAAAGTGACCCCCACCTCTCTTAAAAAAGGATACTTCCCCTTCTCTAAAAAACACAACACCAAAGCCATTTGGCCCATCCAACCCCTACCCAAATATCCTCCCAACTACCCTAAATTCAAACTAGAGTCCTTAATTTCATCATAAATCCAACCTAAGGATCTCTTTAGTTCAAATCAAAAGGAAGAACTCAAGGAAGAGGTAATTCTTCCATCACCTCTTTCAAAGTTCTTTTCTTTTTCTACTTATTATTTCTTTATTTTTACCATAATAAAATAATAAAACCAATAAATTATACATGAAGATATTTTATTATAAATATGGTACAACCATTTTCCTTATTCTATCTATCCTATGAATGAAAAAGTCATCATACGTGCATATATACGACTTACCGTCTCCACGTCGTGGTGTAGTTTGTCATTCAACACTAAATTAATTGGATGGGTATAATAATGATTATAAATAATTTAAATTATGAAAATAACTTGTTAATTATTCTTTAAATTTAATATAACATTCAATTAGAAACCATTTCACCATCAATAGAATGATATTTTTGTTTGTTCGTACGTACGACTAACCGTCTCCGCGAAGCGATGAGATTCATCTTCAGCGATCACCCATCAATAATTATTATAAAAATAAATATATTGATTAATTATGAGGTATATGAAATATTATTTCTATAGGAATAATATATATTTATGTAGATAAATATAAGTTGTTTACTTACTTCATATAGTATATGATAGGAAAACAGAGACAACGTTCATCTGTACATTCGGACTATCGTCTCCATGAACAGTGTTTCCATTTCATATAACTATCTATTAAACATATTTATATTATGAATATATATGATATTTAAATTTTGTTTTATATTCTGGAAGTATTTAAATCATGATATAAGTGATATGATCAAGAATAAAAAGCTAAAACATGTACGATAAAAAAAGCGATTATTACCAAAAATGTTACTTTAACATGTAGATTATTATTAAATGGGTAGTATAAAGTAATAAATGAATCATATATGATATCATAATTATTAATATTGTTCTGGTGCAATTTAAAAACATACTATGGTCCTTATATAGGAGGTTAAACATACCCTCGACTAATGGAAAGTACAAGGTATGGGTTAATTCCTCAATCTCATTATTATCTGAGATTGATTATGTGTAAGTATTTATTGGGACATATTTATCATCCATATCCTTGTTTCATAAACAAGTTTTCAAAAGGATTATTCTTAAGGGACTCTTTAACTAAAACATCATTTTAAATGTTTTAAATATTTATTCTTCTAAACTTCTCTCAATAATGTACATGTTTTCAAAATTTGTTTAAGGATTTATTTATATGTACATAAATGTTTTAAAATGTTAATACATTTAAAAAGACTAATAGTGGTATGGGAAATTTTGATTCAAAAATATATTTTAAATTTCTTCATTTATAAATTGTGTGACTCTTATATGATTTCATTACAATGTGATATTTCTCTCAAAGATTTTTACTATTCATTTTCAACTATGTCAACATCCTTTACTGGATATTATTCTTGGTTGAGGTTGATTTGTTATAATATAGTATTCCTTATTTTATTGAATTATTTATGATATGTTTGACTATGTATGTGATATTTTTATACCATTCATGGTTTATGGTTAAATTATTGATGTTTCGTATGCTAGTTTTAATATGAATGTTTATGTTATGTTTCAACATTTTCATATAAAGTATGCATTGGACTTAATAACTGGCGGGTGGAGCTCACTATAGCTCTTTGATGCATTGGTAGGTCTCATGAGACAAATTAGTGTCTTGGAATAAGTTCTTGACAAAAAATTTATTTGTATTCTTGGCACGAGGGCCTGACTCTGTGGTTATGATGTCCGACATTTTGCCTTTCCTCATTATGAAATTAGTTATTACATGTGATTACTCGATGAGTAGAATATCCATGTTCATGATTATATGGAAATGTTTGATTTATTTTTTCCAAATTATGTTCATGATTAAGTTTAAAAGTTTGATGTTTTTATTATAAATCTGACTTAAAAGTTTATAGCTTCTTCTGAATTATTTACCCTTACTGATCATCTAATCTCACCCATTTCAAATGTTTTATTCATCCTAGGATTCCAAGAAGTGTATTATGATTGTTTCCCAAGGTTATGATAGGGGAATAATGGAGTTATCGAAGGATTATTTATGTTTTTTTATGTTATAAATTGTAATGTAATGTTCATTTATATAATCTATTTTCAAAAACTGCTAAACTGATCGGTCCTCTGGGACTTGATTCCTTGTAATAATGTCAACGTATTAAAATAATCCAAAAACTTTGGGCTTCTAGGGTTGGGGCATTATAGTTTTTATTAGAGGAAGTTTAGTATATAAACCTTGGAAACTAGATTTAGAAAAACCTTGATTATAGAACATTACCCTAAGATAAACTTTGAGGATTATTACAGAAGAACTTTCAAAAAAAATGGTAATGTAGAGAATTTTTTAGTTTTCCAAGAAATACAACACTGTCTAGATATGAGCAGGTATAACTGGCTTAGGGACAAATGCACCTTGGAGTGAAAACTCCAACAAAGAGATACAAGCTTGACCCGGGTCATCCTAGTACATGACAATGGGCCTTACTTCATTTTGGTTTATGACAGTCCTGAGGGATATGATTAGGATAATTCACATTTTCTTTACAAACAATTATGAAGGATTTATGAGTAAATATATCGGTAAACAAACCAGTGTTATGATTATGAGACAATATGTGTGTAAATATTCAATTAATGATGATAATTTTTATAGTTTTTATATTATACATTATGATACGATCTAACCAAGTGCATGTAGTCATTTAGAAATGGCACCTAGTAGAAGAAATGTGAACTATAACAATATGAATGATCTGAAGAGTAAGAAGGATTGTATCTTTCATGGTATTAGGCCGACATTTATAAGGGAAATAGTCTCCCACATATTTTCATCATACGAAGAAATTGTATCATGTGTTAATAAGATAAGTACAGAATTCTTTGAGTCATTTTTATTTGAAGATTATCTAGAGAAGATGAGGATGGTAGAGAGAAAGATGAATAAAGGGAAGACGGGAAAGAAGAATTTTCCCATATGTTATAACTGTGGAAAGAATCACCCTGTGAAGTGATTGAAAGCAATGAGAGTTTGTTATATGAATGAAGAAAAAGGCCACCAAACTCGTGATTTCCAGGGTAATAAAAAAGTTTCAAATATACAATGCTTCATCTCTAAGGAGTTGGGACACTACTCAAATCAATATCCCAGTCATCAGAGTACACCACAAATGATGATATTGTATAATAATCAAGTTATGATACTACCGCAGATGAAATGGAATGATTATTTATCTTATGTTTCTATTAAATAATAGTGTTATTTGAGTATTTTATAAATTATGTACTTGTTATAAAAATTATAGAGTATATAAGTATTATACTGAAGTACTATTTCATTAAGGATTTGAGATTTTATGGTACCAGTTAAAGTGACATAGTTTCAAGTTAAACATTTTTGAAAATATATGGTTGGGAGAAATAAAACCGTTAATATGTTTCTGGGACTGAGATAATGATCTCGGAATAAGATATGGTTGATTTGTATAAATAATATTCAATATTCTTGACAAAATTGAAACTAATTAATTTTTTTATTCCATCATTGTTGGAATTTACAACATTTTTTGGATATAAGGATTATATCTATTATTATATAAGGAATAAGGGAGCATGATTGTAATCAATAAGTTTTTGTGGTAATTCAAGGTGTTACCATGTTTTAAATGAATACATGATGAAGGTACTCACATGTTAATATGTGGAAAAAATATATATTCATTATGTTATGTTAACCTTCCTTATAAATTTTTGGACTATGAGTTTGGAGACAATTATATTGGATAGGTCCAACGGTTGGAATGGATTAAGTTTGACATTGGATACTATGGTTTAAGGGTAAAACATTTCATAATATTTTTTTTGGATTTTTTTTATAAAAAGGACAACCCTAAGGTTGAGCAATAACCTGTCGTGTCCAGCATGGCCGCAATACTTAAACCTGTAACCGAAGGGCATCAAGGGTGTATCACCTACCACAAGCCTATGTGATGTCCTGGTTTGAATAATGTAGTTTTTTTTAAATGTTCTGATTGATAAATTATAAATTCATATTTTTGGAACCCTAAATGATTAGGATAAATAGAATATTTTTGAGTTTTATTATCTTTTAAAGTGAAAGATGAGTTTGTAGTAGAAATTAGTTAAAGGATGGAACTCTACTTATGATGGAATTTTATTTCTTATTCTATGAATAAATTAATTATTCAACATTAGGCAAAGGATATTAAACCCAAAAATTTGTTATCTCAATACATTATGTTTTGTGGAACTGATAATACATTAATCATTTTAGATTTATGGCTTTGAGGCCCTCAATTTTTCCTTTATTGTTCACTTGTTTCTGATTGATGACCTCAATCACTCCCTATAAATATTTACATTTTTACTCCAATTATGTGTCTATAATGCCCACAAATTTTCTCTAATTTGAAACCATAATTTTGTGGTGACTTTTTCATTTCCGTTTCATTCTTATTAAGACTAAATTTTAGTAACCCTATTTCTGATGTGGGTTTTCCACAAAAGTATTTTCTATTTTCACACTTTTATTTTCGAAGAACAATTTCAAATTGCGAGGATGAAATTTATTAAAGGGGGGAGAATGTAACACCACAATATTTTATAATACGTTATCTATTTATGTAATTCTATAGCTTGTGCCACACGCAACACTGAGTTCTAGAGCACCACGACTTATCAAACGAGCCGTTTAAAAAGCATTTATGAATAGTATTTAGTGAAATTTTAATTTTATATACTTAATCTAATTTTAACATCCATATTTTTTGTTTTTTATACATAATATAAGAACAAATCCTATTTTTTAGAAAGAATAAGTTTTTTTAAAAATTCAATTTTAGCATCTTTTAATGGAGAACCCTTTTTAAATCCAATAATTGACACTTTTCTATATTCAATTTGACAAAATAAAATTATTCTTTAAAATTGGGACATAAATATTTAGTTTGGATAAATTTTTGTTGTTTTTCTGAAAACTTTCATATCTTGATGAATAGTGAAAAATACTAAATTTTAATTGAAAACAACTTTTTTAATCAAAATAATTTATATTGTTAAACTAAAATTCATAATGGTTTTGAAGTTTAATTAGGTTATATTTTTATCATTTGATCCAATTTTGGTCATTAAAAGTAATTTTACATTTAAATTTTACATAAACACATATCAATCTTTTGATAGTTTTTACTTCTCAAAAACCCACTTTATGGTTTTGACAACAAAAATTTATTTTAAATTAACTTATTAAACTTTTAAGTCCTGAATTCAGTAAAATACATATCATTTTTGAATTCATAATATCAAAATTATCTTAGAATGAATTTTTGCTATTTTTCTGAAAACATTTAATTTTTAATGAATAGTGAAGAATAATGCATAGTACATAAAAACAGCAATTTTAATTTAACTAATTATTTTTTAAAAATTTGTCTTAAAATAAGTACATAATAAATATATTTGTACAATTTAAGTCATTGGAGTAATTTTATAACAAAATTAGATATATAAAAATTTATTGAACCATTTTAATGTCCTTTTTACCCACCTTCTTAGCACATTTATCCACATTCTAGACACATTTTCAAATTTGGATAAAACATAATTTTACCACTTATGTGAATTGAATATCAAAAATCCAAGACACACTATTGACATCAGTAAGTAAATTTGGTTCAATAAGATGAAAATAACTGTTGGTGAATAATAACATTTGAATTTTATTTACAACGGTTAAAAGTAAATAGGGTAATTAGAGGTAAAAATGATGTTATAATTACCCTAATACAAATCCTAATTCTATTAGATAAGTTTATTTCAACTAAAATCAATCTTAGGAATAAAATCGGATCCCCTTTTATCCACTTGGATTAGATTAGGACATTTATTGTTATTTTATTTAAAGTGGAGTTAAAAGTGTTAAATTCAAATTTTCATAACTAAAACATTTTTAATATAGGTTTATACATAAGATAAATATGACTAAAAATATTAATTATAAAGATAAAAATATTTACTACATAATGGTATTTTATTTATAATTTTTAGAGATTAAATAATTAAATTTATCTATGACACAATGATGATGTAGCAATTACATTATTAATTAATGATTAAAATAATTGATATTATAAATATCCAAATAAATGTAAATTGAGACTTTTTATGCATTCCACTGATTTTATATGTTAATATTACATGTTATAATTGATTTATTTTATTTTATTTTTGAATTAATTAAGTTTTTTTGACTTTCAAACAAACCTAATACTAAATAGTGTCAAAGTTGACAAAATGAGTTTTTAAAACAAATACTATATTATTAAGTGATATAATATTCATAAAATTATAAGGCATGGCCAAAGCACATATATAATTATATATATTTCATTAATGAACCACTTGGGGTTCTATTGGTATTTTATAGTATGTTTATTAACCATGTGATATAAAAATACAAAAAAGACATTGTAAAAGTTAAACTATTTAACTAAAAGTTAAATCTAAAAGATAAAGTTAATATGGTGACGTAAACCTATATAAAACCTATTGGTTGAGAGTTTTTCAACCCATACCCACCTTATCCTTGAAATAAATCCTTTTTGATCCATTATAAACTGAATATAATTATATAATAAAATAATTTTTCATGATTTTCCTAAAATGACCCTCACCTCTCTTATAAAAGGGTACTTTACCTTCTCTCAAAATCACACCTCCAAAGCCATTTGATCAGCCAAAACCTACTCAAATATCTTTACAACTACCCTAAAATCAACCTAGAGGCCTTACTTTGATCATAAAACCAACTTAAGGAGCCCTTTTGTTCAAATCAAAATGAAGAACCCGAAGAAGATGTAATTATTCCATCACCTCTTTCAAAGTTATTTTTTTCTTCTACTTTCATTTTAATTTGTTGTTACCATAATAAAATAATAACTACAGTACCTTATACATTCCTAGTTGTTATTATAAATATGGTACAACAATATTCAATATTCTATCCATCCTATGAATGATGAACTCACCATACGTGCGTAGATACGACTTATCGTCTCCACTTTGTGGTGTATTTTGTTATTCAACACTACATTATTTAGAGTGGTATAATAATGAGTATAATTAATTTAAATATTGAATATAACATGGTAATTATTCTTTAAATTTAATATACAATCCAATTAAAAACTGTTTTTCCATAAATATAATGATATTTTTGCTCGTGTTTACGTACGACTTACCGTCTCCACGATGCGATGAGATTCATCTTCAACGACGAACCTTCTAGAATTTTTATAAAAATAAATATAAAAATTAATTTTTAGTTATATGAAATAGTTTTTCTACTTGAATAATATATATTTTTTTAGATAAATATTTTTTTTACCTACTTCTATACTATATGATAAGAAAATGGAAACAACGATCATGCGTACATACGAACTACCGTCTCCATGAATGGTGTTTCCATTTCATATATCTATCTATTATATATACTTATATTCTGAATATTTATGATATATAAATCATGTTTTATATTCTTGAAATATTTAAATCATGATCTAAGTGATATGATCAAGAATAACAAGTTAAAACACGTAAGATAAAGAAAGTGATTATTACCCAAAATGGTATTATAACATGCAAATTATTATTAAACGGGTAATATAAAGTATTAAATGAATCATATATGATATCATAAATATTAATAATGTTTCTGGTGTAATTTAAAAAAACTATGTTCATTATATAAGAGGTTAAACATACCCTTGACTATTTGAAAGTACAAGGTAAGGGTTAATTCCTCAATCTAATTATTATCTGATATTGTGTATGTGTAAGTATTTATTGGGACATATTTATCATCCTTATCCATGTTTCATAAATAGTTTTTCAAAAGGATTATTTTTCATTTACTCTTTAAATAAAACATCATTTTAAAGGTTTTAAATATTTATTCTTCTAAACCTCTCGCATTAATTTTTATGTTTTCAAAATGGGTTTAAGGACTTATTTATATATACATGAATGTTTTAAAATATTAATTAAATTCAAAAGATTAAATGTGGTATGGGACACTTTGATTAAAAAATATATTTTAAATTTGTTCATTTATAAATTGTGTCACTCTTAAATGATTTCATGAAAAGGGATATTTCTCTCAAAGAGTGGTACTGTTCATTTTCAAGTATGTCAACATCCTCTGCTGAATATTATTCTTGATTGAGGTTGATGTGTTATAATACATAGAGTTATGATATGTTTGAATATGGATGTGCTATTTTTATACCATTCATGGTTTAGGTTTAATGTATTGACCTTTCATATGCTAGATTTAATATGAATGTTTATGTTATTTTCGACATTTTCATATGAGGAATGCATTGGACTTAGTAAGTGACTGGTGGATCCCGTTATAGCTTCTTGATGCATCGGTAGGTCTCATGAGGAAAATTAGTATTTTGATACAATTCTTTGACAAAATATTTATTTTTATTCTTGGCACGAGGCCTTGACAATGTGGTTATGATGTCTAGAATTATGCATTCCCTCATTATGAAATTAGTTATTACATGTGATTGTTCAACTAGTAGAATATCCATGTGCATGTTTATATGGTAATTTTTGATTTATTTTTTCCATATTATGTTTAATATTATCTTTAAAAGTCATATGTTTCTATTATTAATCTTAACTTAAAATTTTATAGATTTTACTAAATTATTTACCCTTATTAAGCATCTCAGCTCACCCCTTTCTTATGTTTTATTTTTCCTAGGATGCCAAGAAGTGTATTATGATTGTTACGCAGGTTTATGCTTGGGTAATAATGGAGTTGTCGAAGGATTATTTATGTTGTGTTTTATGTTAGAAATTGTAATGTAATTTTCATGTATGTGATCTATTTTTCAAGACTGATAAACTGATCGGTCCATTAGAACTTTATTCCTTGTAATCATTCCAATGTATTAAAATAATGCACCGACTCCGAGCTTCTAGGGTCAGGGAATTACTATTTACCATCGATGTTATAAATGAATATAAAATATTATTTTTGTGTTAAATTTATATATTTTAATACCAAATTTTTCTTGGTGACTTTTGTGTCAAATTAATTGAATTGTTTCAAAAATTTCATAATAGATATTTTATGAAAATATTATTTTACAAAATTATTTAAAAATAATTTGTTATTTGATATGGGAAAAGGTGTATAATATATTTTCGAAAATTAAATTACTTTTCCATTTATGAGATAATTTTCACTTCATAAGTAAAATTAAAACCCTTTAATATTTAAATAGTTGTTACTGTGGTTGTTCTTAAAATTGGTTAACCAAGGGGTTAATCAAAAAGATAAGATTTACAATGTCACCAAAACCTATATAAATTTAATTAAATGATTAATTTTTATTTTAGGACTATTTTTATTTTAATCCATGTACATTTTGAATCATTTTTATTAATAATTACCTAGTTTTATTTTAATCCTTTTTGTTATCCCAAGTGTGTAATTCCCTCCCTTATAAATGGAAACCCTTCATTTTCATACTATACACCAAATTGAGCCTTATAGCTCAAAAAAACCCTAAAATTTTCTTTTATAAGCTCTCATATCCATGATTTCGAGGTGAAATTCTTTTCAAAATACCATTCCAAGGGTCTTTAGAACAGATCTAAAGGAGGTCTCTCAAAGAAGTGGTAACCGTCTTACCTGACCAATTTCGATTCATTTCTGATTCTTCATCCCATAATTATATGGTATAAATAACAGAATAGTAATAGAAGTATCCAAAATATGCTTAAATATTATTAAGATTATTATATCACCATTATCAACCCTTTTCTCGTTAAGTGGGAAGTGAAAGTATCACATGTGTGTATGTATAGCTTACCATATCCACATAGATGTAAAATTCATTTTCCATTACCATATTTTATGGATGGTTGATATGATGTTTTTAATTTTTATATATGATATTTATCACATAATTATTTTCTCATAATGGTAATATCATATCTAAAATATTACCTTCCAATCCTTTTGAAAATGATCATGTTACTTATGTGTACGTGTGTTCTACTACCTCTAAAAAGTGATGTGATTCGTTTTTCAATTATTTTTTACATTGATGGTAATGGGGATTAATTATGTGAATATATATGATGTATATGATATAATAATTATTCTCTAATGGTAAATTATTATTTACCTTTATTTCATTACAGCCATCAAAAAAGTGAAAACAACATTCATATGTATGTACAACCTACCGTCTTCATGAACGATGTAATTCATTCTTATATATCAAACTTTATTTGATGACTACAAATATATATATATATAATGAATATATATTTAATTTATATCATTATTAACATACTATATATGATGGTAACCATTATCAATGTACAACGACCGGATCTATTGAACAGAAATTCTTATGGATGAACAGAATAGTCAACTCCTAAAACAAGTATTTTAATAAGTAATTATTAAAAAATGGGTGTTGAAATGTTATAAAGGGAATATATATCATATTATAATTATATAAATTATTATTTTATACAAGTATAGAAAAATTTAAATTTATTATACATGATGATAGAGTGATTCCAAATCAAGTGGAACTTGAGGTAATGGTTTTCTGTTACAATGTCATTGTTTATTGGGATTGTTTACGATTAGGTTTTCGATAATGAAATTTCATGATATACATCTCAAAAAATTAATAAATTTTATTCTAAAATAGTTTTATCTAGAGATTAAATTTTTTAATTCATTTCCCTCTCATTAAGAACTCAATATTCTAAAATAATTTTTTTAAGGAAAATAAAATTTATTTCTCTCTTTGGTCGAAAATCCTTTTTCCTCTATTTATATGTTTTATAAAAATGTTTTCAAGAATGTTTTTATTATTATCTTATGTTTTTTTAAAATATTTTTTAACAGTTATTTAATTTTAAAAAATGGTTTAAAATGAATCTTCTTTTAATAATCGGAATGAGGTACTTTTTTAATTTAACAAAAATGTGATTGATTCTTTATTTTAATGTACAAAGAATAAATAGAATTTTTGCCACCATTACCACTAAGTACATTTAATATTCCTTTAAAATTATCCATAGTTTTTTCAAATAAAACTATTTTATTAGTATTTGGGAAATTTTGAGATTTTAAATAAATCATTTAAAAATGAAAAGGTTATTTTCCTCTCAAAATATTCCATATATCTTATAAAGGTATTTTCATATAAGATGGATTTATTTAACATTAATTATTATTTATTAGGGATATGAACCAATCATAACATCCACATTATTTCTCTATATGTATTATGATGATTATTATTCAATTATGATTCTATGAAACTCATTTCTCTCCCACGGGTGAATTAATTTATTATTAAACATTTATAGAACCTGTTTATTTTAGAAAGGTTATTCTATGATTATATAATGAAATTATTATGAAATTTGTTTTTTTCCTTGGTTTATGATATAATTAATGTCTTTTGGCACACGTATGTATTACTTTCATTATGTGATGGGTGGTCCTGTAATTATATATACCTCCAAGTCATTGGGTAAAGATAGATATTTTATGAGATAAAAAGGATTGGAATAGGGAGTAAACCCAATTCAGTAATGGACTATATTCACTATGTTAGTCTTGGGTGTGAAACATGACTTCTACGATGGAATGGTGAGTTAACCCAATCCAAAATGATAGTCTTAGAAGTGATCTATAAATATCAATTAAATGTTATCCTCTACATGTTGGTAATCCAAAAATCAATGTATTATTCTAATGTTATACTCTCATGGCTCATATTCTTTGATACCATTATGATTGATATATTTTTAGTTACCATGATTTATTCCATGACTCAAAATTATTTTAATTAATATTAATGGAATGGATTTATAATTTTAATATCATAATCTCAAACCATTATGCTCATGGTATATTTATGTGATTAATGATATCTCATTTGTTTTCCCCTACTTAAAAACTGATCTCTCCCTTTTTATGTTTTCTCTTCCCATGTTATGAAGAAAGATTTAAGGTATGATATTCCTAAAAAGTGTTCCTATTATGAAGAGTAAAGTGGGATATTATATAGATTTATTTTGAACAAGTTACATATGATTACAAGTTTCCATAGATATTAGACCTATACAATTGTGGCAAGGATTATTATAATATGTAATGAATATTCATCTGATAAGATGTAATATCTATGTATGAAAAGAATGGGCCACTATAACTTCTGTTCAATGGTATAAAAATAAATTAAAATTGGGATAATGTTAATACAATGAATAAATAATTTATTATGATCAAGATTTATTTTGGGTTTGGAGAGTTTTTTGTGGCCCAAGTGGAGTTTACTATGTTGAGAAGCTGAAGAAGAATACTTAGATTAGAGAATAATTTTATATGGTTATTTTTTTGTCTTATATATTCAAAACAAAAATCATGTTAATAAATGAGTTTTTCATTATTTTGCATTTTAGGTAATGTTAATTCTATGTTTTTGGAGTCATTGTACTTAGTATGTAATAGTCACTCTATTGCTACTGAAATTTTGAAAAGGAAAAATTCATAAAGGTAACTTATGATCTATAGTTAAAGGCTACTTTATGTTGATGGAAAAAAATAATTAAAGGTATAAATATCCTTGTATATGTAATAGTAATTATGAGCATAAATATAAGATAGTTTACTAACTCCTAATTAGGTAAAAAAATTCATTTATCAAAGATAAAGGAACTCTCCTAATACATAAAGGTGTTTTTGAGGAAGAGGAAATGTGTAAAGGATGGTCCAGAGGAAAACACAATATGTAAGGATCATTAATTTGATATTTAAATTTCACCTATTTTTACCTTAATAAATAAGCTCCAGTGCCTAGTCCTTACCACTGGTCTTGGTGGTCACTAATTTTATTACGTTTAAATTAATTATTTTAAAAAATATATATTCTATACATTTATTTTATTTCCATTTATTTTAATTTATAATACATATATTTATATTATATAAATAAGTATGATTTTTTCATTTATAAGGATATATTAAAAGATAAATTATCTATATTTATATTATTTTATGACTACAATTATGAAAAACAGAGGGAAAAAAAGATTATTCCCATTTAATTAAACCCAGTGTAACAAGATCGGTAGGGATATATATGGGATTCACATAATCCAATAACAACACCCAAGAACCTAAACATTAGGATAATAATGTTATATAAAATTTTGAATGAGGTCCTAAGGGAAGTTTGAAAGGCCCTACAAGATAATGTCTTTTAAGAAAAATAATGTTGGTTCAAAAAGGAAGGATAGAAAAAAAAAGACTAATCAATCACACTAAAGGACTTGATTTTATACTCCAAGGAGATGGTTTAAGATGAATTTATGATTAAATCCCCAAAGTAATACAATGATAATGTAAATGGAAAAATAAGGTAGATATCAATAAAAACAATCATATTGGACTGACACACAAGATCATATTATACTCCATGACTTTTATGATGGTATGTATAATATAGTGGAGTATCATAATAATTTTGATGTGATGGATACTTTTCCTAGGATCCCATAAACAATGAGATATAGTGGGATAAATTACATATTTATTACCTTCTAAAAAGGGAACGTGGTTCTAACATATTTTTTTAGAATAGTTTGATGAATTCTTTTATGGTGTAATTTCTTTGTTTTTGTTTCATAAATGATAGGGTTAATTTAAAATGAAGTAATTAGAATTTATGTTATATTTTTTACATATATATATATATTCCACAAGATGTTGTAAATGTTTTATTATTTTAATATAATTAGTGGGTGAAAAATTGTATAAGAGCAAAATGGATGCTTAAAAAATAGGTGGTTGTGAAGATGATGAATAAGAGCCGGTTAATTATTATAAAAATGATGAAGAGTATAGAATACTTGTGTTAACATGTGACAATGAGTATTTAAATTGAATAATATATGAACTTATAATTTTAGATAGGAATTTTGAGAATGATAATATTAGAACTAATTAAAGTAGTAGGGGAAGGTAAATATTGTGAGGAAGATCAAAGAAGAACTTTAGGAGATAAGAGAGGAGATATATTTATGCTTCTATAAATTAATAACCTCAATATAGAATATTTGTATTGGAGAATACATAATAATATTCATGATTTTGAAATAGGTGGACCTTTTATATAATTATTAGGAGTTTCATCATGTAAAATGGAAAAAAAATCAACACATGTAAAATTTTTTGGTGTGGAATATAGGATAAATTTCCATTCACCACATAGTAATTAGTCAATATGGTAAGGAATTATTGAATATTGGAAGTCTTTAAGTATCATAAATTAATTTTAAGATCATTCTAGGAGTTTATGAGATCTTCTTAAATGATATAATTCACTCAATTAACATAAGTATCACGCCACTTTTATAAGTTGAAGTCAAGAAAAATTGGAAAAGTCATGAGATATTTTTACTACTTGTATTCATAAGACTTATTTAAAACAGAACATGAGGCATATATTCCAAAAATAGAATGTAATATTTTGAATCTTAAAAATGTAATAATTATACCTACCATGACTACCAACATCACACTGTATAGGGAGTTTCATTAGATAACTAAAAATATGTTTACTGAAGTGTCGATTCATAAACCCAATGATGGGATAAAAATAAATTTAGCTGAATTTTTTGTGAATCTATAATGAATTTATCCATCACATGAAACTTTAGTCAAAACTTAAAATGAATCTAGATAGATTAGATTGTTTTCAGATTTCAGGTACTATTGTTTTGGAATGTATGGTACTCTGCATTAGGTAAAGGCTACATGCCAATATACCCCCACTACAAAAACCATCCAGGTCTATGAATATTGAATATTGAAGTTAAAAATCCAAAAACGCTTTCATTCCATATCATATCTATAAATTGAGATAATTTATGGGGAATTCAACCCATCACATTGTAAAGTAGTTGTTCATGTTATGATTATTATTTCTTAGAGAAATAAATTAGAAATGAATTTATGGTTATCCTATGACGGTTTGGTAGATGATAAATAAACTATTAACCAATTATAATTCTATATAGGGTGTATTGTGGAATAAAATCCAAATAATGAAATTAAACTAGGATAAGAGAGAAATTACTTTATATATTATTTTAAAATTTGAAAATTAATTCACAATTGTCAAAATGATAATACACTATAGAGAATTTAAGAGAAGATATATACAAAATATAGAGAGAAGAAAAGAAGAAAGAGCTATGTATTCCATAGGGAGTTTATCCCTATGCATTGGTTATCACATTTATTTTACGAGACATCATAAAAATATATATAGAAAGGGTAACTAATTATTTTTAAAAGAAATAAAATATTAAGGTATATGATCCTACAATACTAATATTTGAAAAAACATTAGGATAAAATTTCTCTTTGTAATTTTAATGGTTCTTAAAACTGTAATTATTATTAAATTGTCTATTTTTTATTCAATGGATACAAATATGAGGTAATTAAATATGTTTTAATTTTGTTACATATAAATAATCTCTGGTTTTAAATTTTTCATTTCAAAAAATAATAGATCATTTATAAAATGTAAGTAAAGGAATATTATACAAAATTAATAACCCTTACATATGACTTAACCATAATTTTTATTTCAAAATCTAGGCCAAATTATTTCAGAAGTTTTTTAAATATTCAACTCACATGAGAGAAATTATTTAATCTATATAACACCCTTTAATTTATCCAAAATTTCTATTAATCATTGTTTCTTTTAGATTAGATTTGAAATTATCAATTCTATCATATCTTTCGACAAGGGAAACACAACCAAAGACATTACTATTTCTATTTTGGAGTTTTGGAATTCATACTAAAGGATGAAGTAAATATCAACAATATTAAGGGATACCCTAATTATTTTAATTAAAGGTATGAATTAAAACTAATTGATCAATAAGATAAAATTTAAAGGATGCAATTTTTTTAAGGGAGGAGAATGTAAAGGTTTGAAATATATTCTTCTATTAATAAATGAAATCTTGTCTTATAATAACTATTTTATAATGGAATAACAAAGAAATACTATGACATTTATTTACATACCATGTGTTAATATTGATTAATAAAACATTTAATATTAAAGGTATATAAAGATATAAGAATAACATAATCACTTAAAGGACCTATATAGACCCAGATTCCCCCTATAGATATATCTAATTCTATAATGACTAAGAAAATATAAAAAACTGTCAGGAAAATAATATAAATTAATTAAAGGATATGAAAGAATCTTTATATGTGATGTAGTGACTGATGAAGTGAGTATAATTGAGTATTTATAGGTATATATAGTTGTTCAACCTACACTAAACAAGCTTCAGAAGGAGGATAAGAAAGGAGCTTTCACCATAGAAAAAGCTAAACGAATTGCAAGAATGAGAGGGTATGGAACATGCCATCGGGACAAGCATGTGCATGCATGGGAAACCCTAGCCAAATAGCCATGGGAATGTGGAGAGCATATTTCATGATGAAGATTCTAGGGAGGAGTAGTTCCAAGTAGTTAGTCGGGGTAGTTTGTAATGCTTGAAGCCTACGGGTAATGAATTCCTCTAAGGCCTATGGGCAATGTAATACTTATGCCTACGGGCCTTTTAAGGATTCCACCTCAACCCTTGAAAGGTGGATTATAAAAAACCATTAAAAATTATAGGCCTACGATCCATTGGAGGTGGGAAATAAATATTAGGACAATTGGTCAATAAGATATTATCCATTGTTATTTTTGGTTAGGTAGATGCAATAAAGTGACCATTTGGGATTATTTTATGATATAACTAAAATTTATATTTTTAGGAACTATAAATATGATTAAATTATGTTAATAATATGTTTTATGATAAATTTATAAGTTTTAAGTAAATTTTATTTTCACTAAATAATTTTATAATACAAGTTTTTAAATAATAATAGAAATTAACAAAATACTATGTAATTTTATAAATATTCAGAATTTTTATTTTATCATAAATAATATTAAATTTAAATAAAAATTTATTTTTAATTAAAAGTTAAAATAATCATATTTGGGAAAATATTTTTGCAAAAAAATGTCATTTCTTTAAGTAGAACATTGAAATTATCTTAGGATGAATTTATGGTAAATTTTTTACAAATTTGATTTGTGGGGTAAAAGTGAAAATATTATTTTTTTACAAAATACCATAACTCATATGATATAATAATGATATGAAAATTAATTAAAATTTATTAATGCTTATTCTTAATTAGGATTTATTTAATTAATAATAATATATAATTTTTTCCATTTAAAACGCATGCTTATTATTTTACGATAATGATTTTATCTTTTCTAAAAACTTTTTTTATGAGTTATATGCATATCATAATAGAATTTATTTTTATCAATTTTATAAAATTAATTAAGTAAAATAGATTTAATAATTCTAATTATAAGGTTCAAATTAGTTAATAGGGTCAATTTCACTTTTTGGCACAAAAAGTTACCATCATAAAAAAGAGTTTTCATGGTGTAGGTAAAATAATGTGAAAGGTTTAAACTAAAAGGTAAATACATGATACAATTTAAAATTAAAAAAATTAGATATGTGGTTAATGAATTTATATTAATTAATAGAATTTATAAATTTATTGTTAAAATTATTCTATCTTATTAATTCCACTAAAAATGTTAGGCTTAATAACAAAATTATCAATATTTTATCTCCAAAAACCACCCCTCCTCGGGTATAAAGACCCTCAAATTTACACCTCAATATCCATACCAAATACATTTAGAATAAATACACTCTCAATATCCTTATCAATAGTCTCTACATGGTGTTTATAAGGTTATAAATAGTGTCTCGCTATCATTAAGAATCATCAACCTAGGGTAAGGGTTCTCTTTTTCCACTTTTAAAATTCACATGATTCTTTTGTATAACCCTTTTGATTATTAATTATTAATATTGTTAAGTGACTAAAAATACCTCCATTAATATGGATATTATGTCTTTTTTATGATAGAATTCTTTTCACTCTCATTAAATCCACTCTAAGATCACTTTTTTTACCCATTGTGCAGTGAAAATAAACCCTTTATGTTTTCACGTCTTGAATATCTAGCATTGTTTCCATTAAATGCTATTAATTTAGATGTATTATTAAACTATTTATTGGTTAAATCCATGTATGTAACACAGATTCCCTACACATTGTTTATAATAATATGAACTTATGATTTTTGATCGATGTGGAACACATAATGTTAGATATATGAATGGTGTTCCCTAATAGCACGCCAATACATTGGATAAAGAATAAATATCTATATATGAAAAGTTTATGAAACATTGGAAGTATTCATTGGTAATTTTGTACGATACCATGGTGAAAATGTTTTCTAATATGTTTTACTACACATTAGGGATGAGATTTGGTGATATGTTTGTGAATGTATCATGTTTCTATTATAGCCACATTACCATGTTATGTCTCACTTTATTGTGTTAATATTCTTATGACATGCTTAATGTTGTTATATACATGTTATTATGTTTTTCTTCATGTTTCACATATGATATACTCTTACATTTTGTATCCATTAAATGGATTTATTCTAACACCTCTAATTTCATAAATATCCTTAGGAAATTTGATGTAGTGAGATGATCTAGGATGGTACAGTAGAGTTTCCTTTCAAGAGAGTTGAAAATATGTTAATGTTTTATTTTATGTACTATATATGTCTTGTATTAGGTACCGAGTTTAAAAGAAACTAAACCTAAAATGGTTCTTCAAAATTATTTATGTAATATTTTTTCTAGTAATTATAGATAATATCATGTAATAAAAGGTAGGATTCCATAAATAAAAATAATATATACTATATATATATATAAATTAATCATGTTAATAAAAATAATATATACTATTTATGAAAATGTTCTATGTTAATATAAAAACATATACAGTATATATTACTATATTTAATATAATATTAATAATATATTATATCAATAATATATACTATATATATTACTATATTTCATATAATATAAATAATATATTATTTAAATAATATATTATAAATAACAGTGATCATGTTTCATATCAACTGGTTTGGGAGCTCCCTTTTGAAGAAAAATCGGGGAACCCATGTTCCAAAAAGGGAAATGGTATTATTGGAATTAAACTTCTGTCCTTTTCAAAAACCCTCAAGAGAACTCCTAGAATACCTAAGGATGACTCGAGACTAGAAAATAGGATCATAAAATCAGAAGGTGTAATTTTTTTGGTTAGGGAAGATCGATATGCCTTAAAACATAAGATGGATCTATTCATATTCTCATGGTTTGGAAGAATCATTCTAGTAAAGGGATACAATCCTTGTAATAATATGCATCTAGATGATAAAATGGGGAACTATTGGGGGTTCATAAACTCACTATTCATACCTACTAGTAGGGGTGTTTTCATATCATCCTCTACAATAAAGAGGACCTCTAAAAGGCCTGGAAGGTTGGGAACATCTCTCTCAAACAAGGTGTCTTTCAGCTGGGTAACTAGGATCTTAACATTAATCTTATCACCGAGTAGAAATCCATGGATCATATATGAATCAAGCTTCATGGTATCAACTTGTTTTTTTATCATCCAAAAATCCTGAAAGACATTGCCTCATTCATAGGTGTCCCCCTTAAAATGGATCAATGCACACTCGAAGATAAATTAGGGTAATCATCCATGTTATTTTTTATATAAATATATATTCCATGATTTTTGATATTATCAATCATTTTATTACTAAAATAATACTTGAATTTAAGGTGTAATATGATTACCTTCTCCCTTTCTCTGAATTATATAAAATAATGCCCTAATCAAATTTTAATTGTAAAATCATCCCAAGGCATTTCAAATCATTACATGTGGTCAAGTATAAGATATTTAAATATGTTTGGGGTAAGAAAAAAATGTATCATCATTTAAAATGCTGAAACCTCTAATAAGGAAGTTGACATCACCAAGGAGGTTGATTTTAAACACTATCATTGGGATTAGGACTTTAATAAAATAGGTGTTAGAGAAAGGAAAGCAGAAATAGTTTATACTGAGGATGAAATAGGTCCAAAGTAAAAGACTAAAATTTGGAAATATGAGCATGTTTTCATAGTTGTAACTTCCTCAAATCCTGATAATGGAAAAAATCCACTTCTTCTAGATACCACGACTAGCATATATCCCTCATTCAAACCAAATAAAACACTTCCACCTCCGAATTAGAGACTCAAAGTGGTGTAGACACTAAAAAATAAAAATATCATAGGTATGAAAGTGGACACTCTAGCATATATATAACCTCAATAAAACTCTACATCCTCATGGAGGAGGAAGGGGGATATTAGTTGTTTATACTGGATCAATATCATTTAATCTACAAGATTTAGTTGAGGAAAATGTTACCCCAATGGTACGTGTTGATGAGAACATCACAGAAGCTAAAGATTGTAGGAATGTGGATAAAAATAACATTATCCTTGAAACACCTATAAAAAAGTTTAATGTTGGAACAAATGGATCCTTATACAGGAGGAAGTCTAAGAGAGGAAAATCAAAAGGATGTTCCAAATCCAAATCTAGTTTAAAATGAATGTACTTTATTAGAATTTATACGTAGTTACCAACCTAGAAACCACTGAATTCATTAAGAGTTTCCATCAAAACCACAATCCAAAAATCATGGGGATATCTAAACCCAAACAAGTCTTCAATTCAATATTTTCTATTCTAAAAAACTTTTGATATCACCATGTGAGTATGAATAAATGTTCAACTACTATTGAGAATCTTTGGGTAATTGCATATTTTTCCTGTAATAATATCCCTATTTAATATTGGGGAACATATGGTTAATTTTTATGTAAAATAAATGGGATTATTCTATTTCTCTACTTCATCTATTCTAAAAACATTTATCATTATAAAAGGCATCAAATATCGATACATTCTTTGTAGTTTCATTAAAAAAATCTTAAGTCGTCATGGGTGATTTAAATGTTATCATGAGTCCTAATGAAAATATTGGTAAAAAATTTTGTCTTATCTCCTCAAGGGATTTAAAATAATGTATGGATAAAAATAATCTTATTGATTTATTCCAATTGTATACACCGGGTAAAGTTGATATTTTAGTAGAATAAATTCCAGCAAGCCAGAAAAATCCTTCACTAATAAACAAGTGATGGGAAATGGGACTTTATATATTTCATAACCCTCCAAAACCTCAACTCATACAATTGCCCCATATTTTCCAATCTATTGAAATAGTATTTCAATAAACCCCAACCACCTGCACCCCACCCCATATCTTCCCTTCCAGTCTACTAGTTCTTGGTCACTATGTGCTAAGATCTATAAACACATTTATGATTTATGAAATTCATTTAAATATGGTAATAATGCCTTTTGAGTGTCTTATGATGCTCATGTTCTTTAAGATATAACATAAATATTTGAGTATAGACACCTTAAAATATTTATATATGGATATTTAAATTATAGAATCCTCTCAGAAATGAAAGTAGGATGACACCACAATAGTGGATGTTCTCTTGACAAAAACCAAGAAATTATGGTCACCACTAACCATAACACATTTCTTAACTTGAATAAAAACATCCAAAGGGAAATTTTCATTGTCGGATTGATTAAATATTCAGTTAGAAACACAATGTTATATAAGTCCCTTCAAAATTTAAGGAAAGAAAATAGACCTCTCGCTATCCTAAAATTGGGGGATTCGATCATCAACAATAGATAATGGCTAGTAGATTTCATTGTTAACTATTAACAAATTCTCTTTAATGGGTCCAACTAAAATGAAGACATCATGGAAAAAATTATTCAATACTAGATTATAATGGAAGGCTCAGTAAAATTCCAATAAAAATAGATATAAAAACGGATTTCTATTGCCTGAACCCTGGGATTTCCCCTGGTTCATTTAGCTTCTCTAATTTCTTCTTCAAAAAATATTGTGATGTGATTCAAAAGTATGTATGTAAACTTATTTATTTTTTCATCAGTAAAAATTCCCTTCCATAAGGTTTCAATGATTAAGTTCCAATTACTTTGACAGTTGAAGCTTCGATAAATGCCTTCAAGATCAATATCTCTAATCGACCTTGAAGATTGAAATTAATAACATTGAGGTGTGAATGATCAAAATATTAGAAATAGAATCTATATCGCCAACTGATTATAATTTCGTAAAAAGAAAATCACAAGAAGATTTATATATAATAAACTAGTAATTTTTAAAATTCCTGAGATGAGAAAGTTCATCCTATGATCATATTGATTTCCACATTAAAAACACACGAAAACAGAGTAAAAAATATATGGATAGAGGGAATAAAAACTCCCATAGCACAACTATACTTCTGAGATCCTTCGTCTCCTACTCTGCACATGTGATGCTCCCCAAAGTCTTCAGTCTCAAAAATATGTGTGCGTTCAATGTCAGAATGAGAGAGTCTTGATCTTCTCTCCAAAGGTGTGATCATGGAATGGGAATGAACCCCCCAAATTCTACTACTTTCCATGTTTTAAGTACCCACCGTCTTCTTCTTCATAGTCACCCACAGACTCCACTGACATAAACCTTGCATTTCATTGTGGCACCATACACGTGTGTGTTTTCATGAACCACACTTCGCATTAGTAAAACCCTTATAACTAACTCCTAGTGAGTTAGTTAGATAAAAATGGTCGTTTTAAAGTCCCCTGAAGGAACCTTCACAAAAAGAACACACAAAATAATAAAAACAAGATGGAAATAAATAAATATTTAATGTTATTAATTTACTAAGAGTCTTAAAAGATTTATTAAGGTTATTATTTATTATGTTGTTGATTTTTATTACTTAAAGTTATTAATGTTAGTTATAAATATTATGTTTGTTATTATTTTTAAAATTAAATTATTTTATTAAAATTAAAACGATGAATTATTATTAAGTATTTTACTAACAAATTTTATTATTAAGTAATTTAATAAGCAACATTAAATTATTAGTAATTTATTCAAATATAATTTTTAGAAGTTGCAATTAATTAATTTGAGTTTAATGAAATTTTATTTATGGTAACTAAATTAATAATTATGTTTTATTATAAATATTATTTTTATTATTTGTTAATAAATAGTAATATTTTTTATTATATTTAGGTTAGTTGTTCTTTAAATTTTATATTTTATTAAGTTTCCTATTTTATTTAATTTTTACTTTTTTAACATTATATCCTCCCATCTTCGCCTACGTGCTGCCCTAAGGAAGGGGGAAGGGGTTCTGATTCGGTGCTACACCAAGGGAGCAGCAACAGCCTCCCCTCTACACAGTGGCAGCTTAGGTTTTATATGTGGCGCACTGCAAGGGCCTCGGGTTTCAATAAAATCCACTCTAATAGTGGCTTCGGCTAAGCAGCGTCAATTCCTCCCAAAACTACATCACCTTCGGATCTGTGAGTACATGCTCTCTAGTAGTGGCATGAATGCTTCCTCCATCCACATCACCAGATCAGCGGTGCATAATGATTCATAGCAGCACGACCTTCTGTTTGGTGATGTTGCAGTCCAGTGCTCATCTGTGACTTATCACGAGGTGGCGTGGCTTTCCACAGTGAGTGGAGGGTGGTTCGGTTCATCCTCGCACCGACTTCCATGGCTACCAGTGAAGATGAAGATTGTTACGCGGGAAGAGAAACATGGGTTTCATGGGAATTGGTTCGGTTAAGGGAAGATGCGGTGGACCATGAAGATTCATATTATTTGAGAAAAGTGAATGATAATGGATTAAAGTTCAGAAATGGCTTGAAATTTATGATTTATGTATACAAATTGATGTAAATTTCTGGTACAATCAGTGTTGATTTGGTATCCTTATTATGGTTTGTTGAAAGTCAGTATGAGGAGGTGGAGAATCGGCGGGTGTGGGTTGAAAGCAGCGATGTCTCATGAGACACAATTGCTTAACTGTGTGTGAACAAGGAGAAATAGGGGAGGAACCGGTCGAAGAAAACTAACGGTGTGGTACAGGGGAGGAACCGTGTGAGGAGCAGCGCAAGATCACCATCACAAAAATTGAAAAAAAAGGTCACTGATAGATAAATAAAAAATGCTACCGAAAGGGAAAAGGTCAACGATAGACTAAAAAGTCACCGTTATAAAAGGTCATCGGTAGCTTTAAAAACAATTAAGGTTACTGATGGAGAAAAAACAAAAAGGTCACTGATTTAGTTATAGGTTACAGATAGAACAAAAATAAAGGCTACTGATGGCACAAAAAAATAAAAAATGAAAAAATTGAACATAAAATTAAAACTTAATTTAACTAAATAAAATGATTGAAAATAATTAACCAGTTAAAATATAAAATCGATAATACAAATATTGAAATTTATAAATTAAAAGACGGCTAATTAACATTGAATTATAGTTATACTTTAAACTTTTAAAATTATAATTTAAATTATTAATTGATAACACTTAAATTAAAAATTGGATAATTGTTAAACTATATTGATAGAAGACTTAAATTTAAAATTATTAAAGTGTCTATAATGAGTAGTAAAGGATCGCATCAGTGACTAAATAAGTCACTGATAGCTCTTGTTTATCTCATCGGTATACTAAAAAACAAGATTTAATTAATAAATAATCTAACTGCATACTTAGGATTAAGTAATTAATGTTTTAAAACTCTTAATTGATTTATTTAATAACTTTGTGAATACTTAAAGTTAAAATTATGCTATTTTATTTAAGTTAAACTCAAATTCAAAACTTAATTAATAAGCAGGATGTTTAAACATATTAATTAATGAAGTTAATATATTTTAATAAATATATATTAAATGATAAAATATTAAAATAAAGTCTAAGTTAATTAAATAGGATTAGGATTATTAAATAATTTTTTAAAAGAGAAGTTAATTTATTAAAAAGTCAAACAGAATTTAATTAACAAAAATACTTAAGAAATAATTAAATTATAAAATTAAAGTAAGATTAAAATAATTATTTTAAAGACTAAAAATACATAATTAATTATAAAAAATAATTAATTGAAAATTTTAATTATAAAAATAAAAAATACAATTATTTAGTAAAAAGTGATTAAATAATTAATTAAATCATTAAAAATTAAGTAAAAAAGATGTGGGAAACTATGTAAAAATAGAGCCACATCAAATTCCCCCACACTTAAGCATTGTTTGTCCAAAAACAGTTCCTTTCTTTATTATCATTGAAAAACAGATTATAGTATTTAAGATTAAACTCAAACTATAACATGTCCAGCACTTAAGAAAAGAGGACAGAACATGAAAATTGGCTTTTGAAAATATATTTTGAAATCAATTCTTGCTTCGAATGAGTACTCAAAGGGTAATCAAGAAAGAAAAAATTCATCAATAAAGAAAGTTTCATGCCTCATACGCGACTCTGTTTAGTGATATTTTCAATCCAAACTCAAGTTCAAATTTCAAGAGTGACAAGAGGTAAAATTAATGTGGAATTAAAAACATAACAGTAGGAACTTTATACATTGACTCATCACCTAGGTTCGAACAATAAATAACTTTTTTTAATGACATTAATGATGCAAGCTAAATGAATCCCATAATAAACCAATTGACCTCTTCTTCATCTGGCGTTCATCATTCCCCCCACCTTAATGAACACGTTTTTGACCAAAGACATTTTATTTATTTTTCCCAAGACATGTATCATGTGCTAAGAAATCTGCATACACACTTATTCAAAGTGTACAGAGGGCTTATAGTATTCTGAAATGCACCCAGAATCTAGAGTCTCAGAGACTCACTATGGGATCCCAGATGCCCAAACTACTCCAGTTTCAAAAGATTTATAACAAAATTCATTTAAATTGGATCATTAATGTGATTACATAAATAATTAAAAGAAAAAAAGAAGAACGAAACCCCTAAGATAGAGTCAAAATTTCAGTTCATGCAGTTATTATCATAAATCCACAAACATGTAACCCAAATCACTTTCAAAGATTGTCCCTAAACTAATATATCCATTCAACCACTAAGTAAATATCACTCAGTAATCATCAATTATCAATAATGTTAGACTCAATGCACAACTTAACTACCAAAGAGATGTTTTCCATAGCAAATACCAATTTGAGATCAATGTACCTCCTGAAATTGTGCAAGAATTTTGAAAAAAATTTACTTATTTTTTGACATAAATGTTTAAGTTGCAGTGGGAATTGATGGGATTTCAATTATGCACAATTTAATAGTTATATTTTAAAAACAGATTTTCAATAGATCATATTTATGACATGTTAAAAAGGGTCTCTTTGAAGTTCAAAAATATTTTTTACCATAAAGAATAAGTTACAGGAGGTTCTAAAACAAGTACATGCATTATCATTTGATTCTAGTGACATAGAGTTTAAATTCAAAACAAAAATTATCATATAAATTGTGGGTGCATGGTGGACTTAGTGTAAGCATTTTAATATATTGAGTTCAATAATATGTTCAATAGAGCAAAAGAATGAATGTTAAAACACCCCAACCTAAAACAGATTCAATACAAAATTTCTCAGCCTACATGTACCACCCCACACTTCAGTTCATGCAGTGAATGGTTTTAAAATATCAATGAATTAAAAATTTCAAAAAGGAGGAACAAGAAAAATTTCTTATACAAGCAGAATTTTTAGGGAAATCCAGACATGCAGCATATTTCTTAAAGTACAATTAGAATTTCATAAAAGAAGCAACATATAGAGAAGAATTTTTCTTCATGCAACACATGCAGCAGAATTTTTTTCTAAAGAATTAAGGAGCTAAGAAATGAAATAGAAATTAATTGTAAGGAAATTCCATGACTTTATATTTTTTCATTAATCATTCAATAAAGTAATTCCACTCTTTTATTAAACCGCAGTAGCATCCTAAAAACACAGATCAAGAAAACCAAGAACAAAAATCTAGTAGGTACAGAGCATATATAAGGCAACACAACAACACTTTATTAATAGTACAACAAGAACATAACAAAAATGAAAACAAATAAAGAGGATGGCTTGAATCCCATGAAGCACTGAGTTAATGTCTTCAGTTATAATTTATTTAATTAAAAAAAATTGTGTTTAATTGAAAAAAACAAAACCATGGGTTGTCTCCCATGTAGTTCTAGATTTATTATCCCCAACTGGACTCACATAGCAACTAACCGTAGTCACTAGGTGGTTGTGGTTTCATTAATAATAGCCACCACATGTTTTGGCCAAAAAAATAACATAATGTTGAATTATGTAGGCATCAAGACTAAACACAACTGAAACTAAACATTGATAGCTTGAAATAACCACTAAGAGACACCCCTTGACAGTTGTCGGCATGGTGCTGCCCACTTATAGATCATGGTCAGACATTTTTAGATTTGAATTCACATGAATGTACAATATAGAACTAGGTGCTTCAATGGGTGTGGCATTGACCTCAGAGAAATCTCTATTAACCTCAACATTAACATATTCAAATTCAAGGGTGCATGTGGGTAAATTCTGATTAGTAGGTTCAAGAGGAGATTCAGTAGAGTGCTGAATAGGATTATGAACATTGGAACTCAAATTTGATTCCCCCTCTATACTACTAACAGTATCACAAGAAGGATCACCACCCTTCATAGTTGAGTATGGTGATAAACAAGGAATATAATTTATTTGACCATCCAAAGATTCAGGTTTAACAATTTTGTAAATCTCTTCCAAAAGTTCCTCATCATTGAATGAACACTCAACATCTATCGCTTCTAACAAATCAATTATACTTAATTAAAGTGTGTTTTCAACCACTACATTAAGTTAATGTTCAAATGGATCACTTTCTAACACAATGTTTGTAGTGTGTTCCAAAAAGTTTAAAACAATAGAAGGAATGTTCAATTTAGCATCAATAAATTGATATTCCAGTATGTACAAATTTAAAAATTTACCCCCATATATATTAACACTGTTTTCAATTTCACTGCACAATGTTTCAGAAAAGTGATTACTATGAGAATAGAGAAATGAAAAATTATCAATAATTCTTTCTTCAAATATCATTACCTCATCCTCATCATCTAACAACATTTCATAAATTATTGGGTGTACAGGTTCAAACCATGGAAGAGAAGTTTTAAATTATGGTGAAAATATTTTAGATTCTTTAAATTCCAGTTTAATGTTCTCTTTCAAATTACTTATCATTTCTAGTTCAGGTTCAATGTTCAAGATTTTAGAAATTTTGGGTGATGAATTTTTAAAATTCATGTTTTCATTCCCAAATTTCTCTTCTACCCGAGTGACTTCATTCTCAGAACTTCTAAAACAATGATTGTTTTCCAATGTTGGGATTATGAAGAGAACTGGGAACTCCTTTTAAATATATTTAAATTAATCTTCAGAATTATCCAATTCAACATCATTAAAGTTCTGTTTTGTATTTTTAATGTTATTCACTTGATTCAGTGAGTTGGTTATTTCCAAATTTAGTTTAATAGAATCAAATTTTTCAAATAGAATGGTTTCTAGCCCAGTTTCACTATCACTTTCCTCTTCCAAATGATTTTAAAATCTTTTATACAGATATTCTATTTCATTTTCTTCAACTTCTTTTTGTTCTTTAACCTTTTTTTTGTAATTCCAAGATTATTTTTTCTAGTATTTTCATTATTTTATCTTGATCTTAAGAATATATAAGTTGAATTTATGGGTTTTATTTAACCAAATGTTTAATAGTTCCACCCTAGAATCCAATTTATAATAAATTAGGTAAATTTTAGCTAGGGTGTTAGGACTAGTGTAATGTTATTCATTTTCATCAATCTAATCAATCTGTTGTGGCTGGTTATATGCACACTAGCAGGCACTATGCCCATAACAGTCACAACATAAACAGAGAGGCCCAAATTGATTCAAGTTCTCATGAACACCCATTTTTTTAATAGAAGATATTAAATACACAACAACTCATAGTGAAGTAGACTTTTCAAAAGTAGAAAAAGCTGCAGATACAGTTCACTAATTTTTTTAAAGCAGTTTTTTATATGTTTTTTTTATTTTTATTTTTATTTTTACTTTAAGAACACTTAGTGCGTGCCTTCCCTAGAAATGGAACCAAATTTTTATGTGGTCGGATTTCTTTATAGAACTAAAAATAATTTTTATAAACCTACACTAGTCTAGTGGTGTAGGGTCGAACCCAAGGGAAGGAAGGTGAAACACCTAAGGTTTTAATCAAAATAAACTCCACTGTTATCAGTAGTAGAGAGAGTTTATATCATTTAACATTTTATTTTTTTATTTTTTAAATGATGAAATGGAAATAGGATGAGGAAAAAAAATTTACAAAGAAACTAAAATTTACACTAAGTGCTGATATACATGAGAAATACAGTATATTAATATTAAGTAACAAGACAAGGAGAAAGATCAACAAAGTTCTGAGGAATTTTAAACTTTTGGAATGAATGGATGTTCTCTCCACAGATTACAGTTGAATCACACCTCAAGAAAGACTGAATAATCTCCCTCGCTAGAAAATTCATCTGATAAAGGATTGAATCTTGGATTTCACCACTCTAGAAATCAACTGATCTACTGTGGAACTTGGAAAGAAAACAATTGAAAATTAACTCTCTGTTAAGTTCTAATTACTTTGATAGTTTAAGCTTCGATAAATGCCTTCAAGATAAATCCTTCCAATCAGCCGTGATATTTGAAATTGAAAACATTATGTTGTGAATGATCAAAATATTATAAATAGAATCTGTCTCGCCACCTAATTATAATTTTGTAAAAAGAAAAGAACATGAAGATTTGTAGAGAATAAACTAGTAAGTTTTAAAATTATTGAGATGAGAAAGTTCAACCTATGATCATATTGATTTCAACATTAAAAACACATAAAAACAGAGTATAAAAATTATGGATAGAGAGAATAAGAACTCCCTTAGCACAACTCTGCTTCGGAGCTCCTTAATCTCCTACTCTACACATGTGCTGCTCTCGAAAGTCTTCGCTCTCGAAAAAATATGTGCATTCAATGTCATAATGAGAGAGTATTGATCTGCACTCTAAATATGTGATCGTGGAATGAGAATGAACCCCCCAAATTCTATTGCTTTCTCTGTTTTAAGTACCCACCGTCTTCTGCTGCATAGTCACACTCTAACTCCACTGACATAAACCTTGAATTTCTTTATGGCACCATATATGTGCGTTTTTTCAAGAACCACACGTCGCATTAGTAAAACCCCTGTAAATAAAACTCGATCAGTTAAGTAGATGAACATGGACATTTTAAAGTCCTATGAATGAACCTGCACAAAAAGAACACATAAAATAATAAAAAAACATGAAGGAAATATATAAATATTTAAAGTTATTAATTTACTAAGAGTCTTAAAAGATTTATTAATGTTATTATTTATTAAGTTATGATTTTTATTAATTAAATTTATTAATGTTACTTATAAATATTATGTTTATTATTATTTTGAAAATGAAATTATTTTATTCAAACTAAAACTATAAATTATTATTAAGTATTTTACTAACAAATTTTATTATTAAGTAATTTAATAAGCAACATTAAATTATTATTAATTTATTATAATATAATTTGTAGATGTTACAATTAATTAATTTGAGTTTAATGAAATTTTATTGAATTTAAATAAATAAATAATTATGTTTTATTATAAATCTTATATTTATTATTTGTTTATAAATATTAATATTTTTTTATATTTAGTTTAGTTATTCTTTAAATTTTAGATTATATTAAGTTTCCTATTTAATTTAATTTTTTTTAAATTATCTCCTCCCCTTATCTCCTACACGATGCCTTAAGGAAGGGGAAAGGGGTTCTGATTTGGCACTACACCAAGGGAGCATAGGCGGCCTCCCCTTTGCACAACAGTGTCTTGGGTTTCATCTGCAGTGCTAGGAAAGGATCCCGAGTTTGAATGCATGCTGATCCAATAGTGGTTTTGGCTAAGTAGAGTCAATTCCTCCCTAAACTACATCGTCTTCAGATCTATGAGTACATGATCTCCAGTAGTGGCACGACTTCTTCCTCTATCCACTTCACTAGATCAGCAGCGTACAAAGATTCACAGTAGCATGACCTTAAGTTCGGTGATGTTGTAGTCTAGTGCTCATCTGCGACTTCTCACGAGGAGGTGCAGCTTTCCACAACGAGCATAGGGTGGTTTGGTTCATCCTCGCACCGAATTCCACGGCTACCATCTAAGACGATGATTGTTGTGTAGGAAGAGAAACATGGGTTTCATGGGAGGTGGTTCGGGTAAGGGAAGTTGCAGCAGACCATGAAGATTCATCCTATTTGAGAAAAGAGAATTATAGTGGATTAAAGTTTAGAAATGGATTGAAATTTAAGATTTAGGTATTCAAATTGATGTAAATTTATGGTACAATCAGTATTGATTTGGTATCCTTGTTATGGTTTATTGCGCGTCGGTATGAGGAGGTGGAGAATCAGTGAGTGTTGGTTGAAAACAGTGGCGTCTCATGAGACATCATTGCTTAACTGTGTGTGAATAGTGAGAAACAGGGGAGGCCCTGGTCGAAGAAAACTAATGGTGTGGTACATGGGAGGAACCGTGCGAGGAGCAGCGCAAGGTCACCATTGTGAAAAAAGAAAAAAAGGTCACTGATAGATAAATAAAAAAGGCTAATAAAAGAAAAAAAAGTTCATTGATAGACTTCAAAGTCACTATTATAAAAGATCACTTATACTTAAAAAAAGGTTACTGGTAGCTTTAAAAAATTAATGTTACTGAAGGAGAAAAAATAAAAAGGTCATAGATGTAGTTAAAGGTTACTGATAGAACCAAAATAAAGGCTACCAAAGGCACAAAAAAATTAAAAAATACAAAGAATGAACTTAAAATTAAAACTTAAGTTAACTAAATAAAATGATTGAAAATAATTAACTGGTTAAAACCTAAAATTTAAAATACAAATATTGAAATTTATAAATTAAAAGAAGGATAACTAAAACCGAAGTATAGTTATACTTTAAACTTTTAAAATTACAATTAAAATTATTAACTAATAACACTTAAATTAAAAATTTGATAATTTTTAAACAAAATTGATAGATTACTTAAAATAAAAATTATTAAATGGTCTATAATGAGTAGAAAAGGATCTCATCAGTGACTAAATAAGTCAACGATAGCTCTTTTTTATCTCACCGGTAGACTAAAAAACAAGATTTAATGAATAAATAATATAACTGCATACTTTGGATTAAGTAATTAACGTTTAATTGATTAATTTAATAACTATGTGAATACTTAAAGTTAAAATTATGCTATTTCATTTAAGTTAAACTCAAATTCTTAACTTAATTAATAATAATTATGGTTAAACATATTAATAATTGAAGTTAATATATCTTAATAAATCTATTTTAAAGGATAAAATATTAAAATAAATTCTATGTTAATTAGATAGAAATCCGATGATTAAATAATTGTTTAAAATAGAATTTTATTTAACAAAAAGTCATGTATAATTTAATTAAAAAAATAATTAAGAAATATTTAAATTAGAAAATTAAAGTAAGATTAAAATAATTAATTTAAAGATTAAAAATACATAATTAATTATAATAATTAATTAATTAAAAAATTAAATTATAAAAATACAAAATTAAATTTATTTAGTAAAAAGTGCTTAAAAAATTAATTAAATCATTAAAAATTAAGTAAAAATATGTGGCAAAAATATGTAAAAATAGAGCCACATCATTTCATTTTAAATTTCTTTAAGGGATTTGTGTTTTTTATATTTTAATTAATTATGAAAAAACACCTCAATTCTACCTATATTTTTCTGATTATAAATGGATCACTAAGGGATACTTTTCCAATTCGAGAGGGTGAAAAAAAGTGATCCCTTCACTTTTAGTTTTTCACTAATGTGGAAGACTATCTCTGTAGGATTATCTCTAAAATTGTGGATCATAGTGATATGAATATTTTTCAGGATGGAAGAGGACTTGATGCCACCTCTAACCACTAGTTTGTTCATGATGTCATTTTAATCTTCAAGGTAGGAAAAAAATATCCAACAATTGATAAAAAAAATATATTTCCTGCTGTGAAAGGGTATTTGGAAAATGTATAGTATGAGATTAATCATATGTCTACTTTAGGAAGAATCTCACCTTGGCCATGAAAATTCAGATCTTGAATGAATTGGGCATAAGAGATGGATTCATGCATTTCGAACAACTTGGTTTCCCCATGTTTTCTTTTATCCCCAAGGTTTTTTTACTTAACTATATTTTTGGTTCTTTTAAAATATAATTATGTTTTTTGGAAATGGAAATGTCTATCAATATTTGTAGGGTGTGCCTTGTTAAATTTAAAATTGTCTCCAAATGAGTGTAATCTTTTATGGTCTATAAATAGACATCCTATCTTATTAAAAGTATCATTTCCTATATCTGAAATTTTGTTTGGATATGTGAAATCATTGAAAAAAATATAGTTAGTTTTCATTAGAGAAAATGTTTTAAACACATCAGAGATCGTGAATGGGGTATAAATATCCTCACCATCTGCAATGATTCCTTAGAGGTTCACTTAATGTGGAGGCACATGATTGTAAAATATAAAGCCCTAAATTTCCTCAAATATAGATTTTTGTTGAAACTCAAGAATTATAATTATAATTACATTAAATCCTTCACCTTTCTAGCCTCCTTTGTTTTTTTCTACACTATTTTATCTAACTATAAATGGATTACTAGTATGGAATCCTTTGTTAAATTTATACTCAACAACTAAATGAGTGAAACTTGGGTTCAATTTGTTCATAACACGAACTTTATTATTTATATCAAGGTTTCTATTAACTATTTTCTTGATGTACCTCTCCTAAATTATCCTAGGATATTGAAAATACTATTAGTGACTACTCCTTTTTCCCATGGAGGACCTTTTTGTTCAAAAGCCCTCCAAATCCATCAGAATCAATTTCAATCTATTAAATAGATTATTTTATGGATTAAAAATCTTGAGGATTTATTAGATTCATAAATTCAAACATCCATAGATAAAATCCTTAAGATTCACCTTGTTTTAATGACTTACCCATGAAATATTTTCCACATAGGTTTTTATACAATACTTTGGAAGTGAACTCCAATCTAAATGTTCCCTTTTTAATCAGTATAGGGATGATAATAACCGTCTCTTATTAAGTTATACTACATCCTCATCCAAATATATTACCCTATTTACACTTTTTTATGTCCCTATATGCAATTTAAACTCCACTATTAGTCTACTTTGTGATTTTATGAGGCCACATATATCTTCACTACTCTTCAACATTCTTCCAAAAGTTGTGATGAAAATAATTCACATCATCCAGAGATGTTGGAATGTTATCATCTACTTATATTCCATATTCAACATATTGGACTTTCTATTAGAACATATAGATAAAATTAGGGATGATATTTCCATTAAAATGGTATATTTTAGTAACTCTTTTCATGATCATACTACCTCAAGGAACCTCGAAATCACTAGTAATTTTAGTTTTCATGAAGGAACTTTTGAATTATTTAGGAAGCCTCTATTCCATGTTTCGATTAAATTAAATATGGACGATTCCTATAGGGGTAATAATGGGATTTAAATATGTTGTTTTGTCTTCTAATATCACATTAGTAACATCCTTGGTTTATTTTACAATGATTTTGGTATTACCTTTTCCCTTGATGCTAAGAAACTCATAGTCATCAATCTGGTGAATATTCCTAGACAAAGAGGATGAAAAAATATATGGTTAGAGAGTGACTGCATGTCCATAGTGCATGCAATCCAATATAACAACACACTTCTCTCATGAAGTTTAATGGTTCAATGGATGGATTGCATTGAATTAGAAGACTCTATTGACAATATCATCATCGATGCATATCGAGAAGCAAACATGGTAGTAGATAGACTTTCCAAAAAAAGGTGTGAGCAAAGGCAGCCTCATCTAGATGTATAATCTCCCCTCTTATATATTATATCTCTCTGAAGCAGGCTGTTGTAAAATTACACATTTTCGACTCATGTAATATTTTATTTTTTAATCAGGGAAACATGGTAGTGTCTAAGATGTCACATTTTAAAAAATTATAATAAATGTTCTATGAATTTTTTAAAATTTATATTATAAATATAAAAAAAATATCATATTTTTATTATCAAAGTTATAAATATTATTAAAAAATATGAAATATAAATATAATGAATGTTATTTTATGTATATATATATATAATAAATTTTCTGTAAACAAATATGTTTATAAGTATGTGTTGTAACTATTTTGATAACATTTAAGTTTTATAGTAACTAATTTGTGTGGTGTTGTGTGGTTTTATTCTATAAACATTTAGTGTATAATTATACAAACATACATAAATATATACATACATAAATATATATTAAAATACATAAATACATTTATGAATACATAAATATATATATACTACTACTACTAATGTTAAATGTTCATACAAAAATAGATAAAACATTAGTTAAAGAAAACAGAATACATTTTTTCTAAAAACTAAAAACCTAAACTATGTTGACCATGTAACTTTTAATGATTATAAAAAAATATATATAATTAAAATATTAATGAAAATTTAAACATAAGTAACAAGATAGTATAAAAAATATAAAGAAAAATGAAAATAAAATAATGTAAAAAAGTTAAAAAAACATAATTTCTCACATAACATATTTTACATAAAATCACATAAAATTTTCAATTTTGAACATGAAACATTAAATATTTATAAAAAAAATTATAATTATAATATAAATGAAATTGAAATCACATACTATTCATATATCATGAAATGCTAAATAAAAAAATAGATGTGGAAAATAATATACATATGTTAATAAAAATAAATTTAGAACATATAGAATATTGGATGGAATATGCTATTATCACATAAGAGTTTAATATGTAATGTGTCAATGGAAGGAATATTTTATGTATCTATAATTCCTTAGATATATATATATAATATGTTTTTGTGTATATTTCATGCCCCTTTTTGGGCAGTTTCAAAAAAGGTTTATTCTTGGAACCAAAAACACCCAATTGTTCCCACATATGTGATGGGTCACAAACCTAATTTCCAAAGGAAGGTGATAATTGATAATTTTTTAAATAAAGCTTAGTAACTCACATTGGTCAAGAATATGGGAGGTCCAACTCATCACAACCATTTTTGGGAGAATTATTTCCTACTTCAGGACTCTCTTATAGATATAAGACATGTTCATGAATCCTTCCCAAATCCCAAGTGTTGCACTAGTCTCCCTTAGGTTAATAAATAGTTATTAGAATATATTAGTGTTAAGAAATTTATATACATTAAAGATTAACCATCAATGGTATCATAAATATGTATTAGAGTTACTTTTTAAATTTTACCATAAATATGTATCAGAGGATGTCTATTTTTATTTCATTTATTATTTTATGTCACTGGTTTTAAGACAAGGAGTGCAAAACTCTAGGATTTATTCCCATCCAAGGAGATGTGTATTGTTTTTATAATGGGATTGGTCCCATGATAAGGGCTTGTTATGTATCCTCATGAAAGGAATTAGAAAGAATGTGGTTCGTTGAAAATTAACGAGAAATGTTTTACCATTTATTGTCATATGAAAAGAAAAATGACTTAAAGTATAACATCATGTGATGATAACATTCAGTCTAAAGGTTCCTATAAAAGGTTTGTGTGGGGATTATACAAGAGTGACCCTTTTTGGTTGATCCTAAAAGAAATATGACCTAACAATATTGGGTTGATCTTAAAAGAAATGAATACCTATGGAGATAATTCTCACCAAGAATATAGGGTTGATGAGGATAATAAAATAACACTAGAAAGGAATATGGCCCTTTTTGTGGCGTTTGATGTCACTGGGATACAGACCAATAAAGATGATGGTTGATTAATAGCATTGGGTTTGAACATCATGTAGTCTTCCTATATATCCCTTTTGTATGGGAATCAAAGACCATAGAGTTTTGAAGGGTTTGGGATCACACCTATGTAGGATTCTTAAATAATATTTTTTAAGAATGTTGCTGATATGATCAATAAATATCTCTAAACCTAAGTGAGTCAAGTACTGTGTGGGAAAACTATACAGGAAAATATTTTCATGTCACAAGATCACATGCGGGAAGGGGATTATACCTAAATTAGAAACCCATGGTGAAATTTTCATTCATGAAACTAAGTAGATGAGGGTGGGGATATAAAATGTAGGATAGGTGTGATGTCCTGTAAGAAAGTCTAGGGACTTACTCTAGGTGGGATTCCTGTTATAGATATTTCATCCTCATCCATCGGTGGATGAGGGAGAGTCTACAATGGGGTATTCATAAAGAAATATAGTGTATAGAGACGTAGTTTTTATCTTTGTAAGACATTAATATATTTTTACATATATATTTAGAGTGAGACGCTTAGACGATGTGAGATTCAATGGTCTGGTGTGCCTGGAATTAAATATATAATAATATTAAATATATTTTATGTGACACATGAACATATTATTAATGAAAATGGAATATCTCTTAAAGAAAATCTCATATCATAAATATAAGACCACGGTCTAGTTATGGATGGATTTTTTACCCAAGGTATAACATAAAATAGGCCATCATGAAGATTTAGGATATATCACCTTTTAGTGGTACATTCAGTAAATTAATTAAATGTTTAATTTAATTAAATAACCTAATTATGATTTCCATTAAATAAATTGTCATAGATATTTTTCCAGAGTTAGCCTCATAATCCTTAGACCATCAAGTGACTATCCTACTCTCCTTCCATTGGAATAATCACCTAGGATGATGCTGAAACTCTAGCTTAAAGAAGATCAGAGTGTAGAAAACAATACGACTTCCTACTACCATTAGAGATGTTCATTCTTCGATGAAAAATGATCCAATCTCTAGTTAGGACTCATAAATTTTTGTATTACACCCATTTTGATTAAATTTCTTGATTAGATCAATCCTTTTATTTTATCTCTAACAATTTTGGCCTTTTCATGCGCTCGTGTGCCAGTTTAATTGATTATTATTTGGTTTTCTAACCTCAGATATCTTTTTTCTTGAACGTTGGATAAAATTCTTGATAGCAATCGATAAAATTTTGTTTTTGTAATTTTTTCCAATAATTTATTTGCATTCATAATCTGTTGGACCCCACAGTCCGGGTTTGATATTGATAAATAGAACCAAAACCGATCAGACCCCCATAGTCGCAATTAATCAATGTAAAAGTGTTGGATTTACTAACCATGGGTGTTTTTGGATAATTTATGTGATGTGGTAGATTTTGTTAACAATTGAAAATGAAATATTTGATGGTGGAAGGACTATAGGTGTTCAAGAAATGCGACAAACCTCTTAAGACCTATAGAAACCTTTTTATGGCCACCATATGGTTGGAAATGGAAAATCAAGACTAGATCCACCAATTAAGGATGGTGTGGAGGTGAAATCTATAGCAGAACAACTAGATTCAAAATGCAGAGTTAAGATATGGATTTCAATGACGCATTCAACTATAATTCATGCACCTTGATAAAGGCACTTCCCATATGCCATGATGTCTAGGGTTTTGGGAATTTATAGTGATGGAATGTTATGTAGACTCCCTAAATTTCATGTGCCACCTTCCACAAGTGGATGATCTGTGTGACAGAACACCTGGCCTTGAACACACCATGTTCCCAAGTACATGGGAATAACCAGATATATGGGAGGAACCTCATGTGAAGAGGCACATCCTGTACTAAAATACATGGACACTAGAAGGAATACACAGATATGACCCAGAACACGATAGGGACCCTGAGTGGTGTGGGAACATCATTTAGATTCCCCACACACCATGTATACCTACAAGGTGGGAAAGCCATGTACCTTTAGGGACATGGCCAGGTGATGGAGTAGGACCACACATCATGTGGGTCCCCTCACAAGTCGTGTACCCCTTGGATCCTTCTAAGTAAACTTTAATCTTCCACATCTCCTTGATTTGAACTCATATTGTTCGCCCTGAGTAGAGTATCTCGAGTGTTTCTTCACATAGAATAGGGTGGTTCCCTCCGTTATGGATTTTGGGATATGAGGAGAAATGTAATGATCATGGTGCTTGTTTAGTCAATGACTGATGATAGTAGTGATTAGGAAAAGGATCATCAGATACCTATAGTGTAACCTTCCATAAGCAAGGGTTTGGGTCCTCTATCTACATAGTGGAACCCCCTATTGAATAGGTAATGGGTCCTCGATGACCATAATGGAACCCCCATGTACCACCAAAGTGTGCATCCTTAACTTATATAGTGCCCCCCCCACACATTATCTTGGGCATGTGTCCTCTACCTACTATGGGGAACCCCTCTATCGGATAGGGCATGGGTCCTTATGACACTATTCTGGAATGCTCTATCATCTTGAGTGTGGGTCCTCTATGGATAATTATATAGTGGAATATGCTAATTCACTAGTGAATGGGTCCTCTTCTAGGATTTTGGACCCTCTTAGTTGGGTGGAACAGTGGTGATGTGTGGTCCCCCACATGGTTACTTCTCGAAAGATGCATGAGAGGTTGGGAATCATTGTTGGATTTCTAGAACTATTAGAGACTCTTTTTCATGGGCTGATCTGTGAGATGTAGATCCCATTACACTCTTTTTTAGGATTCTTTTTGACTGATCATATATATGTGTGTGTGTGTGTGTGTGTCTATACCATTGGATTTGGTTACCCTCCATCTAGGAGTTGTGAAGATGCACGGGGTATGCCATGTTCTTTCTATGTTTTTCTTTTTTGAGGTTGGATTATCCTACTCTGCTACAATTGGTGGAAAAGACTCAATATGTAGTCCATATAAATTTCATTTTGGGCTCGTTGTTCATGGATTAGGTTACACTTTCTCTTTCTTGGGTTGTGCTACATCTCGTTTACTACATACTATTTTTTGTTCGTATTGAATCTATTACTTATCCCCTTTAGATTTTGGGGCATCCACCTGGGTACATAGATACTCACCCCTACATGGAATTTTCCCACATGTGTCATATCTTTTGTAGATGACTGATTGGTCTAAAGTGACTACAAAGGATATTAGGGATACCTATTACTTTGGAATTCTTATGGTGGTCACATCTTGGACCTTAGGACAAAAAGTATGTAACTGTAAATGTAAAATGAAATGTTTGGTTAACCCCGATAATGAGAATAATGTCCTCCCAAAGAAATTATCAATGGTTCAATGATTTAAATGTGAAAAGAATGGTCACCATGAAAATAGATTACCTAAGTGTAAATATCATGAATATAATCACCAGGGTGGTATGATTAATGGTTATATTGTTGAAGACGAAGTGACTAAAAGTGAAATGTGAAATGAATGAGGTAACAAGGAATAGGATGAAGAATGTTTTATAATGGGTTAAGGATGATATGTAATAACCTAAGTGATTATTTATTTGTATTCCATGACTATGATTTGTGAGATATATAAATATTTTTCACTTTATATTTTTCTCTATGGATTTACAAGAATATATTAAACAATTAGGATGGATTAGATAAGTGATTGAATAGAAAGGTGATATTCATGGGAAACACATGATTAAGAGAAATATAACCCTTAATATGTTCCTAATGATGAGATAGTGAAGTTTGGATGAAGATTTGTTGGGAATGAATAAGTATATTATACAGTACAGATTATCTTGGAATAGATTAAGGACTTGTTGAAAAAGTATTTTATACGATCATAGATGGCATTTAAAACTTTTTTAGATTTAATAAATATATCAAATAAACTTTAGAATAAGAAAACTTGAATATTCTTAATAAGGTTTTATGTTAATTCAAGTTATAAACATGTTTCAAAAGAATAAATGATGAAGTTATTCACATGTTTGGTATGTGGAAAATAAGGCTACTTTATGATATATGGGGGTTCAATGTGAAGTAGATTTTGAGAAATTTAGTGAACTTGTTTCTATAGTTTTTTACTTTTATCTTTCGTAAGGGTTATAAGGTCAACCATTTATTCAATGGTTTACATTAAACTTTGGATGAGGTTTTAGAGATTAAAGTATTGTCTTTTTATATGATTATTTGTGCATATTAGATAACTTGTGATAAATATTGTGTTGTGATGATAACTAAAGATATATGGAATGACGTATCACTCTGCCTCATGATCTATCAGTACTTTATGAATGAAAAATTCACCTTCATTTCTTAGAGTAAGAGATAAAGTGGAAATTGAGAAAGGCAAAACCAAAGGATGAGATTGTGCATATGAAAAGAAATAAAATAATTTAAATATATTTATTTTTTTATTAGATAGTAAAATAATTTATCAACTCGAGTAAAAGGATATTGAAACAAATTTAACATAATACCTTCATTTTTATTTAACTGGTGGTCTTATAAATCATTATAGATTTATGGTTTTGAGGACCCTGATTATCCATTGATCATTAAATTACTTGTGATAAATCATTTATACCACTCTCTATATTTATTTAAGCTTTATTCCATGTCTAATATTCACTCCCAACCTATGTTATCCTATGTGTAAACTTAGTTATGAGTTACTTTTTATAACTATTATGGTTCTAACTTTCTCTTTTAAAATGGAGTTTTATTATCGATTTTTAATATGTGGGTTTATATGAAAGGAACCATAAATTATTAAACATTTGATAACCCAAAATAATTTTGAGGGAGAAATTAATTTTGAGGGGGTTGAATGTAACACACTAATATTTTGTGAAATATTATTTTCAATTTAATTTATTCTTCTCAATATTCTTTATTTCATGCAACACTGAATATAGCTTGTGTTATACGAAAGAACCAAGTTATTCTTGATTTGTACATAACACCAAGTCAATATTGCAGTTTATGAAACACTTATATTAGATTTTGGTACATGCCACACAATGTTTGTATTTTGTTAAATAAAATGTTGAGTTCATTCGATAACTTGTGTGATACACAATTCCTAGTTTTCCAAACTATATCACACTATTAATATTATATTTAAAATATTATTATAGTTTTCATATAGCTCTAAAAATGGAGGTTATGAATAAGATTAATTAAATTATTAAAATATGGTTTACATATATATATATAAGAAGAATTATTTAGTGAAAAATTAACATGAAATGAAAATAAAACCCTCTTGAAAATATAGGAAATATTTTGCTGGAAAATTATATTTATCTGATAAAACTAGTTTTAAATTAATAAAATGATTAAAAAACTGCAAACAATTCTAATTTAATATTTAACTATTATATTCATTAAACTATTTAACATTCATCTAATTTGTTTTATATACAATAGACGAGAATAAATCCAATTTTATAAAAAAATTATTTTTCTAAAAGTTAATTTCACTGATTTTTAATTGAGATCCTATTTTGAATCAAATTTTTCAAATTTTTATAAATTTTATTTGAAAAAATAAACTTTTTTTCAATGAGGTATTTCAATATTTAATTTGGGTGAATTTTTGGTATTTTTCTTTGGATTTTCATTTCATTATGCTAAAAAACATTGAAGATTATTTGAAAACTACTTTTTTATCGAATTAATTTATATAGATAAATTATATTTTACTTTGGTTTTAAAGTATAATTAGTTAAATTATAAAAAAATAAGTCCAAGTTTGGTCATTATAATAAATTTCACCATGAAATTGGATATAAAATCATTACAAACTTTCCAACTTTTTACACTAAAAACTCTCTTTCCCATCATGCTACCAGATTAATTTTAAATTAATTTATGCCACTAATGTGATTGTAATTTGTAAAAATAGATTAAATATAGAATAATAATAATTTATAATTTCTAGTAATTTCATCTTATTTTTTGAAAAAAAATATTTGTGAAAGTAATTAAAATTAATTACTGTGATTAAGGTAAAAACGAGTTTACTTAGTAGTTAAACATTATCTTAATGGTCCAAATAACCTATAAACATATAAAAAATCCATTTTATTGAAATATTTTGACCACATAATTACTTTTCTAAAACATGGATAATTATTTCAAGCACATTATATATGATATACCTCTCAATAATTCTTAACATTTTTTATTTACAAGAATGACACTCCTCCACTATAAAAAGTTCACTCACCCCCTCACTTATTAACACCAATCAAGACCTTTGTATCAGAAAAAACATATCCATATCTACTACAAACTTAAATATATTCATTATATATGCCTCAATTTTGGAATAAATCCAACAAAGGAAACCCTTTAGGGCAAACCTAAAGGATTCACCCAAAGAAGAGGTAGCATCTTTCAACAAGAACTTTTGTTTTATTTATTTCTCCACCGATTAAATTATTATTATTTCATGATTATATAATAGAATAAATATCCTAAATATAATTATATTTTTTTATTTTAAGGGTATGACCTACACTCACACACACTTTCATCAAATGGGACATGAAATCATCGTTCATGTGAATGGTGGACTCTTATCTCACGAACTGATGTCGTTCGTTCTTCCATTACCACCTTTCATGGTTCAGAATCATGCTAGAATAACTTTTTTTTATTTTATATATATGATATTTATGATTTATTTATGATTTATTAATTATTATATAACACATATCTTCGTTATTTTCATTTTGTGGGAATATGATAAGTTAATTTGTGGATGTGTGGATGTGTGGACTGTCGTATCGTCAAAGTGATGTGAGTCATTCACATTTTATACATGGAATATACTAAGGATGGGATTAGTAAAATTATATGATATATATAAGATAATAATTCTAATATACTAATAATATATATATATATCATTTAATTTCTTTATTTCAATACGACCTGAAAATGGAAACAATATTCATGCTTATATATGACCTACCATTTACATGAACGATGTATTACATTTCATATTTTAACCTTTTGAAAAAATTATAAATATTTATATAACGAATATATATTGTATTGAAAAAAATTATTATATTTTTTAAAATAATCAAATAATTATCTATGTAATAACATCAAGAATAACAAGTCAAAATATATACAAAAAATAAAGCAGTTATTACCCAAAACGTAACTTTAACATGAAATTGTTTATAAATAGATAATATAATTCATAATAAAATTATATATGGTATTAAATAAAAGAATTTGTTTCTTTATTATATTTATAATAACCTTTTTCTTATTATACATGATTTATGAATGTGTACAAATAATGTCAAGACTTATGGTAAGGGTTCTCTACTCTCACTGTTATTTTTGTGAGACTTATGCCATATTCACCACTCATTTTCTTTTCATGGTGCATATAATACCCATGAATGTATTATAATATTATTATCCTTAAATATATGGGTATTAAAATATACCTTTATGATCTATCTTTATTGATGTTTATGATTATAAAGTTTCCAAATTAGTAAGGTAATTTTGTCTCAATTTACCTTCTTTGAGACACATGTTATGTTATGCACCGATATTCTTTTATATGGTGCATATACTTACCTTTGAAATTGTTTATCATGAAAATAATTGATTTAATTATATTTTGAGATTCATTTATAGATATTGTATCACGGTTATTATGATTCAAAGTAACCAAAGTAGTAAGAGTTCATACAATATCACATTCTTGGGATTGTTTATGATTGTGCTCCATTGATGAAATCTTATAATCCATATCTCAAGATATCTCAGGATTTTTTTTATCCTATGGTTATTCATGACATCTACATGTAATGGTTTCATTTTTACACTATTTGTTACTTAAGATAATTAAAAAAATTAAATAAAATCTAACTTTATTTATCTCTTCAGTAGGAAATTTGTTTTTTGTTAAAACCTTATTTTCTAAAAAAAATTCTCCAAAATGTTACACTGTTCTCATATGAATTTTAAAAGACATTTCTACCCACGTTTCCCCTTTTTAAAAATAGTTTCAAAATTAATCTTCTTCTATTTTTATGATTAAGGTACTTTTACAAACATTTTATGGTGCAAAAGAAATGTTCGGTAAGTATGGATATATGTGACATCATGGTCATCATTTCCTTGAATATTCATTTCCATGTTTACAAGGTTATTTTTAAAGAGATTTTTTTTAATATTATTTAAATTTATTAATTTTAAATTTTTTTAAAATGGAAAAGGTTTTCTATGTGTTTTCATTCATTCTTTATAAATTATCAAAGTATTTTAAATGAAAAAGGATTTCAAAATGTTTTCAAAATTTATTTATAATTTTTCAAAGCTATTTTCAAATAAAAGGATTTTAAAATGTTTTCAAAGGTTACTTTAAAATTTTTAAAATATATTTTCAAAAAAAAACGGATTTTAAAACATTTTGGAATATTTTTTATATTTTTTAAAATATATTTTTAAATAAAAGGTTTTCAAAATGTTTTCATGATTATTTTATAAGTTTTCAAGGTTATTTTCATAGAAAAAATTTTTCAAAAATATTTATGCTTTAATTTTTTTTCAAAGTGGAAAGGATATTTCCTCGATAAATGTTTTAAATTATTTTTAAATATTACTTTATAAGTTTTAAAAGTGGTTTTCAAAGAAAAGGATTTTTAAAATAGAATTTATTTTCAAAGAAAGGTTGTATTCCTTAAGAAATTCTCCAATGATCTTTCAAACTCATTGTCAATATAAGATGAAATCCTTTGATATATTTTATGATTTACTGGATATATGATCTAAGGAAACCATTATTATTTTTCTTTTAATGAATTTTATTTAAATAGAGAAGTTTTTTATGAAACTAGTCTCTCTTATAGAGGTTATACCATGATAAAACACTTTTCAAACCTGATTCCTTTCATAGGTTTATCTCTGAGGAAATGATTGTGAAACCTATATCTTTTCCACAAGTTATGATTGGATGAAATTTTTATGAAACCCATTTCATTTCATGGGTTATGATATAATGTTTATGACCCCAACTCTTTTTATGGGTCATGATATGATAAATGTGTTATTATCTTATGGAACACATATATGTGATTTAATAATCTTATGGGTGGGAACTATATATCCCTTCAATTCATTGGGTAGATATTTATATCTCAATAGATTGACATTTCTAGAATAGGGATTGGAATGAGTTTAGAAAAGGACTTTTTCCACAATTATTGTCTTGTGAGTGAAATTTTACTACTAACATGGTCTTGGGAGTGAACCTTGACTTATAAGATGGTATTGGGAGTGAAACATTACTAATAAGATGGTTTAGGAAGTTATCCCATTCCACTATAAGGAAACGGATGAAATTGGGGATGGTGGTGTGTCCCACCTAGTATGTGTATCCCCCATGAAGTCCCTTGAAAGGTTTTTTCAATGATCCTTGACTTAAAGGGAATGATTTTTTATGCTTATATGTATGCCAAAAATTCTATGTCTTATTCCTATGTTATGATTTCATGGATTGTTATAATGACCCTCCCTTAGAACATTACATAATCTTGAATTAAATGAATAATTCACATTGAGGATCTTTTCAGGTTTAGAGTCTTAGAGAGTTAGACCGTAACTATTACATTACATCGCAAAAATTTCAAAGTAAACACTTCTACTCAGTTTAAATTTTTTCATAAAATAATAACTCTTAAAAAAAAGTGTCATGTCCAATTCCATGTCTTAGACAGCAAGACTTTCCCTTGATCCAATCCTTGACCCTATTCATCTTTTGGTCCTGTGAAAAACATTTCAAACCATGGGATAAGCATAAAAATCTCAGTAAGGGTTATAAAAAAAAAGAAAACATTAGTTCATCAATACATACATAACATAATCTCTTTATCATACCTCATGAAATCATAAGATTTATGAATCACACATAGAAAACATAAATCATAAAGGTAACTTGTGGTAGCTATATCATACTTACATTGTAGCTATCACATCTATGTAGGGAGTTACATTTGGAATACCCATAATAGTATATTCCCTAAATATATTAGGAGACAAATTCATGTTTACCTCCATCACATTACCCAATGCATTGGAGAGCTATCTCGGGCTCACCCTCCCTAAGTTTATCACAGAACCACCCGTATATGTAAATAATTCCCAAGAACCATAACATATTCATAACACATAAAACAAACATTAAAGAAAGATAAAATTTCCACATTTCAATCACAATATATCATTTAAATATATTGACATAACAAATCCATTATCAATACCATTTTCAATACCAAAATATGTAAAAAAAATTATGGTATTTATTTTCCTTTTACAAACATTACAGCTTGTTAAGGAAGTCATAGATCAAATAATACTCACGGAAGTGGAAAAGGACATTGTCACAACTTACGTTAAAAGAAACTTTTTTTCTGTATTTTATTAAAATACCTCATAGAAAAATATTCCCTTTGAATGAAATGAAATTTCAAATGTGTTAATACAGCATATAAAAGAAAGTCGTGTATAAAAAAAATATGCCTCAATGAAAGGAGATTGAGAGGAAGTCCCTTACCTCGCATCCGACTTCACTCGTTCATTATTTAATCTCTTGAATAATAAACAAAATTTAATTTATACTTTCTTAATAACCTTTTTCAAGTTTATTATTCCTTTTATATAACTTATTATAATGTTATAAACATTATGTAATCATTTAAGTTAATAACGTTCATTTTGTCGATATTTGGTACTTGAGTCAAAAATGAACTTCTTGTAATTACAAGTTGTTCATGTGGTCAAATATCCATTATCTATAGAATGATATTAATAATTTAGATATCATATATATCCAGTATATGTATGTATTTATCATAGTACATAACATTTGGAGATAAGAAATGAAATGCACTGTTCATTGAGACGGTAAGTTGTACGTACGCATGAACTCTACTTTCATTTCTATTTCTTATTTTAATGGAATTAGAACATAATGATAAATTGGTATGTTATAATTATAGTATAATATCATATATAATATCATTAACTCCATCCTTTATAGATATCACATATGGTATTAACGAGTCATATCACTTTGAGGGGGCGGTAGTCCGCACTTCCTCAAATGAAATTATCGCATATACCCATAATGGAAACCATAAAGGTATTCTACAAATAGAAAATACAGATTTATAAAGAAAACATAAACATAATATATATCATATATAAATAGAGTGCCATCATAATTTCTACCATGAGAGGTGGAAAGAGATAATTGAACAATCATCGTTTCGTTAGGCGTTAGTTTGTCATCCACAGAAATAGTATGTTATTTACCCATTAGATGGAGGTGTGTGTAAGTGTAGTTCGAATACTTACCATAAAAACATACTAGTATATTGAGGATACTATTTTTGTTATAAAAGAAAGGAATCAGAATTGTTTAGGGGGTTGGAGAAGTAAAATGAAACAAAAGAACTTAAAAGAAGATGTTACCTTTAAATCGGGTAACTCCTTTGGTTTGAACCAAGAGGGTTTGTTGAAGTGCCTTATGCCTCAGTTAAGGATTTTAGGTGTAAGATAGGGATCATTAGAGCCTATTTGGGTAGGTTTTGGATGAGCCAAGGGGCTTGATATGTGTGAGTAATGGGTTAGAGATGAGGGAATTTATATGGGGAAGGATGGGCTCTTTAAGAAAGTGTGAAAATATTATTTTATTACATAATAATTTTCTGTTTCTAAATGTACAAAACTTAATAAAGTCTAATATAAGATGACTCATGGTCGAAATAAAATCATCCAATTAGAATTGTACAGGTTTTGGATATTATTTTAATCTTTATAATCTTATTTATTTAAATATTTTATTAATGAGGTAAACACTGCATCATTATTGTGTCATAAATAATTTAATTTATTTGATGTCTAAAAATTATAAAAAAATACCATGATTTAGGAAATCTATTTTTATTTCCAAATAATATTTATAGTCTAAAATATAACTTATATAACCTTATGTAAAAAATAATTTACTAAAATATATTTGTTTATGTCATTTTTGTCTTTACTTTATGTTAATTAAAATAAAGTTTCATTATCACTCCCATGTGGCTCTATGGGGTCCCAAAATCAACACAAATATGACCATGGTTGGATATGTATCAACAAATAGGATTATAAAATGTGTTTGGGTAATTTTATATTATTATAATAATATTTTTTTACCCTTATTTACCATATTTACCCTTTAACCATGGAAATAAAATATTTACTGAAGTAAATATTCATGATGTCTAAAAATAAAAGTTGCCTATTTAAACAATTTGGACCTCCTGATTCCAAATATGGAATCAATTTTTACAAATTCATGACATAGAAGTGGCAGAAATTAATTTAAAATTAATTTCTGCAGTCAAAACAAAAATCGTGTTTTTAAGAAATAATAACTATCAAAAGATTGACACTTTTTTATATCCAATTTTAATGTTGAATTAATTGAAATGTCCAAAATTGGATTAAATAGTAAAAATATAATCTAATTATATTTTAAAACCAATTAAAAATATAATTTATCCGTGTAAATAAATTAGATTAAAAGGCAGTTTTGAATTAAAATACAGTGTTTTCACTATTCATTAAAAAATGAACTTTGTCAGAAAAATACCAAAATTTCATCCAAATTATATTTTGATGTCCCGATTCCAAAGAATAATATTTTTTTGTCAAATAGGACATATAAAAGTGACAAAAATTATATTTAAAAAGGGTTCGCCATCATAAGGCGGTAAATCGACCTTTTAAAGAATATTAGAGTATTTGTGCTTAAAATTGGATTCATTCACATTTTAATCTTATAACTTTTATTGGATAAGTGTCAAAATATTTAACAAACATTTATAATCATACTGTAGTTAGTTTTGTTCATTCCTTACAATACAACTGCTAGGTGTTAACTACTATTTAAAATAATAATATTATATTATTATTGTGCAGTGTAAGATTTCAAAGAAACTCATTGTTGCGTATCGGGTAAGCCATCGAACATAGAAACCCCTCTAAAGTAAAATTAATATTTAATTCTCAAAATATTAATTAAAAAAATTTATTATTTCTTTATTTACCTGGGATTAAACATCCTTCCTCCCTTTTGGAAATTACGCCCTCGCAATTTTATTCACTTATCAAATAAATGGGGGTATTTATCCCTCATAAAATTTTAAGATTCCCACGTTTCCTCTTCAACCATATGGTTTTTCCACAAAACCTATACCTGGAAAATTATCTTATTCCATAATACTTTCTCTCTTCGATCAAGAATATGGACTGGCTATTCCTCATAGGACACATTCTCTTCCAACTAAACTACCTCTAGACTTTAAACATGAGATGGATCTGGCATATACTTTCTCAACATTGAAAAGTGAAAAACATTGTGCACCTATGATAAACTTGGAGGTAAAGCCACTATGTATGCAACTGATCCAACTTTTTATAGGATTTCATAAGATCCAATGATCCTCAAACTCAGCTTTACCTTCTTACCAAAACGTGTGACACTTTTCCACGGAGAAACTTTTAGAAATATATGATCACCTACCTCAAAAGAGAGATCCTTCCTACAATTATCCGCATAACTTTTCTTCCTACTCTGACCTGTTGTCATGTGCTTCTGAATCAACTAAACTTTTTCTAACATCTCTTCTACCAATTCTAGTCCCATCACCTTCCATTCATCTACTTCATCCCAAAAAACTGGAGTTCAAAACTGCTTCCCATATAAAGCCTCAAATGGATCCATCTATATACTAGAATGAAAACTCTTATTATATGAAAATTCAACCAAAAAAATATGTTGGTCCCAACTTCCTTGGTAGTCCAATGAAAAAGCACGTAGCATATCCTCCAAGGTCTAAATTATTCATTCTGACTACCCATCTGATTGAGGATTAAAAGCTTTACTAAAATTTAATTTTGTACCCAATGACTTCTGAAGGCCATCCCAAAAGTTATAAGTAAACTTTGGATCATGATCAGATACAATGGAGAGGGTAACACCATGCAACTTGACTATATCTTTAACATACAACTGAGAAAGTTGATCAGAGACAAAGTATCTCAAATAGGAAGGAAATGATCAGATTTATTCAATCAATAAACAATAACACAGATTGAATTGTTACCTCAAGATGTCTTTGGTAATCCCGCAATGAAGTCCATGGATATATTTTCTCATTTCCACTCTGGGACCAGTAAAGACTGAAGCATCTTTTTCTGTAACTGTTGCTCTGCTTTAACCTACTGACAAGTCAAACACTTCATAGTAAAATCAGAAATATCTTTTTTCATTCCATCCCACTAGTAATACTCCGGAAGATTTAACACCCCAAGGTTTCATAGTACGTTGTCTCTCTAATGTAATTCAATAGCTTGCACCTCACACAACATCGAGTTCGAGCGCACGAAGACTTACCAATCAACCTGTTCAAAAGCAGTTATGAATAGTATTAACTGAATTTTGAATTTTATATATTCCATATAATTTTAACATCCATATTTTGTGTTTCTTATACCAAAAATAAGAACAAATTCATTTTTTTAGATAAAGGAAGTATTTTTCAAAAAAACAATTTTCTCGCCTTTTAATGGAGACCCCTTTTTCAATCCAATATGTGACACTTTTATATATTCAATTTGACAAAATAAACTTCTTATTTATAATCAAGACATAAAAATTTAGTTCCAATAAATTTTTGGTGTTTTTCTGATAACATTCATATTTGGGTGAATAGTGAAAAATACTAAATTTAAATTGAAATTTCCTTTTTAATCAAACTAATTTATAGTGTTAAATTTTACATTTGAATGGTTTGGAAGTATAATTAAATTATATTTTTACCATTTAATCCAATTTTGGTCATTTTAATTAATTTCACATTGAAATTATACATAAACAAGTGTCAATCTTTTGATAGTTATTATTTCTAAAAAACACGCTATTTCTTTTGACAATGAGAATTAATTTTAAATTAATTAATGAAACTTCTATGTATTTAATTTGGTAAAATATACATCATTTTTGAATTTGGAATATCAAATATAGATTTGTCATAATTTTTTGTATTTTTCTAAAAAACAACAATTTTTGATGAATAGTACAACCACTTAGTAGTAGTTAGAAAAACTGACTTTTTCATTTAAATGAAATTTTACCACTTATGTGAATTTAATTTTGAAAATATGACATACATGGTTGTTATTATTAAGTAAATTTTGGTTCAATAAGATTAAAATAATTTTTGTTGAATACTAACATTGGAACTTTTTTTACTGCGGTTTAAGATAAATAAGGTAATTCAAGGTAAAAAGAATATTATAATAAAAACAATTACCTTTCAACTGGTCTTAACCTTAATGGATGAGTCATGGCCGACCATGGGAATCCTTGGGTCTATTTTGGGACTCCATGGAGCCACTAATGAAAGATAATGACACTTTATTTTAATTAACTTAATGTAAAGACAAAAATGACATTAACAAATATCTTTTAGTATATCAATTTTTACATGGGGATATATAAGTACTATTTTTTACTATAATTATTAATTAGAAATCTAAACAGATTTCCTACATTATGGTATTTTTTTATAATTTTTAGACAACAAATAAATTCAATTATTTATCACACAATAATGATGCAGTATTGACCTCATTAATAAATGATTTAAATAATAAGACTATTAATATTAAAACAATATCCAAAACCTCTCCAATTATTATCGAATGATTTTATTTCGTACATTAGTCATCTCATATTCACCTTTAATGAGTTTTTGACCTTTTGAAGTTGAAGATAAGTTTACAATAAAATAACATTTTCAAACATCCAAAAGAGCCCCTCATCTCCCTTATAAAAGGACACAACTTCTAACCCATTCCTCACACCTCTCAAGCCCCGTGTCTCATTCAAACCCTACCAAAATAATCTCTAAAGATCCCTATATTCCACCTATAAGTCTTACCTAAGGTAGAAACCATTTCAAGAAGTCATTTTGGTTCAAACCAAAGGGAGTTACCCAAATTAAAGGTAATTTTTTTCTTAACTTCTTTTCTTTTATTTTACTTCTCCAACCCCTAAAATCTTTTTATTTCATTATTTTATAACAAATACACTATCCTAAATATACTATTATTTTTTTATGATAATTATTCAAACTACACTTACACACACCTCCATCTAATAGGTAAAGATCATACTGTTTCGGTTGATGGAAAACTGACGCCTCACGAAATGATGATTATTCAATTATCTCCTACCGCCTCTCATGGTGGCCATTAAGATGGAAGTGTATTTATATATGATATATATTATGTTTATTTCATATTTCTTCTTCTGTATTTACCATCTATATCAAACCTTTGTGGTTTCCATTATGGGTAAAATGTGATAATTGCATTTGAGGAAGTGCGGACTACCTCCCCCTCAAAGTGATATGACTCGTTAATGCCTTATGTGAGATATATAAAAAAGGAGTTAAAGATATTATATATGATATTATACTATAATTATAATATAATAATGTATAATTATATTTTAATTCCATTAAAATACAAAGTAGAAATGAAAGTAGCATTAATGTGTACGTACGGCTTACCGTCTCCATGAATGGTGCCTTTCATTTCATATCTCCAAATTTTATGTACTATTATAAAAACATATATATACTGGATATATAATATATATATATATAATATCTAAATAATTTATATCATTCTATAGATAATGTAATTTTTACCACATGTACAAATTGTAATTATAACAAGTTCATTTTTGACTCAAGTTCTGAACATCGATAAAATATCCAATATGATCTCAAATAATTAACTAATTGTTATAGAAAGTTAATAAGTGATATAAAAGGAATAATAAAATTGAAAATTGTTATTAATCATTTAGAAATTAACTTAAGTTTATAATTTAGGAAGAACAAGAAACATACAAGACAAGTCGGACTTGAGGTAAGGGATTTCTTATCTCACTTTTAATTTTGTGAGATTTCCTTTGTTCGCCCCTTATTGTTACATGTGGTGTATTTTGTAATACCATTTGATATATATTATCATTATTATCTTTATATTCATGGTATTTTGTGAATGATTTTTTGGTTATTAAATTTTGGTCATACAACTCGATTGATTACAACGTGGTGTGGGGATTTCATCTCACTTCTTATTCCCGTGAGATTCATGATGTATTGCAACTAATTACTTTTGTGTGGTGTATGTACTAGCCATGATTTTATTCCTAGTGTAATTTAATTTAATCTATGGGTATTTACAACTTCATTATATGATCCTTATTTCATGGGGTGTATCTTTCGTGAGTTACCAAATCGGTAAGGAAATTTCAAATTTCAATTTCCACTCGTTGGGCTTTACGTATACTTCATTGATTAATTTACTCCAAGATTATGTGGGGAATCACTATTTATTATTTATGTAGTAATTTACACTCCCCTTTTTGTGTATATACTTTTGATAAACATAATCACTCTATTGATAATTTCTCAAGTCTTTGATATGAACTTGATATGAGTAATTTTAACTCAATTTCCATTCATTGAGTTAAACATCCAAGTCATTGGTGTTGTTTTTTCACGAATATGTGTAAATGTCCTATGATTTATTTACACAAAATATCAAATAATATAGAGTTTATTAATGTTTTTCATACATAATTATGTCGATGATTTATCCTTAACCTAAAGATACGATCTTTATAAAGGTTTTCATCTCAATTTACTTTTCATTGATACTTTTTTGTTGTTATACGCCAACTCACTTTTGTTGGGTGTATATACTATAAATTGACATAGTATATCATGAATCCCTTTATTCTCATGATATTATAATGTTTTGATTAACTCAATTATTTGTATTCATGCGTCTCTCATTTTGTTAGGAACTCTAACTAAAATATCATTATAAATGTTTTTAAATTTTATTCTTCTAAATATTTCTCATTAATGTCCATGTTTTAAAAATGGTTTTAAGGATTTATTTATATGTACAAGATTGTTTTAAAATGTTAATTCCTTTCAAAATTTTAAAATTTTTATGGGACACTTTTATTCAAAAATATATTTTAAACATATTTTTGATAAATAGTGAGATTTTTAAATGTTTTAATGAAAAAGGGATATTTCTCTCAAAGCTTTTTAATGATCATTTTCAACTATGTCAACATCATTTATGGGATATTATTCTTGATCAAGGTTTATTTATTATGATACAAATATTTCATACTCTATTTAAGGTTTTGTGATATGTTTGACTATGGATGTGTTATTTTTATACCATTCATGGTTTATGGATAAAGTGTTGACATTTCGTATGCTAGTTTTAATACGAATGTTATTGTAAGTTTAAACCTTTTCATATAAGGAATTCATTGGACTTAGTATGTGATGACTGGATCCCGCTATAGCTCCTCGATGCATCGGTAGGTCTCATGAGACAAACTAGTGTTTTGGCACAAGTCCTTGACAAAATCTTATTTGTAGTCTTGGTATGAGGCCTTGACTATGTGTTTATGATGTCCGGCATTATGCATTCTATCATTATGAGATTAGATATTGATATTTCATGTGGTTATTCGACTAGTATAATACCCATGAATATGTTTTATTATGGCATTATTTACTCAACTCATATTCCTGCCATAAATTGTTCATGTTTATTATTTGTAAAGGAATGTGTTTTCAATTATTCACCAAGCCTGATTTTTATGTTATCTTCCACTGTATTTCTTACTCATACTTAGTATTTGAGGTCACCCCTTTCTAATGTTTCATTTTCCCAGGATATGAAGAAGTTAGTTATGAGTGACTCGCAGGCATAATCATGGAAGCATGGATGTTTCTAAGGGAATAAATTAGTGTTTTTTTTCTTTTCAAGTTATAATGTTAAACTTATGTATGTATCTTGTTTCCAAGACTAATAAATTGGTCGGTCCTTCGGGACATGATTCTTTGTAATCATTCCAATGTATTAAAATAATGCACCAACTCTTATATTCTGGGGTCGGGGCGTTATAGTTGGTATCAGAGAAAGTTTAGTACAAACCTTTGAAACTAGATTTAGATAAACATTGATCAGAGCACATTACCCTAAGATAGGTTTTGAATATTTGTATAGAAAAACATCCTAAAATTTTGGTAATGTTGAGATTTTTTGTATTTTCAAAGCAACACATCTCTGTCATGATAGGAGTAGGTAGAGGCGGCTCTGGAACAGATGTACTTAGGAGTGAAAACCATGAAAAAGAGTTTTGGGCTAAACCTCGGGTATCCTAGTACATGACAATGGGCCTTGCTAAACTCTTGGTTACGACACTCTCAGGGGACATGCTTAGGATAATTTATATTTTCTTTACAAACTGATTAGAAGGATTTTAAAATAAGATGAGAATAAATGACCCAGGTTAAACCTAAGGTGTTTCAAAGTGAAAATAACATGTCATGATATTATCTAAATAATTTTATGACTATTTTTACTCACACAATGCTTTCTGGTCTTAGTCAATGGGTGGATTCCAAGGAATTCATAGTAACTTTGGTCATGACGTACAAGGTGGGAATGGTGGTGGAAATGAGCAAAAAAATGGAATGATGATAGGCATAAAAGATATCGTGTTTATACCGAATCAGTTTTCCAAAAATATGATCAACAACATATATATTAACCAACTATTGGACTCAAAAAAGTAGAGAAAGGTGGTGAATGATAAGAGCTCTGGCAATGGAGACCAGGGAGAAAAGAAACCTCAATTTCCATCATGTTGGAAATGTGGAAGGAGACACCCAGAAAAGTGTCTTAATGGAAAAAATAAATTCTTTATATGTGGGAAAGAAGGACATAATTAAAGGATTGCTGAGAAAAAATGAAGAGTACTATGGAAGAAAATTAAAATCGTTCCAAGAATCTATTTATAGTCATTTTCCATAAATGTTGGGGACCTGTCCATTACCTGAGTGAATGCCATATTCTATAGGATATCCTCTTGGTCAAAGAATAATCTATGTGGAAATAAATAGATGGTGAAATGTTTAAAAGTATTAGTGCTCTTTGTTGATCGGATTACTTTAGAATAATTTTCTCTTGTATGTGTAACCCTGCAGTTTGACATGTGAAAATGATATTTTAGGATGAATTATCTTTTCTCTTGTGGATATAGTTATAAATAACCATTTTATTTAATATGATCCTTGAGTTTGATGCAATTCCAAGTTATTAAATTTTGAAATGAAAATGCAAGGTACGAGATAAAATTTGTGGTAAAATTATGTTATGGTTATTTTGAGGAATTTATCTCATTTTGGTAAAGTTATAAAATATAGTTTTTGAAAAAGGACATCACACAGACCATGTGACAACCCATCATGTCGTACAAAGCTGTGGGAATCGAATCCACAACCAGAGTGCGATTGAGATTTATCACCTACCACTGGACTACGTGAAGTCCCTGATTAGTGTGACTAATTATTTTCAGTTAAATGATTTTATTAAGTTTATTTGGGACCTTATGTATTATTAAATTGATAGCCTTAGTATAGGAAAATTATTTGGTGATTATGTGATAAATTTTATTTTGGAAGACGTGCACTCTGTTGGGAATAGTATATGCATTAGGAAAGTAGAATACTAAGGGATTTCATTTAAGGATTAATAGTGTATATTTTTATATGTTTTTATTGTGGATTTATAGCGATTTGGGTTATTTATGGAAAAGATTAACCTATCATAGAGAATATGTGATTAGGTTAATTACTTTTAAGTATGTGACTTTAAGAGTAGTCAATGTTATTTAGAGATACAAATTAATGTGGAAGACTACATAATCAAATTCTTCTAAGTTGTAGGTTTCAATCGTAGTTAGGTTTATATTGAAGGATTTTAAGGACAATTTTTCATTGAATGGTATTTGCTGAACTTTGGGTATTGCTTGTTTAAATTTTAGATAATAAGAGTATTATTTCATTCTATAAAGGATTGTTCTTTTTGGGGATCACCTGATCATGTACGAACCATTTTGGTATTGGTTAATGTTAAATGAAAAGGGAAATATATAGTTCATCCTTTGTGTATCGGGTGATTCTCTATAAGTTGATTCTAGCGCTTCAGGTGTAACCAAGTCATCTTGAATACTCATCGTTTGGAGAAAAGATGAGTTTGTGGTAGAAATTTATTAATGGATGAAACTCTACATGTAATGTAGGTATATATCCTTATATTCTTAGTTAATCTCATAAATAAATTCATCATCATTATGAAAAGGAACTTAAAACAAAAATTTTGTTCATTTAATTTTCCTACTGGGTAATCAAAGACCTTTCAACCCATCACAAGTTTATGGCTTTCAGATCATTAACATTATCCTAATAATATTCTCGATCATCCTCCATCAGAACATGATGATTATTTTTCTCTTCCATATCCAAGTTTTCCTATATGGAACCCCAATATGTGATATTTTCGGTAACCTTCATACTTACCTTTATTTATTTTAAAATAGAGGCCTTATTAATCCATTTTCGATGTGGGATTTAAACTAAGATATTTTGAAATGTCAAAACACAAGTTTTCAATCCCTAGCTTAAATTGAGAGGACGTAATATATTAAAGGAGGAGAGAATGTAACACCACAAGGTTTCATAGTACGTTATCTCTCTAAAGTAATTCAATAGCTTGCACCTCACACAACACCGAGTTCGAGGGCACGACGACTTACCAAACAAGCCGTTCAAAAGCATTTATGAATAGAATTAACTGAATTTTGAATTTTATATATTCCATATAATTTTAACATCCATATTATGTGTTTCATAAACATAATATAAGAAAAAATTCATTTTTTCAGATAAAGGAAGTATTTTTCAAAAAACTGTAATTTTACCAACTTTTAATGGAGAACCCTTTTTAAATACAATATGTCACACTTTTATTTATTAAATTTGACAAAATAATATTCTTATTTATAATCAAGACATAAAAATTTAGTTTCGATAAATACTTTGTGTTTTTCTAATAACTTTCTTATTTGGGTGAATAGTGAAAAATACTAAATTTAAATTGAAAACAACTTTTTTAATCAAAATAATTTATAGTGTTCAATTTTACATTTTAATGGTTTGGAAGTATAATTAAATTATATTTTTACCATTTAATGTAATTTTGGTCATTGGAATTAATTTCACATTGAAATTATACATAAACTTGTGTTAATCTTTTGATAGTTATTATTTCTTAAAAACACGCTATTTGTTTTGACAACAAGAATAAATTTTAAATTAATTAATGAAAATTCAATGTATTGAATTTGGTAAAATAGATATCATTTTTTTTAGGAATATCAAATATAGATTTGGCTGAATGTTTTTTATTTTTCTGAAAAACTTCAATTTTTTGATGAATAGTAAAACCACTTACTAGTAGTTAAAAAAACTGACTTTTCATTTAAATGATATTTTCCCACTTCTGTGAATTTAATTTTGAAAACCTGATATACATGGTTATTATTAGTAAGAAAAATGTGGTTAAATAAGATGAAAATAATTTTTGGTGAATGGTAACTTTTGACTTTTGTTTACAGCAGTTAAAGGTAAATAGGATAATTCAAGGTAAAAAATATTATAATAATACAAAATTATCTTAACACTTGTTCTAACATTATTTTATGAGTCATGGACAACCATGGGTATTCTTGGGTCAATTTTGGAGCCACTTAAGAATGATAATGAAACTTTATTTTAATTAACTTAATGTAAAGACAAAAATGACATTAACAAGTAAATTTTAGTATATCAATTTTTATATGGGGTTATATAAGTCATATTTTCGACTATAAATACTCATTGGAATGCTAAACATATTTCCTACATTATTATTTTTTTTTATAATTTTTAGACATCAAATAAAATATATTATTTATGATACAATAATTATGCAGTATTGACCTCACTAATAAATGATTTTAAAAAAATAAGATTATTAATATTAAAACAATATCCAAAACCTGTCCAATTATTATTGGATGATTTTATTTCAAACATGAGTCATATTATCTCCAACTTTAATGAGTTTTTGTCCTTTTTAAACTCAATATAACTTTATAATAAAATAATATTTTTAAAATTTTCTAAAGAGCCCATCCTCTCCCTTACGAAAGGACACCAGTTATAGCCCATTCCTCACACCTCTCAAGCCCCTTGGCTAATTCAACCCCTGACCAAATAAGCTCTCAATATCCTTATATTCCATATAAAAGCCTTACCTTAGGCATAAGTCACTTCAAGAAGTCCTTTTGGTTCAAACCAAACGGAGTTACCCAAATTAAAGGTATTGGATTCTCTTAACTTATTTTAGTTTATTTTACTTCTCCAACCCCTAAACTCTTTGTATTCCTTTATTTTATAAAAACAACAGTATTATAAATAGACTAGTATATTTTTATAAGAAGTATTCAAACTACACTTACACACACCTCCATCTAATGGTTAAAGAACATAATGTTTCGGTGGATGGAAAACAAACACCTCACGAAACGATGATTGTTCAATTATCTCTTATCGCATCTCATGGTGTCCCTTAATATGGAACTGTATTTATATATGATATATATTATCTTTATGTTTTTTTATTCTTCTGTATTTACCATTTATATCATACCTTTATGGTTTCCATTATGGGTAAAACGTGATAATTTCAAATGAGGAAGTGCGGACTATCGCCCCCTCAATGTGATATGACTCGTTAATGCTTTATGTGGGATGTATAAAGGATGGAGTTAAGGATATTATATATGATATTACACTGGAATTATAATATAACTACATATCATTATATTTTAATTCCATTAAAATACAAAATAGAAATGAAAGTAGCGTTAATGCATACGTACGGCTTACCGTATCCATGAACGGTGCATTTCATTTCATATCTCCAAATGTTATGTACTGTTATAAATACATATATATACTAAATATAATTTATATGTATATATATATTATATATAAATCATGTATATAATTTTATATATAATAGACTTTTGACCACATGGACAAATTGTAATAATAACAAGTTCATTTTTGACTCAAGTTCCAAACATTGATAAAATATCCAAAATGAACTCAAATAATTAACTAATTGTTATAGAAAGGTAATAAGTGATATAAAAGGAATAATAAACTTGAAAATTGTTCTTAATCATTTATAAATTAACTTATTTTATTACTCATGAATAATAAGGAACATACAAGACAAGTCGGACTTTAGGTAAGGGGTTTCTTATCTCACTTTTAATTCTGTGAGATTTCCATTGTTTGCAACTTATTTATTGCATGTGGTGTATTGTGTACTAACATTTGATATATATTATCATTATTATCTTCATATTCATGGTATTATGTGAATTATTTAGTGGTTATTAACTTTTGGTCATATGACTTGATTGATTACAACGTGGTAACGGGATTTCATCTCACTTCTTATTCCCGTGAGATTCATGTTGTATTGCCACTATTTCCTTTTGTGTGGTGTATGTACTAGCCATGATTATTTTCCTTGTGTAATATAATTTAATCTATGGGTATTTACAACTTCATTGTATGATACTTCTTTCATGGGGTTTATGTTTCGTGAGTTACCAAATCGGTAAGGCAATTTCAATTTTCAATTTCCACTAATTGGGATTTACGCATACTTCATTGATTATTTTACTACAATATTATGTGTGGAATCACTATTTATTATTTATGTAGTAATATACACTCCCCTTTATGTGGATATACTTTTGATACACATAATTACTCCATTGATAATTTCTCAAGTCTTTGATATGAACTTGATAAGAGTAATCTTAACTCAATTTCCATTCATTGAGTTAAACATCCAAGTCATTGGTGTTTTTTTTTTCAAAAATATGTGTGAATTTACCCTGATTTATTTACACTGAATATCTAATCATATAGAGTGTATTTATATTTTTGACACATAATTATGTCGTTGATTTATCCTTAACCTAAGGATACGATCTTTATAAGGGTTTTCATCTCCTTTTACTTTCCATTGAGACTTCTTTGTTGTTATACACCAACTAACTTTTGTTTGGTGTATATACTTTACATTGACATATTGTATCATGATTACCTTTATTCTCATGATATTATAAATTTTTTATTACCTCAATTATTTGTATTCAATCATATCTCATTTGGTTCGGAACTCTAACTAAAATATCATTTTAAATGTTTTAAAAATTTATTCTTCTAAATCTTTCTCATTAAAGTACATGTTTTAAAAATGGTTTTAAGGATTTATTTATATGGAAATTAATGTTTTAAAATTTTAATTCCTTTCAAAAGTTTCAAATTGGTATTTGACACTTTGATTTAAAAATCTATTTTAAACATATTTTTTATAAATAGTGATACATTTAAATGTTTTCATGAAAAAGGGATATTTCTATTAGAGATTTTTACTGATCATTTTCAACTATTTCGACATCCTTTATGGGATATTATTCTTGATCGATGTTGATTTATTATGATACAAATATTTCAAACCCTATTGAAGGTTTTGTGATATGTTTGACTATGAATGTGTTACTTCTATACCATTCATGGTTTATGGATAACGTTTTGACATTTCGTATGCTAGTTTTAATACAAATGTTTATTTTATGTTTAAAAATTTTCATATGAGGATTTCATTGGACTTAGTAAGTGACGGGTGGAGCGCGATATAGCTTATTGATGCATCGGTAGGTCTCATGAGACAAACTAGTGTTTTGGTACAAGGCCTTGACAAAATCTTATTTTTTGTCTGGGCACGAGGCCTTGACTATGTGGTTATGATGTCTAGAATTAATCATTCCATCATTATGAGATTAGATATTGATATTTTAGTTGGTTATTATAATAGTAGAATACCCATGACTATGTTTTATTATGGAATTATTTACTAAGCTCAAATTCCATATTTAAAGTGTTCATGTTTATTATTTGTAAAGGCATGTGTTTTCAATTATTCACTATGCCTAATGTTTATGCCATCTTCTACTGTATTGCTTACTCTTACTGAGCATTTGAGCTCACCCCTTTCATATGTTTCATTTTCCTAAGATATGAAAAAGTTAGTTATGAATTACTTGCACGAATAATCTAAAAAGCATGGATGTTTCTAATGGAATAAATTAGAGTTGTATTTATTTTCAAGTTGTAAGGTTGAACATATGTACGTATCTTGTTTCCAAGACTACTAAACTTTTCAGTCCTTCGGGACCTGATTCTTTGTAATCATGCCAATGTATTAAAATAATGCAGAAACTCCTAGATTCTGAGGTCGGGGCATTACAGAAGATCCTTATACATCTTAGTACTGCTATAATGAACTGAAAACGGGGAACTATGAGCTTCACATAACAACTAATTCTTCAACTATCAATCACAAGGAACTCATAATCATTTCCCAAACCTCAAAACACAATCATTATCAATGTTAAATTCCAGAAAATTACCCTTCTGAACCAACTCTACCTTTTTCTACAACTCACTATCTTCCTTCTGTACTTGCTTTATTCTATCTAATACAGATGATTTCACTGACACCTGAAACAAAACAGAAGAATTTCCTGCACCAATAACTTCTATTCCAAAGTTCATCAAATACCCAACCAAAGGATCTCATTCCAAAAATATCATGGTTACTGAAGCATTAATTTTTTTAATCAAAGCATCAACCACTTTATTTTCTTTTTCCAAATGGTAAGGGATAGTGCAATCAAAATTCTTCATTAATTCCAACCATCTCATCTGTCTCATGTTAAATTCTTTCTGAGTTAATATATACTTCAAACTTTTGTGGTCAGTATATATTTCATATTTTACTCCAAACAAATGATGCCTCCAAATTTTTAAAGCAAAAACAATAGCAGCTAATACCAAATCATGTGTAGGGTAATTTAACTAATGAGGTTTCAACTAACGTGAAGCATAAGCAATTACCTGATCATTCTACATAAGGACACAGCCAACTCCTTTCAACGAATCATCACTATAAATAACAAACTCACCATTTCTGGAAGGTAGTACCAAAACTGAAGCATTCACCAATCTTCTTTTCAATTCCTGAAAACAATCATCACATTGGGTTGTCCAAATGAACTTAACACATTTTCGAGTTGACTTAGTCATTGGACAAGATAACCATACAAAAATTTTAACAAACCTCTGTTAATAACCTGCCAATCCATGAAAACTATGGATCTAGGTTATATTTCTGGGTCTTGTCCATTCATCAACAACTTTTATTTTAGCAGAATCAACAGTTATGCCATTTTTTGAAACAATGTGACCAAGGAAAGAAATTTCTTGTGACCAAAACTCACACATGATGAATTTCCCATACAGTTTCTTTTTTAAAAGTTTTTCAAGACAACCCTTAAAGGACTTTCATGCTTCACTTTACTTTTAGAGTAAACCAAAATATCATTAATGAACACAATCACAAAATTAACCAAGAACTCACGGAAAATTATATTCATAACATCCATGAATACAGTAGGTGCATTGGTTAAACCAAAAGGCATAACTACAAATTAATAATGGTCATGTCTAGAATGAAATGTGGTCTTCTGAATGCCTGCTTCCTTTACTTTTTACTTATGGTACCCCGATCTCAAGTCAATCTTTGAAAAATACTGAGCTCCCTGGAGCTGATCAAACAAATCATTGATATGAGGCAAAGGATAGTTATTCTTAACAGTGATGTTATTCAATACTCTATAATCAATGAAAAGTATCATTGAACCATCTTTCCTTTTAACAAATAAGACAGGATCACCCCATGGTTATGTGTGAGGTTGAATGAAACATTTATCCAATAACTCTTGTAACTTCTTCTTTAACTCTAAAAGTTCAATTTGATCCATTCGATATGGGGGTTTTGAAATTGGCTTAGAATCATGAACTAAGTCAATAGTAAATTAAACTTCCCGATCATGTATAATACCAGGAAACTCATTAAGAAAAACATCAAGGTACTCATTTACCACTAGCTTATCATTAATATGAACAGTTACTTTTTTCAACAATATGTGCAAGGTAACATTTATTTCTATCTTTTACTAGTTTCTCAGCTTCCTAATATATTATCAAAAGCAAGGGTTTATTCTTGTACACAAACTGAAAGTATTTCTGAAAAGAAGCTTCTTTAGCTCTGCAGTCAATCTTAGCATGATAAAAATAAATCCAATCCATACCCAAAATAACATCAAACTCTACTAGAGGAAAAACAATAAGGTTTGCTGGTAGATTCTTTCCGTACACAAGGAAATGAAGGTTCTTATAATTTATTTTTGTTTAAACATTTTCCTCAGTGTTTTTACCATAAGTTCTGGAGTCATATCTTGATTTAGAATTCCCAATTTACTAGAAAACCTCTCAGAAATGAACAAATGTGTAGACCCTGAATCAAACAACACATTGGCATAATCTGAACAAACAAAGAGTGTACCTGATACTGCTTTATTTGATGGACCAACATCTGCTGAAGTAGTTACAAAGGATTTCACCACCCCTTTCTGCTTTTAGTTTGGATGCTTTCCCTCAGTTGAGTTCTTCATTTTACACTCATTTGCATAATGACCCATTTCATTACACTTAAAACATTTTACTTATTGTAAATCAGATTTTTTTCTTACAATTACCCTGATCTTTTTTAGTGCAATTATGATCTTTGTGTCCCATTTTACCACATCGGTAGTACTTACCAGAATTCAAAAGATATTCCCCAGCATGATTTTTGCAACAATTTTCAAAAACTGTAAACTTAAGTTTCTTACCATCAGACTTTTGGAATAGTTTTTCCTTTTTTCCTACCACCTTGACCTCTTATTATGTTGTTTTTTAAATAACACTTGATCATCGGCAAACTCCATTTCCAGCTTCTCCGCACATCGAACAAGTTTTTCATAACTTTTGAACTCACAAGAAACTAAATCCCTTTTATACTTTGGCTTTAATACTGAGTAAAAAATGATTGATTTTACTATCAAGATATCATATGAAATTTGGATCATACCTTTCAAGTCGAGTGAATTGTGCTTCATAAGAAACCATTGAGTCATCCTCCTACCTCAATTCCAAGAATTTATTTTCTATCCTAAGATGAACCACCTTAGGAAAATATTTCTCAAGAAACATACCTTTGAATTCATCCCAATCAAGAGCATCAATATCCTCACAATCCTTGATATTTTTCACCATCGACCACCACTGATCACATTCACCTTCAAAATGGTAAATAGTGAAACTAACCTTTCGATGTTCTGAACACCCCATTACATCAAAAATATTCTCCAGTTCTTTAATCCACCCTTCTTCTAGCACATGTTTAAATGATCCTTTCATAGATGGGGGGTGTTGCCTCATGAAATTCTCTAATACTGACATGTTCCTCTGTGGTTGATCTTGCGGATTTCATGCATGGATAACACCACCAATTATAGCCTGATTCAATTGTGAAATCACTGCAACAAATTTTTCAGTTCTGATTTCGACCATCTCAGGTTGCTGATTTGGAAGGTTGTCTTCCCCCTAAGGCCGTCCCAACATAGTTACCATGTTTCCTCTGCGGAAAATCATTCTGAACACATAAATATCTTAGGCGAAGCAACATGGTAACATGTAAATGATATATCACTTCAATATTACCACAAATTTATTTATGGACATTAATTTAACAATACCCTAACTCAAAATGTTATCTAAACCGAACTCTGATACCAACTATAAGGGCCCGACCATAAAACATTATATAATCTTGAATTAAATGAAAAAATTACATTGAGGACCTTTATAGGTTTAGAGTTTTAAATAGTTAGGCCATAACTATTATATTACATCTCAAAAATTTCAATGTAGACACTTCTACTTAGTTTCCATTTTTTTCATAAAATAAAAACTCTTGAAAAAAAAGATTCATGTCCAGTTCCATGTTTTAGACAGAATGACTTTCCCTTAATCCCATCCTTGACCCTATTCATCTTTAGGTCTTATGAAAAACAATTCAAAACATGGTATGGCCATAAAAAGGTCAGTAAGGGTTATAAAACAACGAAAGAAACATTAGTTCATCAATACATACATAACATAAGCTATTTAACATACCTCATAAAATCATAAGATTTATGAATCACACATAGAAAACATAAATCATAGAGGTAACTTCTAGAATCCATATCATTCTTACATTGTAGCTATCACAGCTACTTAGGGAGTTACATTTGGAATACCCATCACAGTATATTCCCTAAATCTCTTAGGATAAATATAAACTTTTACCTCCCTCACATTTCCCAATGAATTGGAGAGCTATCTCAGGCTCACCCTCCCGAGTTTTATCACAAAACCACCTGTATACGTAAACAATTCCCAAGAACCATAACATATTCACAACACATAGCACAAACATAAAGGAAAGATTGCATTTACACATTTCAATCACAATATATCATTTAAATATATTGACATAAAAAATCTATTATCAAAACCATTTTCAATACCAAAATACATAAAAGAGTACATGGTATTTATTTTCCTTCTAAAACCATTATGGCTTTTTAAGGAATCCATAGATCAACTAATACTCGCGGCGGCGGAAAAGGTCATTGACACCGCTTACGTTAAAAGATACATTTTTTGTCATTTAGTAAAATGTCTCATATAAAAATATTAACTTTGATTGAAATCAAATTTCAATTTTTTATACAGTGTGTAAAAGAAAGTCGTGTATAAAACAAAATATTCCTCAATGAAATGAGATTGAGACGAAGTCCCTTACCTCATGTCTGACTTGACTCATTCATTCTTTAATCTCCTGAAAAATAAACTACAGTTAATTTCTACTTTCTTAAGATCCTTTTTCAACATTATTATTCCTTTTATATCACTTATTACAATGTTATAAAAATTATGTAATCATTTAAGTTAATAACAGTCATTTTGTCGATACTTGGTACTTGAGTCAAAAATGGACTTCTTATAATTACAAATTGTTCATGTGATCAAATATCTATTATCTCCGGAATGATATTCAAGATATAGATATCATATATATCAAATATATCTGGTATATGTCTATATTTATAGTAGTACAAGATATTTTGAGATAAGAAATGAAATGCACTGTTCATAGAGACGGTAAGTCGTACGTACGCATGAACGCTACTTTCATTTATATTTATTATTTTAATGGAATTAGAAAATAATGATACATAGGTATATTATAATTATAGTATAATATCATATAAAATATCATTAACTCCATCCTTTATACATCCCACATATGTCATTAACGATTCATTTGACTTTCAGGGCGCGGTAGTCCGCACTTGCTCAAATGAAATTATCGTGTTTACCCATAATGGAAACCATAAAGGTATGATATAAATGTAAAATAAAAAAGAATAAAAAAACATAAACATAATATATATCATATATAAATATAGTGTCATCATAATTTCCCCCATTAGAGGCAGTAGGAGAAAATTGAACAACCATCGTTTCGTGAGGAATTAGTTTGTCATCCACAGAAACTGTATGTACTTACCCATTAGATGGAGGTGTGTGTAAGTGTAGTTCGAATACATCTCATAAAAACATACTAGTATATTTATAATACTGTTTTTGTTATAAAAGAAAGGAATGAAAATATTTTAGTGGGTTGTAGAAGTAAAATAAAACAAAAGAACTTAAGAGAAGACGTTACCTTTAAATCGGGTAACTCTATTTGGTTTGAACCAAAAGGATTTTTTGAATTGCCTTATGCCTAAGTTAATGATTATATGTGTAAGAGAGGGATCTTTAGAGATTATTTGGGCAGGTTTTGGAGGAGACAATGGGCTTGACATGTGTGAGTAATGGGTTACAGTGGAGGGCTTTTTATAGGGGGGAGGAGGGGCTCTTTAAGAAAGTGTGAAAATATTATTTTATTACATAATTATTTTTCTTTTATAAATGTCCAAAACATATTAAAGTAGAATATAATATAGACCATGGTTGAAATAAAATTTTCAAATTTGAATTGGACAGGTTTTGGATGTTATTTTAATCTTTATAATCTTATTTATTTAAATTTTTTATTAATTAGGTAAACACTGCATCATTATTATGTCATAAATAATTTAATTTATTTGATGTATAAAAATTATAAAAAAAATACCATGATGTATAAAATCTTCTTATCTTTCCAAATAATATTTACAGTTGAAAATATAGTATATATAAACCTATGTAAAAATAAATTTAGTAAAGATATTTGTTTATGTCATTTTTGTCTTTACATTAAGTTAATTAAAATAAAGTGTCATTGTCACTCTCATGTGGCTCCATGGGGTCCCAAAATCCACCCAAAGATGCCCATGGTCGGATATGTATCAACCAATAGGATTAGGACACATGTTAGGGTAATTTTATATTACTATTATAATATATTTTTACCCTTATTTTCCAGATTTACCGTTTAACCATGGTAAATAAATTATTTTCTGAAATAAATATTCCTAATGTCTAAAAATAAAAGCTACTTATTACACTATTTGGAAATCCTTATTCCAAATAAAGAATCCATTTTTCCAAATTGAAAATACAGAAGTGGTAGAAATTAATTTAAAATTAATTCCTGTTGTCAAAACAAAAAGCGTGTTTTTAAGAAATAATAACTATCAAAAGATTGACACTTGTTTATGTCCAATTTCAAAGTGAAATTACGTCCATTGAACAAAATTGGATTAAATAGTAAAAATATAATCTAATTATACTTTAAAACCAATTATAAATATAATCTAACAATAAAAATAAATTAGATTAAAAGGAAGTTTTGAATTAAAATACAGTATTTTCAATATTCATTAAAAAAATGAACTTTATCGAAAAAATACCAAAATTTCATCCAAATTATATTTTGATTTAATGATTCTAAATAATAATATTTTTTCAAATAGAACATATAAAAGTGATAAAACTAGATTTAAAATGGGTTTTCCATCAAAAGGTTGTAAATGGACCTATTAAAATATATTGGAGTATTTGTGCTTAAAATTGGATTCATTCACATTTTAAGCCTCTAACTTTTATTGGGTAATTTTAAAAACATTTAACAAACATGTATAATAATATTTTATTTAGTTCTGTTCATTCTCTCAAATACAACGGCTAGGCGTTCACTACCATTTAAAATAATAATATTATATTATTATTGTGCAATGTAAGATTTGAAAGAAACCCATTGTTGTGTATCGGGTACTCCATCGAACATTGAATCCCCTTTAATGTAAAATTAAGATTTAATTCACAAAATATTAATTAAAAAGAAAATGAATTATTTGTTTAATTACTTAGGATGTTACAATTATTCTCTGGATTCCCTTATGATTCATGTCTTATGAACTAACAATATTTATGACATGATTCCTGTTTAAGTTATTTAATATGAAGGGTCTGATTTTACAATGTTATTATCATGTTCCTATACCATTATTCTTGTGTTATGCTTACGTATCTCCTTTATTTACCCTTATTGATCATCTAAGCTCAAACTTTCTTAAGTTTAATTTCCCTATGTTATGAAGAAATGTTTTAAGTAGGAGTACTAAATTGTAAGATCTTTTTGGAAAAAAAATGAATATCTTTCAACATGTTATAAAATATTATTCCATGTTTCTAAAGACATCAAACTATTACAGTCCTCAAGAATGTACTTTTGTAATGTGCCGAATATTCATCTAAAATTATGTAATATCTATTTATGTTATGCTTGGGTCACTATATAAATATTTTTTCTCAAACCAAGAAGCCTCCCATCACTACCTCGAGGGTTGATATCCTTATTACCATGGGGATGGATGATTTATAACATCCTTGGTAACCCACTTACATAGAAGGTAAAATGGGGGATTTATTTTACTATTGGAATGAATGATCAAAAAACCTATAGATGTTCCTCACGCCTTGTCTGAATGAGCCTGATGACCAAGGGGGTGAATCAATGATCAGATTCCCAGGTTTTTATTTTAGTTAAAGGGAGTAGTTTTAATACTTCATAGAGATGTTATGATGGGAATAATGCTATGCGAGAGGAGAGTGATGGGAGAAAAAAAATGTAGATACCAAAAACATTCCTCATTATGCAAACTATTATCACTATACAGATTATGGATATACAAATAAGGTCCTCTTTCATAATTGGGATTTTCTTCATGAAGAGTTTCCTTCATGAAAGTTGGAGTATTAACTTTTTCAAATGACATGACATGTTTCAACTTTCATGAATTATATCTGTTTTGGTCACTACTTCAAGGGTAATTTCATTTCCTTTTATAGAGGGAAAATTACCTATGCCAAGTAATATCTCACTCTTGGTATTTCTCTTGGTCTATATATATTATCCCCTCTTTAAGGGAAATTTATTGTCTATTTATTGGTGATGAGATACATTTATTTCTCAAAATTATTAGCCACATGGAGTACCTAATTATATTTAATGGATGATAAATAATTCCAATCACCACAAACAAAAATAATTTGCAGAATGTGGGACACCTCACCTCACACCACAAAGGAAAATTTTTTACAGGGTGGGATCCCCCACCTCACACTGAAAACCAAATTCAACTGTGGGGTTGGTGAAAGAACAAGATCCACATAGCATATGTACTATGTGGAAAACAAATCCCCTAAGTATTTTCCCATAATTCATTGATTTTTATCCATTCCTCATTTTATTGGTTCATTTGTATCTATTGATATTATCTCAAAAGACTCCTCAGATTATTTTTAAACATTTCAGGCCCAACAGTGTGCATTGATGTTTTGGGGTTGTATCAAATTTTCCTTAAACATATATATTATGTTATGTCATATATATATTCATATATTAGATTTTATGTTGAAATATATAAAAAATTTTGTGATATATTTAATAATATATAAAATATTTTTATGATATTTTATGATATTTCTATAAAAATATTTTTATTTATTTATAAATAATTTTTGTTAACATATGTTTTTTTTTAAATTTTGAGAAAAAAAGTGTTGTAATTTTGTTAAAGAATATTGAAAAGAATGTTCTTGATCAATATTTATTATAATATTTCTGAAAATGAAAAATTTGGAATATTAGAATGTTTATTTTTAGTAACATTCTAACAATAATTATAACGATGATTTGTTTTTTTTTTCAATTTTCCAACATCATGAAGAAGTCACGATACAATCTAAATTTTCCTAAATTAAAGATATGTTTCAAAAGATGAAGTTCTATAAAAATTATTAAGTCATAATATTGTAATGTTTGAAATAAGTGAAAGAAGTTGTTCAACTGAAGAAGTTTTAAAAGTGAGTATGGGATAAACAGATCATTTAATAAACCCTACAAAAATAGTTTTAGAATGAAGAAGTTGGTAGTTAGTTTGTTATGTTGGATGAATTTATAGTAATATAAAATGAAAAGTGCATAATTCTAGAAAACATTTTTTGTAATAGAAATTGTAATAACAAATTTTTTGATCAAATATACTTAATCATAAAAACATTCCATTAAAAAGTTTATACACTTCCCTTTAGGTGAACAAAGTTTAAATTTACATAGAATATAAGTCATTGGTCAAATGATTTTTAAGGAGATATTTATTTTTAATTAGATGAAAAATTCATAACATCGGACAAAACAAATTATGATCGTAGGACAAATATAATTGGTCAAAGTTTTTGTTTCATAATTTTTATGGTTTTATAAAATTTGAAATAAATTCAAAGTGGAAAAACTTACAGATTGAAATATTTGTGAAAATACAAAGGCAGATAATTCAAACGAGTTTGACCATAGTTTTGAGTCAAAGTTGTTGTTTTTTTTGAAACTGAAGTCTTTATAAGTTGCAGCAATATAGTAAACCATCTTCAGTTAGTTCTTCATTAGTTCTTCAATTGGTTATGAAAAAATGGATATAGGAAAATTTGGTTTCTCAATAGAAATTTTGTTAGATGTCTGAATAAGAATATTTTAGTTATGAGCTAAGTAAAGGTCAAGTGTGTAAAGTCATAAATAAGTGTTCATAATAATGAATTCCATCGGATGATCATTTATAAGAAACTGATGTTAAATGTTTTAGTAAAGAAAAAGCGACTATATGGAAGAACCCCAATCATTTGGAAATACTATTTTTATAAATGATATAACTTGAAGAGAATTTTAGATTAAGATATAAAAAATGGATTTGAACAATGTTTTTCGTACAAATTCACTAAAAAACTCAACAGATGAAAAAAAATCTAAATAAGACATTGAATGAAATTTTTATGAATGAATTTTTAGGAGATTTACACTTTTTTTTAAAAGGTGGTGTCTTGGCCAAAGACCAAGACACAAATTATTACTAATTAGAAAGACAACTACAAAAGAATGAAAGAGGGAATCTTATTACAATTTTTTTCATAAAGAGGGAGTAACTCAACTGGTAAATCCTCCAGCCAAGAGAGGACTTGGTTGATTCCCTTATTGGCAAGACCATCCACAACCGTGTTCGCTTCATGAAAGGCATGTGTGGCTATGTAATTTACCTCAATGAGTGAATAAAGACAGCTCATCCAACGGGTGGTGAGCAGTCAAGCAAGGTGCTTCATACCATTCTAAATAGCTTGGGAAATGGTGGTACAGTCACTTTCGATCCAAATGTTGTTCTATCCCTTTTGTTTGAAAAAATCGATCGCATGGATCACGGCCAACATTTCTGACTCTAAAAAGGTAGCCAAACTACAGCTTGTTAAGAAACATCTAAGAGTTCGACCATGAAAATCTTTTAAGATAGCACCACATCTAGCACGACCTGGATTGCCTTTGGAAGCACCATCAACATTAACTTTGTTCCAACAAGGAAGCAGAGCTTTCTAGAAAACCTCAATGGTGTGCCTCAACTACCTGTAGAGACCCTTGATTCTAAGTTTTTGAAGGATCATCAGGTCTCCAACAGTGTTTTGACAAGGATCTTTTTGCATCGAAGCTGCCTCCCAGATGGAAATAATAATTTTCATCCTACCTGCCTTAAGATTAAATGAGAAATTATTGTGTATATAATTATTTCTAGATTACCAGACAACATGGAGGGGCTCCGCAATAGCAATTGTGAACAGATTCTTGATTTTCCAAGAGAAATATTGTGCTAAAAAACCTTTGATTTGAAAATAATGGAGTTAAAATTCAACCATCTTCAATCAAACACATTAGTAATATAATTCCAAAGGGATGAAGTCATGGGACAAGATAAGAAAATGTGATTGGTATATTCCCTATGTTTATGAAAAAAAATGTCATTTGGAACAATTTTGAATACCAAAACATTGAAGACAAACCTCGGTATCAATGCGGATGTGGGAAATATGAAAAATCTGGTTGAGCCTTGAAGGTTTAATCCATTGCTTGTCAAAAATATTCTACCAATTCAAACCAGAGTTATCGGATGTGAAATTATGTTTATAAAAACTTTTAGAATCAAGCACACCATTATGGGTGGGCTCCCAGATAAGGAAATCGCCAGTGTGAGCAAAGGGATAATTGTCAACCACATTCAAGATGTTGTAAGGGAGGATGGAAACACTAGATTGCATCACATCCTTAATAGAACAATTGGTCCTAGTATGGGGGAATTAGAAGATATCATAGAGATTAGGGAAGAACCAGTCCAGTTATCCAACCAAAATTTCATGGAAGAGTCAATGCTAACCATCCATCTAGAATTATTCATGATACTAACAAAGGAAAGTCTAATGGAAGGCCAGATCGAAGAGTTCACATAATTCAAAATTTCTTTCTTAAGCTTCATAAAGAACCTATTCTTGAGGAAGGAAAGGGAGACTGAAGAACTATGAATTAAATTCCACGTAAATTTGTCTTGTAAGGACTCATTAAATATATTGAGATTTTTTATGCCCATCCCACCCTTCTCATAAGTTTTGCAGTAGTTAGACCAGGGGATGGTGAAAAGCTTCCTTTACAGAATGCTACTGGACCAAAAAACAATTCTAATGTACAAAATAATTTTATTTCAGAAGACTGAAAGGAAATATATAGATCATCATGGAATAAACCATTTTATAAACAATGGTATATTTAACAAGAAAAACTCTGTCGGCCATGGAGAGGGATTTACCTTTCCATGAGGCAAGTTGATGGATGACCTGGTCCGTAATCAAGTTGAAATACAAGGGTTTAGGCCTTCCCTAAAAAATGGGAACCCCCAGGAAGATGAAAGGCAAAAAGCCTTTTTTAATGCCTAGGTTGTTGATGATGCTATTTTTTCTAATAGGAAAGAAGGTTTTCCCAAAAAATACAAAAGATTTATTCTATCTTATAGACTGACCAGAGATGTCTTCGTAATGAGCTAAGACATTTTTTAGAGTTTGAATGTTTCTTTTGTCACCTTGAATGAAAAGGATGATATCATCAGTGTATAAGAGATGTGTGGGAACATTTAGATTTCTGGCCTCCTGAATAGGTTTGATCTTGTTTTGATCCACAAGTCGAGAAAGTATTCTTCTAAGATAATCCTCTGCAATGGAAAAAAGAATGGCTGATAGGGGATCACCCTGCCTGAAACCCTTGTTACATATAAAATAGCCTTTAAGAGCACCATTAATAAGGACAGAGATATTGGATGAAGAAAATAAGGTGTTAATTCTACTAATGAATGAATTATTAAAACCAAAATCATGGATAACTTTAAAGATGAAACCCCAATCGATAGAATCAAAATCCTTCATAATGTCAAGTTTGATGGCAATGTTGCCTCCTTTGGTGATTCTATTTAAAGAGTCGGTGCATTCAGAGGTGAGGCAAATGTAGTCTTGGATAGACCTGCCCTTGATAAAAATAAACAGATTCCAAGATATGATTTTATTACAAATATAAGAGAGTTAGTTGGAAAGAAGTTTATTAATGATTTTGTAGATGGAGTTGATGAGATCAATTGGCCATAAGAGGTGGATTTCAGAGGAATTGTCCACTTTGGCGATTAAGGTGAGGAATTGAGCATTTAGACCATGAGGGGGGACCCCATGCACAAAAAAGGATCTGACATGATTACAAACATCAACATGGTTGATCTCCCAAAATTGCGGATAAAAAATATTGTTAAAACCATCAAGTCCTGGGGCACTATTAGAGTTGAGACTAAACACAGTGATTTTGATCTCATGATCAAGAGGTATACTCAAGAGATTACTATTGTCCTCTTAATTCACTAAGACTAGGATAACCTCAAGAATAAGGTCCTTATTAATATGTGGTCCATTGAAAATATTTTAAAATAAAGAAACCACATGATTGTAAATGGCAGCCTCAGAGTCCAGGATGGAGTCATTGTCCTTGAGAAAGGAAAGAGGCGTACTGACATTTAGAATTCTTTACAGGGAGTTATAAAACATAGTGTTCTTATCACCATCTAAGAGCCATATATATTTAAAGACATTCTTGCACAAATTATCTTTAAGAAATAGAATAGAGTTTAGCTTCCTCGAGATATTGATTTCATTTTGAGGATCAATAGAAAGATCAGAGCTGTTGGAGATAGTTTGAAATTGGTTAAGCTCTTTTTCAACAGTGATAATATCCTTGTCTATTTGTTTTTATTTTTACTTACACAAACCTTTTATACATTGTTTAAGATTCTTAAGCTTAGTAATACAAGAAAAAGTTCCAAAGTGATGTTTTATCTTGCTCCAATAGTCACTAATAAGTTTTGAACACTCTGAATCGGCAAACCCAGCATTATTGAATTTAAATGGAGTAATGGATTTAGGCCTCTAGGAGAACATGCTGACAAGGATGGGATGATCGTCAGAATTTAGTTTGGTTAAGGTTATACTAGATATGGTGTCCCATCTTTCCAGAGCTAGAAGTTTTGTGAAGGCCCTATCTAATTTTCTAGCAATGACCCTGTTATAATATCACCTATACCAAGTGTACTTGGCAACCAACAAGCTGATTTCAATGAGAGATCAATCATCTAGAGAAGCCCTAAATTCCCTTGAGGAAATGAGAGAGTGAGAGGGACCAATTTTTTACTGGGAGAGAGAATGGCATTAAAGTCCCCGACCAAAAACCAGGGATCTAGCATTTTGTTAGCTAAGTCTAAAAGATCAGTCCAAAGACACCAATGATCTTGATATCTATTTTTAGAATAGATCATAGAGAAAAAGACATGAAATCCATCTAGGGAAAAATCAAGAGTTAACATTTGATCAGAATACTTATACACTTTGACATTTTGTAAAGAGGTATGGTAAAAAAACCAAAGAGAATCAACAGTCTCCATATTCTGACAGGAACCAAGGAAATTATAACCATAACCACATAGACGTTGATATTTCAAAAAGAAGTTAACTTTGGGTTTAGCAAGAGAAAAAAAATTTGGTTTATGAGTCAAAAGTATTCTTTTAAGGACTGAAAGGGTGTCTGGGTTTGCGATACCCTGACAATTCCAAAATAAGACATCCATAAAAAACACCTAGAGTTGGAGCAAGATCCCCTATTTTTCTTCTTAGAACCTCTCAAACCTCTATTCCTCTTAGATCTTATAAGAGTTTGAGAGGATCCCGGACTATTCTTCGAACCCTGTTTACTCAAAGCAGAAACAAAGGGGCTATTAGAAGAACCTGAATTAATAATAGGTTTAATTGATTCAGGAGGTGGCATACTCATAGGTGTAACCATGTTATCATCAATTGAATCCTTAGTGGTATTCAGAGTCCGAGTGTCAGTGGCCAACACCTAATTAGGTTGTGTGTCCACTGCTACTACAGGGATCATGTCCATTGACACTTCATTTGGGGTACCATAATTTTCTTTTTAGGTATCATAAATCGTATCAATACTTAATATATGAATCGCGGGTGTGTGTGTGTGTACTACCACTTTGTTTTTAGGAGAGGGATTTAAAACAAGATCAGATGAAAAACTTGTTTCACCAGCCAGAAGAGCCTGAGATTTGACACCAATAGGTGTTCGGGCTACAATCATAGGCGAATTAGGCTTAGTGGAAGCCATATTGAAATCAACCTGACAAGCAAGGCTATTGCCACACGGATCAGCCTTCAGAGATGAAGCATTACAAACCAACTGCGTCTGATGAGTGGAGATCTACCTGGAAACCTCTAGTGTCACTGAAGTCCCAATAGGAGAGACCATTTGAGGTTGCCCAGATTCCATAGAAATAATGTACGGTAAAGATTTATCAGGAAGGGTTTGCTTACATTCCTCCATAATAAAACTTTTTATATCAGCAAGAATTCCGAGATCAGAGGTGAGAAGTTATTCTTCCTCCACTTGTTTGGCCCAGGTAATGCTAGATCCCTCACCCAGAAATTTTCATTTTTTAACCCAAAATTCAGCCTTTTTCCTTGGAGGATTGGGAATTTCAGGTGCAGGGCCTTTTTCTTTACACCTTCTGACTTCGGTCAACCATTCCACAAGAGGCTGTGAAACCTGGCTTTTAACCCCCCTACATTTCAACAAAGAATGACCAACTATTTTGGAAAGCTCACAATATGGAGTCATACACTCTACTACAACCTTGACTTCAGTCTGGTAGTCATTCACATTGAAAAAAACCATCTTCGGGAGTTTAACAGCCAGGTCCACATCGACCATGACCCTTGCATATAGACCAATTTTAGTGTTGAGGGTTCTTTGATTAATTTTAAGCGGCGTACCAAGGTAGGAGGCAATATCATTCAGGATATTCGGGTGCCAGAAAAATCAGCTGATCCCGTGAAGCCGAACCCAAATTTGTGCCATGGTATTCTTAGACGTGTTCAGATTGAAAGCAAGGTCACAGTACGAGAGTTGAAGCACCCCTAGTTTTAGCTAAAGGTTTCCTTCTTTCCAGACCTGGTCAAGTTCTTCCTGGGAATGCAGAATCATGTGAAAATAGCCTTTACCTAGAGGCACAAGCTTCCATTCAGCAAATCCCTAGACATGAGAGATTCGGATTTTCATATCAGAGTTCATCCATGGATTATTGCCTTTTATATTGGAGATCCCACTAATGATAGAGAACTTACATAAGAGAGAATGTTGGAGAAGATCCTCGGGGTCCGCTTAGACTTCAAATCGATTGTCATCAAGCTTCTTGCAGGGAGACGCCTACATCGCGGTGGATTTACAGGGGTCGGAACCCTTAAGCACTTCCAAAAATGATACCCCTTTCGGTCTGACCACTGAGATAGATTCATCAATCTGATCTTTGGTGATTTATACCATGCATGCAGTTTCCCAATCAGGATCAAAACCTGCCATGAATTGAGAGATTTAGAGCAGATCAGCACCTTCGAATTAGGCAGAGCGGAGGAAACCTATGTTTCGCGATGCCGCCAAGCTCCCAAGAATTTCCCATCTCATTCACCTTAAGATATTTACACCAATATTTGTAAAACCACACAACATAACAATGATAAATAGTGTTTTTAATTGGTTTATCATAAATATTAAAATGGGTAGTTTTGAATAGTTCCATACCATGTGATGTTAAGAATGTTTTATGGAGTTTGGAAGAAATTAAAAATTATAGAATATTTGGGAAGATTCTATAATATTTTAGAAGCATCCAAGAGAAGTTAAAATGTTTGAGAAATTCAAAATTGTAAATATTAATGAGAGGGAACATTAAAACAATTTCCCACCTATACTTTTCTGGAGCACCTATAAGTAGAAGTTTTAAAGTACATCAACACTTGACATTGTCCACCCATATAAAAATGATTAAATGATTCATAAGTTGTTTCATAAGTGAATTTATAATGAAATATTAGTTCATGGTGAAAAAAAGTTAAGGATATAGGAATTATAAATCACAATAATCCGACACAGTTTAATTTCAATGTACTAGATAAAAAATTTAGGCGGAGTTTTCATGCAGAATTATGAGGCACTATGTTTTGATAATCAAATAGAGTCCAGTTTATATACAGACCAGGATTTCAGTAAGGAACATTATATGGAATTTTTCTAGATGTAGAAGGGTTGTACGAGATAAAAATATACTAGGCTAAGGGAATCAGACGTAATGGTTTTCTGGAATAATTTTTTTGTAGAATAATTATAAAGTTTCATATTTTTTATAGCTTAGTTTTGAATGAAAAAACCTACAAAATAATAAGATTAATTGTAATCATAACAATTTTGAGATAGAAGGATTCTAATAAGAGTTGGATCAATATTTTATTCACTACTTTCTAACAGTGAATTTACATAGACCCATGCGAGTGGCTATATAAAGTATATAGATTCTCACACTAAGGTTGAACCTTCTAAATATTTAATTCCATTTTTACTTTCTCATATTTTCATTATTGTGAGTTTTTTATAAATATTTATAATGAATATAACTCGAACACATTGCATGGGTAAATTTTCAATAGGTTTTCAATTTTAAAAAATACAACCACTTATTAAACCCCCTAATGGTTTAACAATCATTTGGAATATAAATTAGTATTTGAGTTAGGTTACCCCTCTAAATATTTATCATGAATAATTTAAATTCATACAAAAACAGAGGTATTCATAATTACGGGGGGGGGTTATCCGGGTTGGAAAAGATAATGATTCTCTTTCTTCTATCTCTTGGGTTCAAGGAAATTTATGTAGTAACACCTGGTTTCCCACCTAATGTGAAATATGTTACAAAGAAATTTACTAATAAAAAGAATATATAGGTTGATGGGAAAGCTAGAAATGAAATTCTCCTGAATTTTTCAAAAAATGACTTCATGGTGGTTATCGGTCTCAAAACATCCAAAGAAACATGGGAAAACATGAAATTATTTTTGAGGAAAACCAAAAAGTGAAGGGAGTAAAGTTACAAATCTAGAAAATAAATTTTTGGACATCATAATGGAATATGAAGAAACTATTGATGATCAATTCACCTAAATTAATGAATTTATATACAACATCAAAGGATTTATAGATTTTGAGAAAGATTATACCATCATTAAGAAACTCATGAGAAAAATACCAAAAAGGTTTTATTCTAAAAATTATGCACTAGAAGATAAATTTGATTTATCCCTTGATGAATTACAAAACTCTATTATTTCTAATGAGTTGAGGAATGCTCCATCATTCAAAAAGAAGGGTGAAGATGAAATGTATTTTGATGCTATGAGAAAGATGAAAATCCAAGATACGGGGAATATTGATGTTAGCTATTTATTATTAAAATAATATGATGAAATGAGTGAAAATATCATTTCCCTTATCTCCAAAAATTATAGAAGAGTAATAGTAAATTATGGAAGACAAATTCTTCTCAAATGTTTTGAGAATGGAGGAATTGGGAACTTCATTATGAATTTTCAAAAGAATAAAATTAGGGAATATGATGAGCATTCTAAATAATTACCATGGTGAAATAAGCTTAAAAAACTTCTAAGAAAAGAAGTACCCTGATAGTAAGAAAAATTTCACAAAGAACAGAATAATAATGTTCGGTAAGAAATTCTTACCTCACTCTACCATAATCATTATTTTTAATTCAAAAAAACTTTCACATAAAAGTGGGAAATCACTAGAATTAAGAGTACATAAGGATCAAACCTCATAAGAAATTATCATGTCATTACAAAATAATTTTAAAAAAATAGAGTTTTTTTACCTTGAATAATCGCAATTCGATGGAGAGAACCTCTATATCAAGATTTTCCATAATGATAATCTCAAATAAAGAATCCATCTTGTCCCTAGTTTTCACATGTTCCTCTAGACTAGTATTCCCCTCATTAAATTCTCAAATCAAAATCATATTTTCAATCAATCTAGGATCGTTGTTCATCGTTTAAATCAAATTGAAATGTTCTTTTAAACATTCTCTGGGCATCCTCCTCTGAGATGTTGATCATAAAAGACTCTTCTACAACTTCCAAATTTGGATAAATGAAAAGTTCATGGATATCCTCTAATTACACATCCTCCTTATCAGTATTCACTATGAAAATGGCAGTTTGATCCCCTTCCTGGGTTGCAATAGCCTCCTCACGAGGGGAGGATTCCATTCTATAGGCGTTACATATCCCTTGCATTTTCACTATGGGGTGTGAAATTCGGTAACCGGGCCCTTTTGAGGGGCCTACCTTTGCTAGCTTCCCCTATAACCAGAGGGCTAGGTAAATTGGAGTAATCCTTTCATCTCTTCGGCTTCCACACATGCTTTATAATCCCATCATCATCCATGATTCTGTTCTTATCGTTCTTTTAAGTCGACTGAAGATAATCTTCCATAAGTTCTGTCTCCTTAGACAAAGAGGACCAATATTCAGAAGTGGAGACATAATTCAAACCTTAAAACTGGTTCCCAAGTTTGATGGTGGAAATGGTTCTTAAAGAACCTAACTTGTCTAATGGATTCCCCTACACTTTCATACCATGAATACATGACATTGGGCCACCCTAAGAATTAATATTTGATTTAGTAACCACACCAGATTAAAGAAAATTCTATTCAAAAAAAAGGCTTCTTCTGTCATCAGTCTCCATCCTTACCACTGATTTGACCCTCAAATCATGTCTCAAACCAGCAAACACATCATCAACAATAGTCTCTAAATTAACAGATTTTACCTATTTAGGGATGGGAGGGGGAAACCCGACCTCACTTGTTCCTAGGGATATCGCTTCTAGATGAATACATGGGGTATCAGTAACCAAGGGAACCTTCACGACCACATTTTCTCCTGGGTTGGCCTCCTCAAAGTTTTTACCTGATGATTCAGCAATCGAATTGAACATTTCACAATCCCTAGTGCCATGTATATTAATACCCTCATCTAATTAAGTAGATGAATGGGCCATTTGATATAACCCCATTGATTGGTTTCTGTAACTAGAGTCATTGTGACCGAGGCGATTAAAGGATGAACAGAAGAGGACCAAATTTTCATAGACTACCTTTTGATATCATCTACACTCACCTTCAATATCTATTTTGATGGTATCCAACTGATTCTTATAAATATCAACTTAAATGAAAATTATAAGTGAAATTTTGTGGTTATGACGTTTGTTCTCTGGTCTTAGAATAGAAATCGACCTAGAATATTTCCAATAAAACGAAGAATCGATAGATTCTAAAATGGTATGGGAAGGTCAGGGAGTGAGATCCAAATTTTCGAGATAGGTGGGGATCTATTCTAGTGGAAATAAAATGACCAATGAAAATGAAAGAAGTTCACACCTGATATAACACATAGAGCATTTTCGCAAACATGAATAAGATATTCTTCAGATGAGAAATGAATCAGGAGGTGTCTTTATTCCAAGATACCAATAATCATCTGGTCATAAATATTCTACTGGTTAGAGATAAATCTATCAAAGACATCAACTGTGGACCGTCTCTTACTTAAGTGAGCTACCAAATAATGATCCATCATCGTGGATGCATTTATAAACTCCAATGAAGAGAGAGGAGGCATTGGGATGCCATCGACGATCGAATGAACTTTATGGACAATGTGAATAGAGGGGGAAATGGGGAGAGTGGAAGGATATATGAAAGGCTTGAAATTTGATGGGCGATGAGACAAAGTAGGTGGAGGAAGAATCTTCACCCCCCCTAGCTAGGAGTAGTTGATAAGGGGAGGCGCCGAAGTGTCCATCACATAGGGCATCGAGAGGTAGCTATGTGAGAGCTGGAGGGGGTCTTTCATTCTTCAACATGCACAAAATCAATCATTTTTTATAAATATTTATAACCTTATTTTGAAATATTTATAAAAAATAATATTTATAAAATAGTGATGAAGTAGGAGGTGAAGAAACATTTAATGAATATCATATCATATCATAAATTGTATAATATATTAAGATTAAAACAAAACTCAAGAAAGAAATCAAAGTGATGAATAAATAGTGTTAAAAGAATGATGGAGGAAGTAAATATATGCAAAAAAGGGGAATATTATCACATCCAAGAGACTTGTAGCCAAGAAAGATAAGCTTTCTAAAATTCAATCAAAACTTGTAGAGGTTGAAAGTACCTTAAGAAAGATGAACGAGAGTTACAAAAAAGATTTATAGGTAAAAATGAAACTTATCAAGAAACTGAGAAATAAAGTCCCAAGACTTAAATTAAATCATAATCTAATAAAATAAAATTTTCATCCAATTTTATTAACCATATAGGTATTAAGAAAAATACTGGGAAATCATAGATTTAGAAAGTATGCATAAAATCTATCCCATTGGAAAAAGTTAGAAATATCTCTAGTAAGAAATTTTACCCATGATTATTAGAAAAAAGGATAATGAAGTTACAACCTTCAACAAACTTCCAATAGGTAAAGATTCTATTTCAAAAAAACTATGATTTTATTTTTTTTTGTGTTTTAGAAAATATGGGCACAAAACTTATAATTTTTTTCACAACATGTCTCTCCCCGAAAATAGGTATGAACATATGAGAGAAAATGTATAAGAAAAGTAAGTAACTTTCCTAATATATAAGAAGTTGGATGATGAATGTCTCAATATGTTAGAGAACCTTCAAAATCAGTTTGAATTCCTAGAGGAAATTTGTGGAAGATATGACCAGGTAGGTCACATTGCTAAAGAATGTTAAACAACTCTTCTGAGTAAAATTTATTATGTGGTGAAAGAAAAATAATCTCAAAAGAAGAATTTTTAAGAAAGAGCCTTTATTTTTGATACATCTATAAAATCAAGTAAAAGGAACAAACAAATGATTCTAGATAGTGGTTATTTATCAAATATGATATGTGATTTTAAAATCATGAAAGATGTTGAAATATTTGAAATAGGAGCATTTACATTTGCAAATGATAGTTTCTTAAAAATCATATGAATTTGAAAAACTAATATTGATGTTGAGAAACTGAAATCTAAGGAAGTTTTAGATTTTTATGGGCCCAATCAAAATTTACATTATTTAAGTTAACATTTCTATCATAAAAAATAAGTGACATTCACAAAATATTCATGTATCATTATAATTATAAAAGATGGAAAATTTCTTACCCAAGGAGAAAGAACTAATGAAAATCATTTACAAATAGAATTACATCATAAATACTGTTATTAGAGTGCGAAAAGATAAAAAAAAAATTTGAATCATAGAATTAGGAACCTTGGATATAAGATTATGAAAAAAAATCTCTAAATTAGATTTTGTAAGAAACTTTCCGATATTTAAAAAGAAGTTAGATAATGCTTATATAACATGTCAAAAAGAAAAAATGACTAAGATAATTTATAATAATGTTGAAATTCAATCTACAAGACCTCTTGAGCATATTTACTCTGGTTTATGTGGATCGATGAGACATCAATCAATGAAATAATATTTTTAATTTATCTTCTTAATGATTTTACTTTGATTGATCAATATAATGTTTATGATGCCCAAATCTTAGGTTTAAGAAATGTTCGTATTTTTTATAAGGGAGTTTGAGATAAAAACAAGTGTTTATATAAGGAATATAAGAACTTATAATGGAATGTAATACACATGAAATTATTTTTAATCATATATGGAGAATCATGTAATCAAACATTAGTACAGTTCTCCATGCATCCCCCATAAAAAATTAGTGGCAGAAATGAAAAAAAAATTGGTGGAAATGGGATGAACTGTACTGGTTGAGTATAAACTTTCAATGTTTTTCTAGAGAGAAACAATTTGTGTTGTTGTGTATGTAATGATTAAATATTTGGTAAGTCCATAATCTAAAATTACATTCTAAAAAATTATATAATAAAAAACTTTCAATGAAAATTTTATGAAAAATATTAGGATCGAATTTTCTTGGGATATTCACATAATAAAAGAAGATATAAATGTTATAATAAATATTTACAAAATTTTGTGGATTCCTATGATGTGAAATTTTATGAAAACCCAAAATTCGTAAAAAAAATTGTTGAAAATGGGGTGAAAGATAAATTTATGTCTTATAATGATAATATAAAAACTAAAGATGAAAGTGAGCCAAAACAGGTGATTGAAGATTCATAAGAATTGTGGTTTGAGGAAAGTGAGACAGGAATAAAAAATCTGAAATTTCAAAATCTAAAAAATAGGTTAAATCTAATAATATTATTGGAAATCTGAAAGAACCATTTTGGAATACAAGAAATTTGAGATTAGAAAATTATACGTCACTTATCTCACTAGTTGAACTAGAATCAGTTTTAGAAGTAGTCAAACATAAAGAATGGGTATGTGTTATGATTGAAGAGTTATATTAGATTGATAAGAATGAAACATGGGTACTTATAACACGTCTAATATAAAATAATATTATTGGGACTAAATGGTTGTATATAAACAATTTTAATTGGGATGGCGATGTTTCAATAAACAAATCATGACATATTTTTAAAGTCTATTCACAAGTAAAAGTTGTTGATTTTAATGGAAAATTTTCCCCTGTTTCATGATTGGAAAGTTTGATAAAGTTCTTATTAGTGGATTAACATCATTGTTATAAAGTTTATTAGATGGATATGAATTCAGATTTCTGAAAATGAGTTATTTAGGAATAATTATACAACGAACAACCTTGTGGTTTTTTATATGATAAAGATGAAACTTAGATTTGTAGGTTAAGGAAAGAATTCTATGTGTTAAAACAATCTCTATAATCTTGGTACTCCAAACATGATATGTAAAAATTGGCTCCCACTGACATCATATACACCCCACTCTAACATGGTTCTCAAGTTGTGGCCCACTAGGTACCACCAATTTCCCCACATACATGTGGTTCCCACCCTGGTGCCCACCCACATCATTTCTGAATGGGTCATTTGACTAATGATAGTCCCCACAAGCCAATGAATGTCCTTTATAGTATAATTTTTCTTCATTCACACACACCCTAGCAAAAATCCTGGAGGGTCACCCATCTTGATCACTACTCCAGGCCAAGAATTCTTAAATGTGGGGTTCAAAACCGTAGGCTCTTGAAAATGAAGGTGCACCATATTGACATGATTCGTGTCATTTAATCATTTAACACTTTATCATTCATGAGTATTACATTCACCCCCACCCCTCCCCCCTCCTCTTAGAGCACAACATCCTCACTGTGGATCTACATTTCAACCCAAGAAGTGCAATGCACAAAAGATTAGGTACCACCTATGATACAAAATGTAACAATAGGGCCCTACGGACCGCCCATACACCCCCCCTAACATGGTCGTTGGGTCCTGACACACCAGGTACCACTAGTTTCCCCACAGACATGTGGTCCCCACCCTAGGTCCCACCCACATTCCTGAATAGGTCACTTGTCTAATGATAGTCCCCATAGGCCAACACATATTCTTTCCAGTGTTCCTTTTCATTACTCACACACTCCTTGAGAAACTTCATAGAAGTTCACCAATACTGATCGTTGCTCCATGGGAAGAATGCTTCACTGTGGAGTTCTAATCAGGTAGGCTCCCAAAAAGGAAGATTCACCTTGTTGACATGAGTCATGTCATTTAGATTTTTAACCCTTTTTAATTCTGGGTTGTCACATGATAGTTTCCTAAAAAGGCTGAATTTTTATAAAGGTAAATTTTATGTGAAATTATCTGTGAACGAGTTGTACTCAAGTAAACTAATTATTATTTTCTATGTTAGTGACATAATTTTTCTAGGTAATAGAGAAAATGGGTGTAAAAATTCTGAAAAAATGAAGAAAATGTTTGAAATTTCAATACTCAGAGAATTAACTTTCTTCCTAGGTTTATAAGTTCAAAAAAGATAAATCAATTTTCCTATCACAAGAAATGTACTCCATATATTTTTTACAAAATTTTGGTATGGTAGATTCTAGAGAATTTTATACCTCTATTTCTTTTGGTTTAAAGTTGATTAAATATGACACACACAAAAAAGTTTGAATCAGAAAGACTTCTGAAAATTAATAAGAGGTTTTATTTATCTTACAGCTTCAAGACAAGACATTATTTTTTTAGATAATTTGTGTTCCAGATACTAGAGTGATTTGAAAGAATCTCATATGTTGGAAGCAAAAATAATTATAAGGTATGTTAATGGAATGACTTCATATGATCTATTGTATAAAGTAAGTTGTGATATGTATATTCTTGGAAACAATGATGGTGATTTGTATGTAGATTGAAATGATAGAAAATTAACTTTTTTATGAACATTTTTCTTAGAATAATGTTGTTTGAGTTAGCATAGTAAGAAATGGAGTTCATTTACCTTGAGCTCAGAAGAATCCAAAAATGTTTTCACTAACCATTATTATACACAAATGATTTGGATGAGACTGTACTTAGAATAATTGAAAGTGAAATTTTCTACGCCATTAAAGAATCCTTGTGATAGTCAGAGTACCATTGATTATTCCAAAAATCTTGTTGAATATTCAAGATCTAAGCACATTGACATTGAGTATCATTTAATAAAATAAAAAATATCCGGTGGAGAATCCATTCTAGATTACATTTCTACAAAGTATCAAATTACTGTGTTTTCATGAATGTAATTCCATATGAGAGATTTATGGAATTGAGGCTACAACTTTATGTTCTGAATCCACTAAATACTTCTTAAAATCTATTAGGAATTCCCCCACTATGCTTTAGATTATGTTGACAAAGGGGGAAAATAAGTACAACTTTGTAATGAAAGGGGGAGACAAAGAAGTTTTCTTTAAAAAATGAATCTAAATTTGTGATTATCATAAAATGGGGGCAAGAACAAATATAGGGAGAGTGAAAATTTTAGAATTCAAAATTTGTAAAAAATGTAAAAGATAAAAGTATGGGTGATTTTATCTTAACATATCCATATATTTTCTTATCGCTAAGTGGTGTAATTCCTTCAAAAATATTACATTATACCATGTTGTGGTGTCTAGACCTACAATATGTGAATGTTTATGTCATGGTAAAAGATAAAAGAGATGATATATGAAAAAGTATGAGTGTCGAAACATAATGAGTGACCAATATTTTAACATTATTTTTTATCAAATCTAAAGGTGAGATTAAAGAAAATTTTTGATGTTTTCATAAAAATGTTTTGTATTTTTTCCCACTAATTTTTTTAAATAAATTTTTTATAAAATATATTAGAATGAAAGTGATATAATTTTTTTAAGAAACTTTTATAATAATGTTTTTTGAATTTTTTTTTAAAAAATAAGATAAAAATGAAGAATGTTATATACTTGGACAGTTTATTTTCAATAACATTCTGACATGAAGTCAGATGATGCATTTTGTTTGTATAAGTTTCCAACCATAGGAATAAATAATGATATAAAAGAAGCTTTATGAAGGAATGAGATGTTTCCAAATTTTAATTTTTGTAAAAAATGTTGGGATAAAATATTGTGATATTTTAAATAAGTGAATGAATTTGTTCAAGTGAATAATTTGTTGAAGGTGGGATGGTATAAACAGATCATCAGAAAAACTATCCAAAATTAGTTTTTTTAAAGAAGATAGCAATTAGTTTTCTTCATCGGATGAAAATCATATAATAAATTTTTCAATGAGCATAATATAATACGAAGTATTTTTCATAGAAACTAGAGTTAAAATTTTTTTGATTAGATAGACTAAATCAAACAAACTTTACATTAAGAAGTTTCCACACTAACCATCATACGAACAAAGTTAATAAGTGTTCTGAAGAAAATTCATTAGTTAAATGTTTTCTAAGGATCTCTTACTTTTTCATTTGATGAAAGATGTGAAACATCATACATACCAAATAATGATTACCAGACAAACATAATCAGTTAACGTTTTTTTTGAGTTTGTACATTTTTTTAAAATAGGAAATAAATTCAAAGTGTTAAAAATTTTCATATAATAATATATATGAAAATATAAAGGGGTAGATTTCAAAGTAGTTGTGGCCAGAGTTTTTAGTTAAATTTGTTTACCTATAAATGAAGTATTTCTACATTCCTATAATGTAGTCAACTATTTTAATTTAGATGTTAAACAGTTCTTCAAAGGGTCAAGAAAAAACAAATAGAGGAAACTTTGGTTTCTAGATTGACAGTTACTTTTGATGTTTGAATAAGAATAGTTTAGTTACAAGATATGTAAAGGTCGAAGTTGTTAAGTCAAAAATAATTATTTAGAATATGGAAGTCCATAAAATGAACCATTATAAGAAATTAATTAGTAATGATTCAATAAATGAAAGTGGTAAGTTGTAGAAATATTTATCAGGCAGATAAAACATTGTTATAAAGGATATCAGTTGATAAGAATCTAAGGTAGATAAAATATACAAATAGATTTAGACAAAGGGTTTCTAACTAAGCCTCCATATAAAAAAATTATGAAGGAGACATCGGATAGACATTTTTGTATTTCTTTTTAGAATATTTACGCCAATATTTGTGAATCCCCACAACATGATGGTGTTTTTTTGTGTATTTCAAGTGAGTTATCACTAAGCTTAAAATTATTAATTTTGAATACTTATTAAAGGAGTGATATTAAGGGATATTGAGAAAGGATGGAAGTCCAAGGGAATTTTTGAAGATTCTAAACATTTATATAATAGTTTATATGCATCCAAGAAAAATTAAAATGTGTGAAAAATTAATGTTTATAAATTTTATTGAGGAATAAAATTAAAATGGTTTCCCATATTAACCATTCTAGATAACCTATAAATTGGAGTGAAAAAGTACATCAGTACATGAAACTGTTCACACATAGGTAAAATTTTAAACACATCAAAAGTTGAGTCAGAAGTGAGTTTCCAACCAAAGATTAGTTTCATAGTTGAAGGAATTTTTTGGACAGAGTAATTTTTTATTATAAGCATTAGAAACAGTATAATTTCAGAGTACCAAATAGAAAATTCAGATAGAATTTTCATAAAAAGTTATAAGGAGATGAGTTTTAATAATAATATTGAGATCATTTTATATCTATAATAAGTTTTTAAAAAGGAACACTGAACAAATTTTCCCCGTATATAGAAAGGGTTCACTGGATGGACATCTACTGAATAGAGGGAATCAAATGAACTAGTTTTCCAAACAAAATGTTTTGAGAAAAATTTAAAAGTTTCATAGTTTTTTTCCTTGGATTGATGATAAAACCTATAAACTAACTAGAGTCGGTAAAATAATACCTATGCAGATATAAAATGATTCTAATGGTAGTTTTTTCTAAGTTTAATTCAATTTTTTCTATTAGGGAATTTCCATAGACCCATAGTGGTATCCATGGAAAGGATGTAGGTTCTTACACTTAGGAAAAACCCTTTGAATATTTTGGGCCTTGTTTACCTTCTCATATTTTCATGCATTTTATCTTCTTATAAATCTTTAAAATTAAAGTAACTCTAAAGAGTTTTAGGGGTTAAATTTTATAATGTTGAAAATTTTTAAAAATAGAACCATTGATTTATCCCCCCTCACAATGGTCTAAAAATCCTTAAGAACTTAATCTTCTGAAAACATATATCAAATGGTATATAAACTAAAGGATTTAATTGGATATCTATAGTTTAAAATGAAAAATTATAAAGACAGAAAACTCATATAAATTATCAATTTGGAATATAAATAATAAAATGAAATGAAAAACAATAAATAATTTTCTCCTCACTTTCTATGTTGAATCGTTCATGATAATGAGTTTGATTGATATACCATTTTTGGATTCAAAAGAATTAAACCTTCAAAGTTATCCACCACCTAAAATGGAATCACTAAAAAATTTGTTAGGACTACATCTACAATAATTGGTAGACTAGAACCACTATAAATGATAATGAAGTGATGAAAACATGGGCAATTTAAAAAAAATTGGATAATTATTTTCACTATTCCAAATGTAATCCATGAACTCCTTTTAAATTGGAACCCTTCATTGAATAAAGTACCCATGTGAAATTAATCAGTTTTTTATAACACAAAAAAAATTAAATTCTTCTATTTCATCTATTATATTACCACTATAATAGACACATCATTTACTCAGAAACTTTTTAAACTCCTTTACAGGTCACTTAACCATCCATACTTCAACACATGGTATGAAATAATATAAATATATAACAATAAATATAGAGGAATCAGATGAATTACATCTCATATGATTCCTTACGATCACTATAATATAGTATAAATAACTACGACCTAATAAAAAATTGATGTTCTGACTCTCACCAAAACATAGTTTATGGTTTAGTTCAAAAACCCATAAATATTTTAATTACAATTAATACACTCAAAATTTATGAAAATCATTAAATATTTTTATAAATCCATATAAACACCTTTTGATATAATTATCATATAAACGCTCCCAAATTCTTGAATAATCCATTATAAAAAAATCATCATTTCATGGACAACAGTGTGACCCTACAAGACTTTGTATCATTGATAATAATTATGAATTTCAAAATACATAATTGTAAGAAAATAACAATATTTATCCAAATGTCATTTCTACTCAATCTATAATGGATTATGGCATGATCTCAATAAAAAAATTGTATCTATATATGAACTTGTACACTAAAATATTAACTTCTATACATTGTATAGACACTCATATAATACCTTTTTCTTAAGAATAAATCCAACCATAAAACATGGAGAATATAAATTTAGTATAGGACAACTCATATATTCTCAATTATCAAAAATTTACTACTTGAATTGAATGAATATAAAACACTTAATTTATATAAATTAATGATAACATCAAATATCACTCAACTAGACATGGTCATACACATCCTTGGTCTAATAGAATCTAATTATTATATTTTATATTATTCATAAAAGATGGAAATACCATCTAGGATAATAAATACGTACTACAAGATCAATCACATGCTGAACCACTCCATGATTGACTCAACCAAAAAGTTAGGGTAAAAGAATCATAAATGTACTAATTTTAAAATTGATATAACATGATAGCCTTGGGTAATAGGGATTAATACATATATATTGAAATAATTATATTAATGACTCTATGACATTATATTAAACCCATTTTTTGTTGAGTTGTATTTGTTTTCAACAAGTATGAATCAAATTAGCATGATGTCAATAAGTGTTTAAATTAAAATATTTTAGGGACTTTTTTGTACCCAATCATATTAATTAGAATATTAGGTAAAGTAAATAAGAAATTTTTCCTTATATATTGATATTTGAACAATTAATGAGGATTGAAGAAGAACCTTAGAGTTTAGAAGTGAGTTTCCTCCACTATTTATATAGAAATGGATATTTCTAGTGATATTATTCCATTAGAGATATTATTTGAGATCCATTCATATATGGAAAAGGGATTGAGTTGTTAACAATATTCTACAGAGACTACTTATCTACCAAATGTTGTAAAAATATGGCTTTATATGATAAGGGTACCACATCTTAGAGTATGGTGATATTTTTCAATCTCATAGGGTATAATTAATGTGTATGGTTTTTGTATTCATTTAGATAAGAAAATTCCCATATATTATAATTAATTTTGAATAATATGTCTCAATGAATTAAAGTAAAACTTGTTGAGAAATAGATATTTAAGGCATTGAAATATCTACTGAAATTTATTAAGTTGTATTTTTATGCTATATAGTATTTGGAATTATTATAATAATGATTAAAGATGAATTTATGTTATTAAAAATTAATTTAGTGTTCCTGAGATGTTTGGAGTTTGGTTGAGTTGTATTGAAGTAGTTTTATATTATTCTGAAGATTTTTGAAGTGTGTGAATTTTTTTGAAGAGGTTTTAAAAAGACTATTTTTGGTTAGAATATCATACAAATGGGTGAAGTTGACATTATATAGATACATGTGAATGAATATAAAAAATGTGGTGTTTTATAAGATGAAACATGGATCACAACAAATGAATTTCACGGAATATGAGTTTTGAAAGATTAAATATGAGAAAGAGTTGTAGGAAATTGAATCCATGGGGAAGGAGTTATGTAATAATCAATTCAGTCTCAAGTAAGATTAAGCCCCTGGAAATAGGATCACGTAGGATTAAATTGGTACTAAATATTAATGATCTAAATTAATACTAAAATAGCATATACTCACATGTAACTCACTTAATTAGCTACAGAATATTAAAAATGAGGTTTTAGAGGCTGGATTAGAATTGTTTGATATTATAGAAGATTAAATTTATCTTAATTCCTATCAGATTAAACCATAGTTCCCAAAGCTCATGTAAGATACTTAGTAGGTTACATAAGAGTCGCATGAATTATTTGGTACATTATTATGATTACTTAACTAAAATATATGGTAAAATAACATATACATATGGATTCTCTATTATATGAGAGTAAATTTTTCCAATGATGGAAATAATAGAAAAAAAAGAATATTTATATCATCTCTTCGATGGATGTTCATTTAATATTTGAGAAATAAGGACACGTGATAATTAAGAGCTTATTGCTTTAGTTTTATAAAAGGATTATCCACTCAACTATTAGGGTTATCATATGTTTCTAATTTCAAATTGAAAATATAATGCATAAATAGAAGAGTTTTTCACTACATACAAAGTAGAGATGTGTACATAGATAAGAACAATTCTCACTTCGTACAACAAAAAATATAAAATACTTGAATATGCTTTATAGTTTTTCTTCATAAAATATTATATTTAGAAATTAAAGGACCGATATAGATCCTATTTTAATATATTCTTCTTCTATAGATTTTTATTTATTTAATATATGTTTAATCTTTCAATTGCGTTCTCCATCTTTATTATTAATTGTTCTTTATTATCACTTGAAGTGAGAAATCCTTGTAATGAGTATTAAAGGTTGGTGTTTTTAAAATCCTTGTAGGATCCCAATAAAAACTCCTTCATTTTTACCTAGTGAAAGAGTATTGTACTCAATTGGTTAGACCCCAGGAAAAGTATAGGTGAAATTTCAAATCACTAAAATCTTGGAGTTGAGAATTTGTGTAATAGACAATGGAATATTTGTTCCCTAAACCATTATAAATCTCATATTATCTATCTCTTTCTTTATTCATATAATTATTCTTATTTGTATTGTAAAGAAAATATCATAACCTATCAATCATGAAAAGAGGGTGGTTTACGTTATGATATTTTCTACAACTCAATTCACCCCCCCCCCCCCTCTTGAGTCTTTGTGAAGCTGATCTGAGACCAACAATATAGGTTTTAAAGGATGTTTATAATTATGCGATAAATCTTATCTACTCCCCCTTTTCGTAAATTAAAAATAATGATTGGGGAATATAATAAAACACACCCAACATAACACACTAAATGAATGACTAAAAGATATAATGTACTAAAATGAATAAGGATTTAGCATTGAATTGTGTGAACTCATTAACACATAGAAGCTTAATAAAAATCAGAAATCAACATTAAACATTGAAAGATATGGAATAAAATAATAATAGTTTTGTAAACTTTTCATTCATAGAAAAATAAATCTAACCTTGAATATTTTAGGATATGAAATCAAAATATAAGAGAAAATATCTTTTTTTAGGAAGTAACTTGGTAGCAATTTTAGGGTCAGTGTATTGGGGAACAAAGGGGCCATTTAGCTTTTAATGAGTATTAAGATACCTATCTAGAGGTATGGGTCTTAGAGATTTCTAAATTTAGAAAAGTTCATCAACACACATATCAGTACTTCTTATACTATATTCTATGTTGAAATATAGAGAGATAGATTATATTTGTTTTGGTTTGTGTGGAAAATCATGAGATTGTCCTATATATCTGATTTGTGGGAACAATGTGCAGTTAAACTATTAAAATTTTAAAACTGAATAATTCATATTTTAGAAATCTACTTATGGAAATAGAAATAATAAGAACAAACTAAGATTCTCTTTAAACAACTAATTCATTTCTTTTGGAAGAATTCCTTTAAATAGTAGGTTCTTTCTTAGTATCCTTTATAAAATATTCCCTAGAATTAAAAGTAAAATATTTTCAACTTCTATCATAATCTCAGTTAACCTTGTAAACATTATTTCAACATTTTAATTAATGGAAGGGTACTAATACTTTAGGAAATTTATAGTTTTTTCAGAGGAGCTTATATTTTCAATAGAAGTCTATTTCAAGGAGGCCTGAAATTCTTCAACAAAGGCATTATAGATTGAAATGATTTTTTAAAATTATAAATATTATGCCTATAGTCAATTTAGAAATATTAAATATTAAAAATGGTATCCAATTTTAATTATTTAAGGGTTTCTAGAGAAACTAAATCTCACTTTGGTTGTTTAATTCCCTCTCACAACATATTTATATCTGATGAAAAATGTCTCAAATATTTAGAAGCAATACCACTTATCTTATCAATAATAGATGATGTAACTATTTGAGAGGATGGGATATATTTTATATACTCAAATTTCGATATTGATACTTTTTTGAAAAAACAACTTTTTCGGATTTCATCTCAACTTTAACATAATTAGTCGCCTCTAAGACCGAATCAGAAAAATCTGATTGTACAATAGGCATATTATTGAAAATTTTTAATAGAGTTTTAATCATTTATTTTTTATCACCAAATTAAACATTGTAAATAATTTTCCTTTCAAATATATAACTTATTCTTTTAAAATACTCATTTTTTTAATGAATTGAATTCCAAAATAATTTTCTCTACAAAGGTACAAATTTGACAATATAATATGGTGCTTTCAATCTCTTGAACTACTAGGTAATATTCTACCTTTTATTCTTTTATAAGAGAAGTTTTAGGCTCCACTTATCTTCTTATAGAATTCAAAACTATATATGTTTCCTTAATCCCTTCTTTTTATGAACCAAAAAATTTAGTTTTCATAAAAAACCAACATTAAATTTATCAAGACTTTGATAGACTAAAATATCTTCAAAAGGACTTGGTATGATATTTCTAGCTCTACTATATCTAGGAAATTCAATATTAGGATTGTTATTAGAGATAATGGTGAGTGTGATTTTCTCACTACCTTCCACAATAAGCAGCCTTATGATACTACCACTCTACTCTAATCTGGTCAATTATCTTTGAGCACTGATAAGAGTTGATACATTTTTATTCTCCCTAGTTTTAGTATCATTAACAATAAGAAATTGATTCTTAGATTAATATCCAATAAATTTATCTTATGTAGAAATCTATTCCAAAGATCTAGCTTCAAATTAATGAGTTGTAATTTCATTATAGTTTAATTTACTTCTTATAATCGCTATAAGAGGATCATTATCCATTGAATCATTTATTTAATTTCCAAAAGGAACATCATAAGTTCCAACAAAAGTAGTATCCATAAATATAAGAACATAAGTGATAGCATTTACTACAACAAAATCATTTACAACTTCTACTTCACCTATAGTAGGTTGAACAACATATTCCATGTAGTGAATTAGGTTTTGTACTATAATAATTTGAAATATTTCTAACAATATTTATTAATCCAAGCACTGATTCAACATGGGATTATGAGCCCCAAAGAGCCTCAACATGGTGTTATTAAAAATATTTAATATATTTTATCACATGCATGTAGCATATTTGGAAATATGGAATAACACTCTAAAGGAATCTTTGATTTGAATTATGAGACCAAGGTTGAGTTCAGAATGTGGTGTCTACCCTAGGCACGACATAAACTTTGTCGATGTAGGGTGTTCAGCCAAAGGTGAGTTGTCAACAGGGTGTCAAATGGAGGGTTTTGGATCTAATTAAAAATTAAATCCATTAACTTCTCATCCCCCTACATGTTCACATTTGGAGTATCCTCCCATTTTACACTTGGGGAAATGGATGATCTCAGGCCTATCTAGGGAGAATAGGAACTGTTGAGCCCTGTTTTTCATGTCAATCATCACTGGACCATGGCATAGTTGCTTCCAGGAATCATTTTGAACCTGAAGCTTCAACATTTCTCCATAAGTTATAATTATTTGAGTTTTATGTACCAATACCATTTTTATCAATCATTTTTAGGTTTCATATCCCTTATATGCTTTCTAGAAACCCTTTGAATGTTGATATGTGTGTCTCTAGGAAAATGGGAGCAATTTTGTATGATTGTAGGAAAATTCATGATGGAATTGTCTTTTACATGAGTTTTAGTGTAGTAGAGCATGTTTTGGGTTCTTATCGTTTGGTGAAGAAGATTTTTGGGGACTACACACCATGTATCGGGGTAACACATCATGTATTGAACCTAGGTTGTGTGGAAATGGGACATAGCTACAGAAGCCATGTGAACATACATAGTCATGTGAAAGTACAGTGCCAAGGTACATGGGAATGGGATTCCCAACAAGAACATGGGAAGATGGAATAACCAAGGCTTGTTGAGTCTAGACGCATTGTATACCAAGGGTTACATGTCGTGTGTGACACACGGATGTTTGGTCCATGTGAAGGGAAGACACGGTCGGGGTCAGGGTGAGCCGAGACACATTGTGTACCTATGGAACACCAAATGTAAGCCCACATGGTTAGTGAAGCCATGCATTAGAGGGCACATCTAGGTGTTTATATAGGGATACACATCATGTAGACCCCCTTACACTCTGTTTAGTCTCCACTTGGAGGATTTTTTGACCAGCATATCTCCTCTTTTGAGGCTTGGATTCAGACCCATCAGTATCCTATCCTGAGTATTTTTTTTCATTTATAATGAAATGGTGGCCATGGTTTGGGCCTAAGATATGTATCGTGAGGAAATTTTGTGGGTCTCTTGGGTTAGAGATGTTTGGAACAACATTGGATGAGTGAGTTCCCTTAGTATGTTTCCTATGAGGGTACAACATGGAATTTTTTCCTCAGTACATGATTATGATCCCCATGAGTGGATAATATTGTTAGAGTTATTGCATCCCTATGGATAGTTCAGGGTGAGATCCTCTATCATGTCATTTCTTTAGTTTGGGTTATCGGAATATTCATCACCCACACTACACGGGAAGCTATCTCCTATCTAACAGGATATCCTAGTACGGTTTTTGGAATTGTTGAGAGTATGAAATCCTATATAGTGGGAACTTTTAGTAGATTTATGGAAACATTGGGTATATAATCCCCTGCTCAGAAGTTGGTTTCTATAGGAATTGTGGAATCTTTGTGATATGATTCTCTACTTCATGAGTTATACCAAATGGGGTTTGTTGAATCCTCATGTCCAACAATACAGGGACAATGATCCCCTATCTTAGTGATATGATCTCCAAGACAACATATTGGGTTTTTAGTGTCCCCCAACAGATCTTGGGAGTGATCCCCTATCTGATTGAGATTTTTTTATTACTATATTGGGTTCATGGGGTCCCCTTGGAGATTCCAGGAGTGATATTCTATTCAAGGAGATGTGGTCATTTGTATTCAAAACTAGGTTCATATTATCCCTCATTGGATCCTAGAAATGATCCCCTTTATGAGAGATGATAAATTCAGTGGTTCTCGTAGTGTTAGTAGCATTCTTCATCAAGGATGGGTGAGATAACCTATCTGAGTATCAAGATCCATTGGATTCCAGTTTGACTTTCTTAGTGGAGAGATCTAATAAGTGTGTTCTCCCAGATGTGTTCCCTTTGGGATGGAGGTGTTGTGTCGTCATCTTTTGATATCCGATTGAGTGGTATCTCTTAGATTTTACATCAGGGTTGGCTGAGTTTTACCCGATGTGGTGTATTAATCAGATAAGGATCATTGAGGATAACATAGATAATGGATTGTGTGATCCTAGGAGAGTGTTACTTAATGAACCTCGATTATAAATCTTGTTGATCACTATGAGGTTTTAACCTCATGAGACTTGGGGTTTAAGATGAGTATATTTGGATGTTATCTCAAGTTTTCCTTGACTTTTTATCGCATCTTGGTTGACAGCCCATCTGGTTTGAGATGAATAGTCATTTATATATGAGGATGGTATTGATATTGATTTTCTCTATCATTTGGGTTCCATATCTATGGGTTGAGTGGACTGTTTCCTTTTATTTTCTCCCTTTCTCTTTTTGGTATTTAGGGTTCCTACTGATTATTTTAATACTAAACCATACACTAGCTTTTTTCACACATGTTTTTTATTGTGCAGACCAAAATCCTATCTGTAGAGTCATAGGAGGCCCTGGAGTAGGAGGATCTTAGTGAGATAGAACGACCAGGGTGTCTACTAAAACTTGGTCTTGGAGATTATCTGTAGTTTCATTTGATAGTGATCCTCTAATTATTTTAGGTTGTCTGATTTTATAGTTTTCTTTTGGTGGGCCTATATTTTCCCTTTTTTTACTTCTATTTTACTCTAGTTTGGGATAGACGTATGAATACATTTCTTTTTAATTTTATATTATCTCTTCACTTTCTCATATAGATGTTTGTTGGTGCGTGCATATAGGTAACATAGTCTAATTCCTCTCATGTGTGTGATATGTCTACAAGATTCTAGACGCCATCCCTTAGCCAATGGAGGCAGTCTTGGGGAGTCATTCCTTGAGTCTTATTGGGTTAGCTTTTGATAGAGTGGAATCAAAGGAAGTTACACTTTGGGATCGTAGTGACGTTAGCTTAGTTTGGGTTTCATAGACATGGTTATAAAGTGTTTTGAGTTAGGATTTTAGTACAAGGACTCTAGTATTAGTTTTCTAGTTGATGTTTCCCTTTATGAGGACTCCCATAACATTCATCTCAATTCAGTACATTAGGACACTAGTTGAAGGGATATTTTTATACATGCATCATATTAGAATAGGTTTTGGATTTTTCCAAGTACATCCTTAATCAGCTCCCCGGATATACTCTTTGATCATGGTGAATCTTGATTCTATTTCCAAATTTCTCTATGACGATGTGCATATAGGGTTCTGGTGTAGGATTTTGATAATGATCATCCCTGATATGAGGGTTCAATGAAGGGCACTAGTTATGAGGCTGGACCTTCATGTGGTTCTCCAGTTGAGCCACCACCCCTTGAGCATCAATTTGTGTTAGTAATGAAGGATGAGGATGAGCATAGTCATACTACAATGAAAGGGTTCAAGAGGCAGTTACCTATGAGTTATTTGGGTGATCCAGATCCTTTGGAAGTCGATGACTATATTGAGGAAGTCGCAAACATTTCTTACTTTTATGGACAACTCCCAATCATATGGTGGACCTAGCAGTGATATTTATTTAGGGTTTAGGGGGGAAATGGTAGAGTCTTGTGACACAGACCCATGATGAGGTGATTCTCAATTGGTAAGAGATTGATCAACTCTTCAGGGAGGATTTTTTTCCAGCCACATTGATATTAGTGCATATCAAGGAGGTTTGAAAACATCAGTAGGATAGCATGACAGTAGAGTAGTTTTTTGTGACTTTCACAGAACATACATGATACTCCTTAGATATGGTTCAGATTCCATTTTTCAGAGAACATGCCTTCAATAAGGTCTTATATAGGGAGATCAATGAGTCATCGGTGTCGCTCTACATTCCCACATATGATGGAGTGCTTGATAGGGCCTTGGTGGTGGAGAGATTTTGCGATGATAAGACTCTGACTATTGGTGATGGTCACACAACAGATAAGACCTTGGTAGCTGGAATCTGAAGGAAGACTAAGGGATTCAAGAATGATAGATTCCATAGGAGGTAATCCTAGGATAGAGGGTCTGAGTATCAGGGCTTCCAAACTGATTTTGGTAAGATAAAAGAGAGGCAGTGTTATGCTTCAAATGTTTAGGGATATCTTGCTAGATATTTTCCAACCCTCAAATCTACTGAGAGGGAGTCAGTTGATAGACCGCCTTAAAAGAGGAATATTATTAAGTGTGGAGTTTTTTATGATGGTGTATGGGGTATGGGAGTTAGGATAGCAGCAATAGGTTACAGATAGTATGAGTTTCCACCCCCCCCCCCCCCCCAGGTAGTCCACACTAAGCTCGAGGAGATGGAGGATAGGGGAGAGGATAGCTACAGGCCATAGAGACCTCTAAACCAGCAACTATGAGTATGGATATAGGTATTCTCTATAGTATTATTGATATAAACTATTGTGAGGTACCTTTTTCTTGACACTTCTTGCTCCATGTTTTTGTGGGGTGACATGGGGAATTAATATACCATGTGTTTGTTTTGTTAGAAATAGTTTTGGACACATGAAGAAGAGGGATCATTTCCCCAACAATAAACATTTTTTATGTGAGTAAAACAATGAGGGATAATCAGTGCTTCCCAAAGAAGATAGTGTCGCATTTTGTTGTACGAGTCATTATGCTTTATGTGTTCAAGACCAGGTGATGTGTTAGTGGTTTGTATAAATAAGGTTGGGTAAGAACTAGTGTGTGCACTTGGGTATCGCATTTGTTTGTTGGTTCCCTCGCATGTTTATCATTAGATTTGTTTGTGATACTATTGTGGAGTTCAACGTGCTATTTGGAGTGGCTTCAAACACATAAGAATTTGGGAGTCTTTACCCAGAAAAATAATTCTTTAGATGAGATAAAAAACCATGTGGGCAAGTTAGTTCCACCCAAAGTGGATAGTATCAAGGTGCGGTGGACACGTTCCTTAGAATTGAGTTCTAGGAGAAGGCTTTTTTTGGTCTATGTGTCGGGTTAGCAAGGTGGTGTGCCGCTAGACCATATGTGTGTTGATGGACCATATTGATTAGTATTTTCCTAACTATTGTAGTTGAGGAGACATGAACCCACTATTTGTTTGATTTTGATTTATTTTGAGCAAGATTAGGGTGTATGGGAAATTTTGGTTCCACCAAGTGTGTTCTTATAGGTTGCACTAGAACCCTTGGTGGCCTTTCTAGTGCTCTCAGTGAGCTCACTAGCATGGGAGTCCTAGTTGAAAGCTTAGTATATTTCTAATCTTCCTAGTAATTCACTTTTTAGGGATGAAAAGGCTTATGTTGGCTATGATTTAGTGAATTTTGTTTTGACCTGTAGTACTTTTCAATATTTCTAAGAATATTTCAAAAGCCAAGCGTTGAGTCGGTGTAGGATTTCATGGCCCGAAGAGCCTCAACACAATTATATTAAAAATATCAAATATATATTTTCATGTGCACACAGTTTCATTGGAAATGTGGACTAACTACTGAGAGGAGTCTTGAAACATAATTTATATTCCAAGTATGAGTTCAGAACACGGTTTTTACCCAAGGTGCGACATAAAATTTGTTGGCATCGAGTGTTCAGTTAGAGGTGAGTTATTATCGAGGAGTACAAAGGGGGGTTATGGATTTAATTAAAAATTAAATCCATTAACCTACCCTTTCTCTTATTATGCATGGAAGAAGCCCCGTAACCTTTTTGCCTTTGATCAATGGATGGATTGAGGCAGATCTAAGAAAAAGAGGCACCGTTGAGCCCTTTTTTATGTTGATCATCGCCAGATCATGCCACAGCTGCTTTTGGGCATCCATTTGAACCCGAAGATTCATAGTTTCTCGGAGAGGTAGGAGGATTTCAATTTTATGTTATGATCCCAGTTTTTATATATATTTTTAATTTTTTAGATCTCTTAGATGCTTATTAGGGACACTATTAGAGTCAGTCTATGTGTTTTGAGGAAAATAGGGGTGATTAAGTATACTCGTAGGGAAATTCCGAATGGAATTACCATATAAACAACGTGTGGTGCAGTGGATCTCAATGTGGATTCTTAATATTTAGGAAAGATGAGTTTTGGAGACCATATGTTGTGTATCGTGGTTACACACCGCGTAGTGACCCCAGGTCATGTGGCCATGGGATATGGTTAGGGAATTTGTGTGAACATACACGGCCATGTCAAATTACATGGACATGGTACTTGGGAATGAGATGCATGATATAGACATAATAATATGGCATGGTTAGGGGTTTTTAGCTCTGAAATATCATGTACCAAAGGTTACATTTCATGTGTGATATGCGGTTGGATGAGTCGTGTGAAAGGAAGACACAGTTGGGGCCTGGGTGAGGTGAGACATGTTGTGTACCTCCAGTAAACACCACGTAATCCCACATGGTCATCCAAGACATGTACTAGAGGTTGCATTCAGATATTCAAGAAAGTTCACAAACCATGTAGACGCCCTTACATGTCATTTAGTCTCCTCCTGCAAGAGTTTGCGGTCAACATATATGCTCTTTCATGGCTCATATTTAAGCCCTCAAGTATCCTATCTTGGGAATTTTTTTGCTTAGAATGAAATGGTCACCACGGTTTGGGCCTGGGATATGAGAGGTGAGGCAATGTTTTGGGTTTATTAGGTTAGCAATGTTTGAACCTGAAATGGTTAAGTGAGTTCCCTTTGTCTATTTCCTACAAGGGTATAACATGGCATTACATACTCAGTGTAGGATTGTGATCCCCTCAATAGGATGATCTTGTTAGAGTTCTTTACTCCCTATGAAGAGTATGGGGTGGGATCCTCTAGCATATCATTTCCCTATATCAGGTTCTTGGAATCATCATGACCAACACTACACGAGAGGTGATTCCCTATCTAGTAGGATAGCCTAGTAGGGTTTGTGGAATCATTGGGAGTACAACCCCCTGTGTAGTTGGAAGTTTTAATATGGTTATAGAATCATTATGAATATGATCCCCTACTCATCATTAGGTTTCAGTATGGTTTATGGAATCATCGGTGATACAATCAACTACTTCGCAAGTTATACCATATAGGGTTTTTGGTATCTTCATGACCAATAGAAAATGGTCGGTGATCCTATATGTGATTGATATGATCTCTAGGATGTCATATTGGGTTTTTGGTGTCCCCTAATGGATCCAAGGGTTAATCCCCTCTGTGAGTGAGATCACTAGATTACCGAATTAGGTTCTTGGTGTCCCGTAGAAGATCCTAGGAGTCATCTTCTATCCAAGGAGATGTGGTCTTCTGTATTCAAGACTGGGTTTGTTGTGTACCATAGTAGATCCTGGGATTTATCGCATTTTTGAAATATGAGACCTTTTGGGGTTCAATTATAGTTAGTATCATCCCCCATCATGGATGAGTGAGATCCCCTCTCTGAGTGTTGATATCTGTTGGATACATGTGTGACTTTCTTAATGGAAATATCTAATGAGTGTGTTCTCTCGGATGTGTTCCCTTTGGGATGACACTGTTGTGCCATCATCTTGTGATACCTAATTGAGTGGTATCTTTTGTATGTTCCATTAGGGTTAACTTAGTTATTCCAAATAAAGTTTATCACTTGGACAAGGGTTGTCTAGGATAAAAATGCTCATGGATTCTATGCTCTTGTATGAGTGTTACCTAACGATCCTCGAGTAGAAATCATATCACTAACTATGGGGTTGTAACCTCATAAGACTAGGAGTCTGAGACGAGTATATCTGGGTTTTATATCTAGGTTTTCTTTCATTTTTGTCGCATCTTGGTTGACACACCATGTGGTTTGATTTGACTAGTAATGTATAGATGATGATAGTTTTGAGATTAAGTTTCTCTATCATTTGGGTCACCACTAGCTGCGTTGAGCAGAATGTTTCCATTTAATTTATCCCATTTATGTTGGTTATTTAGGGATCCTAATGTGTATTCTTATAGTCACCCATGCATAAGATTTTCTGACATGTGTTATGTCTTTTGTAGACCGCATCCCTTTGGACAGAGTCCCAGGAGGACCCAGAGTAGGCAGAGCTTAGTGAGCTAGACCGATCAGGGTGTTTATCAAAGCTTGGCTGAGGATCTTTCTGAAAGTTTCATTTGACAAAGATCCTGTTATTTTGAGAAGGTTGGATACTTTTATGGTTTTCTTTTCGTGGGCCTGTATTTTTCATTTTTTTACTTCTTTTTTACTCTATTTTGGGATAGATATATGAATGCATTTGTTTTCAATTTATATTATCTCTTTAATATTTCATGGAAATGTTTGTGGGTGGGTGTGTGCATAGGTAATTTATGCTAAGTCCTACCATTTCTATAATATTCCTACTCGACTCTTGATTCCATCTCTGGCCTATGGATATGGGCTTGGGGAGTCACTAATCGAGCCCCATTAGGTCGAGTCGTGACATTCCAAGGGATTCACCCCCCCCCCCCCCAACTAGTAGGATCCTCATCAGATTATTATTTAGAACTGTTAGTAATATTATTCTTCATAGATGGGATTAATAAATAACTAATATGTTTTATCACTACATCACTTAATGTGTTCAATTCCTGGAACTAGGTTTCCATAAATTCACTTAGCTCAATTTAACTCTTTCAAACATAAGAGTAAAAATATATCTAAATTGATAAACATTCTAAGTATTTTTGTTAGCATGGTGTATGTAACATAGAATTTATCTAGCAGAGTTCACTTTATTCTCAATAAACTTCTGATAAATCAAGTAAATTTAAGTAAAAAAAAATTAAACCCACCATTTTTTCAGGTAGTCTCAATCAGATTAAACTTAACACAAATTTTTTTCTTATTATCTAACTCCTTAATAAGATTATCTATGATAAAAAATCACTAAAAAGAGAAGAAATAATCTTAGTTAGGATTAACTCAACCATAGTTAATTCATATGAGTTAAACTCAAAACTTTCTTCATGAAAGAAATTATTAAATTCAGCTAACTCAACTAAAGATATTCAAAAGTTTGTTTTTGTAAAATTTTGAAACCACCAAGACTTCGTCATTATAAAAACTAAACTCAAAATTCAGGTAAAATTCAAAATATTCTTTATTATAGAAAAATATAGTACTCATTTCATCAAAATCAAGTTCCAAACCTTAAGAGCCTAATACTTTCATTTGCAATAAATCTGTTTGATCCAGCCAACTAAAATCAATAACATTTCCACTCATAACTTTATGCACAAACTTAGTTCTTATTGAGAATCCTGAAGCCTTATATTATTATAATATTGAATTCACTATTCTTAGAAATATATGTAGTTTGAGCTTCAATGTCTTTAGGTATAGGAAAATAAGTGTTCATATTCTAGTGAGAAAGTGATCTTAGAAACGTTTTCAATTGAGTGGGTGTCAAGTTTCAAGCTAAAGGATTGACAATAACATGTATAAAAACTTAAAGGAGTCACTTAAAGAGTGAGGTTTCCAAATTAATAAATAATTCCATAAAAATATACACATCACATGGTGTAATAATTGGAATTTTAAATAAACAAAATATTTAATTAGTTAAAAATAGATATTTAATTCTAAAACGATTTATTAAATAGAGAATAAAAATAACTTAAATTAAAATAAACCCAATTCATTTTTAAGAAAATAGAATTTATCAGTAGGTAAAGTCTTTATATGTCTTTTAAATAATATTTAGTGGTAAATAATTCGAGAGAGATATCTAATTTTTTCTGTGATATCTAAATATATGATACCTTAAATCATTATTTTTAAGTCTCAAGTGGATTTTCATATTTTTGTAAATATTGTTAGCACTTATGTTTTCACATTTAATTGGTAAATGATTAAAATTGAATATGAATTCCATCAAGGTTTGTTTCATTTGAAACACTAATATATTTAACTTTAGTGGTTGATAATGCAATAGAGTGTTACTTATTATCTAACCATAAAACTAAATAGTTTACTAAGAATTGTCAGGTTCATGATGCACTTTTCCTACCTAACCTACAACCTTGAAATTCAACATTAGAATACAAAAAATTATCAAATCATGATTTTTAGAACAAAATTAAAGATATGGAAATAGATCCTTTTAAATACCTTAAAATTAATTTGATAATAATCAAATGAGATTCTTTAGGGTTTTCTTAAAATATAGCACATTATCAAATATAAAAAATAATTTTTGGCCTACTCTAAGTTAAATATAATAAGCTTCAAAAAATTATACTATAAAACTTATTTTCAACTAGATTTCTAGCATTATCCAAATCTATTTTAATGATGGAACATAAGAGATTTTTATATACTTACTATTTTAAATTTTAAAAATTTTAGGTAAAACATATTTGTATTTACATCTATTAAAAATATTTCATAAATATTTTTGATAGATTTTAAATCCAAGAATGAAATTTTACTCACCCGTCATACTCATATAAAATTATTTTTTTGTGAGTTCAGAGAACTCATTGCAAGATTTTTGAATTGATGATCCAAAAATCACATCATCAATATAAATTTGAATAACTAAAATATCCTTTGATAAAGTTTTGTGTATGATTATAGAGTCTACTGATCATATATTAAAAATATTTGATAAAATAATACGATGTTTTCTTTTAGACCAAGATATTAATGCTTTTTTAATAATAAAAATATTTATAGTAAATTTGAAAACTAAATTTGGAGAAGGAGGATTTTTAAAACCTATAGGATTTCCAACATAAATAATCTCCATTTAAATCAATTTAAAAGAATAGATTTAACATCAAAATGAAAAATATTGAAGTTCATATGAGACGTATAGACTAAAAGTATTCTATTGGATTTCAGTCTAGATATAAGGGGAAAATGTTTATGAATAATTTTCCCTTTTCTTGATTATAAACATTAGATACTAATAAATATTTATTTCTAATAATCACACCATGATCATCCTATTTGTTTGTAAATTTAGTTTAATTCCAATAATAGGATGATAATAATATGGTCTATAAACTAATTAGCATACCTTGTTCCTATTTAACTGGTTTAACTCCTTTTTTATAACTAATAACTAACTCTCATCACTCAAAGCCTTTTTTATAAATTTTGGTTCAATATGGGAGAAAAATTTAAAAAACTCAGTAATGTTTCTATTGTTTATTCTTGTTTTAACTATTTCATCTAGGATTAAAATGATAGTGTATAAATGACGGTTTTTCTAGTTTTTAGGCTATTTAGGAATCGCACATTCAAGTTAATTATATTATATACTTTCAGTAATTATTGATTCATTATCATGTTCCACATCCCCATCCGTTTTATCATAAAAATTATTTTAACTACCAGGTTATCCAATGAAACATTTAGTTCATCAACTTAAATTTTCTTGTATTCAAAAGGATCACTTGAATAAAATTTGAGATGAGAATATTCTTTCATTATTCTTGAATTATTGTTGAAATATTTATAGAATTTATAAGAGGTGTAATATCCAAGGAAACTTCCTTCATCATCTTTTAGATCAAACTTACCATCATTATCCTTGGTGTACGAAATGTAAAATTTTCATCCAAACACTTTAAACTATCCAAACATTGTTTTTCTATTATTTCATTGGTCGTAGGGAATTTTATTCCAGATAGGCCCTATTAAAACTATCTTAGTGGAATATCATGTTGTTTTGATAGCTTAAACCCCAAAATTTTTAATCATGTTAAATTTAAATGACATAATTTCTTGTAATGACTTATTCTAAATTTCAAAAACCATATTCTATTAAAGCCTCCTGGGGGAAAAGAAGGTATGCTTAATGCCATGTTTTGAGAAAAATGAATTGAATTCATGAATCAAAAAAACATTCCTCATAGTTAATTCTCAATGAAATAATTTTAGAATTGTTTTTATTTTTTAATTACATGTATAAAAATAATCAGCTAGCATATAAAAAAGACTTTTAAATTAGGATTTTAGTTTTATAAGGTCCAAATGAATCCATGTGAATTATTTCAAATGGTTTAGAAGTTTCCCCCTCTTTAATTGGTTTAAAAATGACTTATCTTCCTTACCCATATTTTAATATTCATCTAACTTATTTTTATCCAATTTAAGTTGAATAAGATAACAAATAAAGTTCTTTTTTAATAATTTATACAAATAAAAAATGTTACAATGTACATGTCTCTTTTTGTAAATCCAATATTGATCTACTTAATTTTTTAAATAGATAATATTCTTTTTACATAAAAAAATTATTTCTAAGGTGTAAACATTTTGAGTTTTTGGTGCTCTAAACTTATGAAATTTATCGTTAAAAAATAACATGAATTATTAGGGAAATAAACTAAAAATATATAATAAAAAAGATGAAATATTATTATCACATTATGTTTTAGGAACTCAAAATAAAGTACTTTGTTAATAATAACTGAATTTTGATCTCTAACTGAACAGTCTCCAAAGAGTTTTCCTTTAGATTTATCACTTAAAGTTTTATTCCTCCATCAACGTTTGAGAGTGAGTAGGATTTTTCAAAATCTCCACTCATATTCCTTGAATAACCACTATCAATGTACCACTTTATATGAATTCTACTATGGATTTTTTCCTACAAAATATATCAAATAAAATGAATCTTTGGTATCTATATAATCTTGGTTCTAACTATGTTAGGAACAAAATATCTAGGAATCCAAATCTGTTTACATTGACAATAATTTCCCGCCCAAAATTCAGATAATTTATTTGGAATGAAGGAATGATTAACACCTCAGAATTTTCATTTTCTTTGGTATAAATCATTTTCAGAATTTCTATTGACTATAAATAGAAAACAAGTTATAGTATAAATAATTTTTACTGTCAAAATAATCACAAAAATAATTCCTATATAGATTATTCCTCTCACCCATAATTCTTATTAAATGTTTATTTTTATTTTATTTTTTCTTACAAAGGATTTAATTGAGTAAATTTTCTCTAGTAGTAAAACAATTCAATAGCCTTTTAATGATTTAACTTTATGTAAAAAACATTTATCCTTTTTTCATATTAATTATATTTTACTGTATCTTTTTAAAAATTAGATTTTAATGATAATATTTGTTTGCATAGTTATTCTTTTTTCAGTTAACATTGCATCATAAGATTTTTTTAAGTGAATTGTGTTTATTTTAATGTTATTCATACATGTATTATAACATAAATAAGTGTCCATTTATCTCTTTCAAATTATAGTTTTCAATTTTTATTCAGATTCTGAATACTAAATATATTATTCCTCCTATTATTGATCCATAAAGCACATATTTTATTTTCATATATTCATGTTTTATTTGAAACTTAATTTTTTATTTCTTATTCTCTTTAAGATGAGGACACTCAGCTTTAATGTTTTCAAATTTATTTTTTTTATAAAATATGACTTTGTTTATTTCAATAACCTTCTTATAATTGTTAAATAGTATTTATAAACCTCTTTTGTTATTATAGGAATTTTTTAACTTCCATCCAAACTACTGAAGTTAATAATCTAATTTTGAACAACCTAGTTCTTCTTCATCAAATAAATCAAATAATAATCTTCCATTAGATTTATTCTCATCCATAGAAGTAGAAATATTCAAGGTAGAATTTTACCCTTCAACTAATTTGGTATATTCCACTTAAGCATGGATATTTACCTTATACATCATAAGAGTTCTCATATGATAATTTATTTTTATCTATTTGACTGGAGTTTATTATCTTATTGTACCTGGAATTCCACTCTATTTAGTTGCTAAAACCTGATAATTTTCAAAGTTTAATTTGGTTATGAAATTGGAGTAATCAATGAAGATTAATAAATAAAAATATCAATTAATATTCCATTTATATGAGTTATTATTTCAATATAGGCCATTATAAATGTGTCAAAATGTCAGTTTGGTGGTGTTGTATAAAAATTGTATAAATTTATTTATCCCTTTATAAAAACAAAAATAGTAGTCTATATATCATAAGTTGTATCACATTGAGATAGTAGATTAAATTCATCAGGTCCTAAACCAAGTATCATAGCATTCATAACTTTGGAGTTCTTGTTTTATTCAGCTTCTTAAGTAATATCCCACTTCTCAGGTTCTCTTTTAGTAATTCTATAATGTTGTACAACTTGTTATCTTTCAAGTACACTTTAAATCAAATTTTTTTCAAGTAGATAATCATCCTATCTTTCCAAACCCAAAATTTTTCTCCATTTAAGTACGAAGATAAAATCATAGACATTACTTTATTATAATCATCCATTATACAAAAAAGTTAGATCTTTAAAATTTAACTAGTAAAAGTTGATAACTCGAAATTCAATGGTTTGATACTAATTTTTTCCCCATTAGGGGTTACACAATGACTAAGGAGGGGTGAACTAAATTATAAATTTTTTTCCAACTTAAAACCACCCTCCTAAACATTTATTGGAATCTATTCTTCTAAATTTAAAATATATTCAAAGGAAATTAATGAGAAAGTAAAGGGTAGGAATGATATGATTTATAGTGGTTCAGGGTAAGAAGAACTGCCATTATTCCACTCCACCACCACTCAATGTGAGTATGGTGATTTTAACTAAACCATCCATTTTCGTAAAGTTTTCTTAGCTGAATGAAATCATTTGTCACTAGTTACAAAGTTTCACAAGATCTCAATTGGGATCTCTCTTTACAATACCTATCCACAACCTTTATAGCACTCAATACAAGGATTTACAACTAGAAAAACAAAGAAGATATGGAAAATAGAAATATATTTTCAACATAGTTTCAATAAAAAAACTAATAGATGATTCAACATCATCAAAGAGTAAATAAAATTTGAAGTAGTTATAAAGAAACATTATTTTTTATAGATGTATCTTGAATTCATATTAAAATTAGTTGTTTTTATTTACACAGATACAAAGAAAATATAATTTTAAGGAAAAAAGAGTATGTGTTTCATATTCTTGAGCATATAAAATTCTTATTCTTTTGGAATTTCAAAACATATATAGAATTGGTAGACTCCAATGGTCAATAGTAAATACATGTTACTCATAAAAAACAATTTCCCCTCTACATGTGATCTTCTTCTCCAAAAATAGAAAAAATAAAGGTATTTTTTTGCTGTAAATATATTCCCCCATGGAACTATATGTTTTATTAGAAATAGAAGCATTATTTGATTCATCCTTTCCATATTCAGGCATTACCAATTTTGATAAAACATAAGGAGGGTTTATTATTTTCTCACAAAAAATAATGGTAATATGTTATTTGATAAGGAGGATTTATTATTTTCAGGTATCACCAATGTGTATGACTATTTTAGCTCATCGGATATTTTATTTTATCAAATATTGAACGCAAAAGTTTTTTGTGACTCATAGGATAATTTCTATAAGAAATTTCTACTTTTTGGATACTTCTTATGAATTATATGATAATTTAATTTATTTATACGATATTTCTATTATATAAGAGTTTCGTAAGATAAATTTCTTTGACAAATTATAAATTTAATATTCTTCTTGTAATATAATTTATTAGTTCGTAGTATATTTTTTCACACATTTAGGATATTTTCCTTTGGAAATATTCTTCAAACTTAAATAATAAAAATTTAACTCAAAGACTATTCAAAGAAATAATACTTAAAAATAGTTATGTAACACACCAAAAATTTAAAATATTTTGGTTTCTAAATAAATTTAATTTTATTAATTTTCTTCTTTTTATGAAACACCATGTTAAGCTTACAATAAATACAATAATGCGTTGGATTGTGTTAAATTCAATGTCGATTTTAACGAACAATAATAATTTAATGAAATATTATCATTTAATATAATATATTACCTAGCCAAAAAATTAAATGTTGTTAATAATATTAAAAAAATTGAATTTTATATATTATATATAATTTTAAAATTCATATTATTATTATCTAGAATTACATAATAAAAAAATGAATTTTTCATACAAAAGAAGTATTTTTCAAAAAATGCAGTTTTTCCCCCTTTTAACGGAAAAATCATTTTAAATCCAATATTTAAGACATATATATTTAATTTGACAGAATAAATTTCTTATTTGAAATATTAATTTAAAAATTTACTCTATTTTAATTTTTGGTGTTTTTTTTAAAAGTTTCATATATTGATGAATAGTGAAAATACTAAATTTTAATTGAAAACAAATTTTTCATCAAAATAATTTGAAGTGTTAAATTATAAATTTGATTCTTTTTAAAGTTTAATTAGATTATATTTTTATCATTTAAAATAATTATGTTCATTGGAATTATTTTTACATTAAAATTGGATATAAACATATGTCAACCTTTTGATGGTTTTTACTTTTAAAAACATGTTTTCTTGTTCCAACAACGGGGTTAATTTTAAATTAATTACCAAAAAATATGTGTTTTAAATTTTTTAAAATAGATTCCATATTTTTAATTATTAGGTCCAAATAATGTTAAAATAAAACTTTTAGTTTTTGGGATATTTTGAATAGTAATTGTGGTAATTTTTATTTAATGTGGTTAAGGGTAAATCGGGCAATTAAAGGTAAAAATAAAACATTAAAATTACACTAACACCTGTAAAATTCATATTGGATGACTAAATTTGAACCTAATCACATAATGTTCTAAATGGAATCATTTAATGGTCACTTTTCCACGAATATTACATGAATATTATTAAAATCAATGAACGTGACAAAATATCACACTCTCATTTTATAGAACTATATTAATTTTAATATAAAGATAACAAGGAGATAATACCTATTATAAATAGTCTCTATAAAGATAAACTAATTACATATATCATAATAATTTATTTATAATATTTAGAGGTCAAATAATTACCCTTAATGATGACACAATAGTGATGTAGAAATTATTTTATTAATATAAATATCCAATAAATGGTTTTAAAAATATTTAAATAAATATAATTTGAATTACTTAATTTTTGATAATAATTTTATAGATGAATATGACATTATATAGGTATATTAAATTATTTTTTTTGAATTTATCTTTCTGTTTGGATTTTAATTAAAGTCAGAGTTATTTATAGTGTCAAAATTGCCACTACAAATATTTTATAAAAATAATAAATTATTAACAAATTTCAAAATTCATAAAATCATTAAAATGTATAAAATTATTATAATATGGTATTAAATGACAGTAAATATCCATTTATGGAAAATAGACATTGTATAAGTAAAAATTCATAGTCTTTTAATATTTGAAATGTTAATACCACAATTAAAATTAAATAGATTAATTAAGGATAAATCAAAATTATAAGATTTAAAATAAAAATATAAAATATAAAAAAATTATTGGATGTATAATATTAGATCCTTATAACATTAATATATATATTGAATTATTTAATGGACATTTTCAAATGAAAATAAATTATATATTATTTATACCAAAGATAGTTACAAAATATCACTATCTTGTATTTTAATATCTTTTATGTGTGCACATAGGGCCAAAATGAAGCCATGAACGAATATAAATATATAATTTGATATAAATGAAATATTTTTTATCAAATAAATTTATTTTTAATTTTTAGAAGTTATATAATTACCTTAAATGTACTGTTAATTCAAAAACAATATTTATTTAATTAACATAAAAATAGAATAAATGATTTTAATAATATTAATTTTGAATTATTTTAAATTAATAAATGTATCTAAGGAATATCATAAATCTGTAATATATATTATATATTTTGGAAAGCATTATATTCTAATTCCCACTTTGTCTTAATGTATTTTAAGTCAACTTAAATTAATTGTATTAAATTTGGAAATAATGATATCAAATTGAATTATTTTATTATTAATTTATTTGAAAAAAAATACATAATAAAAACGTGATAGTATATGGTCTAAAATTTATTATAATTTTCATTTATGGGAAATTTTTAAGTATTTTGATCTAGAATAGTCTTATTATAGTTTAATATTTTAAGAGTTTCCAAAAGTTCCCCTCCCCTCTCTTATAAAAGGGTGCATCTCTTTCTCTTTTAATCACACCACAAAAGCCCTTTTTCTTGAAAAATCCCATACCACTTCTCCTCCCAACTTCCCTGAATTAATCCTATAGTCCATACATTGGTCATAAATCCATCCTAAGGATTCCTTCTATGCAAATCAAAAGGAGACACCCGAAGAAGAGGTAATTGTTTTACCAATTCAATTCAATTTGTTTTATTATTCTACTTCTGATTCCTATGTTTTCTACATGATAAAGTAATTAATATCTTATAATATACATGATGATATGTTATTAAAATTATGGTACAACCATATTCCTCCATTTATCTATCCTACAAATAATAATACAACCATGCGTGTGTACATACGTGTAACTGTCTCCATATCGTGGTGTAATTTGTTATTCCACACTACATTATTTATATGGGTATAATGATGATTATAATAGATATAAATAATGAATATAACATTATAATTATTCTATATATTTAATATACCATCCAATTCTATACCATTTAATTATCAAGGGAATGATATCGTCCCCCATGCATACGTACAGCCTATCATCTCCACGATGTGATAAGATTCATCCTACAAGCTAACCATTCATGATTTATTATAAAATATATATATAATGAATAAGTATGAAATATATGAAATAATAATTCTACTGGAATAATATATATATATATATATATATATATATATATATCATTTACTTTCTTCCATTCAATATAATAATAAAACAGAAACATCGTTCATGCGTACGTACAGATTACCATCTCCGTGAACGGTGTATTACATTTTATATTTCTATCTATTATATATATATATATATATTCAGAATATATATGTTATATAAATCAATTTTGACATTCTTTACATAATTAAATCATGATATAATTAATATAATCAATAATTACAAGTCAAAACATGTATGATAAACAAATAAATTATTACCCAACACGTTTCTTTAACTTAGAATTGTTAATAAACTGGTAATATAAAGTAATAAATGATTCATATATGATATAATAAATTTTATTATGATTCTAGTAGGATTTAATAATTTGTTTAAAACCATTATACAAGAGTTTTGGATACATACAGAGAGTACCAAATCATAGGTAAAGGAATTCCATATCACTTTTAATTTTTGTAAGATGTAAGACATGTTCACAACCTATTACTTGTGTGTGGTTTATGAACTACTCCTAATATATTTCTTATCATGAATACATTTATATTAAGGGCATTTAAATATTCATTTGATGATATCAGGATTATGAATTAAATGTTCAATGTGGTATGGGACGCTTTGAATGTTTAAAGAATTAATCCTTTCTCCATTTCAATAGTCTTGATATTATTTTACATAACTGTTTATATGGATATAAAATGATTATAATGGGTATTTTCTGTCTACTTTTAATTTTATTCAAATTTTATCAAAAATTAATTTTTTTTTTGAGTTTTTAAGTAAGGGAAACTTTAACTAAAACATCGTTTTAGATGTTTTAACGATTTATTCTTATAAATATCTCTCATTAGTGTCCATGTTTTCAAAATATTTTTAAGGATTTATTTATTTGGATACTAATGTTTTAAAATATTAATTCTTTCTAAAGTTTCAAAGTGGTATGTAATGTTTTTATTCAAAAATATCTTTAAAATCTATTCTTTTATAAGTGCATGGATTTTGAATAAATAACTTCAAATAAAAGGGGTCTTTTCCACAAGATATTTTTAATGATTTTATTAGATTATTTTCATCTATGTCAACAACCTTTGTCAGATATTATGCTTAATTGAGATTAATATCTTATGATATCATTTACCATATTTTATTGAATGTTTTAAGATTAGTTTGATTGTGGATGTACTATTTTGATAACATTAATAATGTATGGTTTAAGTGTTCACATTAATGGTTTAAGTATTCTCATTTCATATGATGGTTTTAATATGAATGTTTATGTTGGTTATTTTTAACCCCTCATAAGAGTAATATATTTGACTTAGTAAGTGATGGGTGGGTCCTGATATAGCCCCTTGATGTATCGATAGGTCTCATGAGATAAACTGGTGTCTTGGAACAAGACCTTGGCCATATAGTTATTTATTGTCTTGGAACGGGGTCTTGATGGTATGGTTATGATGTTCGGCATTATGAATTCCCTTATTATGAGATTATTAATTTATGTTACATGTGATTATTAGACTAGTAGAATATCCATGTTAATGTTTAAATGGAATTATTTTATTTATTCCTGCTATATTATATACAAGTTTATGATTAAAAGTCATGTGTTTCAGTTTTATACTCACCTAAAAGTATAAGGTTATTTATGAAATATTCTTTTGTACTGTTTAACCTTACTAAGTATATGATCTCACCCCTTTCTTATGCTTTATTTTCCCAGGATTCCAAGAAGTGTATTATGATTTATATGAAGAGTCTAGGAGAATAATGGAATTCTCATAAGGTTTTCTGTATTGTATTTTATGTTTTGAATTGTAATGTGATGTTCATTTATGTAATCTATTTTCTAATATTTCTAAACTGATTAGTCCTTTAGGATTTGATTCCTTGTAATTATTCCAACATATTAAAACAATGCACCAAATATGGTCTTCTAAGGTCAGGGCGTTACAGTTAGTATCAAAAGAACTTTAGTGACAACCTTGAAAATTAGATTTAGAAAACATAGATTAAAAAAATAAATGTTTGAATGACTTTGAGGATAAGTCTAAGAATAGGGTATCATTCTTTAGATTTGGTAATGGATAACCTAGGTTAATCCTATGGACTTATGGATTGAGATGAATATTGAATCATTTATAGATCCTATAAATTATTCTTTATTTGAATATCACTATGATTTGTGTTTCTCACTTTATTCTTTAAGTTTTGTTCAGTTGTTAGAATAAGTAAGGTTATACATGAAATGGTTATACTGTTGATGATGATGAAATTAAAAATTGGAAATAAAATGATTGAGTTTTTAGGAAATATGATGTTAAATCGTATTTAAGGGTTCAAGAGTGAAGTGGAATGATTTTGGTTATTTTGGATTGAAGAATTATTTCATCATTGGTGATCTAGTTATAGGAAGCATGAGATATGTAAGGATTTTATTGAAGTAATTCTTCATATAGGATTTTTAAGTATGAATGATTTCATTATAGTTTTTAAGGTGATAAAGGTATATGAAAATAAGAGCTATATTGCATTGTTTGGAGAATCTAATGTATTTTAGAAATGTAGAGACCATTTTGAATAGTGAATTTGGGGGGAAGTATTTTGGTTGATTCTTAAGGATAGAATGGGTTAAGTTTAACATTGGATATTATTGTTTGAGGTTTAAGTATGATTTATTAAATATTATGTGATAACCTTTTTGGTTTTAATAAAAATTTAAAGGTTGAATAAAGTACTTATGGATCATATGATACATTAAAAGTGATTCATGCATAAAGAATCATCTTTAATATCCATCTCCAGGTGAACAAAATGAAGTGAAAATAGATTTAATCGCAACCAAAGGATAGCATTAATGGAATCAAGTAATTTTTATCAATTACTTCTATGGATAATAAAATAATCCCTCAACTTCAGTAAAGAGTATCTAAAAAATGAGTTATCCAAATACCTTAGTTTTTTCTGAACCGATGGTATTTTAAATCATCATAGATTTATGGCTTTTATGCCCTTAATTTTCTATTAATTTTTCACTTCTTTGTGTTTGATGACCTCAATCACCCCTATAAATATTTATGTTTTTCCTCTAAGTATGTATCTCTACTGGACACTAATTTTCTGATATTTGAAAACCTAATTTGGTGGTGTCGTTCACATGTTTGTCTCCCTATTATTAAGAGTATATTTTATCAACCCTATTGATGTTGTGGCTTCTCTATAATGGTATTTTTTAGTATCAACCTTTTATTTTCTAAGTGTAATTTTAAATTGTGAGGACATAATTTATTGAAGGAGGAGAGAATGTAACACCTCGAGAATTTACAACATTTTCATTTCTGAATAAATTTAATTTTCCTTATTTATTTCTTTTTATGAAACACCATGTTAATATTACGATACACACAACAATTAGTTGGATTGAGCTAAATTTAAGGCCCAATTTCACTAAACTACAATATATTAATAAAATATTATTCTTTTATATAATATATAACCTAGACGTTAAATTGGATTTTATGAATATTATTAAACAAATTTTGATTTTTATATATTCCATATAATTTTAACATTAATAAAATATATTTTCTATAATTATATAAGAAAAAAATCAATTTTTCAGATAAAATAAGTATTTTTCAAAGAAATACATTTTTGCCACATTTTAATGGAGAACCTATATTAAATCCAATATTTGATGATTTTTATATTTAATTTGAAAAAATAAATTTATTCCTAGAAATCCAAATGTCAAATTTTACTTTGGTTTAATTTTTTTTACTTTCTGATAAGTTTTATGTTTTGATGAATAGTGAAAAGTAAAAAAATTTAATTGTAAAGAATTTTTTTCATCAAAATAATTTATAGTGTTAAATTATAAATTTGATTGGTTTTAAAGTATAATTAGATTTTATTTTAATCATTCAATATAATTATGTTCATTGGAATTATTTTCAAATTAATATTGGATATAAACACATGTTAATCTTTTGATGGTTTTTACTATTAAAAACATGTTTTCTCGCTCCATCAACGAGATTAATTTTAAATTCATTACTGTAACTTATGTGCTTTAAATTTTAAAAAATGGATTCCATATTTGGAACCATTGGGTCCAAATTTGGTAAATATATTACTTTTATTTTTATTTTTTTGGATATTATGAATAGTAACTACAATAATTTTTATTTAACGCAGTTAAGGGTAAATCGGGTAATTAATGATAAAAATAATATTATAAAATTACCCTAAAACTTGTAAAAATAATATTACATGATTAAATTCAACCCTGATCACATGATTTTATAAATGGAATCATTTAATGGACCCCTGTCCATGAATATGACATGAATATTATTGAAATCAATGAATGTGACAAAATGTCAAACACTCCTTTTATATAAGTATATTAATTTTAATATAGGGATAAACAAGAGACAAAATAAATTATAAATAGTCTATATAACTCTAAAATAATTAAATACATCATAATAATTTATTTATTATTTTTAGATATTAAATAATTACCATTAATGATGACATAATAGTGATGCAGAAATTATTTTATTAATATAAATATCAAATAAATGGTTTTAAAAAAATTAAAAGAAATATAATTTGAATTAATTAAGGTTATCCATGAATTTTATAGATTATTATGACATGATATGAGTATATTCATTGATTTTTTTTTCTAATTTATCTTTTTGTGATTTTAATTAAATTTAAAGTTATGAATAGTGTCAAAATTGACACTATTGATATCTTATAAAAGTAATACATTATTAAATTATTTAAAAATACTAATAATCATTAAAAAATACAAAATTATTTTTATATGGTCCAAATTCCATTAAATGTCCATTTATGGAAAATTTACAACATATAAGTAAAAATTTATAACCTTTTAATATTTAAAATATTATTACCACAATGAAAATTAAATAGATTAATTAAGGGTAAATCAAAATTATTAGATTTTAAATAAAACCAAAACATGTCCAAAAATTATTTGATTAATATAACTCGATCCATATCACATTAAGATCGATTTTTAGTTTTTTAATGGACACTTTTCCTTGAAAATAAATTACATATTTTTTAAATCATAGATAGATACAAAATATCACAATCTTGTATTTTAATATCTTTTATGTGTCCACATAGAGCCAAAATGAAGCTATGAACGAATATAAAGGTCTATTTTGATATAAATAAATTAATTTTCATTAAATAAATTAATTTTTAATTTCTATAAGTTACATAATTACCTTAAAAATCTTGTTATTTCTGAAACAATATTTATTTAGTTAACATAAAAAATAGAATAAATTATTTTAATAATATTAATTTTTGATATATTTTTGATTAATAAATGTCTTTAAAGAATTTCATATATCTATAAAAATATATTATAGATTTTTTAAAGCATTATATTCTAATTACCGCTTTTTATTAATTTATTTTAAGTCAAATTAAATGAATAGTATTAAATTTGGAAATAGTGATATCTTATTGAATTGATATATCATTAAATTATTTAAAAAATGTTAAATAATCACAAGGTGATGGGATATGGTCGAAAATCTATTCTAATTTTATTTTTTAGGTCATTTTTAAGTATTTATATCTAGAATAATCTTATTATAGTTAAATATTTTAAGAGTTTCTAAAAGTGTCCCTCCCCTCTCTTATAAAAGGGCACATTTTCTTATCTTTTATTCATACCTATAAATCCAATTTGATCAAAAAAACATTGCCTAATTATCCTCCCAACTTCCCTAAATTCCTCATAGAGTCCATAATTCAGGCATAAATCCAACCTAAGGAGTCCTTTTGTGCAAATCAAAAGGTGGCGCTCGAAGAAGAGGTAATTGTTTTACCAATTCAATTCAATATATTTTCTTCTTATACTTCCTCTTATTATATTGTTTCAAAAATAGAGTAATAAATATATTATTTTCTATATTATGATGTGTTATTATAATTATGGTACAACCATATTCGTCATTTTCTCCATCCTATGAATAACAATATCACCATATGTATGTACGTACGACTTACCATCTTCACGTTGTGGTGTAATTTTTTATTCAACACTACTTTATTTGGATGGTCATAATGATGATTATAATGGATATAAATAATGAATATAACATGACAATGATTCTGTATAATTAATATACCATCCAATTCTATACCATTTAACCATCAAGGGAATGATATCGCTACTCGTGCGTACATACGGCGTACCATCTCCATGACGCGAAGAGATTCATCCTCCATGTTAACCATTCAAGAATGATTATAAATATATATATATATATATAATGAATAAGTATGAAATATATGACATAATATAAATATTTTAATAATATATATTAAAATATATATATATATTACATTTACTTTCTTCCATTCTATTTGATAAAAAAATAGAAACATCGTTCACGGGTACGTACGGCTTACCATCCCAATGAATGGTGCTTTAAATTTCATATATATATATATATATATATATATATATATATATATATATATATATATATATATATATTATTAATATATATGATATATAAATCATGTTTTAAATTATTGAAGTAAATCTCGATCTAAGAAATATGATAAAGAATAACAAGTCAAAACACGTATGAAAAAAAACAGTTATTTCCCAAAACATTTCATTAATTTAGAATTTTTAATAAATGGGTGATATAAAGCAATAAATGCATCATAAACGACATCATAAATATTATTATTAATTTGGTAGAAGTTAATAATATTTTTAAAACGATTATACAAGAGTTTCGGACACATATGGAGAGTATCGGACCTAAGGTAAGTAAATTTCATCTCATTTTTAATTTTCATGAGATATAAGCCATGTTCACCACCTATTCCTCGTATGTGGTGTATGTATTACCCCTATTATATTTTATATCATGAATACATTTATCTTCTTGGTATTTAAATATTCATTTGATGACATCAGGATTATGATTCAAATGTTGGAAGTGGTATGGGATGCTTTGAATGTTTAACGAATTAATCCTTTCTCCATTTAAATATTTTTGATATTACTTTACATAACTATTTATGAGGATATAAAAGGATTATAATGTAAATTTTATGTATACATTTAATTTTATTCAAATGTTTTCAAAAAATAATATTTATAAGGTTTAATGTAAGGGGATCTTTGACTAAAACGTCATTTCAGATATTTTAAAGATCTACCCTTCTAAATCTTTCTCATTAATGTCCATGTTTTCAAAATGGTTTTAAGGATTTATTTATATGAACATGATTTTTTTAAATTTTAATTCCTTTCAAAGGTTTCAAATTTTTATGGGATGATTTGATTAAAAAACACATTTAAATTTCTTCTTTTATAGGTGCTTGACTTTTGAATAAATGTTTCAAAGAAAAGGGGTATTTGTCACACGATGTTTTTAATGATTTTATTAAATTATTTTAATCTATGTCAACATAATTTGTTAGATATTATGCTTAATTGAGGTTTATATATTATTATATCATTTACCATATTTTATTAAATGGTTTATGATTAGTTTGATTGTGGATGTTCTATTTTGATAACATTCATATTATATGATTTAAGTATTCACATTTATGGTTTAAGTATTTACATTTAGTATACTAGTTTTAATATGATTGTTTAAGTTGGTTATATTTACCCCCTTCATAATAATAATTCATTGGACTTAGAAGTTGGTGGGTGGGGCATGTTATACCCCCTCTATTCATTGATGTGTATTATTAGACAAACTAGCATCTTAGCAAGAGGCCTTGAAAGTATGGTTATGTATGGTCATAGAACAAGGCCTTGATGCTATAATTATGATGTCCAAAATTAGGAATTCCCTCATTATTAGATTAGTTATTTATATTAAATGATATTAGTTATTGATATTAAATGTGATTATTATGCATTCCATTCTCTCGTCCATCCCTCTTTTTGCAGTTTGTCTTCTTCTTTGGCTTCTTCGATCATATTGATTGGAGAGGTAGTGTTTTTTACTAATTCATGGGCCTTGACCACTATGAATCTTCTATTTTTTCTCCAACCATCATGAATAACCCCCATCTTGGTTTAGCTCAATCAAATCTCCAGCGATTTGGGATTATTAGTGTCATCTAGTGAGGTTTTCCTCTGTTTTCTGGATGGCTTTTAGATTTTGCGACCAAGATCTTCATCTCACCTCCCAGTATCGGATCTCAAGTCTCCTAGCCTGGTATTGCTTCTCTATAATCCTCCTCTGCCTATATTACCTTATCACCATGAAAGTCCCCATTTCTAGTTAATCATGATTGATTAATGGGCTTGTTTAGGATGGTGATGGTGGTAGGGATGAAGGAAATTCCTCTCAGATTTACTCAGCCATCACCTTTTTTCCTCTATGGTTTAAATTCCCCTTTTATTGGTTGTGGTCTTTTTTGTGGTTTTTTCCATTATGTGGATTTGATTTAGACTTAGCATCACTTCGAGCTTATGGTTGTGTGGCCAACATTTTTCGGTTTTAGTTACAGGGGCTTCTTTTTAAATTTGGTTTCAATTTTTCTGGTTCCTGGTTTTGTTTGGTGACTCTTCCTAATCAAGGTGATGATTTATTTAATTCTAGTTTTGTGTTCTATTTACATTCCTGGTCGAGGTGGTGGTATGAAGGTATTTTCTTGGTGGTGGATCTGAATTTTGATGTGTTTTTATTACTGTGTAATTTTTTGTTCGGTGATGGTGGTTCTGGCGTGGTGGTCGATGGATCCGCATTCATGGTTGATTGTTTATGATGGGCTCGGTTTTGTTTCCTCCATTTAACAAAATTGATGTTGTGACACAGCTTGGGGAATGTGATAGTCAGGGTGCGCGGCTCTAGGTGGTTTGTAGCCTGAGGCTTTGACATTTTCCCACTTTAATTTGAACTGTGTACTTTTGAAATTTGAATCCTTGGTGTTGCTTGAAAGTGGTTGGTAGGTGATTTTATTTGAATATTGTATTTGGTGTTTTGAATTTTTTCATGTTCTCACTCATCCATAAAAGTGATACATTGAAAATACAAAAATAAAGAATTGGAGATGAGTTTTATACTGTCCATAACATTTCTGGTTATTTAGGGTATATTCTTTTGTATTGTTTAACCTTACAGAGCATCTGAGATCACCCCTTTCTTATGATTTATTTTCCAAAGATTCTAAGAATTGTATTATGATTTATATATTGGGTTAATCTAGGATAAAAAAGAAATTCTCAAAGGATTATCTATGTTATATTTTATGTTTTGAATTGTAATAGAATGTTTATGTATATAATCTATTTTCCAATATTTCAAAATGGATCGGTCCTTTGGGATTTGATTCCTTGTAATACAGACAATTTATTAAAATAATACACAAAATCTAGGCTTCTGAGGTTGGGGAGTTAGAAATTATTCATCAAAAATAACTAAATACAAATCCATTATTAAAAAATGTGGATTTATCATGCATCAAAACATTAAAAATATTGGGATATGTTGGAACACAATTTGTGTGTCCAATAATATGTTCCTTATGAAGCTTTATAATATGACACATCATTGCCTGCAAAGTCTATTTCCCACCCATTGTAGGGTTCATTCCTTATAAACTAAAAAGTAAATATATACACCATAAAGGATACCCAAATAATATATTATACCTTATGATGATATAGTTACCTTATAATGATCAACTAATAACCTAACTAAGTTTTTTTTTATAAATAGTTATACCTTATGAAGTTAATGTAACCTTAAAATTATCATTCTAATGTACCCTAAAAATATCGAGAATGCGCCCTATGATATTCATGTTTTACCTTACGAAGATAATAGTGTTAAATACTTAAGAAAATTATCATAAATATATAATTATAGAAGTAATATAAATATACTAAAAGTGAATTCAATACATATGAGAACCTATTCAAATTACCTCTAAACTAATTCAAATATTTCAAGAAATTATTAAAATAATTTCAATCCTCTTCAAATTTTTCTAAATTTGATTTACAGACTATTAATACTCAAGAAGAATATTTCAAGAAATCTTATTCTTTCTCAATTAAAAATTTAATATCAAACAGTTATACCCTTTAACTAATAGTATTTCCTTACTGATTTCAGTATCTAACATGCTCAGTTACAGTAGAATGGATTCTCCAAAAACTATAGTTTCTTATAATTCTTCATCCAAAAATCCTTATATGGATTCTCTAAACTCTATCTAGTAATTTGTATAAAAATAATGTTAGGTCTCTAATACAACCATTCATTTAATTATTTCTTCATTTTATAGAAATTATAGATATTACTAAAATATGTTCGGAAATTTTCTTTGATATTGGGACCAGCTCAAATAATCGACTGACGTGAGAGATTCTTTCCAATATGTATTTACTTTGTCATTTATTATGTAAAACCCTCTATTACCCATAAATTTATGACCATCCTTTAATTTTTCTTCATTGGCTGGATTCTTCCCCCATCACCCAATAATACCACACACAAACATTCCTTATCAAAATTATACCAACAATCTTATTGAAAACAAATACAACAAAAACTAATAAGAAATTTAATCTCCCACGTCATATTTGTTTTCAATTCTGTATTCACTTTTAAACACTTGTAAATTCAATATAAGTTTTCTCCCACTAATTGAAAATAAATTAAATGGAGGAAAGTTATTAACCCCCTTATTTACACTATAGAGCAAGGTGAGAATTTTATTCTCCATGTTTTGATATCAAAAATTACAAGGGAATGACTTTTTATATTTTCAAAAACTATAGACTTCCCTTTCCTTCTTCATATTTCCAAGTTCTCCACTTCAAATACATTCATATTTTCCCGAGATAAAGGTGATACATTATTTTATCCTAGAAATGTGTCATCAATTAAAAAAATCTAATCATACCTAGACTAACCAGATATAGAAAATAAGAGTGATAAATTTAAATATTAAAGTTATCTATTTCCTTCCTTAATATGATATGAACACTATATTTCATCATTTTTTATCTAGATAGATTTATTTTCAATAGTTTTTATAAACATTCACTCAATATTAATAATAATATAAAAACATTTTAGTTAGCAGTTGGATCTTCCCCCTTTTTTCTAAATATTCACTCACACTTGATAACTAGTTCAAAAATAAAACAAAATATAATTGAGAGAGTGAAAATCAAACCTTAAAATTCATTTTTCTAGGGACTATATATAATTACAAATTTAAAATAAAATAATAAATATTGAGAATATTAACTTATTTGATCACTCCCCCTTAAAGGATACTTTACATTCTCCACCATGGTTGTTTCAAAGAATTCATGATACAAGTTAAATCATGATTCCACTTGTGAATTAGAAGTATACATTATGGATAATCTTATTTAGTGATATCTAAATCACAATTTTCACTTATCCTATCTTTTATTATTCACCTTCAATTACTTCTTTCAAAATACACAATCAAAAATGATATGGGAATAAATTAAGACTCCATTTCCTCTTAAATATGTGAATTAGGATGATGCTTTTCTCTTAATCTTTATACCCTTTTATTTGAGGCTCTGAAATTACTATAACTATTTATGATTTCTCTACTCTTGAATTTCATAACCAATTAATCTTTGGGAAGAATTTTTATCTATTTACTCTTAACTTTCTTCTTATGGAACAATAATCTCAATTGTGTCTAGAATGGTGTAATCTTTCTTTTCATTTTACTTTATCTTCCTGGATTATTCCAACTAATCTAGTCATATGGTTAAGCACACATTGGGTATTTTTATATCCTTATCTTTGTGTATTGAATCCTATTTCACCACTGGTCTCTTTAGAAGGAGAAGAACCAAATATGCTAATTGTTGAGAGCTCTGTAAGTCCTACTACATCTGATAACGAGGAAGGGGAGCATACCCAGATTTCACTAGGCCTTGATGTTCTTCATGTAGCTGATGATTACCTTAGAACAGGTGCGGGCAGAGGCAAGAAGGGAATCTCTGAATTAGGGGATTTCCCAGTGTCACCTAGGAAGAAATTTAGGCCTCGAAAAGACTACACATATTTTCCCAAGTCGATGACCACTAGATCTTTGAGGAGAGAATTAGAAGCCAAGACTCATGAAGGATCCCCTAAAACAAAAGGGATGCAAGAAGTGCATCAGTGCTCTAATGGTGAAACTCATGATCTTATTGAAGCATGTGTATCTTCTTTGAAGCAATACAAGTCCGGCCTCACACAACAAAATGAGATTGAAGGTCTAGACCCTTCTATTACTGTTATTAACATGCCACCGGACCCAATAGACAAACAGGATCTGATTTCTCTTGACAAACTGGATCTAAGCCACTTCACATTTCCCTCACATTTTTCTGAGCAGATGAAGAATGAGCTTATCAATACTGATCTGGCTTGGAAATATCAATGCCCACCCTTGGGCCAGAGACTAGGTATTTCTTAAGCATCTTTATTTCTATGGTTGTGCTTATGTTTTTTGAGATGTCATGTTTCTAATCCACACTCAACCCACTATGGTATGCTTGAAAATTAATAGAAAATGTATTAGGGGTGTAACATCCCCGACATGGAAGCCAATAAGCCGGTGCTCTGAGCTGGGTGGTTACATGATCTTAAGCACACCTCCCCATACGCCAAAGGCTGCCTACTAGCAGCGGGGGTCTATGTAGTCAAGTGGGGAGACTATACCCCCTTTTTATCAGAGTAAGCCACAAATGAATAAAACAAATAGCGGAAACAACAACCAACAAACAAGGAACATGTATAAAAAAAATTTCCAATAGTAAATATGCCATGTCATACTACATATGAAAAAGTGAACAAAGCCCAAAATAAAGACAATGGCCAAATCTCCAAAATGGTCCTGACTCCAAGTCTGGATCCTCCACCAAGTGCTACCCATGTCCACTCACTATCTAGAAAGGACCCTTTCCCTTCTCCTGACCTGAAAACATGAAGTCTTCCTAGGTACCCAACGGCGGCCCAAGCAGGGTGTGAGTACAACTCAGTAGGCAACCAGCAACGGTGTCTAAAAAATATCCAGTATGAACAGGTAGTGTATGCAAAATAAATATGAATGATAATTACCAACAATTATGTAAGGTACCATTAACTGGTTTAGATCCAAGCCATTGTCACTTCCATTACCATTCATTATACACCCATTATCACCATTTACCATTTCATCACAATCCATGGGTTAATAACATACATTATGTTACATGGGTCTGAGGCCAAAAATCACATGAAAGAGGGTAAACACATCATTGTACTATCTCACTAGGAATAACCCCTCATGGAAACCATAACCTCACCTTGAAGCCTCAGTCTGGGTGGATGCAACTGTTAGGAAAATATACCCTCATTCCCCTTTCCTAACCCGTGAATTTAGGGTTGAGTTTAGAGCCTCAGTCTTCACTCGACCCGTGGGCGTAGATCCTCATGTCATACCCCACTCTACGAAGCCATGTGAACATGCTTATATATAAGTAACCATCAACCATCCAAACCATTGCCCTTCGGCAACCACTATTCACAACAACGCACATGGGAATCCATATCTTGCCTTAACCCATTAACACATTACCATTTCACATCATTTAACCATTTACCCAATTCCCATGTGTTATTCCTATTACACTAATCATTGAACATTAGACCCATAACCTATCTCTTTATGGTCTTAAATCAGTTTACACATTAACCCATTTAACCCGTTCATCATTTTCATGAATCAACCATTCCTTCCATTTCAAATAACCCCTAGGTTATTTCCAAGTCTAGTTTCATCACCTAAATTCTATTTCAAGTTTAACCAATCATGCCAACATGTTCATCAAGGGCTCCACAATTTACTACAACAAGGCCACTTGTTAATAATAGTCCTGAAACCCAAGAAAAGTAGGCACATCCCATGGATGGCCCTAAATTAGGTCAATTCCATCCCAACACATCCCACGGGGATCGTGAGGGTTCCCATTTTCCATTTTAAACATCATTATTACCAAACATGCCAAGGTTATCCAAAACATAACCAAGGAGAAACAAGAACATAAATAAACATGCACAAATACCCAAATAACTATGGGATATCACTTGTAGACCACCTACCTTAAATCCGTGGTTGAATGCACTCTCAATCGAGTCCTTAGACCTCGATCCGACCAACCCTTAGAGCTTCAACCTAAAAATCACCCAAATGATAGGGTTTTAGATCTTCGGAACAAGGGGAAAATATAAAAACCCTAAACCAAAAAAAGAACCAAGGATGAGATTAGCCTTACCGGGAGCTTCGATCTGCAACCAACGGTACCAAAAATGCCTTAGAAATGAGGGAGATCGATCTCTTTGAGCTCTTGGGCGATTAGGTTTGCGCCTAGGGTGAAGAGGGGGGAATGGGAGGAAAATACTGAGTGGGGTTTAAAATCCCAGATTGGAAAACTTGTAATTTTTACCAACTTTAAGTTGATGCACGGTTTGTCCACACTGTTTGGAAAACCGTGCTCAAACCATGTGCATGCCACTGTGAGGAGGAGGAGGGGTCGCACGATTTAACCGCACGATTTGGAAAACCGTGCACATGCTTCTATAAGGAGGAGTAGGGGTCACACAATTTAGCCACACGGTTTGGTAAACTGTCCACAAACAGTGCGCATGCTTCTGTCTGGAGGAGGAAGGGTCGCACGGTTTAGCGTGGGCAGGCCGCACGGTTTACCTGGCCGTGCGCAGGCCATGCACCCTGGCCTGTCTTGCCTAGATTTATTTTCTTCTATGCCCCGAGCCCCCGGAACACCCCCAAGGCCTCTCACACTTTCAGTAAATATTTTAATGCCCCAAAAACAAAGGGTCCAACCCAAAACACAACAAAAACATACCTTTCCAAAAACCAGGATCTTACAACCTCCCCACCTTATAACATCTTGTCCTCGAGCTGAGTTTCCAAGCCTCATTGATCCACCGAAGAGAGGAGTTCGGGCCACTGAGCCCGTGTGTTCGATTCCCACTCCCAAGTTTCTTCCT